>CM053610.1:105171440-105256294 GCA_028646535.1 Procyon lotor
GCCTCCCGTGGGGTCCCCGCTTGAAGTGCGGCAGCCCTATATGAACTATATGTCTCAGTTCCTATAGTCCAAGGTAAGCCTATGCGGCGTTGCGCGGCTCCTTCTCTGCCGCCGGCTTCTCCGCCCCAATACCTGGGAGCTCTGCCACACTCAGGCTTCCCTGGTCCCTCGGTGACCCAATGGGTCCTGAAACCACACTGTTCCCGCGAGGGCTGAACCCCCGGTTAGCCTCCGGAGCGATGTCCCTCAGCGGAGCGGACTAGAAGTTCCGGATTTTGTGTTCCGCGGCTCTGCGCCTGCTGGGAGCCGGCCCCTCCCCCCAGGGTCTCTCTTTTCGTCTCTTTAAATTCACTTTTTCCACTCCTACCTTTCTGAAAGTGGTTGATTTTCTGCTCCTAGAATTGTTGTTCTTATTCTCTTCTCTCTGCTGTTGTGTTTGCCGGCTTTTAGAGTGGTTTTCAGCCTCTTTCTGGATCCCAGTGCTCTCCGTGCCTCCTACACCTCCGCCATCTTGTCTTGGTCCCCTGAGTTGATTTATTTTTTATTTTATTCTTTTTTCCCCCCAAATATTTTTTATTTTATTCTTAAAAGATTTTATTTATAGAGCACCTGGGTGGCTAAGTTGTTGGGCGGCTGCCTTCTGCTCAGGTCATGATCCGAAAGTCCTGGGATCAAGCCCTGCATCCGGCTCCCTGCTTCTCCCTCTCCTGTTCCCCCTGCTTGTGTTCCCTCTGTTGCTGTCTCTCTCTCTCTAGATTTATTAATTTTTGAGAGAGAGAGAGAGAGAGAGTGCATGAGCAGGGGGAGCAGCAGGCAGAGGAAAAAGGATGGGCAGACTCACCGCTGAGCAGGGTGCCCGATGTGGGGCTTGATCCCAGGACCTCAGGATCATGTCCTGAGCTGAAGGCAGATGCTTAACCAACTGAGCCACCCCGGCACCCCCCAGCAGAAAGTTTAAAGAAGAAGTTATAGTCAGAGCAGGGCCAAGGTGAAGGGGAATGACAGGCACTGGTCACCTAGGGACCAGCAACCGTGGGGAGCCATTAGACCTGAGGGACAAGGCGAGGGTCCAGCAGTGATTACTAGTGCTGTCCTCACAAGCATCGAGGCTTTCCTCTGCCTGTGCCCTTCCTTCTCTGTGAATACTCAAGAAGAACAGAAAGATTCAGTTGTACAGTTTAAAATTAGTGTGGGGGAAATGGAACATTTTAAAACTCTGGAACTGTCAACCGTGTGCAGAAACTGAGACAGGAGAGCCTGAGATTCATGGAATAGTCACAGAATAGGAGCTAATAATCTGTGGGTATTTATTTGCCATGCATTAGTCCTGGTTTTAAGCAACTTACATTATTAGCTTACTTAGTTTTTAGGAACACACGGTGAAGGACAGACTATTTTTACTCAAATTTTAGAGAAGGGAACCTGAGCTCAGAGGTCATGTGACCCGATGATGATCACAAAGATAGGAAGTGGCCACGTTAGAATCCACATCTTTTGATGGCTCTGCCCAAGTTCTTGATCAGGGAGCCAGTGTCTCTCTCTTGTAGCATTGTCACTGCTCTATCAGTGAGATGTAGTTTGTCTTCTGAGGACCCTCCAATGCACAGACACCAGTATTTCTGCCTGCTTTGGAAACCCTCAGGGATAAAGTTTTGAGTTATCTGTGGCCGGGCTTCTCTGTGCCACAGTAGTCTGCACCTGAAAGGGTGGAGCCTCAAAGCCAGTTGGTAGCTGGTCTATACTAGCTTTCGTTGGCCCCTTAAGTGGCCAGCTTAATGCAGTGTACAAACTGTAGGTTTGTAGAACCTACAAACAGCCCAGTTCCAAGTGTACTGGTGAGTGGCACAAGTCAAGCCAACTCTGTGTTCTTAGGTTTCCAAGAATCTTTCCAGGAGTTTTTAGGAAGAATGTTATTGAGTTATTATTAAAGTTTTGAAAACGATATGCACTAATGATATAGAATTTCTTCTTATACAATGTTTATACAGGGAAGAACATTATTTGTTTATTTATTTATTTTAAAGATTTTATTTATTTATTTGACAGAGAGAGATCACAAGTAGGCAGAGAGACAGGCAGAGAGAGGGAGAAGCAGGCTCCTTGCTGAGCAGAGAGCCCGATTTGGGGTTTAGTCCCAGGACCCTGAGATCATGACCTGAGCCGAAGGCAGAGGCTTTAACCCACTGAGCCACCCAGGCGCCCCAAGAACATTATTTATCATTAAAGTTTTGAAAACCGTATGTAATAATTATACAAGTTTTTCCTGTATAATGTTGCAAGAGCACAATATTATTATTTCCATTTTATTGCTGGGGAAACTGAGACCTAGGCTCATGATATAGAATAATATGGACAGCAATGGACTGGGAACCCTGAGGTCATTTTCTGGCTCTTCCTCTAACTAGATGTGTGACTTTGGGTATGCCTTCTCTCTCTCTCTCTCTCTTTCTCTGTGTCTCTGCCTTACCATTTACAACATTTGAAGCTCAGTTTGATTTCCAAGCTCTTTTCCCGTTCTGCAGTTCTATGACTTACCAAGATCAAAGGAAATTGCTTGTTAATTGAAGTGTTTTATAGATGGCATGGTTCAAAAAAGGATTTGAGGTGGCTTATGGGATCAAAATGCACTTAAGTCAAGATGGTTAAAAGTAACAACAGAACCAAAAATAATAAAACACAATGCAAAAGCGATGCTTCAAGCACCAAGACCGAATGAGTCACTGATGGCCAGTATTACGTCTGGAGTCTCAGAACCCCAGCATGCTGCAGCTGAAATTAGCTGGAGTGATCGTGGTTTGGCCACATACATCCCAGGCTCTGAAGCTTCTCCTCTGGAGCATTCTGCTAGTAAGAATATGCTATTTCTGAGTGAAGCCATCTTGGAAATCGATCTTTCTGACCCACAGGATCTGTGAGCCTAGAGCATCCTGGCTGTTATGAAATGAAGAGACTTGGCAGCTCGGCCACGAGGGGATCCAGGTCTCCTGAGTTTCTCCCCGTGCTTTGTCCATGGCAGCAGGCCACCTCCTGTAATGATAGTGACTCTTCTCCATGCAGAATACAGGCAGGTACTTGTGGTTCTACAGCCTTTCCATAAATAGCATCTCTCTGATCTTCTTAACCTCTCGAAGGTAGGCAGGAGAAGGGCTATTATCCCCATAGTGTATCTGAGGGAACAGGCTCAGAAATGTTGAAAATGTTCCCCAAAGCACGCTGCTAGTTCATGGAGAACTGTACCTGGAACCCAGTCCATTGACTCCAGAGTGTTTGGCGCTTGCCTTGTGCCATCCCTGTGTCCCTGCATTCCAGGGACGAGTGTTCGCCATTGATACGTCAATAGTCCACTTCTCAGGCGGTGAAGTCAAAGCAGCTGATCTGAGACAGCCTGACCCAATGCCTACCACAGAGAACCTTGGGGGGCTGCATATTGGTAGACTCCCTGGCATTGAACCTTTGCCCCAGATGTCTGGTCTTGAGCTTAAACTCTGTCCTCTCACACTATGTTTAAGCTCTGTGAGTATATAAAATTCAAGCTATGTATTGCACAGGTCTCGAGATTGAGACTGATGATATTGAGGGAAAGCCAGAGTTTGAAGCAGGTTAAATCTCTCAGAGCACAGCAGGGGCTTTTCATCAAATTCAGCTGTGGGAAACCCTTGAACTGGACCACATTGCTACTGAACGAATCATCAATCAATCAACAAGTATTTCTTGAGACAGCAGTGTGGGAATTCAGTGAGATCACCTAAGTGACGAGTTGGAAAGGCAGTGTGGTACATAGCAAAGACATGGGCTTTAGAGGCATTTGGAAATAGATTTGAAGGCTGGTCCTATTATTTATGAGCTGTATAAGCCTGACGAAATCATCTAAACTCACTAAGCCTCAGTCTATCTTTCTATGGAATGGGAGAAAATACTTCATCAGGCTTTGGAAAAGCACTTACTTCCTATTCATTTTCTCTCCTTTGTCCAACATTTAAATAATTATAAAGAAATATATCATTGATAGTTATAGATATCATTGATATAATGATATGTTGATACTATATATTAATAGTATATGTCATTGATAGTTTCCAGTTAATTATTCCTATGTACTTGATGTTGTATAAGATGATGGGAATGATAAGGAAGGGGAAGACATGACCCCCTTTCCCCTTACAGAGCAAGACCATCCAACAAACAAGGCAGAATGTGGGGGAAAAGGAGGTGATCGAGAGCTTCTGGGCTAAGCAAGAACTTCCTGGAAGAAACAGAGATGGGTCTTGTTGGGTGGATGGGGACATGCAATAATGCAGGAGACGAGTCCCAGGTAAGAGGGACAGTAAAAGTAATGATAAATAATGGGGGAGGCAGAGAGAGGAGTCTTTTTTAAAGGTGGGTTTATACATTTAGACTTATTACATTACCTGGTAAGGAATGCATCAAGCTTTTTCAGTAGAAGAGTGATAAGGCTGGGGGCTGGAACTATGGCTTCTTTCATGTATCAAATTTCCATAAATTTGTAGCGTGATATTTAGGGATGCTCAGTAGTCATGTGTGAAGTAATAAACAGGTGTTTATATAGAGCCGGTCTGGCAATGGCCCGTGTGATGTTGACACCCTTCTGAAGGTAGAGCTTCATACCAGACACCAAATGACGAAACTCAGCCAGTAGAAGCGATGAATGAGGTCAAGCCAGAGGGGGGGTTTCCACGTGGATTCAGGCTCACTGCAGATGGCTCCAATTATTTCATTTAGGTTCCTGACTTAAAAATACAAGAAGTGTACACGCTTTTTGGAAAAATACTAACACTGTAGAAAGTTCCCTCTTCTCCTAGGCTTCTGCCACTTTTAAAAAGTTTATTTTATTTCCTTACAGACCATTTCATAGGCTCCAAAATATGTATGTAACCTTCACTAACATATATACATATTTTCCTTTTGATAAACTTTACTGAGGTATAATTTCCATAAACTAGAATGTACCAATTTTAAATTTAGCATCTTGTGAATTTTAACAAATATATACACCTATGTCCAAGTTTTAAATTGAGTTTTAAAATATAGGAATGAGGTCACACTGTATGTAATATTCTGCAACTGGTTTAGGCATTCAGTAATGTCATGGACTTTTTTTTTTTCATGACACTGATTGATCTCTTTTTAAATTATTGCATAGTTCCTTAGTATGAACACCAGTAATGTATTGAACTATTTCCTTATAGATGGTTGTTTAGAATCCCTATACATTTCACAATTCAAATCCTGTAATGGAGATCCTCTTCTACTTATCTTTGACATTTTAACAGATATTTCTATAGACTGGAGTCCTAGAAGTAGAATTTTCTGGTCAAAATTTTTGAAAGTAAAAAAAGAGATTATAGCAATTCAAGCTCCCACTCATAAGAAAATGTCCTTTTCCTAAAGTATTTTCTATTTGAAATTGTTAAACTTTATGAGATTTCTCAGTCTGATAAGGTGAAAAGCAGTAGCATGTTGTTGCTTTAGTTTGTATTTCCCAAGCTGCTGGAGAGGATGAACATTTTATGTTTATGTTTATTTTATATTTATATTTCTTCTGTGAATAAACTTCTTATATTTTGTCAATTTCTGTTTGTCTTTCTTTTTGTTTTTGAGATTTTATTTTTATATAATCTCTACACCCAACATGGGTCTCAAACCCACAATCCCGAGATCAAGAGTTGCAAGCCCTACTGACTGAGCCAGCCAGGTACCCCTATGTGTTTTTCTTATTGATTTATAGGAACTCTTTTTATATTAGGTCAATTTTCCCCCTACTAACCATTCAAGTTAATGCTGCTCAAACTCTAATGTGCTTTCATATCACTTGGGTATCTTGTTGAAACAGAGATTCTGATTCAGTGGGTCAGGGAATGGGCCTGAGAATATGCATTTCTAACAATCTCCCAGGGGCTTCCAGTGCTACTGGTTCACAAACCATATTCTGGGCAACAAAGTCTTAGGGTTTATGAGTTTTATCGGGCAGAATTCCAACATACTTCAGGGACAATGTGTGGTAGATGTTTCTTTTGTTAAATAAAAGCATTAGGAATGATCTGGAAAAAGTAATCTGTGTGGAAAGAAGAAGCCAACTGTAGTTAAAATGATGGCAGTCCTGGTTTTCCTACCAGGGGGCAAGTGGGTGCTGTGTGAATTTTGAGTTTTGTCCCATTTCTTATTTTTAGATCATTAGGCTTTCTGTTTCCACCTTGAGAATTTTTAAAAATAAGACAGTAATTTCTGTTTAACCTTACAAAGTTTTGTTGAGGATCAAAGGAGAATCACTGGTATGCTTTGTGATCTGTAACAAGCTGGAACACCGTGGGTATTGTCTCTGCCCACGCGAAGCCCCCAGGAGTCCAAACTCTGCCTGGAGCCCATGAGTATCCAGTCTGGCCAGTGTCTCCAGTGAAGGCAGAGTGCTTGCCACATTTTTGTATCAATCCCCAAATTCTTATTTAGACAAACTCTCTGCCTCAGAGTTTGGATTGTCCTAAGTATATCAGAATCACTTTGGGCTTCAATTTTATAGTAGGGAACCGCCGCAGGACTCCCTGGGTATTTATCTGTAGCAAGTATCAGGTGTTGAACTCCGTGCATGACTCTGGAGCTAGGTCATTACAGTCCAGTTATCTGCATAGCACACAGACACAGACACACCCTGAACCAAAATGTGATTCCTAAATTACCATGGTAATAACAAAATCAGTACTCTAAAGTATGGCTTCTTAGAGTATGGATGATTCCAGCTGGCCGGCTGTGGCAGACAGTGGCTAGCTTTTTGTTAAATATGTTTCCTCTTCTGGAACACACAGCTGGACGATATGCTTCAGCTTTCTCTGCAGTTAGGTGATTGATGGATTGTGAGTGGGCGTCATGTGTGTCATTCTGGACTGAGGTTTTTAAGAAGTGGATTGCACGCTTGCAGTCTCTGATCCCCTGTCTGCTGGTAGAACACAGAGGACTCCATAGCAGAGAACTGAGAATAAAATGGAAAGATCAAGGGTCCCCGAATCTCATGTGAAATCAGCCTGCCACTAATCTCTACCACCTATTTGGGATTTCATGGGAACAAGTTACTTATGCTTACTGAATTTGAGACATTATATATTTTTGGGCTTGTTCATTATAGTAGTTAGAGTTACCTTAACTTGTGCACTCTAATATGCATAGATCGTTGAGATACTTTTTGATTGATATCCGGCATAAACATTACACCTCCCTGAGCGATCATGAATGATGACATAGGACGGACGAGTAAAAGAGTAAAGGTGAATATGATAAACTGAGGGATGTGGTTGGAGAGTTTTTGAGAGGAGGAGCAGTTAACATATGGGGAAACTTCTGATTGTCCTTTATTTCAAAACCTTAACTTTGTAGAAATAATTGTCACGAAGCTCAAGAATCAGACGGTGAGAAACAGTTAAATGCCCCATGTGACTACCCCGTGCCCCATCTCCCTTTAATTCCTTTCTTGCTGCTCAGGCCTGGAACAAGCTGGCTATTCTTTGGAGAGTGAAAAGTGAGCAAAAGTCCTGTAATGTTTCTGTTTGATGTTTTTGGCAGTGACGATGAAAATTCTAGACTGAAATGATATTGTATGAAGTCTGGACCAATTGCCTTGTTAAAGTCGAATGGATTTCCTCTCTTTTAGCTGTCTGGATCAATTCTTGGAGGAGTTAGTCAGAGAATTTGCTTTCTCAGTTGAAGCAACATATTGTACTGATAACACGTGAAACTGCAGTCTGATTGGGCTCCACAGGCCTTTCCAACTCACTGCTCATGTGAGCATTAGGAGGGCTTTTGCAAAATAAATAGAGCTCGCTGAGGTCTGTTAAGAAGGGTTCCAGATTCCGTTGACCAAAAGTGGAATGTTTAATACTCCACAGTTAAAAAAAAAAAAAAAGAAAAAAAAAGAAGCCTGGAATTCTGAGTCCCACCTGTTAAATTATTTGTCCTTCTAATAGAAGCAGGAATGAAAGGCGTATGTTCAACATCATTTTGGACCCATTTTCTGTGGCGGGAAACCAAGGTAAACACATTTTTCCTGATGTAATTGTTGATATTAGTTCAGCTCATGTGATGCAGGCGTAGCTGTGTGAACCATTTTACTTGGACCTGTCCTCGGCTGGAGTTGGACACGCTAGTGGGAAAGCCTGGAGCCTCCAGAGCCAGCAGTCTGGGGGCCCCGATGTTGCTGCCGTTAAGGTGCCCATGGGTTCCTGGCTGTGGGGCTCATTCCTTTGCTCGTGTGCCTGCGGACATTCACCTCATCTCCTCTCTTGGGTTTGTCCTCATTCCTAACTTGGTTTGTCCCAGAGAATTATTCCCCTTTCCTGATTTTACTCAAATATATATAGGCACTTCTGCTGTAAATCCTGGGGTTTTTTTCCTTTCAATTCTCTTTCCATCTGTGGTTCCCGCTCTCTCTTCTCTCTGCCCCTCACCCTTGGCCGCCCCCAGCTATGTTAACAACCTGGAGCATTTTCTTTCCCACGTTTCCACACGCTCTTGTATTTATGTGCAAACACAAAGGCACATATCTATTTTCACTTTTTTTGTGTGTCATTTTTAACAAGCGTTCCCAGGGGAGCATTGGTTCTCAGGCTAGCCTCCCCAAACACACTCGGCCCATGGTATTGTTGCTTTGTCACTTGTTTTTCCCACTAATATCTGTTTTGGGTGACTTTGTGTCAGGTCCTGTGCTAGGGATTGTGGGTATGAAGATGAATTGGATACAGACCCAGGATCTCAGGGAGTTAGAAGGGTGTGTGCTTAGTGTAATAAGAGAGAGGGCTCCCGGGAGCCCAGACAAGGGGCGTCTAGACCTGGCTGCAGGGAGCAGACCTGGTCAATACCACGGGGCTCATTGCTTCTCTGGAAGAACATGTTCCTAATCCCATTTTGGGATGATCTAAAAGGCTCGGGGTGGGAAGGGACTTTGGCATGGAGGCAGAAGGAGCGGGGCTCTGCTGCAGGGGGTGGGGCAATGGTGGGGGGCCCTACCCCAGGGGTCCTGGACAACTGTGATGGTGGAAGAGGTCAGATAGGCAACACTGCTGAGTGTCAATTGTCCACGAGCTTTTCTTTGTGCATGAGGCACCAGCAACAAGGATGTCTGTCTTGCATTGCTTATAGAGTTATTTCCCACGTGTGACCTGGCCTTCCAACCAGATTGTAAATGTGTGGAGGGCAGAACTGTGTCTCACATTCCTTGTGCACACAACACAAGGCTGGTCATAGTGGGCACTGATTTAAATGCAGTGCTGGTGACCGAAAGAATAGAAATAAAATTATGACTGAACGTTGACACATGAAGCTACTTTTAAAATTCATTGCACATGAATGAACTTTTAAAATATGTTTTAACATCTTGGCTTCTAGTAACGGAAGTGCCTCCGATTGTGCAGTATTTATAGTTCACAAAACATTGTCCTGTACTTCACTGGATCTTCACGATGAACTTTGGGGGCAGACATCTTTGTTCGTGTCCTGGTTTTGCATTAGTGCAGACATACCTGAAACTTAGGTTTTTTAATTCCCCAAGAGAGCAGAGCTGTCCCTGGGAAGACCCAGGACTCCAGCTGTGACTTTGCTAATTACACAGGCACGACTCAGAGAATGAGGCAACTCTCATGGCCCTGATTTGGCACAGGGCTCCTTCAACTTACAGCAAGCCAGGCTGTGGTCCCAGAGGAGCTAGCCTTCACTCCAGTTTGAGTGGACAGCCACAAATGTGGGTGAGGAAGGGCACCCACGAGGGCTTTAGGAGGGTCTGGAAGGATCTGCCGTGTCACCAAACACCAGCCTAGGATCACAGTACCAGAAATCCCACTGTTAGCATAGCCATCTACTAGGTTAAACACTGTCTGAGTCTTCCCTTTAAATCAGAGATGTCCATAGGAGAGGAAGACATAAGATTGAAGCCACCAATTAATATCACTGCAATGTCAGTTGGGTTATCAGTTGCTCAGGTTATCAATTGTTTGAGTTACCAGTTACTTGGGAAAGAGCCCTAAGGTGAAGTAAATTTGTTTTGTTTGTTTTAGGAAAACTTTGGAGCTTCTGTGTGAAACCAGTGGGCACACTGGGAAGGGGTGGTACAGGGGGTGTTGGGGAGATCACAGAGATCTTCAGATGGCTTCTAGATCCTGTGCTTCTGGCCCGGAGACTTTGAGTTCCATCTGATCTTGGACAACTGCTCCTCAGGGCATCCCTTAGAAATCACCTCCACATTTCTGAGGCCATCTTGGCAGGAAGCAAAGCACAATGAGGGCTTCCTTCCCATTGACCTTCCTTGAAAGGCAAAGGGGTGTATCAGGCAGGCAGGAGAGAGCATCCAGCCAAGGCATGCTCTGGGAGAAAAGGAATCTGGTCTCCGTGATGTGTGATTACTTTGGGGGAAGCAAACACAGGGCTCCTGATTTGAGAAATAGGACAGCCTCCTGTGCCAAGTGATGGACTCTGGCCTGAGCAAGGTCAGCCCAGAGCCAGCATGGGGGTATATCTACTGGGTCAGGGCTCAGCAGTGATCCTCAGCCCGTGATAGACCCTATAGATACACACAGGCTGCTTTTTTATTACTTGCATGAGAAACAGTCATCAGTGCTGAAGTTCAAAGCCATGGTTTCCGTGTGTTCCTTAACATGATACAGGTGGGCCTTCATTGGAAACACCTTCTGCTCCTCCAGCTCAGTTCTCTTGAAAACAAACATCGGTGCCCTTTGCCCAAATCGGAAGACATGGCTGTGAAGTCCCCATGAGCTTCCCCCGCACGCCACCTCTTCAATCAGGTCCTTCTGTCGGGGTGAGGACCCGCACCTCCGTCCCAGAGCTCGCCACGGGCAGTGTGGCCGAGTCCTGCAGATAGTGCGCTTGCACACAGTTCCTGCCTTGCCGCGCTGAGGTGGGGTGAGGGGGCGGGGTCCCTCAGCTCGGGCCCAAGTGTGCAGCTACAGCTGGGAGGTTGCCTGTCTTTGCTCAGAAAACACTCTTCACAGCCCAGGCCTTGAATTATTCCCTCCTTCCTTTTCATAGTTCCACTGCTTTTCAGATGTGGGAGCCTTGCAGACAATGGAAGAAACAAATCTGGAGCCCGACTCCCAGCCTGTGGAGGCAAGGTCATGTGACCTTGTGCAAGTCACTAAGCTGTTCTGTGTTTTGGCCTCAGTGAAATCAGGTCCCACTAGTGCTTACCTTCTAGGGCTCTTTTGAGGACTAAACAAATTGAATCATGTAAGTAAATAAAGCCACTATAAATAGAAATTATGAATAAAGCTGAATTTAGCTCCATAATCTCAGAGTGTACATATGTATTTATCAGGGTTTATACTCAATTTTCAACTCCTGACTCCTTCACAAATGTCCAGTGCAGATTTCTGTACCCAGGCTGGCAGCAATGCGATCTCCAGGATTTCTAGCTGTTGGCCTGTCCTTCACTCAGAGGGCACCTTGCCAATCATATCTCCTCTGCATTTGTTTGTGCCCTTAATGCCAACAGACTGGTTGAAAACTTAGGCATAGCTTGTCACTAAATCTTTACTGAGGTTTTTCATGCTTTTCTCCATGGCCTCAAGTTTTTCATGCTTTTCCCTGTGGCCTCAAGAAAAGACAAACAAAAGACTAGTTTTGTTTGCAATATAATGATTGCAATATAATGATGCAGAAGAGTCACACAAGAATTTCTAAAGTATAAAAACCATGTGCAGTTGAAAAGGTGGTAAAATAGCTAAAGATATGAAGTAGACACTATGATAGAAATTACTTTAAATTTAGGAAAAAGGCCAAATTACTGAGGGAGTGAATAGAACTGCTAGAAGTTTATGACAAAACTGACACTTTAATCTTGACTGTACACAGGTTTAAAGAATGTGGCAATTGCAGACATTCATTTTTGACAAATTTGTTTCAGATGATTCATCTTGAGAGGGAAGCTAAGCGAGGAGAACAAGGAAAAAAAATAGGAAAACTTAGAAAATACTTGGACAATGAAAGGAAAAAAGTAGGACAGACCTCATCACCCCAAACTAAGAATTCCATAAAATATATAACACTGAATTAAAAAGCTGAAATTTTGAGAAATTCCCCACAATTCATCAAAATTTCCAAAAAGAGAAAATGAGTGATCAGCTTTTTATTTTCCTCCAAATTTCCTAATGAAATACTTGTTTTCAATTAAATTACACTTACTCAATGGAGTAACAAAGACATTAAACCTTGTGAGCATCAGTCCTTGCAAGTATAGTGGTTATTCCTTCTGCGCACGCGTGATAGGAGGCAAGCCTTACTCTGCGGACTCCTACCAGCCTCTCCTTTACTTGCTTTGGGAGGGTCTCTTCCTCTTTGTGAGCTTCAATACCTCCAATGAAGGGTTTGGACCACATGTTGTGTGAGAACCCTTGTAATTCTTATCTTTTCTGTCTTCAAACAGTATTGTTACTGTACTGTTAATCCCCCAAACACTCACCCAAGACCCAACTTTGTTGGTCATGTTCTTTTTGCTCATTTCTACCAGTGAAGGATCATTTTAACCATGAAACCACTAACACAAAAGCTGCCAAAAGTGACAGTCAGGTTTCTGGGCAGGACTTCTGATGGTGAGAAAAAGGGGTGGCTCTATGATTAAGGTACTAGAAATAACAGAAACTCTATCTCTGCAAGAATCCTATAAACTCTACCTCCCATTCCATACCATAAAGTTCAAGTTGCTCCATTCTCTTCCACACCAAGCCTCCAGATTGCCATTTTCTGATGATTTACCTTCCAAGGTTGTCCTTAACAAGTACTATAATTGATTTTGACTTACTAATAAGAATTTACCATTGTGTGTGTGCGTGTGTGTGTATGTGTGTCCTATCTCTACATCTCTTTTTCTAAGCAGCGTTGATTTACATTTTTTCAACTATATCATCGTTTCCATCTTGATGGTTTGATTTAGAAAACCGATCTATTTGATTTAGAAAAGCTTTGATTTAGAAAACAGTATGCTTGCTATCCATGGACTGACCCACTTTTCCCCCTCTTTCAAAGTATGCTAAGCATATTTGGTACATGGATAATGATCACCTTTAATTATTCTTTCTCTTCTCTTAATGGCAATATCTTAGTGACATTTACCTGTCATTTTATGTGATGCTTGTGCCTGAGGAAGGAAGAAAGGGGAAGTGAGGACTGGCAGTAGATAGGACGAGTGGGGTGCCCATTTTTGCAAAGAAGGCATTGCACTTGCTTTCCTTGCATTACATATTGAGTGGCTGTTTCCCATTTCTTTTACAACAATTTTGTAAAGGAATTAGAGATTTTTATCCCTATTGAACAGATGAGAAAACAGAGGCCAAGAGGGTTACATTAACACATCAAGGTCTCGTCTAAATATCTGTGTGTGTAGCAATGAACCCACACTGAATGATTTGTCCTGAAGCACCCCTTTCTCAAGGAAGTCCTTCCTAATGTGATATATCCTGAAGGGCAGCCTCTAGGCTGAAGTAACTTGATAGTAGATGGCAGTCTTCCAAGGAGTTGCTGGTTTCCCTAGGTCTCAGATTCCTTGCTTGTGTGAATATTAAGGCAAATCGAGTGGAATATTGCAACACTGGGTTATCACTCACATGGTAACTTGCATGGGAAAATGTCTCCCCTGCACAGATTAATTAAGAACCAATCTTTTGGAATTCTGTGCCTTGGAGTGAATTACCGTGGTGGTTTCTGTGAAGTTAAAGGGACAGAGACTGCTTTTTGTGGTTGCTAACTAGAAACTGTAGAGGAGTGTAAGTGGGCCTTCAGTTGCATTTGTAAAAATGCAGGTTGTTTTTTAATTAATGTCACATGATGCATCCAACCACAACATTTTCCCCCAGTTCAATGATGTCTGTAGGCATTGTAGCCTAGAATTCTCCAAATTACTCCCACGTTGTGCTAGATTCAGCAATGATTGAGTATCATTTGCTGGGGGCAATTGGGATAATAGGAACCTCATCAGAGTCAGCTGAGGAGGTGTGGACAGCAGATTGGGGTAAAAAGGTAAAATCTGATCCCAGGCTGGTTCTGGAGCCAGTTATGTCTGCTTGGCAATAACCAAGGAGTCAGAATTTACCCTTTGCAACTCAGCTACATAGTCCTCATGGCTTGGGCAAAGGGAAATGCTTCTAAGTTCATACGGCCAGGCAGTGCTGGAACTTAGGCACAGGAGCACCAATCATCATTATCCTTTCCGTAGACGAGGAGCCCACAGGCAGCACGAGGTGATCCAGTGTTCCAAGGAATTGTGACTCAAGATTCTGAGGCTGTGGTTCTCGCTTCCAGGAAGACATCCCAGCTTTGCAGTGAGAATTTGACAGGAATTTAAAGTAGAAAATGATGGTTGATTTTGACATCATGTGGAGGAGGTTCACCGTGCATTGATCGCTGAGAAGTAGGGGCACAAAGGAGGAGGAAGAGTCGAGTACTCACTATACACTGTAGAACCTCAAACTGATTGAAATCAGTGGGTGGTATTGGTCTGATTATAAAATATTTAATGAGAAATGTATTTTGATAAAGTTAAGATGCATTCAGGGTTAGATATGTGTAAGAAAAGCATATATATATTTACATATATATATATAAAGCATGCTAATTAAGTGTAAAAAAGTCATTCTTAATGCTTTAAACATTTTAAGTAGGTAAAATATATGCCATGCTAGGTGCTTTACAGTATTAACTTACTTTTCAAGTAGCTAGTGCAATGATAAGATCTAGCCTGGCTTCTGCCCAAATTATCAAAAATTCCAATTAGGGGAATTTGGATCGAGTACAAAATGAAGAAAGGAGGGTTTCATTTGAGTGGGTCCAGACGTAGGACTCTGGAATCAAGATAGGCATATGAGATTCAATTTATAAATATTTAATGATACCTACTGTAGGCTAAGCACAGTGAAAGGCTATGAGGGGTTAGAAATGAAGTGGACAGAGACCGTGCCTACCTGGAGAATGTATGTAAGACATCCATGGCTAGTGTACATAGTAACAGTGGGAGAGGAGGATGATTTGGCCAGCCTCGGAAGCTAGACTGGGGGGATATCGAGGAACCATAGAATGTTTTTGAGAGGGGGGGAATGACATGACCAGAAGTATGTTATAAGAGCAGCCCCATTGGTAATTGAGGAGTTTAAAAACTGCTGCATACTTTACGTGAGGAGTGTGGTCCAAGAATGATAAACTATGGCCGTTAATCGGATATGAAGAATCAAGGTCTCCAAAGGGTTCTCTGAGACTTCCAGCCTGGGAGATGTAGCATGACATTAATAGGGTCAGTCTGGTGTGGGAGGACTAGCTAGAGGCTGAAGTTTGAACACTGGTTTTGGACATTTGATTGTGTGTCCTGGTGGATTATGCAGTTGGAGATGTTGAATTGGTATATGGTCTTGAGCTTGATGAAATGGGATTTAAATTACAAAATTGAGAGGCAGCTGCATCAAGTAAGATCAGAGTGTGGGGACTGGATAGAGAAAGAGACTAGACAGAAGTGAAGAAATTGGGCCTGGAACTTGGGTAAGGAATCCTGTGGTTAGGAAGTGGCCCATGTGGTCTGTGCCCTCTGCATCTCCAACTCCAGGGAGGATAAGCCCCTACTGAAATGACTGAGTGTAAAGATGGGACAATTGAGTTTTCTTATTAACAATGACATCATTACACCATGCAGCCAAAGACGAGATTTCTGCCATGCTGGCTGATTGTCTTTAAATTACAATAGAAAGATCCTATTGGTCATTCGCAGTCTTTCTTTCCTTTTCTTCGACTCTGTCATAAATGCACTTTTGGCTCTTGATTTACCACTAGAAATTTCCTGTGCAGTTTGGGGCTGCGAGTTAGGAGGTCAGGTTTTGGGATTTGAAACCCAAAGAAATGTTTCACTGCCTTCCTATAGTACACTTAAATTAATTTAGGGGTCAGAGGATATCCTGTGAAAATGTTAAGAGCAACCTAGTCTTTTACTTCTATCTGGATCCAAAAGGGAAACACATTGGAACAACATGAAGCTCATTCCAGAGGACCCAAGTTGTGCTATTGAGAACATTAATGTACTCATCTCAGTATTGATTTCTAAAAATAAGTATTTGAAAGATAAGCATGTTTAACTTTGAAGAAGAGGTTACAGAATATGAGATGGAGCATAGCAAAACCAATACCCAGATCTAGTAATTAAAACATCAACAAAATAAGAAAACCTTTCCAGCAGCCCGTCCAATTCAACTGATGTTTACCAAGTGCCCATTAAAGGAAAGCATAAAGCATGATCAGGACGGGGATGAGTATTCTTAAAAAAAAAAATTCAGACATGATTTCTATTTTCTTTTTTTTTTAAAGATTTTATTTATTTGACAGAGAGAAACACAGCAAGAGAGGGAACACAAGCAGAGGGAATGGAAGTGGGAGAAGCAGGCTTCCCACTGAGCAGGGAGCCTGATGTGGGGCTTGATCCCAGGACTCTGGGATCATGACCTGAGCCGACTTAACGACTGAGCCACCCAGGCACCCCTGATTTCTATTTTCAAAGAGAGTAGACACCAATGCGTGAGTTTATATATAAAAATAATAACAGTAGCAATGATAACAATAAACCGACTTTAACGCAAAGTAAAATAAATCTTTGATGAGCTGAGATAAAGAAGCACTGAGTATGAGGAGGTGGTCCAATTAATTCTGACTAGAGGATTAGGAAAGTTTTCTCAGAACAGGTTGTGTTTGAACTACATCTTTGAGGGTAATTGTGAGCATGCTGGTGGGTAGTGGTGATGATGATGATGATGGTAATGAGGAAGAATAAGGGAGAGAGAAAGAGAAGAAGATGAGAAAAAGAAGAAAGGAAGAAAAGAAGAAGAGGAAAAGGAGGACGAAGGGGAGGAGAGCAGTTTCCAATAATTGAATACCCATGATTTATCAGCCCTGTATTATTTGCTGAACAGATTCAGTGTTAGTGTCTTGATAGGTAAAGCAGAAGGGAAGGATTTCAGATGACAAAGGAGCATGAGAAGAAACATTTTGTGTGCTGGTATGTTTGAGGTCCAGGGTACATGGAGTGTTGGAGCATGAGATAAGATTGAAGAGAAATCAGACCGTCCAAGAGCTTCAGAATCTCTACAAACTACATGAGTCATACTTAGAGCTCTCTGGATACTTTTGTGAGAAGCTGCCCCCATTAGGCTTTTGGTATATGAATCTATCCTCCATTTCCCTGGAAAATGCTCTCTGGAGTTACATGGTCTGTAGTAAAACTTTCTTTCTTTTCTTTCTTTCTTTCTTTTTTTTTTTTTTTAAGAGAATACCTATTCCTTTCCCCCCCCCAAATATGTTTATTTTATTTTTTCAGTGTTACAAGATTCATTGTTCATGCACCATACCCAGTGCTCCATGCAATATATGCCCTCCTCAATACCTACCACCAGGCTCGCCAAACCCCCCACCCCCTTGCCTCCAAAACCTTCAGTTTGTTAACTTTCATCAGGGGTTTATGAAGGAGAAACCTTGAACCTGGTCATTTGATGGCCCCAGGAAACATGGATTGGGTGAGGGCCTAGCAGACATCATTAACAAAAGAGGGGCCAATAAATACATCATGGACATAGGAAGAGGTAGGTGATGTTCTCTCAGAAGATGTGGTATTCTTTTCCACTTCAATCCACATGCTTCCTAAAGTATTCAGGCTTTCCCTATTTTTAAATAGCAATTCCACAATGTCCTCCATGTTTTTCCTTGTGAGAAGGAAAGGAAGGGTGAACTGTGGGAAATCAGAGGGGAAGATGAACCATGAGAGACTGTGGACTCTGAGCAACAAACTGAGGGTTTTGGAGGGGAGAGTGGGTGGGGCTTGGGTGAGCCTGGTGGTGGGTAGTGAGGAGGGCATGTATTGCATGGAGCACTGGGTGTGGTGCATGAACAATGAATCTTGGAACACTGAAAAAATAAAAGTAATTGGGAAAAAAAAATAAACAGCCATTCCACATATGCCTGAAATAATTTACAAGAGCCTTCAGTGTTTTCTTAACAAAGAATACCTTTTATTATTTAAAAAAATGACTATGCAGTCTATAACAGTGAAAAAGCTGTAGGTATCTTTATGGGGAAAAAATTCAGAGAATTCGGATAGCTCTGAAAGAGGCAGAGAAACAGAAAAATAATGACCTCAGGAAAGCATATTATATTTTTTTAAAAAGTTGAAATATCTTAGAGATATCAGTTGTGGTCTTTTTTTCTTTAAAGTATGTGGTCATTTGGGGAATGAGGAGGGAACGCATGTGTGTGGCGGGAGGGTATAATCAGCTTGATAAAGCTCACTATTTTCGTCCAGTTGGGCTGAGTCCAATTGAGATTAGGAAGGAACAGAAAGGTTTTCTGTAGAACAATTAGTGGGTTGTGAGGAATAATCAGTTCTGGTTTTTAGTTTTGGTAAACTTTCAACAAAATAATGAAATAACAATGACAAAATAAGCACAACAAAACCTTAGAAGACCCATATCTGTGTTTTCACTAGCTTTTAGAGCCAGCAACATCAGATACTTGGGACACGCTTGTCTGGACTATGATGCAGAGAATACTTGCTCTCAAATGTTGATTTCTGACTTCTTTCTGGTGTCCCTGGGAATTCTGGGAATAGACACACATTCACCTGCAGGGACCAGACCAGTTTCCTGAGTTTCCCAGCATCCATGTGGTTTGGTTTTTAGTGGAAAAGGTTATCTTAAAAATTCCGGAGATTTCTAGGCAAGCTGTTAACATGAGAACTGATGCTGAACTATTCTCTCTCAAATTCACCTCAAAACAATCAACAGAATATGCCAAAAAGGGGAAAGAACTTTTTACCGACCTGAGTCAACAGTGAAGTGTGTCATCCACATGCCTAGAGGCTTGGGGAGCTTTGTTAGAGGCAATGTCCATGGAACCAAGCAGTTGTGGAAATGTTGAATATTTTTATTGATTGCTCGATGACCACTTCCTGGAGCCTCTTGAGTAGTCTCATGCTGTCCTTGTCATCGGGTGGTTCCCTCCTCTGCCAGTCCTTCCCCACAATCCAGCTAATAACACGATAATGCTTGGCACAACAGGGACATCTCCACAATTTGGCTCCAGTGACCATCGTGATGGCCCAAGCTGTATATGCTTATTAGGTGGTTTAAATGTCAGCGCTGTTGATTTGTCAGCTGCAATGGTGTGTGACGGAGGTATTGTTGTCATTTAGTGTTAATCTTCCCAAAACAGTAGCCCCTTCTTTGAGGGGACTACTTCTTGCCTATATCAAACATGCAGTTCTGATGGAGGAGGACAAATCCCTCCCCATTACTCTGCCGACAGTGATGGGCATGAGTAATTCCTACTCAGGAATGAGTAGCTAACTCAAACCAGGTCACTCAGATAATTTGTTTTGAATGGGAGCTGCCTCTTAACCTGAATAGAGAATCTTGGAACTCTCCACAACTATGCCACTGCCACATGGGGGAGCTTGTCTAAGAGGAAAAATTTCCACAAGGGGAAGTGGAGTTGGAGATTCTACAGTTCTTAGGATATTGAGTCCCCAGGTCTAGTTGTTGATGAAGCTCCCAGTCTAGCCCATCCTCTCTGCTGTTTACTATCCCCTTGATAGACTGTGATTTTGCTTATTGTTATTTCCAACCAGAGAGTCCTGACAGGAAATAAGTGAGAACCAATCCTGGCTGAGCCCAGTAAATACTCCAGGTGCATGAGGGCATTCGAGTGAAGCCCTCCTTGAAGAAGGGAGTATTGGTTCACCATTAACAAGAGAAAGAGGCACTGAACTTCCTTAGTTCTCAGTGGAAGTGGTCATACCTACCAGAGATCTAGTCAGGGGATCCTGTCTTCCCCATCTGTGCTGAGCTAAAGCTCCCAGTTGTCACTCAGGAGTAACTCTTTCTGCTTTCTGGCTCCATCTATCTAGGATACTAATTGTATGAATTGGTAATCCATCATTGAGTTGGGTTTTTGCCCCCCATTTTGGTTTCTTTAATCTGTTTAGAGTTTCTCCTGTTAAAGTTTCTACTAGGAAGGTAAAGACCAGGTTCTCACAAATCCCTCCTTCAGCCCTAAGTGAATATGAGCCAATGGTAGGTGACATTATGACACTTATTATGTACTAGGTACTATAATATGCTTACTTTGCCTCACTTAATGCATGCAACAATTTTATGAGGTTGGTACTGGCTTTCTGACTATTTTATGGATGGAGAAACTGAAGTGAAAGGTCATGGTGCTCACAAGCGGGGAGAGATAATCTGAACACAAGCACTCTGACTTGACTGTGTTGCTACACTGTGAGGAACTAGATGTGGTCCTGAGAGAACCCTAGGATCCTAGAGCTTAATTAACTATTGAAACTTCCATTCTAGCCTCATCCACTCTGCTGCATTCCTCATGACCCTTCTCATCCTCATTTGACCCTGATTCTTTGGCCACTTTCCATTTCAACCAAGAACTCCTGACCAGTGGAAGGCCTGTGTGAATACTTGAGGTGGGGAAGTGAGCACTCGCCCCAAGGGGAGAAGGGGAGATTTCCTTCTGTGAGATGACCAGACAGGACAACACTGCAGACATTTGAGAACTTTCTATGTGTCAGGAGGCAGCTGCCACAGACCCTAATGAAGCACAACCGCTTGCTCAAAAAGAACTTCATCATACGAAAATAAGAACGTTTGAGAAAGTATTTGACAAGTATTCTTAAACTCAGTAGGGAGCAGAGGACATGCAGAATATCATTAAAAGGGAGAAAATCAAGGTGAGAACTTAACCTCATCTGTATGAAGTACTTTATGAAAAGTAATTAAAATTATTTTTGCAACAGTGAATGGTTGGCTTGATACTATTGAAAACAGTTAAAAGACAAGAGCTTGAAAAAGTCCTCTGCAGTGCTAAGGAAAAATTAAGACAAAAATGAGAGATTGCTGAAGAAATTTTGGATATTGGAGACCAAACTATGTACAGTAAGAATTCCTGAAAGAGAAAACAGGAAAGATGTAATAAGGATGAAAATAAAGAAGTAATAGAAGAACCTCCCTGGTTGATAGAGATAGCAAGAAAAATGGGGGTGGGGGTGGGGGATAAAATAAGATGATAGAAACAAGAGCAAATAGAACAGATTTATATAACAAGGGGAAAAAACCCAATCAGATTGATTGAAGTTAAATTGAGTGTTAGTAAGAGATCAGTCAAGGAAAATGACAGAAAAAGATTAAAAAGAAAATTGTGAGCTATCATATGTGAGGGAAACCAAAAGAAATCAGCTAACACTGGTATCTGCTAATGTAGAAATTAAGACAGAAAGCATTTAGGAGGGCACAAAAGGTCATACTCTATTGATCAAAGAGAAATTCATAATGAATATTTTTGTTACAAATCCATGGAATCCACATGGGTACTGCTAAAACTTAGAAATCTGAGGGAAAAACAACAGGCCCATCATGCTAGACGCCAGCATAGCAGTCAGTGTGTAATAGTTTAAGTAGGTAATAGAAAACCTGAAAGGGATAAACACCATAAGAACGAAGAGGTCTAGGGGAAATAACAAGGTTGAATTTCTATGTTATTGATCTACTTTATGTCCTTACAGATAAGGATCCTTCTTTTCAAGTGTTCTTAGGACACTTATAACATTGAGTTAGTTATTTCTTTTCCCTGCCACAAAGACCATCTCAATAAAGAAACACCTCCTGGGACCCAAAGAGAAAGTATTCTGACCACCGTGTCTGACCGAAAAGCTTTAATAAAATAACGAACACAGTGTCCATGATTAGGTGAAGCCCTCTGAGAACGCGGCCTCTTGGCTCAGATCATCACAGCTTTGCGTTTGAGGACAGGCATTTTGTACTCCGTGCTGTAGGAATTTTCACAAGGGGAACAACATGAAATGATACACCCCAGCAGAGAATGAACAGGGAGTTACTGCAAGCAACTTCGTGTTAGTTTCTAGAAAGAGAGAAATATAGGAAATGATTTTAAAAAGAAGTAAGGCGTTAGGAAGGTTCTTCAGACTTCTTTCTGTCCCGATCTCTCATCTTACAGAGGAGGGAGTGAAGACTAGAGAGGGGAAGGGCTTTGTCCCCAGTGCATATAGCAAACAAAATCTGGCTGGTGCCTGAGTCTCCTGGTGGGTTCTCAATTCTGTGCCTTTGTCCTGTTGTGCAGGTTTATCCCAAAGCAGAAATGGGGCCTCCTGCGCACGCTGAGATTGTGGGCGCAGGTGCAGGTCCCAGGGACTGTGCACAGAGGCTGCTCCCAGGGGACCTCTTGGCAGCTGGGCTCTGCCTGTCGTGTGAAGGGAGGCTGAGCAAGGTGGCTGTGACCCCCAGAGCCCAGGCTCTCCACCTCTGCCAGGTAACTGGTGAAACAGCCTCTGACATCATCAGACGCCAGAATCAGCGAAACGAACACATGTGCCGGGGGTTGTTTTCTGGAACGCCCTTATGACCTCTTTATGTCAAGGCTCATTTTGTTTTCACTTTTCCCCCGGATCTGACTGTCTCCCCCTTCCTTTCCTCTATTCCAGGAACCCAGGATGGCTCGCACTGTCTGCCCCCTCTCTTTGGATGGCATTTCTAAGTCACACCCGGCGGGCAGCTGCTTGTCCACATCACTGGGTCACGTTTTTGTGTTTTTGTATTTTCTCAGTTGTCTGCCTGGGCTGTGGTTACAAACCAGGTCTTCCTCACAGAGCAGAGAAAGCAGAGATGTAAACACTGGGCTGGCTTTTTCAAGACTGCTGAACTCAGTGCTCCAGAGGGGACCTTGTTTCCAGCCATGAACTTATGAACTGAGGATTTTATGAAATCCAATCCTCATTGTTATGATAGCATAATCCTTGTTCAGTTATCCACCCAATTTTCCTGTAGCAGTTTTATTTCTCCTTTCCTTTCTCTGTCAGGGGCTCTGGGCATTGAGGCTTGGGATACCCATCTCCTGACGCCCTTTTCTTGCTAAGATGCCAGGGGCCAAAGCTGGGTGGAAAGTGGCTCAGCCTTTGACTCCATCATGGCTGCATTGGGAACTGCAGAGCCCTCTGAGCTGGGGGTGAGGGGAAGTCTCTCTCTCTTGAGATAATGTCCTCTCAACTAATCACATCTTAGTTTTGGCATTTTCAGATGAGGACTTTGTTTTGAAACGAAAAGCAAAGGATTTTAGGACAAGAAGGGATTTTTAGCCATCACTCACGCCAGACTTCCTGTTTCATTTTTCTGTTGCCACATAACACATCACCTCAAAATGTAACGGCTAAGCCACCACCATCTTTTATTTGCTCATGACTCTTCGGTGTGGGTGAGGCTTGGTGGAATGATCTCTTTCCGTACCAGACAGTTTGGGCTGGCAACCTTGGTTGTCCTCCAGGCAGCCTTTTTTCCCTCATGTGGGGTCTCACCATTCACCTGTTAGCCTGAGCCTCTTCACACGGAGGCGGGCCTCTGAGAGACACAAGGTAGAAGCCGCCTGGCCTCCTAAGGGATGGGGCAAAGCAAGTCACAGGGCTGCCTGGCATTTAGAGGAGAGGAAGCAGACTGTCCTTCTTGGTGGGAGGAGGGGTGTGAGCTTGCAGGACTGGGGGGCAGGGGTGTTTGGCGCCATCTTTGCAGACAGTCCACCACATTCCATGTTCTTCAGGGAGCTGCCGTTGGCCCCTGGAACGCGACCTAGTGCCTTGGTGACATGGCTGGGAGCTCCTGAGTCCCGGGAGAGAAGAACTCACTTTTCTACCTTTGAGGAAAGAATTGAAGTTCTCTCTTAGACTAATCAGAAAATATTAGAAAGTGAGGGGGGAGCCATGGTAGTAAGAAATTGGGGAGAGATGGGAACACGATATGTATTTTGAGCTCTGCCAACCACAACGCAGAGCTATCAAATCAGCAAAGTCATGTTTCTATTTGGACTTTGTATAAAGCACGCAGGGCTGCTGAATGATTATTGGTTATGTCACCCCATGAAGCCTATTTTTCATCTGCAAACGTGTGCAATGAGCACAGGAAAAGTGAAGCATGGTGGCTTCCCTGTCCCATACTGAAAGGCAGTGACTTGAGCCTGGTGCTTCAGCGGAAAGAGTGGTAGTGATAGCGGAGAGAATCCCACACAAAAACACTCGCAGGAGCAGCACCGGCTATGAATGCCGTTCCTCAGATCAGGCAGAATCCCTTGAGGAGGTGCTAAAGTCCTCTGGCCATTTCTTTTTCCTCTTTGTTCATTATAATGAAGTTCAATAGAAAGTCAATGGGGTTGGTTTGAGAATGATATTTTGGGGTGTGTGTTGCATATTACATACTTTGGCAAACTGCTTGCTTCTTTCTGGTCCCAGAAAGAGAAGGCTTGGCTTGGCATAAGGAGGTGAGGTGGGGGCTGTGACCGGCTTATGGCTGTAGGCGCGGCTTTCCCTGCTCCCCATTGTGGGGATGAGGCTCCGGCTTAGGCCTGCTTTTCAGTCTTCTTGGGAAGGAGCAATGCACTTTTGCAAGGGTAAGAAGTACTTCTCCCAGATTGGATCAGAGTTCAGGCCCCAGTACACCTATTATATACAGAATTGATTCCAAGACCCTGATTCCAAGACCCAGAATTGATTCCAAGACCCAGGTTAGCATTCCTCCTGGCTGGCTGGCACTCACCTGCTAGGTCAGAACTGATTTGGAAGAAGCTACCTTGAACACAAATGAGGTAAGTCATTGGCCTGTCTGCATGAGACAAGCCCTGGCAAATAGGCCCCAGTACACCTATTATATACAGAATTGATTCCAAGACCCTGAAGTCAAAGGCTGGATGAGCTCTTTGGTCTAAATGTTACTCAGTATGGTACCTGGAGGGATTATTTGACTTGAGGATTTTTGGGGATGAGGGTATTTTCCCTTGAAGATTAATTCAGTGTATGTTAAACAAAGACCTTTTTGCTTTTTATTCATCACTTTCTTATCTCCATCTTTGGGTAAATGAACATCTGGTATGAAACAATATTGGCCAAACTCTTGACGTGGTGGGCCCACAGTAAAGAAAGTTGTATAATGGCTTCCCAGTTGGAAAATTGGGGAGCTGGTCATGGTAAGGAAGACAGATGAAGTAATAATGACACCCATTGACCTCATCGTGCTGGTTTTACCATTTGTACTAATTTCGTACCGCTGCCGTGACAGATTACCGTTACCATAGTGGCTTAAAGCAACACAAATGTATTCTCTTATGGCTCTGGAGGTCAGAAGTCTCACATGGGTCAGCAGGGCTGTGTTGCTCTGGCGGCCCTAGAGAAGAATCCACTTCTCAGATTTTCTGGCTGGGAGAGCTGCCTGTGTCCCTTGGTCGGTGGCCCCATGTCACTTCTGCGGCAGCTGCTATCATCACATCTGACTCTGACTCTGGCACTCTGCCTGTCTCCCTCTTATAAGGACCCCGGTGTCTATGTTAAACCCAGCTAGATAATCCAAGATAATTGTCCCACTTTTTTTTTTCAAATTTTTATTTAAATTTTAGTTTGTGAGCATACAGTGCAGTATTGGTTTCCAGAGCAGAATTCAGTGATTCATCACTTCCTTACAACACCCAGTGCTCTTTGCAAGTGCCCTCCTTAATCCCCATCACCCACTTAACCCGTCACCCACTCTCCTTCCTCCTCCCTCCACCTTAATATTTCTAATCAAGTCTGCCAAATCAGCTCCCTTTTGCTGCTTAAGCGACATTATTCTATCCACCACAGGACTCGTACTTGAAACATTCATATCGTATTAGTTGCAATATCTCATGAAGTCCATTCTGCTCCCGTGTGTTTCTTTCAATAGGCAAGGTGGCATCAGTATAATGGTGATTTGTAACAAAATGTCTTAATGTCTGAACAAAGGAAAGCGAGCTTGTTCTCAAATAAAGAGAACGACTTTGTGATATATAAAGTAAAGACCTTAAAAAAGAAGCTGAAAATTCTGCTTGATGCTGTACCTTAGAGCAAGAAGTGACTGATACGATGACCAGTACGCTCTCTTCTGTTTTAAACTATTTGGGGAAGCTCTCTGTGCATATGAGAAAGCTGCAAATACATTTCCCCTAGTGTTAAGAAAACATCAACAGATGAGGAGGGTTTTACACCTTGGATCATATATTGCATTTTGGTGAAACTGATCTCTCATAGATATGACTACCCTGTAAGACCTATGCCTCAAAGGCAGAAATTAAAGAAATTCAATTAAAAATTTAAGGAATTAAAGATGCAAAGGATGGAGTGGCTTTGGTGCTGGGAGCAAATGCCAGTGGTGATTTCACTATTCTATTATTTGTATTACTAATTGTTACTATTTTTGTTACTGTTCTGGTTAAAATTTCAAGTGTTTTGAACGGGCTGCTCTTAAACATCCCCCCCCTCCCCAAGCCCTGCTGCTTTTAATGTGTGGTTTTACACAATGTGAGGTTTATCAGGAACATATATGTGACATTATTACAGAAATTACTTCATTTGAATTTCAAAGTCTGAGTTAATTCCTCTCAAAGTAATAGACAGATACCATCTGAGCAACAATTGCTAATTTTGTTTTTCCTGAAAACCCCCATCAAAGGAGGGCACTTACCCCAAGGAGTATGGGAGAGAGCATTTGGGAAATATGGGGAAATTTGGAAAAGTTTAGGTGTAGCTAACATTTGAGCTAATTGTAAAGCATTGTGAATAGGCATTACTTGAGTAAGAAAAGGTGGGAAGAAGATCCAAAAGGAGGGACAAACACTCAAGAAATCTTCTTGTATTAGTTCAGAAATTTCTTAGGAAGCATAAATTGGATTGTTTACATTTACCCAAATAGCTTTGATGCTGGCCTTATTTGTTGTATTCTGCTCAGCATCTTGTTGAAAGGCGGCATTAGGATGACAGCACGTCTGTTTCCTTGGGGAAATTATGTACCAGGATTCCGACTAGGTCAGTGTTTCCCCATCTCCACCTGGCTGTCTGGCACTCACCTGCTAGGTCAGAACTGATTTGGAAGAAGCCACCTTGGACACAAATGAGGTAAGTCATTGGCCTGTCTGCATGAGACAAGCCCTGGCAAAGAATTTAAGCCCTTTCCATTTGTGCGAGAGCAGCTTCCTTTTTAAGTTCAGAATGCTTTATGAATAAACTAAGAGAGAGAGAAAGAGAGAAAAGGGGGGGCAGGAAAGAGGGAACGAGAGAGAGAAGAGAGAAAGAGAAAGAGAGGGAGAGGAGCTTGGGCTCTACTCACAATCCTTGGGACCTTGGGATTTATTTGGGGTGAAGTTAGCATGAAGGGATTTTTTTTAGGGGGGGCATTGAGGGATCAGCAGACCAGGGCAAGGGGAAGTGATGTGGGTCACACAGAACCCTGCACCTTAAGGTGAGAGCGGGCATTGCCACAGCTGCTCCTGTCTGCCTTAGTTTTGAAACTAGGATCTAAGAGGGCAAGAGGAGGTGAACTTCTGCTACACAGTCAAGTCAGACAATGTGAGTTTTAATTGAAATCATATCCCGAGCATTTTACTTTTCAGAAATTGTTAGCATGATTGAGGTTGCATTTTCTTGTGACTACTATTATTACTGTCACGCTGACTGCTCTGGGCAGGGGCTGAAGGTTACATGTGGGCTGGGAACGCAGGGCTACATGGGAGGGGCTGGCAGATGGAGTCCCAGCCCCGGAATGCTGCCCCGGAGCCAGCTTCTGGCCGCCTCGCTTCTAGCTCCGTGCTGCTCTCTCTGGACACTGAGAATCGTCCTCTCAGGCACAGGGCACGGCTGTTGTTTGCCTTCTCTTCTCTTCCACTCAGACCTCTTAGATCATCAGCATGTTTCTCCAGGATGGGGAGCTAGCCTGAGCGGTGCATGGCGCGCGCAACTCACCCTGCTTTGAGACCTTCTCTGTCAGAGCTAGGGACATCTCAAAGCTCTGCAGGGGTTGTGTTCCTGGAAGAGGGGGTTATACCTTACTTAGACTCCCTCCATGCATGTGACTCTCCTGAGGATATTGCTAAAATGCAGGTGATTTCCCAGTGGGTTTAATAAGGGGGCTTCGGATTCAGTAGTATTAAGAAGCTCTCGGGTGATGCCAAGGCTGCTGGTCCCTGGACCACACTTTGGCTAGCAGGGACTTGGAATACAGCCAGAAACCAAGTTACCTGTGGCCTCTAAGCTGTGTGTGTGTGTGTGTGTGTGTGTGTGTGTGTGTGTGTGTTTGAAAGAAAATCCAAGGAGAGTAAATGCTAAGGAACTCTCTCTACTTGCTGAGTGCCTGGACCTGGGGTGCCGTGTGGGACAAAACCTGACGGGAGTGAGAAACGTGATGCCGCTTCCTGTCTGTGGGCAGCTTGTGTCCAGTTGGAAGGACAGACTCACACATGCGCAGAGATCAACCCCACGTCATGTTTTACAGCTGCTGAAGTGCCAGCCGAGGGGTCTGGACTCTTCGGACTGCTCTGCTGTGGAAAGTGGCAGGCTGTCTGAGGGGCTTTGGAAATCTTGGTTCAAGGGGAGGTTTGTTCCAAGGTGAGGGTGGGTACTCAAGGGAGGCCGTATCTAAAGGACACACCCCTTTTTGCCTCCTTCCCCGGGACACTTACTACTCTCTTATGTCCTGGCTACTCATGTTTCTGGTGTTTTTGTGTGTTTGTGGAGGAGCAGGGGGAGGAAAGGTGCATCATGGGAAGTGCCCCTTGACTCAGGAATTCATAGAGTGGACATCTCCCGAGGGCACACTGTGTTTCAGGCCCAGTCCCCACGAGGTCCTAAGGACACAGACATTGGGCAGTACTGTCCTTATCCTTTAAGGACTCAGGTTGGTGACAATTAGGTAATATGTAGCTCTGCTTGTAGAGAAATTTGTTTCTTGTGAGAAACATGGAACTAAGGGCTTTCTGTGAATGAATTATTCCACTCTTGCCATAGGCAGCAATAGAACTTCCTCAAAACTGGCGCAGAAGTGAAAATGAACAATTGCTTCTCAATCAAGGCCTGTGTTGAGTGGGTTTTGACAGGCTCTCAAAGAGCTCTGAGAAGTCTTTTTGCATTTCTTTCGGAGGTGGCTGTTTGGAGAAAAGAGTCAGTGTGTTTTCTAGTGTCCCTGGTTTTAGGCTTGAGCTCAGGATCTTTGGGAACACGGGGGCTCTTCGGGTAGAATGTGTATGTGGGATAGGATTATCTTCTCATTTCCCACATGCTCGTGGCCACAGGCACACTGGAGGTTATCCGTGTAAGAAGCCGCCTCTGACCTCCTCTGCAGCACAAGGGATCAGTCCGAGTCATCAAGCTCGTTGGATTCTATTTGGCGGGGGAAGGTTCTGCTGTAACTGTCCCTGGAAGAAAAATCCTGTTTTGTCATACATTTCTTATAAATATTTTAGTACTAAAATGACTTTGAATATAATTACTAAGAAGTTCAAGATGTTTAATGGGCTCTGTGGCCATCCAGTTAAAATGCCTGTCACTCTCCCTACTGTGCCCCGAACATTCCTGCTCAGAGTAAGAGGGTGAATGTTATGTTTTTGGCTTGGATCTTGGCAGGTGTGTAACCTGACTCCTGATAGCAGGACAGCAGATTACATTCGGCTATAAAACCATTTGTAAGGCTCTTGGCACCCACACTGTTATTGCGCGTCTGCAGGTGTTTGGTAATTGGATTAATGCAGAGCCGGAGGAATGTCTGCTCCCCGGCTCCGAGAAACGTTGAGGAAAGACAAATTCATTTCGGAGAGTGACCTGGAATGCACGATGACAGGCCTGCGCTCACACATGAAGCCAGATCTAAGCCTGCACGTTTCAAATGAACTGCTGTGAGCAATCACCTTCCCTAGGAAAGTTTATCCAAAGCTAAATATAATAACAATGGCCTTGTGAGTCAGGCGGGAAGGAGCTTCAGCTTGGGTTTTGATCCTCTTCCAAAAGCAACTTAGACAACTTGAGCTTAAGCCTTCCTATCATGCAGCTCATGAACCCCACAATCCTAGGTGTTTAATAATAATAATAATTTTTAAAAGACCTTGGTAAACAGAAGAGGATGCTAAGCCTCCCAGTGGAAGCGCCGAGACCACAGTGATATCCTGGCTCATCATGCTCTTGCCAGTTAATTTCCACCTTGATTGTAAAGACAGTCTCATGGTGTCACAGGCCTCCTCTTATCCGCTCATAACATAAGGAGCAGGGGTCACACCTCACTGCAGCTATGGCCGGTGCATAGAAGAAGTCGCTGCTTTTGGGGTAATTTTGTCCTTCTGGCTAATTGAAACTTATTATGCCCTCTGAGAGCTAGAAACCCAACTCTCCGAGGCTCCCATCTGAGTAGATAAAACCTAATGGTTTGGCTTCCTAAACCCAACCTCTTTCTCAGCTTTACAACTCAGAAGGGAGGCGGACCATTTGGAGAGAGTCCAAATAGAAGGAAGATAATGGTCAAAAGGCAAGTTTTGTGAAGAAAGGCAAAAGACTTGGTATTGCTTAGTTTAAATCCTAGAGGGGTAACTTGTAGTTCACAAATATTATTACAGTTGACAGTGAGAGTAGGGTGGGGAGGAGGAGGATGAGAAGGCGGTCATGGCATGCAGGTGTGAGTTTGAAGGGTAGAGGAAATGAGAAATCCGTGTGTGGAGGAAGGAGCCTGGCCCAAATGGCTACTCATTCATTCGTTCGTTCAACAAAGTTTGCTGCTCACAGCTATGTGCCAGTCCCCAGTGCATGGGGACTTCAACGTGATGGCGATATATTTTTGGCTTTCTTAGAGCTCTAGTCTAGGAAGCATGGTATGTACTCATCCCACTGGATCTGGCAGCACATATAGCTATGAGCACTCACGGGAGCATTTCAATGGCTTGGGGCAGGAGCAGGGCAGATCTGCCTGGACAGGTGTGAATGGACAGGTGTGCCCCTCCCTGGAGACTACCAGGCCCCTTGGCTAGGTTGACGGGGTTCTAGCTGACAGTCCAGCTGACTCTCTGGCTCTCATTTGGAAAGAAATTTTACTGGGGACGGAAGATGCAGATACAATTCACATTTGGTTGTTTGGGTTGTAGGTGAGTGGAAAGCAAAGGCCTGGAGAGCCCCTAGGGTCATCTCAGCACATGAAGGTGGTGGAGAGGAAAAGGGAAGAGGTCTGCATGTAGGAAACCAACAGAAACAAATAGCAACAACAATAAAACTTTCAAATGAAAGGCAGCAGTCTTGAAGGGATCAGGCAGCAGGGCCTGTTTGGGAGGCAAAGTGCTCAGAGCCTTCATCACTCAGATGTCAGTGTGGCCAGCAGGGTCAGGGGGGCTGCATTAGAGAAAGTCAGGGGAGGATGGAGGGGCAGAGGGCTAGGGTCGGGGGAGGCGGTTCTACCTACTGAGCCAAGGAGGAATGAATGTATCCCTGCAGAAGGGGTCGGGGCGGGGTGAGGTCCTTAGTGAATCCCAGGATAACACAGAAGATAATACTTTACATTTTTCCTGGGGCAGAAAGGAACCTGAAAAATCAAGATAAAGACAAGCCACAAAGACTAATGAGACTAAAAAAGCTTAATTTCCTTCCTTCAAAGCTTGAAAGTGAAATTATGAAGCTACTGCCCAAGGAACTAACTGAATGACTCTTTGAAAAGTCATGTATCACATAAACCTGTCAGGTAACACTGGAAAAGGTTCTTACAGACTAGAAGCCCAACCCCTTTAGTTTAAGCTGAGGGAACTGAAAGGGAATGACTTTAACCCCCAACTGCACAACTGACCAGACAGGGCAGGGATGCCCAGGCTCTAGAAGGCCTGGGGAGGGGGATACATATGGAAATAAGTGAGAAGGAGGAGTAGTTTCTCTGTGTGTATTTACTCTACTGAAATGACCAGTCAACCAGAAAGCTAAGTGCCAGTTCAGTGGAAGGTGTTGTGAAAGATGGTGAAGTGCTTGCTTAAGAGCTTTCCACTCTTCTGAGAAGAAGCTCTGGCCGAGAGAATAATGAGTTCCTGAGGAATTCAGCTGATGGAGAGGCTACTGTGGTGGGCGTGGTCCAGGAAGGTTTTGAAGAGGTGCTGAGACAATGCAGATCTGCGAGTGCGCGCATGTGTGTACGTCTGTGTGTAGGGGGTGGGAGTAGGAGAGGAGAGAGAGTCCACGAGGCACTCAGAGGCTCGGTACTTGGAACACCATGGCAGGACTTCTGTCTGTGGTGCATGAAAGTGCATGATTGATTTTGCTGCTATGTATGGATGTTTTCTCGGTAAACACGTAGGGCCAGGCCAGAGGAAGCAGAGTGGAATGACACAACTCCTTTAGCTGAGATGGGAGAATGCTTAAGTTCTCACCATGTGGTACAACTAACTTTCTGTTGGTCTCCTCAGGGAACTGGGGTGTCTTACCAGGCAGATGTTTCTATTTCAGCCAGTTGTAATGGTGTTGCCCACGTAACATCTGGAGAGCCTTCCAGCTCTGAGGCCAGACTTGTTTGGTAAAGGGAGTTGGGGTGCCCACAAATGGTTGGCAGGGTTCCCTGGTCCATGAGGGGGAAAGGACCCCCATCAGACTCCCTCGGCTCCTTGTCAACTTCTTCCTTCAGCACCGCCTTGCCCCTGGAAGCCCCTGAAGGCAACGTCACTCTGCACTCGAAATCTCTCCTTGTTTACAAGGTATTTGGGCACAGATGAAATTATTGCATCACAAGCCAATTTCTTCACCTCTTTTAAAAATTTTATCACATAAAGCAGCATGCTGAAAGATCCCCATGCTACCGAAGATTACAAAACCAAAGTGGAGATTCATCTGCTCTTGGAATTCTGTCCAAAGACCTTTCCATCTACATTCCAGCCCCTTTCACAGCCCACTGTGTGCCCACCCCTGACACCCAGAGAGCCAGGCAGCTTCATCACATTTCTCAGGCCAAGGCTGGTCCTGACAAATAACTCTCTGGCAGGCCCTTCCCGCAAGAACTTTCTGCAGGTAAAACTGCAGTGAAACCTCATGGATGCCAGCAGTCTCTGACAAGAGGAAAACTAAACTCCGAATTGTCAAAACTAACAAAACCCAAGAAAGCCAGCTATATACCCAAACTAGACTAATAAATGTTTCCTGATTAGTAGAGGACCTTATGGGACCTTATGGGAGATGTTTTAATAAGGAGATTGAATTGGATCACAATTAACATTACTTACATATACGATCAATATAAATAGCTTTTTCATTAAATCAGACAGAAATTCTACTTTATCGTCCTGTTTGCTTTGCTGATATTGGTTAATCAAAACCCTTTTTATTCAAAGATGTGGCACAGGTAAATTTTAATCCAGACATTCAATTATCCAAATCGCTGACATTTTCCTGTTCTCAGAAAAATGCTCCAGGAACACAGGCTGCTTGTTCCCCTCCTACCTTGGCTGGCAGAGAACTACAGGGTAAAATGTAGAAAATTGGCAAAACTCCATTTTCAATCCATGTGAAAACTGGGATCAATCTTGCCTCTCCTTCTCCTTAAAATAGAAAGAAGAAATACAAGAAGCCCTTCTTTATATAAAATTGGATCTTAGCATTCTCCGGGGGGGGTGACAACCCCTGGATCACAGATGAAAAGGGCCCAGTTTTCCCAGTGAATAATCTGGGATAGAGAAGTGGAGGTGAATGGTTTCTGGAACTATAAGAGACCCCCAGTTCCCTCCCAGGGGACAGAGGGAAGCCTCTGGGTCAGGGATCTGAGTCAACAAGAAGCAGGTAGACAAGAGAGTCAGGGAGGAGGCTGGGAGTGGGAGCTGGCACCACACAGCCCCTCTTACCTCCTACCTGATTTGGGGCTCAGTAAGGCTCCCTGGGGTTCTTTCTATCTTCTCCAAATGCCAAGAACAAGTTGAAAAAGGAAGCACTAGGTAAGAAGATCATGAGGAACTCCAAACTCAGAAGTGTTTGTTGATTGAGTCGCTCATTTATCATTCAGGAGGTATTAAGTATCTACTGGGCATCAAGCCAAGGCCAACGTTGGAGATACGGCGATAAATGATTCACAGTTGCTGTCTCCAAGAAGCTTCCAGTCTTAGGGCCCAAGAAGAAGCTGCATGTCACCAAGAGTCTTGGAATTGTGGCTGTATTTGTGTTCAGGATTCCTTACTCCTCGTTAATTTACTGTGCCAACCTTTTCCAGTGGATGGGGAATACCAGTATCTGATAAGATGATGGAAAGCAATATAACCTGCATAACCAGGAGACCTGAATTTACTAGGGGCTGGGCCTCAGGGCAGGGCCTAGAGTGTGGCAAGCGAGAGGCCTAGGGCACGACATTTGTGGAGGAGTGACTCTCAGGGTCATGCTAGTCCCGGGTCTGCCTACCGCTGGTGGGTGGACAGACGTCTTAGAAGTCATTAAACTCTCTGAACTTCGGTTGCCCACCTGTAAAACAGGGACAGGCCTACCTCATAGAGGTGCTGAAGCAATTAATGATATAATATTTACAAAATGACATAGACATGTTAGTTTTATCAAAAGTAATGATGGTTTTTGACCATTTTCATGAAGCACAAGGACATCATTAATAACCGTAACCAAAACATGCTTTGTGGTAGATGCGACACATTGTATTGGGGATGGACTATAGAAATCAAAGGATCTGGTCCTATGCTTTAAAAAAAAGCAGTAGTTAAATATAGTTAAATATAATATAGTAGTTAAATATAGAAGATCTTGAGTGATGGACTTAGGGAGACTTGGATTTTTTTTTTTAAAGATTTTATTTATTTATTTGAGAAAGAGAGAGAGAGAGAAACAGAGAGACAGAATCTGACGCAGACGCCCAGCGCAGTGCAGAGCTTAATGTCATGACCCTGAGATCATGACCTGAGCCAAAACCAAGAGTCCATTGCTTAACGGACTGAGCCACCTGGGTGCCTCCAGACTTGGATTTTAATCCCAGCTCTGTCAACTACAAATATGGAAGCTAGCCTTGAAAGTCTCCCATTTCCTCATTTGTAGAAAGGGAATAATAATAATAATGACCCATAGGGTTGCCTCTGAGGCCTCCGTGAGACTGTGTGTGTGGCACTCAGACCGCAGGGCCTTGGAGGGCCTCCCGTGGGTGCGAGCTGCTGTTAGTTTCCTGCTGGACCAGAATGGCTCCTGACAGACCTCATTTTTTCCAGTTCCCTTGGCTGAGCTCATCTGACACCACTCTACGTCCCAAGGATGGTCTTCCTCTGGACTTGGTTTTAGGAATAATTACACTAAGTATTGTGCCTTTCCTAAGTTTCTCCAGAATTCTGCTGTGGTATGAGTGCCCAGAATGAGAGACTTGAAATTTTTCCTTAAAAATAGGAATGAGGGGGCGCCTGGGTGGCTCAGTTGGTTAAAGGTCTGCTTTCGGCTCACGTCATGAGCCCAGGGTTCTGGGATCAAGTCCCACTTCGGGCTCCCTGCTCAGCCAGAGCCGGCTTCTCCCTCTCCCTCTGCTGGCCATTCCCTCTGGTCTTGAGCTCTCTCTCTCTTTCTCTCTCAAATAAATAAATAATTTTCTTTAAAAGAGGAATGAGGAACTACATTAACAGACTTGGGTTTTTATTTTATTAATTTAGTGAGTTCAGTATTTACCTTAAATATTATTTTAAGTTGGTAACTTAAATATTTTATTTATTTATGTATTTATTTATTCTAGAGATTCGTGGGGCCAGAGGGTGAGGGAGAATCTTAAGCAGGCCCCACGCCAAGCGTGGAGCCCAACAAGGGGCTTGATCTCACATTCCTGAGGTCATGACCTGACCTAAAATCAAGAGTCCGATGCTTAACTAACTGGGCCACCCAGGTGCCCCTATTTCAATATTGATTTTAAAACTGTTGTGAAGCTGAAAGTGAAAAAGAAAGACACACTTTGCTGCTTTTCTTTTACTTCTAGCTGGAAGCTAGAGGCTGGTGGCTGGTGGCACAGAAAGATACATGGAGCTCTGAGAGTTAGACTTGGAAGAGAAATGTTGTCTTAGCCCCAGAAGAAGGAGGAGGTTTGGACTGAGGGAAGGCTATGATCCAGGCTCCAGAAGGGGTCAGACAGTACATCCGTAGGTTTAGGGAAAGACCTAATGGCTTGGAGAGGATATGATCCCCTCTCTCAGCAAGTACTTATTGAATACTCAGTGGCACCATCAAATCTGTGGGTAACATAGACACGACCTAGACCTCAACCCTAAGTAGCTTCTGGCTGGTGTGAAGGCAATAGTATTACACAAAGGATAAAGGAACTCACTTCCACAACTGGGGCATACAGAGATGCACAGGTGAAAATGGTTACAGTTTATCAATTTGCTTTTCTCTGCTCTTATCTCATTATCTCATCCGTAATCTGTCAGTTCCTGTTGGCCAGTGCCTTAATCCAATTTCTGGCTTAGAATAGCCACTAGGAAAAAGTTGTGAATGGATGAATGGATGAGTACATGGGCCCTTGAGGCATGTCTGAGCCCTGATGTCCTAGGAAAGGGATTTTTTTTTTTTCCATTTATTTTGCAGTTGTCTGGTCAGATTCAGTTAATCAATGAATCTTTATATTTCATTATTGATTTTTCTCACATTTGTATATAAAATAGGACCTAATTTACACAAATCTTTTTAATTGCTTAAATTTTTAATTGAAGTTCAATTTAATTAACATACAGTGTATTATTAGTTGCAGAGGCAGAATTTAGTGGTTCATCACTTGCATACAATACGCAGTGCTCATTACATCATGTGCCCTCCTTAATGTCCATCACCCAGTTTGCCCACTCCCCCACCCACCTTGCTTCCAGCAACCCTGTTTGTTCCCTGTCATTAAGAGTCTCTCATAGTTTGTCTCCCTCTCTGATTTCATCCTATTTTATTTTTAGGAAAGGGATTTTTAATGAGGATGAGCCATAGGATTCTTCACCAGGGGGAAGGGATCATGGGCACTGTGAATCTCCAGTTATTCTTGAAAAGTAGTTAATCAGATCATTGGAGGAATGTTCTCTCAGTTTCACTAAATGCATTTCTATGCTCAAAAGAGATCAAAGGTGAAGACTGGGATGTATGCTATCAAGATCCATGTGATAATTTTTCCTTTGAATTTAAGTTTAGAAATAAATGTGTCTCTAAAGAATGGATTTAAATGATTTGGATTTGTAATTAATAACTACTATTAAACAAATGTGCTTCCCTTTTGTTTTTAGCAATTACCAGTGTGCTTAAAGCTGAGAGCTCAGTTGTGCTAATCCTACCTCAGCTCCTGATAAAGCCAGGATAGGGCCCATAAAAAGCCAGTTCTAGCTGATAGCCCACAGACTGCATCACTCTTGCCCTGGATTAATTCCACTTTCCCACTATTTCCCATAAGACCTTTGGCGGGCCAAACATTGCAATTCTTTCCATGTGAAAAGTTTTATGGGACGTGCCATTTACTTATCCTGTTTCCCTCTGTTGCTTTGGAGAGCTATATAATAATGGTGAAGGAGGCCATTAGAAAACAGCCAGAGTGTAAGGACTGATAGTGGAAATTTACAAATAGGGCTGATCCCCACCTCTCTATGGCTTCTCTTCTCATGTTGCAAAACTGCACAGGAGAGCATGGCTAGTTGATTCCTAAGGTACTTTCTATGACTCCCTTTGACTTCTAATCAATGTTTTACTTCTTGACACCCAGCAAATTCTGATACAGTAAAAATTTCTTGTATCTTGAGAGCATACAACCCAAAGTCTTCAGCTTTGATCCCAATCATAAAATAAGGCAATCTATCATAAACTGCAAATGGGCAGGATTTGGATGGTTGTAGCAGGTAGTCACGGCACTAAGAAATCTTAAGAGGAAACTAAAAAGAGATGAAGTCATTTCCCCAAGGTCACAATAAGAGAAGCAGAGATCCAAACCCAAGCCTTCCCAAATCCATGCTCCAAAAACACTTTGCAATACTGTCAAGTGGAGAAGAACATTTGAGAGGATCACTTATGAGATAAGGGGTTGCCCTGGGTGATGACATCATACATTAATTAAACGCCACTTCTTCTTGGCAGCACCTGGACTTCTAGAGTACTCTGAGGTGCTGCCATCAGAACCCAGGACACAGAGTCACCTCCAGGGACACCTCCAGAGTCACCTCCAGAGTCACCACCCAGAAAGCCAAAGGTGTTAACTGAGAAATCCTACGTGGACTTGCTAGTCAATTTAAAATTAGAATATGTAACAAAAATCTTGAAAATAAGAAATGCAAACACTTTTTTCCCATGGTTGTATTTTAAAATTTTATTCTAAGGATATCATCAGGGATGTATGCAAAGTTGTACATACAAGATGTTCATTTCAGTGTTATTTATAATATAAAAAATGGTAGAACTAAACTGATGGTCAATAAGAAGTCTGAGTAAATTATGGCAGGTATGCACAGTGGGTCTTAGCCGCTGTTGTGGAAGAACATAGACTGATAGGGGAAAGGTTTCTTGCAATGTTACTAGAGGAAAAGATAGGTTACAAAACAGTATTTTTATTTCTGAAAAGCATAGTAGCAGTATAAAAGAAAGAATTGGGTAAACAAAACACAATGCCCAGAGTGGTAGGATTATGGTTGACTTTTGTTTTCCTTCATGCTTCTCCATGTTCTCCAATTTTTCTGTAATGAGCACACATTATTTTTGTAATCAGAAAAAAATGTCAAATAAATGCTGTTTATTAAAGATACAAAGCCAAATTCTGCCCTCCAGCACTCAGCCTAGGATACCCATGAACTGTGCTACTTTTGCCCTCGGTCTCATACAGGAGCTGTGGCCACACAATTGTTGAAGAGGATTTCTTTTCTGTCCTCTTGAGGATTTAGGACTAGCCCAGAGGGAGCTGGGCTGGAAGACAATTTGAGTGTTACCTTCCCTATGAGTCCATGCACCTGGTCTGATTTCATGCCCTAGACACATTCCACCCAACGAAATTCCTTCTCCCACCCAGTGTGCTGCCTCACAGAGTGGGCTCTCTTGTACCTCCCTGCCTGAAGGGTTCTCACGTTTCAGGATGTGGTGATGGTCAGCACTGGCTTTTCCACCGAGGACCTCTTGCCGAGGAGGCTCGTGGAGGCCAGGACATGCTTGGGCTTGCTTGAATTTGCACTGGGTAACACCCAGGCTCTGCTTTGCTGCATTTTCATGAGTAAATAACAGGTAATCCTTTTGGAAGGAGGTAGGATTTAAATCACATGTTAATGGCCCTAGACCCAGAGTGAGCTATTGGCCATATGTACTCCTTGAGGTCCTGCCTTACTCAGGATATTAAAGGTAATTGGTTAGACAGGCTCAGGGTTATAACCAGCAGGCTATGGGCTGAATGCTTTTGAAGGGCAACTGAGTTTTGGCCTTTAGAAATACTGTCATTTGCTATGGAATGACAAGTGCTATGCCTCCAGTTGGGCTCTGTCTTGCCTGCTGCCGTCACGGAGCAGATGCCCAGCCCCAGGAGCACAGGCTCAAGTGGGGGTCGGGTGTACATCCCAAATAGGAGCCGAGGAGAAGTGTGGGCCCTCGGAGCAGGAAGAAGCTGGGAAGCAGCTGCTTTCACAGCGCTGTGACCAGGGAAGGAAAAGTCTGGGATGGACCAAAGCCCAACTCCTTATGCTCTTCTGAACATGTGACCTGAACTTAGCTGAGTGCCTCCGTGAGTGCTCAGAGGGCACCGTTCAAAGCTTCACCGTGCATGTGTTCCCTTGGTCTCCTTGCCTTTCTTTTCCCCTCTTTGAAATGAAAAATAAAGCCACCTGTCAAAGCTGGTGATATGTTCAGACCTGTAACCCACACAGATTCAGGAAGACTTCAAAGTGGAAACTCCTTGGATCAGATTTCATTTTGCTGCAGATGGTAAATTTATGCCCTGAGCCCCCACCTTTGCTCTCACTTCTGTTCTTTAAGCAACTGAAGAGAGTATACAGTGGTCTTAGGTGCAGACTAATGAGTTAAATGCCACTTACTCTCTCAAACTTTATAGACTATCTGGATTTCAGCAGGGATGAGCTGAGACTTTAGCTTTTTTTTTTGTTTAATAGACTCTGGGTGTCCTGGAAAGCATGTGCTGATAGAAGATAAAACACCCTTTGGGAGACTGCCTTCCCTACTAGGGAAGGTCTATCAACCTTCATAGTACTTGGACTTATAATGGTGGGGATAAAAATAGTGTAAACTCATAGGGTGGTTGTGAGCTAATTTAGTTTTTTTTTCCTTAAGATGTTATTGATTTATTTGAGAGAGGAAGAGAGCATGAGCACGAGATGGGGGAGTGGCAGAGGGAGGAGCAGCCTCCCTGCTGAGTGAGGAGCCCGATGTGGGACTTGATCCCGGGACCCTGAGATCGTGACCCAAGCTGAAGGCAGACACTTAACTGACTGAGCCACCCAGGCGCCCCTAATTGAGTTATTTTATGCAAAGCAGTAAGAATACTACTTGAGACAAACTGTCATATATATGTGTGAAGTATTTTTTCCCCGACATACTAGGTATGGAGAAGATAGATAAAAGGAAGTTGAGTCCATATGCTGACTATTCATTCAAAACTATTTTTACCTAACGAGCATAAACTCCTCTGAGGGCCATGATCTGGCCCCAGCTTATTAGAAGGAGACAGTGATATGTACAGTGCTCTTCTTCCTTGGCTATTTTGTTCTGGAAAGGACCAGCATGCTACCTCCTTAGAGAGGATCCACCTAATCTTTACTCTATGTGTTTTCTCCAAAATTCTATAATGCATCTATTCCGGGCCATGCAGTCTGGTCTGGTGATTGCACTGACTCTAAAGCTGGTGTATTTTTGGTTTATCCCAAGAAGCTTCCTTTATTGCTATCCACATGGCTTCTTTGTTGTTTTGCACATCTGTCAACCTCTGGTTTCATTCATGTCTCAGCTAAGAAGCATTTATGTAAAAAAAGGAGGAGGTATGGCTTGGAAGAGATGTTGAGTTCATTTGGAAGCTTCTCCCCCATACTTGGGACAATGCCCTCCAGGTTAGTAGATCAGGGGCTCAGGAAGAGTGACTGCATGTGTACCGCCCAGGTGACACTCAAATTGTCTTCCAGCCCCGCTCCATTTGGCAAGGAAGGGTCTGTTGTCTCCTGTGGACAGGGCACTTGTTTGCTTTCCAGATCAGTGACAGCTGACCCAGTAAGAAAGCATATTCTCCCATGGTCCAAGGATGCTGCTTTGTGGACTGTAAGGTTCAGGCAGAAGTCAGGCCCATGTGCACTCTCAGAGCACAGGGCTCTTGGGTCGCGTGCTCAAGATGCATTCCCTCTTGCTCATGATCTGGTCCCATCTGGTCCCTCCTCTGGAGGACAAACAATCCAGATGGAGTCTGGTTTGACACTGAGTAGGTTACCATGGTCAGTTGGCTATGGGTCCAGAAGTGTCCCCGGAGTATTTCCAGGTTGCCCTCTTAGACTAACTAAAGAGGTATGAGGGAATGCTTTAATCTGCATCCAGAGTGGACTTCAGGACTCCCATTCTTCCCACCTTCTTTTCCTCTTTCCATATGGCACTTTCTGCACAGATGAGAACCTTGTATATAAACACCTTCTTTGGACAATCACCATTACCACTGGACTTCCAGCCGAGAGACCATTCAACAGACATTCCCAGGCTACAACTTCATCCACAGTCTTGGGGAAACAGAGAGAAAATGGCTCCTCTCCTAAGGGAGCTCACAGTTCTGTGTGGCGGGCTGATGTGTGGACAGAATTGCCAGGAGCACGAGACTGTTCCGGTCAAGGGATGCATGAAGCGTGGCTGGAGGGCTGCATTCTTGACCAGCCGCTCTGTGCAGGAGAGGGGAGTTCCTTTCTCATGGGAAAGGAAGTTCCCCTAGGGACCCTGATCTTCATCAGATGTAGAACATCTCCTCCTTTGGGGACTGATACCGATGTTAGCCACAGCCTTCCTTCACACTTTCAGAGAGTTTCAGAGAGGCCTGGTGTCTCCACACAGCAACTGAGCCAGGTTCTCAGAACCATTTCTTCTGGCCTCATCCATTCACTGCTCAAGCTGTCCAGCTGCACCTGATTCACTTAGGTATCAGCTGCTCCTGAGCTCCTTTCTGCTAGACCCCCTACCTTCTCATGCTCAGGTTCATCTTGTGAAGTCTTCAGAGCCTGCCCATCCATCCTCAACCCTTTCTTGAATTTCAGGAGTCACTGCCCATCCCCTTCATGCAGCAATTGCTGCTTACACCCAGGTCTGTCTTTGGTCTCAGGAGCTCGTGTCGCTGGCACTTTAAAATGCTGCTGACATTTCCCACACTTTGGCACTTAGATTTCCGCCTGCCCCCCATGTATTTGGTTGCCCCTTACAAAGCCTAGAATACTGGATTATACACAGTAGTGACCTAAAAGGTTTCTGTTTCATAATAATTTTCTGCCTTTTATTTTCCCACCTGTCAATAAATAATACGTAACTGTATTGCTCTTCCAAAATGAAGACAAACTTCTCACACGCTTATACACATGATCATTAGAGTAGCTCCTCTTTGTTGAGTACTGACTACATGCCAGGCTATAGATGACTCACACACATCCTTTAATTTTAGCACATATGATAACTTACGAAGTAAGTGTTATTATACTTCTATTAGAGGTGAGGAAAGTCTGGGGCCTGTCGCAAGAGCCTGGATGGAACAAGGGAGGCGAGTCTATATGCTGACTCTTCATTCAGTTGTGGTCTACACTTGTGTAAGCACCCCTGCCCGGGGAGCACTGGGTTGGAGTGCAGGCGATGGTGTGTGAGGGGAGAGTTATTTCAGGACCGATGAGTTCCCTTCGAGTTCAGAATTACCTTTTCTTTCTTTCTCCCCGCCCCCCCCCTTTGGCAGTGTTAAGCTTCAGACAGAACTTGCTTCAAATAAATTGATGACAAAAGGAGGGTCGCTTGGACTTTTGTACTCATCACGTGACTCAGGTTCTCAATATGCATTTAGCGCAGCTGTGTTTTTAATAATCTAAGCCAGATTAAAGGGATCCATGTTTGAAATGTGTGTTTTATTTAACAATGTGTTACTTGTAGCACTTCAGACACACATGGGTTTCTGAGGTTCTATTGAGGAAGCTGCCCGAATGTTCAGTGCGCTAGGGTTTTCACAAGATTTGTCTCCTCCAAATCTTATAAAAAATATGCTTTAGTAGCTCCCATGTCCCTCAAATAAATGAACACTAATCAACTCACACAGTTCAGTTCATTTAATTTTTAAAATAGCTCCATGCTCTTTTACTTTTAAAATCTTAAGAGATTTCCTGAATAGATCATTACCACCAAGTTGGTACTGACTTGTGGAGGCCGTAAAACAAATAAAGTCATTAAAAATAATTTGAACAAAAGGAGTAACTTGATATTATGCCATCTACATTTGGTTAGAATGACGTTTTAAAGTTCTCTTTCATCTTACTAAACAGATCTCTAAAAGAAAAAAAATGTGATTAATAATTATCCTCCATAAATCTTATGATAACTATTATAGTCTTTGGAGAATTATGAATCCACATCTGGAAAAAGTATTTTATATGCTACTGCCTGTAAAGCAGCATGCCATGCATTTTACAAGTGCACGTTAGTAAGTAAAACTACGGTATGTTTTTTGGGTTCATCATTTTCCCCTCCAAAAGAAGTGCAAGCCTAGTTTATTTCATTATAAAGAGTGCTAATAAAGTTTATATGATGCTTGTTTTCCTCCCTTACTTTGGTGCTGATGCAGTTTCCCTAGGTTATTTGAAATGAGCTTTCTATCAGAACTCAGGGAAGCCTTCATTATAAGCTGGGTCGTTGGTGCCCTCAGAATCCATGCGTGGGCAGAAGCCTGCTGGTCAAGGGGGTGGCAGAAACATCACAGGAGCGAGCTAACGCCATAGAAGCCACAGACTTCACTTCTTTTTTTTCTTTTCTTCTCTTTTTTTGGCCCTTGAATTTGATTCCTTTTATACGACTTGAAATGCACAGGTCTCATGAGCTAGTGATTCAAAATGCAAGATCGGCTCATTTTTGGAATTAGAAATTTGATTAAACTTAAACATTTGTTAAATAAAATGAGTAAAGTACTCTGAGAGCCAACAATGTCCCTTGGAAATAGAAAATGTTTTTTCGTTTCCAAGCAGCTGTTTGCAATAAGAAGTGGCTGGTGAGTGAAAGGGAAGGACGCCATTAAGCGAAGGTAACCCCTCCAGAGTTTTATTGAGCTCTGCAGTCATGTGAGCGCGATCAGCGATAAATATCACAATAGCGGTTGCAATGTGCCTGGTTTTATTTTCATGTGGATCCTTGAATACACTTTAACTCAAGTCACAGAATACATTTAATGACTGACCATGGAAAACCATGATCCTAGTGTGCACAAAAGCAACCTTAGTGAAAAAAGATGTAGAAATCTTATTTCTAGAAGAATAACCTACGATAACCCATAACAATAACACCTGTAAACCAAATTTTCTTTTGTTTGGATTTCGGAAAAGCAGCAGGCTAAACTCTACTAACGTAGATACCAGGTTTTCGGTCTCCAGAGAGTTTTCATGCGTTTATCTTTTGGGCCTCATTTCCAAGCCTTGAGTGACCAGATTACGGGCCTGAGATGCTGTTGGAATGGGGAGGGCCGTAAAGTTCGGCGTCCAGCCCCCTTACCTCACAGATGAGGAATCTGAACTGCTGAGTGGGAAAGGAACTTGTTCCAGGGCCATAACAATCACAGCGAGGACTAGGAACCCATGTTCACCAGACTGGGGTCTAGTAGCCAGCTCCTAGCTACTCCGGTAGACAGACGATTGAAAATATTTCTAACTTAAAATGGGAGTAACTTGGCCCATGAGGAGTGGGGTTTCTGTTCCTTTCATCAGATCATCAAATCAATGATCTCCAGATCATCGGATCTCCTGGAGCCTTATCTATTCCACAGAGGTAAGATGGTACCACACAGTGTCAAACACCACTTAATGACCCATAGATAGACAAAGGTAATGTTAGTGCACTTAGGCCATGTGGAGAAATAGTTCTATTGTTCGAGGTTTCTAGATTTGTTTCCACCAATAATTAGATGTGTGAGCTTGCATAATTCTCACAACAGTGTCCATAGAAGATCAGAGAAGACGATTGCAAAATGACCTTTTATGTATATGTTAAGGAATTAGTCCAAGATTGGCTTCAGAGTTCTGATGAGTGACCAGATTATCTTATATCTGTTCCAATTTCTATCCAATGCTATCTAAATGGGCCTGTATCAGTTAGACCTTCGAGTGGAACAAACTGGCCCAAAACTTAGAGGCTTAAAGCAACAGCCAGTTATTTAACTGGCGATCCTGTGGGCTGGTGATTTGGGCTGGGCTCACTCACCCGTAGACAGGATGATTCTGCTTCTGGGGGTTAACTGACCATTGGTTTTTGGGGTGATGGAGGCATGTGGGCACATGGTTTCTCTTCTCCTGTAGGCTAGCTTGGGCTTGTTCATATGGTGGTTGCAGCTTCTAAGAGACAAAGTAGAAGTAACCAAGGTCTCTTGAGACCTAAACTGGGAACTGGCCCGCCAATTATTTCCACAGCATGTGTGGCCAAGTCATAAGGTGAGGGGTGAGGGGAGATAACCTCTAGCCCTCATTAGGAGGAATTACAGAGTCACAGCATAAAGACAAAGTGATGTGGATACGGAGATGAATGGAGGGCTTTAGCTATTTTTGTAGCCTACCATTGTGTCTAACTCTTATTATTTAGAACAACACTATGTGCTCCTTAATTCAGCAGTGCTAAGAATTTTAGATTTCATGAACCAGTAAATAGAGCAAAATAAAATAGTATAAAGAGTCCATATAAGTATTAAAAATTTGGCAAATTTTGGCTGTAATAAGAACACTTAAAACCAAGTGCCAATCATCTTTATCCCCATTATATATATATATATATATATATATATATATATATATATATATTATCAAGGACTTCATAAATCTCTAACTCAAGGGGCATAATGTTGAGGCTCAGCACTCTGGCTTTAGTCTTACCTGGACAGCTGGTAGGAGGAATTGGCCCTCAGAGAATTTGGTTCCTACCTCAGTACTGCAGTCAACAGCTGGGAATCCTTGATTAAACCACTTTTTTGGCCAAACTTGAGTCTTCTCATCTGTAAAACCACACAGTCACAACATTTTTTTCATTGTATTTTTGTGAGAATTAAATGAAATAACATTTTTAAATTGCTTGACCCTCTGCCAGGCTCATAGTAACTGCTCAGCATAAGACAGTTGATTATTGGATGGTAGATTTGGTTTTTAAAAAATGTTATTGTGGCACCTGGGTGGCTCAGTCGTTAAGTGTCTGCCTTCAGCTCAGGTTATGATCCCAGGATCCTGGGATCGAACCTTGCATCGGGCTCCCTGCTCGGCCGGAAGCCTGCCTCTCCCTCTTCCACGCCCCCTGCTTGTGTTTCCTCTCTCGCTGTCTCTGTCAAATAAATAAATAAAATCTTCACTAAAAATTTTTTTAAAAAATTAAAAATGTTATTGATTTTTACACACACCCCTTTTCATTGCTGGGTCAAGTAGAAAATGCCACAGATTACTTTTTGGGTTTTTTTTTTGTTGTTTGTTTGTTTTTAAAGATTTTATTTATTTATTTGACAGAGAGAGACAGTGAGATCACAAATAGGCAGAGAAGCAGGCAGAGGGAGAGGGGGAAGCAACCTCCCTGCTGAGCAGAGAGCCCCATGCGGGACTCTATTCCAGGACCCTGAGATCATGACCTGAACCGAAGGCAGAAGCTTTAACCCACTGAGCCACCCAGGTACCCTACTTTTTGTTTTTAATTCTGATTGGATTTAATACAAAAGCACAAGAATAAAATAGATATGAAATTCTAGCCACATTTCATGAAAATGTAAACAAATAGCTATAATGGCATACCTTTCTCGCAGTTACTCAACTAGTATCAGTACCTCCATAATTTAATCCCTCACTCTGTGCATAGCACCTCCAAATCATGTGTGTCTTATCTTGGGGTAAATAGTTTCTCAGGGCTTGTCTGATACCCTAGGAAGTTTTGCAGGAAGTGACTTATTAGTCTTTCTTTTGTGAACACTAACTACCCCAATAAGTGACATGTAAAGAACTACTTATAATGTCTCGAAGAAAAGACCACCATTTACCCATTTTAGTATACTGATCTTACTCTTACAGTTCTCTCAGGAAAAGAGATGAAGAAACATAGCAGAATAATGTGATGATCTAGGTCTGTGGGAAGCCACCGTTGAAGGGAAGGGGTAGGAAACACTTTCGCGTAATCCCCCCTACCAGCTGTTTCTGAATCTGTACCTTTTTAATTCATAATTTTCATCTAACGGTCCCTTAGCAGCTATTATTAAGACGAGATTACATGCAGAACTACTTCTTGATTGCACATTGGAGTTATAAAAATTTCAATATGTTAGAACTAACCAGGCTTTAAGACTAAGACAAAATGATTTTTCAACAAGTCTATTTACGTCATAACCTGTCACCAACTTTTTTTCTCCTACAGCTCTTCCTATCCAGTTGGCTTCCTCAGTCTATATCTGAGTGGTTTCCATTTTAGGTAGAGAGAAAACAATGGATGTCAGTGCTTGTCCCTGCTGTACTTGGTCATCATCGGGCTTTATTTACACTAGTGACTAAACATGGTGCCTTTCTTCACAGTGGTGGGATTGGTTTCCTCACCTCTGCAGTCCCTGCCCCCCCCATTCTTAATCCTTAAGAATGTGCCAAATGGGTCCACAACTCAAAGAAGGCTTCTGAAGCAACTGAAGAGTTAATTCTTTCTGTAGCTTTCTGATTTTTTTTTAAGCATCCCTAAAGATGTAATTTCTGCCAAAAAAATAATCTTAAACTTTGCTTCAGCCAAAAAAACTGCCTCAGCAGCTTGCTTCATTCTGTCAGTGTTCATGAATCCTTCTCCCTCCTCCATACATACCTTTATACCTTCGTGTTGAAAAATGCTGTGCGAGCGTCTGTGCACATGTATGTTCCTGAATTCTTATTTTCTTTTGAGGTCTGGTGTCCAAGCTTCTTACTCAAAGTGATGGCTACTATGATTTCTGTTCCCCCTATTCATCTGGAAAGATGACATAAAAGTAGACCAATTGATAAATGTGAGAAAAGCTAAGGGAAGGAGGATGTTAGGAATAATAGCAATAAAATTAACTTCCCTACATTAAACTGTTAATTCCCTGAACTTCCTTTTAAAAGCCTTAGGTTGGGAACTTGAAAATTTACCACTCAGTGTCTCTTTCTCCCTCTATTGGATTGAGAGAAACCTGCGGATTGTAGCAATTATATATGTCTGACCCTTCATTTGGATTTTTAAGCTTTCTTTGGCAAGCATAATTTGGTACCATTTTATTTTTTCACTTCACTCAGGAAGATAAATACCTTTGTGATGAGGTGGCATGCAAATCCCTTGCCATACAGCAAACCAACCTTAAATACTATTCTCTTTGAAATGGAACTGACCTCCATAGACTGGAAGGGAGGCACTAGGAAAACAAAAATGCCTCCCTGAAACAGAACCCAGAATCTAAAACCTGTCATTCTCTTGAGGGTTGAAAATGTTTCCCTTCAAATGAAATTAGACTTGTGTTTCTACCATTATGGTTTTAGCAATGGAAATTTGATAAGAATGGCTATTTCTCTGTTTCCAGATGCTTCCTCAGCATACTGCCCACATTGCTGAGCAGCAATTGTCTAATAAAGTTAGGTACATTTCTTCTGGTGATGCTAATGATGGCTTGTTCAGACTGAACCTGCACATCTTCTTAGGTTCGATAGCACAACTCTAGAGAGGTACAGATATATGTTTTAAAGTCAAAGCATTCACATGTACGAGATAACTGACAACTTTTGAAATACATAACCAGAGTTGTGGGTACAATTTGCTAGGAAGAAACAATGAAGAGGTCTGTGGGTAAGTAGAGCAATAGGCTGACAAAAGTACAGGTTATGCTGAGTGCCAGTTAAGAGTTCTCAAGGCTGCATTGAGTGTTCATGCAGAAAAACAGAGAAAGAGGAGGTTGGATGGATGCAGCAGACAGCTTCGAGCATGGCTCCTGGTGATTCCTGCCTCCCCATATCCATGTGCTCCCCTTGAAGCTAGGCTAGACCTGGTGATTTACTTTTAACACATAGAGTATGGCAAAAGTGGTGGGATGTCATGTTCGTGATTAGGTATAAAGAGTGTGACGTGCTTCTTGCTAGTCCTCTCTCTCTGGCTTCTCTTGTAATCTTGCTCTGATGAAGCAGGCTGCCATGTCATGATCTGCCTTGTGGAAGGGACCATATGGCTAGGAAATGAGGGCAACCTCTGGCCAGCAGCAACAACTTGAGTCCCTCATTGCAGTAGTGACAAGCAACTGAATTCTACCAACAACCCTGCAAAGGAGCTGGGAAGCAGATCCCTCCCCAGGCAGGCCTTCAGATGAGACTGCAGTCTTGGCAGAGACTTTGATTGCAGCCTGTGAGAGACTCTGGAGCAGGGGACCCTGTAGACACTGTGCCCAGATTTCTGACTTAAACTGTAGTTTAAGCCTCTGAGTTTTGGTATCACTTAATATGTAGCAATGGATGTTATATCAGTCAGGGTTCTCCAGAGAAACCATATAGAGGACACACACACACACACACACACACACACACCCCACACACGTATATATTTTCATGGAAAAAGAGTGAACAAAAGAGACGGGGAGGGGAGAGCTAGAGAGGGAGAGGGAGAGATATCATAAAGAGTTGGCTTGCGAGGTTAGGGAGACTGATAGTCTGTCTTCAGAGAACCATTGATGTGGAAGAAGTCCAAAGGCAGTTTGCTGGTGGGTTCCCTCTTGCTTGGGGAGGCTCGATCTCTTTGTTCTGGTCATGCCTTCCAATGACTGGATGAGGCCCTTCCATGTGACAGAGAACAATCTGCTAGCTCAAAGTTTACTGATTCAAGTGATTTCATTCAAAAATATCCTCTAAGTTGACAAATAAAATTAACTATCATAGATGTGAAGTCATGCTTTCAAGGTGCCTTTCAGAGAGGCTGGAACTCGGTAATATCCTGAGCAAGAGAGAGACCATCTCAGCCCTTCCTAGTAGGGAATACTAGGGTATTCTCTAGTAGGGAATAAACAGCATTTGGGGAAGATAAATCTGGCAGTGTTGGGTGACATTTATAAAGTCTGTCATATCTCAGCTCGCAGGCCATTGTAGATGATTTTGAGGACTTGGGAGCAGGTACATGTACATTTTAACCAAATGGTAGAGAGCAAATACCCACATGGTGCCCATCTAGATTACAAAAGAGCACAATACTAGCATCCCTGAAATCCCCAGGTGACCCCACCTGATTAGAACTATCCTCTGTGAGTTTTTATAATATATTCTATAATCAAAGACATTTGGAAAATGTAACCAAACTTATAATTATGAATATCAGTGGAACACAATGTACGCTGATTGTTTTAGGTGTATTAAGATTTCCCTTCTCAACTAGATATATTCTCCTAAGAGCAAGGGGCTTGTCTCATGTTTCTCCTGGGGACTGGTAGCTTTCAAGCATAGGCAGGACCACCTCAAGGGTGCCATGTTGGTATTCACTCATGGTTGTTTGACAACTGGGTTATGGGAGCAGTCTCTCATGTCTCAGAATTGTCAGGAGGTAAAATGTTTTGGTGAGAAAATACATGTACTGCTGAGCCCAAACATTCCCCCAAACCTTTAGTATTTAGAGAAAATTTATCTGTAAAGGAAGAACTGAGTGAAGCCAGCCTTCGCTATGTTGTGTGTAGACAGAGTTGAAATGATTAGGGCTCTGAGACTTTTAGAATTGTTTAAAGATAACTGCTGGTTTTCAATGCTCAAAACTTAGGGTCTAGGCTCATGGCTATGTTATGGAGGTTAACAGGCATCTTTATCAGAGTTTATTTCTGTGTGTGTGTGTGTGTGTGTCTGCGTGTGTGTATGTGTGTGTAGGTCGGGAGGGAGAGAGAGAAAAAGAGAGATTCAAAGATCAGAGCCAGTTCTGAAGGTCACACAAGTGCAGTGAAAGCCCACTGTCCTGCCTGCAGTATTTTACCAAGTGATGAAACTTCTAGGCTCTGCAGAAAATATATTCTGAATTTCTTGTATAAATTTAAAGTATTTGTTTCATCGTGGCCTGCTGGCACTAGGATTCGGTCTGTCAAGGGTAAAATAAAAATGGACATCATTCTTTGAAATGCCAAGAAAAACAAATGCTAAACAGGAGCCCACATAGGCTCAAAGATGCAAACAAGCTAAGGGCTCTTGCCCAGCAGCAGGATGGGGAATTTGGGGGATGTGGGAAGGGGGAGCGAACTGGAGGACTGCAGCATGCATAGGGGGAACACTTGCACACCAGGCATTGAGGGACTTGATGCATGTGTCCAATTGCAGGTTTAGTTGAGATTAATGTGCCTTGATGACCAGTCCTGTCCTAAGTTTCCAAGAGGAATCAGATTCTGATGCCAATTTACCTCAAAACAGATGGACAAGACTTTTCCATGGAGAAAGAGCACCAAGGTGAAATGCCACATGTCAGGGGAAGATATTTCAAATTTAATTTGCAGCAGGCAGAAACAAGGTAGAAGAATACACTGGTCTTCAGAAGGTTCTGAGGTGAACACTGAGAAGGACCGCAAAACTCGGTTCTTAGAAAAATTGTCCTCTCTCACTGTCCTCTTGGGTTTCCAAAGTTCACCTGTCATGAAATGCTAGCATTTGTTGCTGGGAGAGGACTCCAAATGATGTTTTCATCCTCTGCAAAAAAAAATCTCTGTTTTCGTGAATTCAGTGTGAGACCAAATATGTCATCACTTGTGCTCAGTGTTACAAAAGGGGGAATTTTTCAGCTGTCTTTATTGGAACAGAGCATGTTTTCACACTACTTTATGTCAGTGTCTCCCATTTTAAGCTCTTGTTTTTATTGGACACTTTGGATTGTTTCAGCCCAAATTGCACATATCCCAAACCCACTAGATTGTAGGCCACATGATTGGGCCAGAAAATAGCCACTTATTCCCAGAGTTATGTCAAAACTGATTGAAGTAGAGATCCAAATATTCCACCTGCATGGTCTCGTCTTCATTCCCCAGAAACTCTGCTCTTTCCCAAGATGGTATGTGTTGGTTAAAAATATAGGTTCTATTTGACTAAGTCCAAATTTGTGTTATTTAGAACTTAGGAAAACTTTATAGCTCACAGAACCCCTAATATATGTGGATTACCACCACTGAGGCTGCATACACATCCTGTGGGTTGCAACTGGGAGAAAGAAAGAGTAAGGGCCATACCAGCTTGGGGAGGGGTTTGCAAAATAGATGGAAAGCATTAAAGATATCTTTCTGTAGATGTTTGGAAAGAAACAATGTCAGAAATATTGCTAGGACAAAAAATACAAAATACAAAATGGAAGCAAATTTCATGTTTAGTCTCAGGACTAAAACAATTGTAGATATATTAATGAATTAGATGTAATACATAAATCATATAAGTCTTCCCATCAATGGGATTCATCACTCATAAGTATTCATAATTAATAACTATTATTTTAAATTCTTAAGTATCATTATACACTCGTTAAAGGTAAGTATGATACAATGAAAAGAACACCAGTCTTAGTTTCAGAAAATATGGATTTTAATCTAATTTTATATTAGCTGTGTGACCTTGGGCAAGTGACTTAACTTCTCTGTGTTTAAGTTTCCTTAGTAGTACAATGGAGATAATAATAGTCATCTTTTTTTTTTTTTAAGATTTTATTTATTTATTTTGACAGGGGTGGGGGGGAAGCAGACTCCCCGCTGAGCAGAGAGCCTGATGCGGGGCTCGATCCCAGGACCCTGAGATCATGACCTGAGCCAAAGGCAGAGGCCTTAACCCACTGGGCCACCCAGGTGCCCCAACAATAGTCATCTTATAGTCACTGATACAATGGCTAACTGATAGAAAATATGAGAAGCATTTAGTGCTATACCATGCCCACAGAAGGCACTTCATAAATAATTGTTATAAGAAGGAACAAAAATATGAGCTTGGCATTTGTATAGGAGGTCCATATGTGATATGTACACACAAATGGGAAAAGAACAGATCTGAAAGAGGCATATTAAGGCTGGGACTGTAGGCACAACGATGACTAAGGCAAACAGGGTGCTGGGCTTCTCAGAATGACTGTAGCTTTTGAGGGTAGAGATTATCCACCGCCCTATGTGTCTTCTTGTCCTTATGAGCTGTTCGTCCATCCTAGTCCCCATTATGATAAACACCTACCTCTTTGGACAGGAGTCTTCCAATGCCAACACGTAACTGAGTTCAAGCAAAATGACTTTTTAACTGGGTCAGAGCCTGTTGTTTTGAAAGTGTTTTTAAGGGAATATCTGGACCTAGGCTAAGGGAAGGTGGAAGGTGGTACAGAAGTGATGGACAACTATAGTAACTTCTATTTACCTTCATTAGCAACCTTCGTAACCTGCTGTGGACAACACGGTGTCAGGAGGGCCTTTGTCATGGAGGACTGAGGTTCAGAAGGTCGGAGGAGAGTTACAACCACTATGCATTGCGTTGTGAACACAAGCTGGTGTATTAGAGCAGAGGCTCTGCCTAATGAAATATTTTTCCATTGTCAACGTGTGCTTCTTCTCTTGGTTCTGCCCTACCCACTTTTCCATTTGGGTGGTTCAGTACTTCGTCATTTTGCTTTGGTTCTCTAGAGTTTACTCAACAGATATTTATTGAGCACCTGCCATGTGTGAGACCCCCTCTTAGAACTGAGGGAAATCCATCAATGGCTCATTTCCTCAACCAATTCTCATATACAGTGCTCCTTCCATTGACCTTTTGCCACTTTCTTTAAAGGTGAATTAAACTTGCCAATCTTTATGGAGTGACTAGCTTGTGGACTGCTCAGCTTTGAGCGGGGGAGAAGATAAAGGAGAGGCACAGAATGGACCTTGTGGTTTCATTCCAGATTTTTGGTCCCTTCCTGAGGCAGCTTGGTGGAAAAGCTTTCCATGAGGCAGTGTGCTGGCAGAGGGACTGCCACAGAGAACGGGGGAGAAACGAGAAAGGAGGTGAAGGATGCGGGCCACTATTTCAGACGTGTAAGCAGGACTGAGTTGGCATGAGGAGCTTGAAGCAGGAAGGAGATGAGCCACAAACCCCTTTTATGTAACACTTGATAAAGGCTCCAGAGCGATGTTAGGTGGCTGAATGGCAGGATATAATATATTCTCCTGGTAAAATGCTAACTAACTTATTTTAAGATAGTAATAGATACATTGTCCAGAAGTCATTTTTTTAGACTCATAATTACTGGATGCTTTATACAGACTAAAATTCTTACAGAAATCTTATTTATTTATTCACTTATTTATTTATTGCAATTTTTTATTTCCATTCTAGTTAGTTAACATGTGTGGTAAAATTGATTTCAGGAGTAGAATTCAGTGATTCATCACTTTTGTACAACAGCCAGTGCTCCTCACGAGCGCCCTCCTTAATCCCCATCACCCATCTAGCCTACCCCCCCACCTCCCTCCATCAACCCTCAGTTTGTTCTCTGCAGTTGGGAGTTTCTTATGGTTTAAATTTTAGAAAAGGGGTAGATTCCTCATTGTTCCAGACTTTAGGAAAGACTTCCTGGGGGAAGATTCAATTAGGGCTTGGTCTTGAAGAAGGAGTGAATCTTGGGGAATCAGAGCAAGGTGAGGGAGAATGACTGAGAGGCAGCCCACCATCTCTCAGCCCACCAGGCCTCTCTTTACTCACCTCTGCTTAAAGCTCCTTTGATCAGCACCCCAGAGACACCCACTCAACACTTCCTGGAAGCATGTGCTCTTCCCATCACTCTTGTCCTAGTTCTTTCATAGTAGGTCACACCTAAATCCTTCCCCATACCCCAGATCCTTCTCCTGCAACCCCAACACATACCTGCTGCTTTCTATGACTTTTGTTCTTCCAGATTGCCTACCAAATTGTAAACATCATCTAGAAAGCTTCAACCCACAATTCCTAATCTTTCATTCAGAAAGCACAGGCATGATTTTGTCATTGGGTGCCAAATGTTTGCCTTGGCCTGCACTGGCACTGTCCCACAAGTCTATAGGTGCATGGATGCCCAGGTCACATGCTTGCATTTGATCTCTACAACAACACCCAGATGCTAATACGGAGGGCAAGTGTCATGAGTGACATTTTCGAAAAGGGAGGATTGAGTTGTAGGAAGCCTTGTGTGGGTCACACAGCCCCCTTAGGGCAAAATTAGGACAAGACACAGGTCTCTTGACTCATGCTTTGGTGCTTCTTCTCTGCCATGTGGTCCTGCCACCATTATCCCTCTTCGAGGCAAGCCTGACTAAAGGGGCAGATTTCCTGCTATTGTGTTCATATTTCAGATCAATTAAAGATTGGAGAACTGACATAACTTGCTCAAAGTTAAGTCAGTGGCAGAGGTGGGGCTTGACTTCAGGACAGAATGAGTGCAAAACTCATTCTGATCACGTAACCCAGCCATGGTCCAAAGAAGGGATTTGTTCCTTGTGACTTTAAGGCAGAATATACACTCACTGATGCGAAACAGAATCCTGTGCTTTATCTCAGTGGAAGGAGGAACTTGGTCACAGAGGAGTGTTGAATAAGGAAACGAACAACCTTGTGAAACAGAGAATGTCCTATCAATGGAGTGTCTATGTTGTTGGAGATGCTGCAGAATAGAGCCCTGCATTATGAAGAAAGTTAGAATAAGTCTTTCTAAGGATTCTGCTGGTCTTGGAATTCTTAACTTCCATGAAGTCAGTGTCTACCATGGAATTTGCTGTAAGTGAAAAAGCCATGGTCAGAAGTTCCCTTCAAGTATCCTTGAGCTGGGAGATAGAAAAGTGGTCTTCACTTTCAGACCACTTCCTTAAAGGTTGAACAAGTTGTGGCAAGTCTTTCAAATGCCATTTGTGCCACTGAGGGTGTCCGGTGTGTTCCCTACTCCTGCTCTCAGTCCTCCCTTTTCTCTTCCCTTGGAGTCCCATGTAAGACTCAATTAAAGCTGACACTTTCCTTCTGTTTCCCACTCTGGGTTTTGTAAAAACTCTTTTAGAAAAGACTAGAAAGGCAGCAAATTTGTCTCTTTGTTGTGTCCTTAAGATTGGGCTACCTGAGCTACAGGTCACTTTTGTGTTTGGTTTAGGGTCTGATCTGAGGTGATTCTTGATCTCTGTATCACAGGAACATAGTTTCTACTATGTCCGCTCCGTCCTGCTGCGTGTTCCATCAACACCCTTAACCCAGTTATCTGCGAGGACTCTGACCCCAGACGGGGAGTCCCAGATGGAAGCCAGGACATTGCTTCAGGACAGGCTATGAGAAATGCATGTAAGATAGAAAAATGTGAATTATGTGTGAAACAAACAAAAGCACCAGGCAACATGGAATTTGTGTCAACAAAAGCTTGCTGCAAGCTGTTGCTTGCTTCTAAGGGGGAAGTGGACTCTGGCGCCCAGGGAACAGTAGCAGAGAAGGACTTTTGCACAAGACGTGCAGAAACAAAAGGGGTGAACTGTTTCGGCTGTAATAGCTTTCAAGTTCTTAAGCTCTCCTCTCTCTTGTATTTGTTATGCAGCCGGGGAAGTTACTGATTACTGAGTCTGCCTGAGCCACGAGAATGGGAATAACGGACATTTATAACATTCTGACACACTCAAGAGAAGAGAAAAATAGTCCAAAGGGTGGGACCTCCAGTTGACTTTCTTGTTGACTATAAACCAACTCCGTGACTGGATTACGTGGGTGAATAAGGGGATGGCAAGGTTCTCAGGGAGATTCATGCAGTGGAATGTCTAGCTCACGTTCCAATTAAAATATTAAATCTGGTGATATTAAACTACACAGACTTTTGCTGCCACCAGCTGAAAATGTTATAAGTACTAGTTTCCAAGCTAGCTACAGAAATCCAAAATTATCATTCCCTCACTGAGAGATATTTCTAGGCAAGAGACAACCAATGTGCACATTTTTTTTTAAAAGCAAATTATCTTCAGTTATTTAAAATGATTACCCCGTTCCTCTCTGGATCACTGCTGGAGACCCAGGCATCCAAGTGCCATAGGCTGCTATGTCAAATATAATAAATAACATTCCAATTACGTTCGGAGCACTCAGCTCGAAGTTGGCTCACAGCCACCCTTGCTACCACCAGAACTGCCTTCCCAAGGTGTTCTGGGAGAAAAGAGCCCTGTGCGGTCCAACTGGCAAGGCTTTTGCATAAATACATCTCCCTTTACAAGGCTGATGAGGTTTTGCGGCCTACAGGCCATAGCCTCAACCCAAACGCATGGCCACCGCACACAGTCATTCACGTGGGAGGTACCACTTCTTGCTCTCACTTCTCCAAATGGCTCCTGGGGCTCATTGCAGCCTTTTAAAGAGAGATTGAGGGCGGTACTCGGCCAGGTCCATCGAAACGAGGCACCCTAAAATAGAATTTGACGTCGTGGATAGGGAATATTCAATTTAATTCCAGGTCGTTTAATTCAATACGTATTTACCGAGTGCCAGTTATATATCAGGTTCTGAGGACCTGCCTGTGGCCTGGGCTCATTTCCACCTTTTCTCATCCCCTAAGTCTTGGTTTCATCATTTATTAAATTGTTTTGGATGATAATAGAGTGCCCTCAGGATTCCTGCAAGCTTAAATGAAAATGTGTGTGTAGTGTGCGCCCAGCCCACCCCCTGGTTCAAGGTGGGCATAGAGTGAATGGCAATTTTCTCTTATCCTCCTCCCCTTTCTGCAAATGCTCAGAAACAGAAACCCATCAAGCCCCAGGACTCACCCTGCAGAGGCAGGAGATCTACAGTGTCTCTGATGAAGATCTCCTTCTCAGGACTGTATTCCTACATTGAAGCAGTTGGGTTATACTGTCAACGTCATAGTGTTATAGGGGAATTGGATGAAACACTGTCTGCGAAAATGCTCGATCCCTATTTAGGGACTCACATATTTCCTGCAAAGTTGTTACTATTATCTATCTTTGTATCCAGTTTGTCACTACTGCTTATTTTCTTGGCTTGAAACCTCTTGGATTCTGGAGGTCCAGTGGACCCTCTTAACGTCCATTAACGTCCTCTTAACATGGCTTCCTGGCTCCCTAGAGTTTGGGTAGTCCTTTATTCACCCCACAAACATTTACTGAGCACTTGCCAATTGCCAGATGCTTTGCTAAAGCCCATGGGTCACAAGGACAGATGGGGTCACCAAAACTGGTCAGACGAGCAGGATCCCTGCCCTCTAACAGCTTATAGTTGGTTGAGGAAGCCAGAGAACCAAACACATCATTTCAATATGATCTAATAAATGCAGAGGCAGAGGTCACCATGGGGTGAAGTGGGGGCACAGAGTAGGGACCTGCACCCTGTTGTGGGGGTGGTGGAAGGGGTAACCAGGGACAGTTCCTGGCAGGGGCAGCTCAGGTAACTGCACACTGAAAGACAAATGTTTCTCCATTCTCAAGACCTTAAAAGTATGACTTACTTGTCCTTGAAACATCAATGTCCACGGCCATAACTAGTGACCCAAAAGTCTAAATTCTGCCGTCAGACTATGTTTGAAAGGCAGCACAGCAGGCTGGTTATTCTGGGGGTTTCATTTCATGGGAAGAGACAGGACCACTTCCCTCCTGTTGACCTCAGAGCAGCATTTTCTGAGCTCTTGTGCCTATACCCCAGGTTCTCCTCAGATTTTTCCACAGTAGGTCTCCCCTGTAGGACTCCCCCACATAGCTGTGTCCCCAGGGTGGCCTTGAGAGCCTAGCCAGTGCAGGGACCAGGAAGCACACCCATAAATATACAGACAATGCTCACGGGAAGACTCGGAAGGGAAAGGGAAAGAACTACAAGACTGCCCACCTCCCTAATGTCCCCATGGTGCCACTTTCTCCTGTGGAGGGACAGAATGGCATGGTGATGAGGACAAGAGAGTTTGTGATGCACTGGGTAGCAAATGATAATCAAAGATCTAGAAAGTCCATGGCCTTCCATTTCTGGTTTCTGATGTAGAAAAATAATCCTCTGCGATACCAGGGTTGGCTTCTTTGCTAATGACTTTGACCACAGAGCAGGAAATCTTCCTCATCATTCCAGAAACATTTATAAGAACCCTGACTGAGAAGCCTTATGCCGCCATCTCAGTCTGGTGCTGAGCTGGGACCTGGGCATGCCCTGTGTTGGATTTCTCCTGGCCGTTTCTTCCTACCGTGTTTTTCTCCAGTCCTTAACATCCCTGCTCATTTCCTGTCCCATCTTGCTCTCCCCCAGGAAGCCCTGAAAGGGGCCCCAAATTTCATAAAAAGTCAAACTACTAGCTCAGCTTCCAGGATTCCTGAAGAAGCAAATATTAGTTTCTTTTATGAGGCACACGTTCACTTTTTAAAAAGACTTCATTTTTTTTTAGCACAGTTTTAAGGGTACAGCAAGATTGAGAGAAAGGTACAGAGATTTCCCACAGCTGCCTGGGCATAGTCTCCACACATGCACTCCCTCCTCCCAGTGCCCCCCACTGTGGGCATCATCCCACAGCACAGTGGTGCATTTGTTACAGCCCTAACCACCCAAAGTCCAGAGCCCACATTATAGTTCCCTCCTAGCGTTACACAATCAGTGGATTCAGACAAATGTATAATGATGTGCACCCAGCACGTTAGTATCACACAGAGTGTTTCCACTGCCTGAAAATCCTCTGGCCTCTGCCTAGTCATCCCTCCCTCACAGTCCCTGGCAACCGCTGATCTTCTTGCTGTCTCCATAGCTGTGCCTTTTCCAGAATGTCATCTGGTCGGAATCATACCGAATGGAGCTGCTTCAGACTGGCTTCTTCCACTTAGACAATATGCACTTAAGTTTCTTCTTAATGCTTTCTCATGTTTTCTCATGGCACATTCGGTCTTTAAACTTTTCATGCATGTGATGTTAGACCCCGGGAAGCTGGTCTCTGTCCACTTGGAGACATCAGGGACACTTGAGGTCATGAGAACACCTGGATCAGACCCATGGGTCTGAACATAGGGGTGGATGGGTGGGCAGTGGATGGCTCCATCTCCATTTCACAGCTGAGGGATCTCCTCTCCCCCATTCTCCTCTGTGCCAAAACTTCGCGCAAGAAGAGAGTAAATGAAACTAATTCCTCCCAGAGGAGACTGCTGAGTAATTGAAAGGGGCTCTTCAGAAGGGCCCTCCTTCCAGTTCCCACTGTTAATGGTCGTGAACAAAGGAGTAATAATGGATGTAGCAAAAGCACAGCAATTTCAGGGCCAGTGTATTTGTGTACCGCGTTGAAAAACTGAAATAGCCCTTTAACGTTCCTCATTTGATTCCACAAGAATGATAGTGTATATGGCAGAGACGAGACCGCAGTTTCCATCTTCCAGGTGAGGAGTCCAAGTCTTCCTGTGGCCGTGGGGCAGCGTGAGGGCAAGACGGCTGGTGGGCACTGCAGAGCCCGTATTCCAGTTCAGCTCTCCGACATCACGCCCATTCAGGTCTCTAGCGTGTCACTGACCCAGCTCACCTTTATTGAGCAACTACCGTGCTGTGCACCCTGGGCTGGGGCGGGAGAGAGAGAGGGTCCCCGAGGGGGACGGTAGAAGCACACACAAGTCCCTCAGGCAGGGAGTCCCACACATGCTGGTCTGGCTGTGGGGCTCAGAGGTAGCAGGGACGCCCTAGACTGGGGCTCAGGGTAGGTTTCAAAGGAGATGGTATCCTTTGACCTAAGCCCTGAGGACGGTCAGGCGCCAGGCAGAGATTAGGATTAGGGGAGTGGTTACTAGCAGGCAGGATTTGAGGCATGCGCAGTCCTACAGGGGACCCTTCCACGTGACACTGCGCGGTGTGAGCACGTGACGCTGCGCGGTGTGAGCACGTGACGCTGCGCGGTGTGAGCACTTTACCACGTTCAGGCGGACACAGGTTCGAGGGGGAGCTGCGGTCACCGGGGTCTCACGTGAGTCCCATCAGTGCCCCTCCTTAACCTTCCCTGCTCCGTCTCCCGCTCAGGGTGCCCTGGGCCCAGGCATGGCCCACTTGACGCATCAGAGAGGTGGCCACGGGTGTAACAGGGAACTGCTCCTCGCAGGCTCCGGACAGGAGCCCCTCTCTCTTCAGCCCCTCAGGAGGAGTTCACGCACCGGCCCCAGGGCCTCGCTGAGACTGTTGGGGGGCGGGGTGGGGGGAACCACAGCTCAGCAGCAGCTCGCCCAGGCCTTTCATCCGGCTGCTCCCACATGTGAAAGGACACAGAACAGAGATTGTCAGAAGGCCTGGCTTGGGGGTGGGGGGAAGGGGGGACTTGAAATTCAAAGCCAAGGCCCTCACGTGCTCTGCACCGCTGCAGCTCATCAGTCCTCCCTCTTCTCGGCAGAGCGCGAGCCCCTGCGCTCCTGCTCTCCAGCCTGGCAGTGGCATCTGTTAGCAATGAGGAAAGACGGGGTGGCAGAGGCGGGTGGGAGGTGGGGGCCGGAGGAAGGCCTACCGAAACCAAGTGTGTTTGCTCACACACATAAAACCACAGGCCTCCTGGAGGCAGGCACCTCACGAGGACCCCCGCCGTCTTGACTTGGTAATCAGGAGCATGTGATGGAGGGATTGAAGACTTGACTTCTCCTCGGTGGGCCTCAGGGTCCTCATTTCTTCCATGGGAGGGGCTCAGGCAGGCAGAAATATCCCGGCCTTTCCGGGGCTGCTGTCCTGTGTCCAGAAGGAAAAGGCTCGCCAGGCTAACTCTGCGAGCGTCCTAGTTCTCAGCGAGGGCAGGGAGCGCTGTAGAACTCTCCAGTGTCCCTGACCCATGAGGAAGGAGGCTGGGTCCTCTCCGGTCTCCTGAAGGGTGAGGCAGGCACTTTGGAAAGGCTCCCTCGTGCCCATCAGGTAGCATCCAGCTCTACATCTCCGCACCTGAGGCCTCTAGGACCTGATACCTGCTTTCCCGTGATTCCTGTCAAATTGTAGTATGTTCTTTCAAGGTCATGACCTCCAAGGAAACGAGGAGGTAAGAAGAGTGCCAGGGAGGCCTCAAAGCCAGAACTCAGAGTGACTAGAGTATTTCTGGAAGGCTGGACAGATACAGGTGGTCTTGTACAGAGAAAGAAAAACAGTTCTAATTTTTCTTTTTAGTTTTTCTTTTTAGTGAGTCATCCTCCTAGGAAGTTATTGGGAGCCAGCAAGGAGCTGGAGGCTCCTTGAAAGTCCCTTAAGAACAGGAAATGGGGAAATCAAGTGTCTTCCCCTATTCCTTCTTCCTTCTGTGGGCCTGAGGGCTAAGGGTCCTCATGTGGCCGGGCTAATGGCCAGTGCTGAGGCCCTGCACTCATTGGTTCCCACTGGTGAGGACAATCAGTAAACCACCTCACCTTGAACTCCCCACGCTCTCATGCTCTGGTGACTACCTGATGAGAGATTCTAGCTGGTATTTCTATTTTTAAGACCCTCCATTGGCTTGGAGCAATAGGTAGGTGGGAGAGAGGAGGGAAAGGAAGAGGAGCAATTTAAGATGAGAGGAGGGGTTTTGTGGTCTGGAAGTCTTCTCTACCCATCTCAGAATAAGGGGCTCTATCGTGCAGATGTAGATTATACTCAGGGAGGGGCTGAAATAGGACACAGAGTGGGTGTGCTCATGTAGAGGGGCGGCCCCATGAGGGCTGCAAGGGGCTGTGTCCACAACCCATTTGTGTCTAGGGCCAACCTCGACTATGCATTCTATAGGTACAGCTAAGGGGTCATCTTTGGTGGGCAAGTCAGGTGTCTTGTATCCCTGTTACAAAGTCTGCAAGCTGGACCATCACTGACCCACTCTGTGACCCTGGGAATTAGCCTCTGAGTCCCCAAGTTCTTTGCATATCTATAAATTGGGAATTCCACTGCCCAGACCCCTCAGCAGCCTTGGGGATTAATGAAAGCCTTGTTCACAAATGTCTTGGAATCCATAAAGGTTTAGATCGATAATTAACAAGAAAGAGAAGGTATAAACATTTCAAATATATATCAACTCCCAAATCTATAACAGCCAATAAGTCTAAAAACTGAGTGGCCACAATTTCCCTTAGTGACAGGCAGCCCATGCACTTTCAAAAGTAATTCTACAATAAGCATAAATTACCACTTGGGGAAACCTTCACTGTATGCCATGACTACAGATTTATTAAGTGAAAATGAAACTTTTAAATAAATATCTGGAACAAAAATGTATTTCCCAATCTAATCGGGCCACAGAGGCAAGAGTTTTTAAAGTGCTCTGTAGCCGGTAGAGTATAAAGCTGAGCACATTTTCCTAGAAGTCACTTGGCCCAGTCAGTCACTGCCACGCAATCTCCCTCCATAACTGTCGAAACACCTGGATCCTCCTGAGGCTCAGCCGAGAGCAGCAAGGGCGCACGAGGCCCCAAGGGCCTTTCCCAACCCCTCAGGGAAACGGACAGATTCTGAGGCATCTTGATGCCCTGGGAAGATCATGATTTGGAATTCCACCTGATTCTGAGCCAGCAGACGTCATTTATTCACCCTCCCAATGCCACATTCCTGCCACGGTGTCCTCCCTTGAAGGGCGGATTAGTTATGTTGACTGAGTAATCCTTGCAAGAGGCCAAGGGGACCCAAAATCTAAGGTGCAAGGGACACACCACAAGGCTGGCCACCCCCACCAATGGCACTTCGTGTGGTATCAGTACCCTACTGGTCTCTCCAGCGAGCCTTCTGGTCCATCCCTGTCCTGGAGCTTCCTGGCTCCGGGTCTGAGCCCTTTAATATATTCAGTCAATCCTAGTCATTGCTGGGAGCAATAGGTAGGATGTGAGGACTCAGGCCTAAGCTAATCACTGTCTGGTGTTCCCTGTTAGCAAGAATTTGTTCCTAAGTGGGCAGGAAACATGCTTTGAAGTAATGAGATGTAAGAGGACATTTTCCAAGGGCTTTTGGTCAAATTTTCCTTGATCAAATAAATAAAAAGTAAAAAAATAAAACCACCACCATCACCACCACCACCAAAACACACATACACACACTAACACACATACACACACCCTCCAGGAAGAGATGTTCTCTTCTGCCGGCAAAAATGAGGAAGGATTGCTATTGGTAGGCATCTGGTGCTAGCAAAGAGAGCCAGCCCTAGAATAAAACTGAACCTGTGGAAGGGAGAACAGGAATGAAGAAGAAGGAGGTTTTTGATGACCTCATAAAGGGACTAGGCTAATTCCTTTATTCCTTAGGAAGTGCACATTCTAACATGAGTGTCGGGTGCTGTAAGAGTTGGGGCGTCTCAGATTGTTGGTGCTCCCAGCCTATTCCTGGAGAGGAATGTCAGGGGGTATCAGGGTTGGACACAGTGCAGGTCACATTATATTACTGGACGCAGTTGCTGCAGTTAATGTACTTACACAGTATTTAGCCAGACACTTTGCATTATTGTTCTTGAGGGATATTGATTTGTGATTTTATATTTTATAATGTCTTTGTAGGTTTTGGTCTTAGGATCATGCTGGCAGTGTAAAGTGATTTGGAAAGTATTTGTCTCCATGTATTTTTTTTCTTTTTCTTTCTTTTATTTATTTATTTATTTGACACAGAGAGAGAGAGATCACAAGTAGGCAGAGAGGCAGGCAGAGAGAGAGGGGGAAGCAAGCTCCCTGCTGAGCAGAGAGTCCCATACGGGGCTCGATCCCAGGACCCTGAGATCATGACCTGAGCCGAAGGCAGAGGCTTTTAAGCTACTGAGCCACTCAGGCGCCCCTCCATGTATTTTTTTCATTAAAAGTTTGTATAAATTTAGTGTTATTTCTACCTTGAATGCTTGATAGAATTCACTAGTAAAATTATGTGGTATTTTATTACGCAAAGATTTTTGATTTAAAAAAAACAATTTCTTCATTAATTGCTATTCAGATTTTATTTTATCTTGTGCCATTTTGGTAAGTTATTTAAAATGCATTCATTTCACCAAAATGTTTAATTTGGTGGTTTAAAGTTTGTCCTTATTTTATTATCCTTTTCATAATTGTAGGGTCCACAGATATAACATCTTTCAATCACAATATTGTTAATTTGTACTCTTCTTTATTCTTTTCTCAGTATGATCAGTCTAAGTATTTCTCAATTTCGTTGAATTTTTTCCTTCAAGTAACTAAACTTGGGGTATCTTAGTTTGCTATTTTTTTTTCTATTTTAAAGTTAATTGATTTGTTGCTTTTATCCATATTTGTATCTTCCTTTTACCTGGATTTAATTTGCTTTTGTTTCCAATTTCTTAGAGTAGAAACTTAAGTCATTGATTTTAGATCTTTCTTTAAATCTATCTGTAAACGTTAAAGCTGTATGTTTTTCTCTTAACACTGTTTAGGTGAATGCCAGTTTTAACATGTTGCATTTTTATTCATAGGGTTTAAAAGATTTTGTTATTTCATTGTTCTGTCTTTTTTCACTAACATTATTTAAATATGTGCTGTTTACTTTCCAAGTAGTTGGACTCTTTAAAGATGTTTTAGGGGTGCCTGGATGGCTCAGTGGGTTAAGCCTATGCCTTTGGCTCAGGTCATGATCTCAGGGTCCTGGGATCAAGCTCCACATCGGGCTCTCTGCCCAGTGGGGAGCCTGATTCCCCCTACCTCTCTGTCTACTTGTGATCTCTCTCTCTCTGTCAAGTAAATAAAATTAAAAAAAATGTTTTATACATAATGATTCCTAATTTAATTTCATTATGGTCAGAGAACATACTTGGTATGATTTCAAACCTTTTGAATATGTAGGGTCTTGTTTTGTGGCCCAGTATATGATCTATCTTGGTGAACATCTTATATACATTTGAAAAGGACATGTATTCTCCTGTTGTCTGTGGTAATGTTCTACAAATAATAACTTCATCAATGATATGAACAATACCTTACTTTTATCTAGTTATTATTTTAATAATATGTATAATATATATTTCTATATATATTATAGATATATATAGATATCTATATATATAATTTGTGATAAGAATATATGAATTATGTGATATACATAAATATAATATATAATATATAAATGTATATTTATACAATATTTAATATTTATATATTACTTATCTAGCTATTAAACTGTGATTATGAAATTGTCTATTTCTCTTTTTCAAATATATCTCTTTATTTAGATCTTCTTTGGTTCTCTGGTTTTTTTTTTTTAACATTTTATTTGTTTGAGATAGAGTGAGAGTGAGTGAGAGAGAGAGTGAGAGAGAGGGGCAGAGGGAGAGGGAGAAGCAGGCTCTTCACTGAGCAGGGTCCTTGGGTATGACCTGAGCAGATGGCAGACACTTCATGGACTGAGCCACCCAGGTGCCCCTTCTTTGGAATCTTTTAAATAATAATGGGTGGTTTCAGCATACAAATGCTGTACATATTTTGTTAGATTTACATCTAAGTATTTAATATCTTTAGTGATTGGAAATGACATTTTATTTTATTTTATTTTTTCCCCCAAAATGTTTATTTTATTTTTTCAGTGTTACAAGATTTATTGTTCATGCGCCACACCCAGTGCTCCATGCAATACGTGCCCTCCTCAATACATTTTAAATTTAAGTTTCCATGTATTCATTACTTATATATAGAAGTACAACTGATTTTGAATGCCGATATCACATCCTGTGACCTTGCCAAACTCACTGATTAGTTGTAGAGTTTTTTCCCATAGATTCTTTGGATCTTCTTCCATTTCTCTTTTTAATTATGCCAGTTTTTTGCTTTATGTGTTCTGAAGCTCTTTTATTAACCACATAGATGTTTGTAGTCATCATCAATACCTGAAGAATTGACTATATTATCATTATCTGGTATTTCTCTTTTTCTCCAATAATACTCTATTTTGAAATCTATTTTATTTGGTAAAAGTACAGACATCTTTGTCTCCTTATGCATACAGTATTCCAAATATATATTTTTCCATTCCTCCACTTTCAAACTATTTCTCTTTATATTTTTTATTATTTACTTATTTTATTATTATTATTTTTTGAGAAAGAGAGAGAAGTTGGGAAGGGGCAGAGGGAGAGAGTGTGTAAAGTGGACTCCATGCCCAGCACAGAGCCTGACATGGGCTTGATCTCACCACCCTGTGATCATGACCTGAGCTGAAATCAAGAGTGAGATGCTTAACTAATTGACCCACCCAGGCATCCCTCAATCTATCTCTCCTTATATTTAATGTGAGTCTTACATTTTGCTTTCATGTGTAAAATTTTCATCAGTTTTTGTTTTAATTCATTCTGACAATTTTCTGCCTTCTGCTTAGAGTGTTTTATTCATTAACGTTTAATGCTATTATCAAAGTTTGGTGTAAGTCTACCATTGTATTTTTTACCTTCTGCTTATTTCAATTTTTTTTTATTTGTTTGTTTTTTAATTCTGTTACTCCATCTTGCCTTTTTTTTTTTTTTTTTTGGATGATTTGAATATGGGTATCTAAAAATTTCATCTTAATGTATCCATTGCCTCTTTAGCCTTACCTTTTGCCTTATTATTGCCTTATTAGTGGCTTATTAAGGGCACTAGGATTTATAATATGTATCATTAACTTTTCACAGTCTAATTAGACTATTTTTGATATATTTTATATGTATTTTATCTGCATATATTAAAAATGCTACGTTACAATGTTATAATTTTGTTTTAACCTGTTTTAAATAATCAAAAGATAAACTGTCTTCTACTATAAGCGAAGATATTTACCATTTCAAATGATAGTCATTTCTTTTTTTTTTTAAGATTTTATTTATTTATATGACAGAGAGAGAGAGATCACAAGTAGGCAGAGAGGCAGGCAGAGAGAGGGAAAAGCAGGCTCCCTGCTGAGCAGAGAGCCCGATGCAGGGCTCGATCCCAGGACCCTGAGATCATGACCTGAGCCGAAGGCAGAGGCTTCAATCCACTGAACCATCCTGGCGCCCCTGATAGTTGTTTCTTCTTGAATATCTGAGTTTCTGTCTACTTTCATTTCCCTTCTATCTAACATACTTCCTCTATATTCTCTTGTGCTTATTGTGTTTTCCTGAAACTGCCTTTTTTAACCTTTCATTCTTGAAGGATATCTTTCTTAAGTATAGAATTATGGGTTGGCAGTTTCCCACCTACCTCCAGAACCTTGAAATGCTGTTTCTTTGTCTTCTGATCTCTATATATTTGAATGAAGTCACTAAGTTCCTCTATATCAAATGTAACTTTCTGTCTTTATATTCTTTTGTAATTACCTCATTAGTTTTCAGCAATTTTACTATGATTTACTTAGGTATGATTTTCTTAATATTTACTGTGCTTGAGTTTTCTGCATTTCATGATTCTATAAATTTATGTCCTTCACCAAATTTGTAAAAAATGAGTTCATTGTTTCTTCAAATATTTTCTTCTGCCCCATATTCTCTTACTCAGCTTCTGAGACTCCAATTACCCATATATTAGACCTTTTGACATTACTCCACATGTCCTAGAAACTGTCCTTCCCTAACTTTTATTTTAGTTCTTTAAATTGGATAATTCTCTTAATCTATCCTCAGTTTCTTTGACACTTTCCTTTTTCATCTCCATTCCACTTTTATTAGTTTGGGTTCTCTATAGAAACAGAACCAATAGTATGTGTGTGTGTATGTAAGTGGATTTATTTATTTATTTATTTATTTATTTATTTATTTATTTATTTATTTAAAGGAATTGGTCTCAACCTTGTGGATGCTGGCAAGTACAAGATTCTCTATAGAAACAGAACCAGTAGTATGTGTATGTGTATGTAGTTGGATTTATTTATTTATTTATTTATTTTAAGGAATTGGTCTCAACCTTGTGGATGCTGGCAAGTACAAGATCTCCTAAGTGGCTTAGTGGGCTGACAGGCTAGACACCCAGGTAAGAGCCAATGTTGCAGCTCAAGATTGAAGATCATCAAGCAAGACTATCAAGCAAGCCATCCTTCTTATTGAGGGGAGTTCAGTGTTTGTTTTATTAAGACTTTCAGCTAATTGGATGAGTCCTGCTCACATTATAGAGGGTAATCAGCTTTACATAACCTCACTGATTTATATGTTACTTTCATCCTAAAAACATCCTTGCAGAAACATCTAGAATAATGTTTTGATCAAATATCTGGCACTGTAATCCAGCATGTTAACACATAATATTAACTATCACACTACTCTTATGCCTAGCTGGTATTAATTTTTATTTTAGATATTGTAATTGTTACACATAGAAATTTCTTTTTTTTAAAGATTTTATTTATTTATTTGACAGAGAGGGAGATCACAAGCAGTCAGAGAAGCAGGCAGAGAGAGAGGGGGAAGCAAGCTCCCTGCTGAGCAGAGAGCCCAATGGGGGGCTCGATCCCAGGACCCTGAAATCATGACCTGAGCCTAAGGCAGAGGCTTTAACCCACTGAGCTACACAGGCACCCCTACACATAGAAATTTCTATTGTGTTCTTTATATAGTTTCTATTTCTCTAATGATATTTTCTATCTTTTCATTCATTGTAAGCATTTTAGAATATCTTATGAGGCATTATTATAGTAGTGGGTTTAGAATCCCTGAGGGTTCATTACACCATCCTTGTCATCTCAGGGCTCATTTTCATTGATACTTTTTTCTCTTGAAGTTGAACTACATTTTCTTGATTCCTCATGTCACATAATTTTGGATCACATCCTGAGTATTGTGAATGTTATATTGCGGAGATTATGGGTTTTTAAATATTCTTCCAAAGAGTCTCGATTTTTTATTTTGTTAGAGAAGGAATTTGGTTTGAAGGAAACTGCAATCTCTTATCTTTTGGGAGACAGTTCCTTCCCTTTCTAGCTCAAACACACATGTACATGAATTAGGGATTGGCCAGAGGCTTGGGCAGAACATAAACACCAAATTTGTAACTACTTCTCTTTGGTCCTCTTCTTTTTGGAAATCCCCCTTCACTTCTCAGTGCTCTTGTCGCTCACATTATTTCCTCTAGTTCCTCTAGTTTCAGGCCAGAAAGACTTGAGACATTCATTCACCAGGGTTACCCTCTGGCTAAAACTTGTGATAACAGGGAATGCACACAGTGCCATTCCTTTTTGCAAGTGCTAATCTGTCTCCAGAATATTGCTACTTTTGTTCTGCTCCAGTAATTGTAGGTGGTTGTTTTAGTTGCTGTTGTGCGTGTTGCCCAGAATTTATAGTTTTATTTACATAAGGGACCAGTCTAGTAGGAGCTCCTAAATTATATTGTCAGCAAACATCCCATCTTAGTTTTGAAAGGATATTTTTATTGTTTATATGTTGACTGAAAGGATTTAAAAAAAATTTTAGCACTTTCAAGATATTTTCACTTTGTCATCTAACTTCCATGGTTTCTGTCTTGTTATTACTTTTATTACTATTCCACTATTTGTGTTGTGTTTTTTTCCTCCTGTGGGTATTTTTAGTATTTCTCTCTCTTTAATTTTATAAATTTGAATATGACATTCCTAGGTGAATTTTTTGTTATTTTTTATTTTACTTGGAATTAGCTGAACTCCTTGTATCTGTGGATTAATTTCTTTTACCCATTTGAAAAATTCTCAGCCGGGGCACCTGGGGAGCTCAGTCATTAAGTGTCTGCCTTCGGCTCAGGTCATGATCCCAGGTCCTGGGATTGAGCCCCACATCGGGCTCCCTGCTCAGTGGGAAGCCTGCTTCTCCCGCTACCATTCCCTCTGCTTGTGTTCCCTCTCTCACTGTGTTTCTCTCTGTCAAATAAATAAAATCTTTAAAAAAAAAAAAAGAAAAATTCTCAGCCAACATAACCTCAAACATTTACTTTCCTTATTTTCTCTTTCTTTTTTCCTGGGACTCTAGTTTCAAGGATGTCAGATTATTTGATTTTTGTCCTCTAGATTTTGGATGTTCTGCTCAATTTTTTTTTATTATTTCTATTTCTCTTCCTTCTTCTTTTCCTCTTCTTCCTTCTTCATACAGTATCAGGTGACCTGTCTTCAAATTCACTGATCCTTTCTTTGCTTTATGTAGTCTGGATGTCTCCTTTTTCATGTAGTAATTTTCATGGAATCATACAATGTACAGTCTCCTTTATATTCTCCTTCAGATTTGAAGTTAACTATGTTATTGCACATATCAGTTTGTCCATTCATTTTTATTGCAGAATAGTATTCAATCATATGAGTATACCACAAGTTTGTTTATTCATACCAGATGATGAATATTTGAGATGTTGCCAGTTTTTGGCAGTTTTGAATAAAGTCTCTGTAAACATTCACACAGAGTTTTTATGTAAACATAAGTTGTAATTCTCTTGAGTAAATATCTAGGAATGGGATGGCTGAGTCATATGGTATGTATGATAGTCAATTTTGTAAGAAACTAAAATTGTTTCCAGAGTGGTTGTAGGACCTTACATTCCCATTAGCAATGAATTAGAGTTCTGGTTACTATAAAATCTTACCAGTACATGGTATTGTCAGGAATAAAAAAATATGTATATATAAAACCATTGTTGTTGTTGTGTAGGTTTTTTGGAGCTTTTATTTGCTCTAATGACATATGAATGCTGAGCAACTTTTTATATGGCTTATTTCTTTAGTAAATGAAAATAACTATTTTAGGGTCATAAGATGAATTGAGAAATGTTCTCTCATTTTCGATTTTTTAAAAAAGATTTTACTTATTTTTTGAGAGAGAGAGAGAGAGACAGAGACAGAGAGCATGCGTTGGGGGGAGGGATAGGGGAGAGAGAGAAGCAGACTCCCTGATGAGCAGGGAGTCTCACCTGGAGCTCCAACCCAGAACCCGAAATCATGACCTGAGTTGAGTCACTTAGCTGACAGCCTCCCAGGCAGCTCTTATTTTTTATTTTCTTGAACAGTTTGTGTAAAACTGGCATTTTGCCCTTAAACTTTTGATAGAATTCACCATTGAAACCAACTGGGTCTGGGGTATTTGCATGTGTGTGTGTTAAGTGTGTGTGTGTGTGGGGGGGCTGGTTGTGGGGAAGGTTTCTTAACTACAACTTAATTTATTTAATAAAAATAGGAATATTTAGGTTAGCTACTTTTTCTTTGCTGAGTTTAATAGATATTTTTCAAGGAATTTGTCTTTTATATAATGTGTAGAATTTATATATATAATTGATATAGTATTATCCTTTTAATCTATAAGCTCTCTAGCCATGTCTCTCTTTTATTACTGAAATTGGCATTCTGTCTTTTTTTCTTGTTAAATCCGGCTAGAGATTTTTGAATTTTATTGATTATTTCAATAAACCAAATTTTGATTTCATTGATAGTTTTCATTGCTTTGCTTTTCTAATATCAAAATTTCATCAGTTTTTGCTATGTGTGTATAATTTAATAGTTGTCTTTTATAATAGTTGTCATACTTGAGTTTGAGTGTATTTTTTTCTTTTTAAATCCTCGCTGAAATAGTGCCTCAAAAATTCTTATAGTGAAGGCCTATAACTGTCAAACTATTTTGTATTTTGTGTAAATGAGCATGTCTTTTTGTTCCCATTTCAAAATATACTTTTGTATATAAAATTCCAGATTTGGCTATCTTCTTGCAGCATTTTAGATATTTTATCCTACCATTTTCTGCCTCCTATCACTCTTGTTAAGTCTGCTTTAGGTCCAACTATTGAAATGTGGTAGCCTGTCTTTTTTCTCTGATTGCTTTTATCATTTTTCTCTTTATTCTTAATCTTTATGATATCTGAATGTGACTATTTTTATTTTTTAGTTATTGAGGTAAAAGATTAGTCTACAAACTCATGTGTTCTTCCAGTTCTATAAAAGTTTGTCTTTCTATTTTCTTACTCTTCTATTCTATTTAAGATACATATTTGACAATTTTAAAAATTTTATAGCTTTTATATCTCTTAATTGATTGCCTAAATTCCTATTTAATTGCACTATTTTCCAATTCCTCTTTTGTTGTATCAAGTCTGTATAGTATTATATCTTTCTCATCTAAGTGACTCTGTTTTTCAGTTCCTGTTCTTGTTCAATTTCTGCCCACTTCTGTTTCATATTTTCCTGTTTGTTTTCATAGAAATTATTCCTTTATCTCTTTGATATTCCTACACAAATTTATTTTGTAATTTTCTTAAGCTGTTCTATAAAATTAATTTCATATAAAGGGAACAGCTTTTCAATCTGCTAGTATTTGGCTGTCTTTCTTACCATAAGATATATTTGTGCCTTTAATATTTTCATCTTAGGTGAACTTGAAAGCTTACTCCACCCTTTATCTGTATCCTTCCTATCCTATAAAATTCAAAGGAGCCATGCTGCCCCATAGCTCTACCGAGACCACAGATGACCTCCGTGTCTAAAGCACTTCCACATTCCTTTCCTGTGGCACTTTTGTGGACATGACAAATGCTGTCGCTGAGCCAGCAGGTAGTTTGGTTCCATTTCTGGCACCTGTGCTCTGCTGTACCCCTTGTCCTATGAACCTGAGCCCAAGGCAGAATTAACCACAGCTTCTTTTGGCCTCATGCCATGGTTGGGAGCTGCCCCTATGGCACTTTATTCCAGGTGCAGAGTGGAGCTTTAATCTCCCAGGTCAAGTGAAGCACTTTTAATCCATTTTGCCCCATGGATTACTGGCCACCACTGCTTTGGTTTGGATCACAACCCAGAAGTCCTGTGGCTTCAGCTCTGCTCACTGCTTTGCATTTAAGTTCTATTTCAGTCTACGGTGATGTTTGCTAAGTTTTTGAACCCAACTCTGTCTTTTCAGATTTCTCTTTTTATGCTTGATTTATCATTGCTATGTCTATTTTTTTTTTTTTTTTGTGCTGAAACCTGGGAACGAATCATTGCTGTCTTTAAAGCTGACAGAGGGTACTAGACATGCACATAATGCCATCTCTATCAGAAGTCTTCTTGTCTTTTTGTAAGTAGAGATCTGAGACTCAGGAGGGGGAGCTGTCTGGTCTAAGGCCTTAGAATGGGCTTGTCCCGGAGCCTGAGCAGGTCCTCAGGTCTCCCACCTCCAGGCCCTGGGACCTTTTCATGTCCCCAGGAGCTCAGAAACTGCGCTGAAGGGCAAATCTCAGTGCTGAGCAGCTTCCTGCTCTTGCAGGAAAGGACTAGGAGGCGGCTGCTGGGGAGAATCCCCTGACGTCTTCTGAGAAGGTAGAGAGGTGTTTACCAGATTTCATCACCCCCAAATTCTTGTCTTCTTTCAAAGCTCTTCTTTCAGCAAGCTGTCACAGTCTAAGGGAAGCACACCAACAGTGTGTGTTGCCACACACGGCCGATGACCTTCACATTCACCACAGCTGAAGCCCTAGAAGTGGTGTTTTCCATTTGGAGGCAATGTAGCTTCCCTATAAAGAAGAGATATAAAGGGAAAGTATTGATTTTCAATTCAAAATAGGCAAACATTTAATTGTGTGCTGCACAAATATAATACAATTATCAGTTGAAAAATGTCACTCAGCTGAAGAAAGCAAGCCTTCCACGTGGTATGTGGTATGTGTAGGACAAAAAAAAGTAAAACCTGGCTGCTGAGAATTGTCACCTGATTGGACACCTATTCCTCATAATAGTCCAGAGCTGTGTGATTAAGGGCCGTCTCATGAAACTATTTTACGACTCAGTAAGTCTGTAAAGAGAAAGCTATCAAGCAAATTCCCAACGGAAATCAAGATTTTAAAATTCAAATTAGAAGGTAGGTATTTTTCCTCCTCTTCATTACTTTAACAATTATCTAGAAAAAAAATTAGCTAGAAAATACTTCTGGTCTCTCTATGCGCTGGAGGTTGACAATGACTGAAGATTCTCTTCCCGTTCAAGCCGAGCTGCCTCGATGTGCTGAGACCTCTTACTCCTGCAGCTACATGCTTGTTGCCTGTCCAAGGGGCTTCTTTCTCCCTCATTTCTATAATTCAGAGCCCCAGATGGAACCCAACACACTCAGCAAGCTACTTTTGCTTGCAAAATGTGTATTGGGAGATGATTCAAGTTCTGTGCATTGCACCGTTCGGGACCTCTCACCACCCAGCAGTAGTAGGAGTGGGTTATTCAGCCAACCGAATGCCGGAAGGAAGGTTGCTGCAGATAAAGGGCAGCCACAAATCTCAGAAGATTGTCATTACTGAGCACAGTTCCAGGAAGGGGGTATTTCCCTTGCTATGTCCTAAGATTACCGTGTGTAGCAATTGACCGACGTGAATTGGCCAAGTGGGGAGTGTTTAAAGGATCAAGGCAGTGTTTGTCTCGTGCTTTGAAGATAAAGGTGAAGACAATAGGGCAGATTCCTATTCTTGCAAATGATCTAGTAATTACTATAATAATTATCCTCATCCAGCCATAGACCAACAATAGATATATTTGAGAACATTGAATTTCATAAAGTATCGTGCCTCCCTCAGCGGCGGTTGGGATCACTGTGAGTAACTGTGCAGATCAAATAACTAAGAGCCGCAAAGCTTCTCTGCTCACTCACCAGGGCTCACGTTGAGCTCCCTCTCTCACACCTTGCAATCAAATAACATACAATAGCAAATACGCTCCAGGAGGCTGGAGAGAGGCCAGGGAGGCGAGAGGGTGGCCCTGCTCCCAGGTTCTCTGGCTCTGCTGTGTCAAACGGTAAGTGAGTATCTCCAATGAACCAGCTAATATCTTTGTGTTGGACTGACAGGCTGTTTTGACATCATTAGACACAGCCAAACAAAGGCTGAAAACCAATTGGTAGCCACGTTTCACAGTTCCTGGTTGTAGGCACAAAGCAATCAAACACACCTGCCAGAAAGCCTGAAATGTGGGCTTTCATCCCGGCGTTGTTCAAGGTCCCCACCAACCCTCCCCTCCTTTATGAAGTTTTTCCAGCTAAAGTAACCATGGGACGAGTCCCAGCCCTGTCCAAATCACGGAGTGAGACTCCTGTTCTGCCCCAGCCCTCATAAACAGGTGCTTAACTTGTTTAACCCCAGATGGCAACGGGTCCCCACAGACAGGAAGGTACAAGGGAATGATGGGGGCATTCTTAGGCATAGAACATGCTAGAACTTAGAGACCAGGCCTGCAGGTGGTAAGAGAGGATCAAATATCAGGAGGTTTAATGCTCTGCGTGCTCTACTTTCAACCTAGTTTCCACGTCCCAGAACTTGAAAGCCTTGACACTTACAGATTACACAGAGTTTTGGGGCAGACAAGGTGGTACTATCTTACATGATTGGGAAGTAAATTTTGAAAACTTGATGATGTAGCAATGGGTCCAAAAGAGTTTTGAATCATTTCAGAGATAATAAGTCCATCACGTATTAGAAAAGAAGCTGTTATGTTCAGGTATCTACCCTGAATCAAGTTCAAGTTCTCTACCTCTCAAGGCCTCTTGACATCCTAGTTAGAGAAAGAATCCAGGCTGGTCCAGGACGGTGGAAAATGTGGCTTTTCTCTGATGTGGCAGGAAAATTCAGGGTTGGCCCATATCAGCTCTGTCTGAGACGCAGAATCCTGCCCTCCTTCTCTGCCTCCAACCTTTCTGGACACTCTTACTGGGACATAAGTATGGGTCTTGCTTCAAGCAACTCTCCATCTACCGTAGGTCATCATTTAACAGTCAAACAAATGATCAGTGACCTTTAAAAATTAAGTGACTTACAGGGCCTTAAAGATACAAGGAAAGAAGAAAACAGTGATAATTTTCCCAAAGCACTGGAGTTTTAGTCAGACCTGGAATAAAATCTCATCTGTGTCCCCTAGAGCAAGTCACATAGGACTTCCTCAGGAGTTAAAAAAAATACAATAATACCATTTCTCTTAGCTTATAGAGTTAACATGAAGGTAGAATGAGATGCTCTTTTGATTTACAAGTTTTGCTTTTGGTGTATTGTTTGAAAATGTCTTTCTATGCATGGATGATGAAGATGGTCTTCTATTTTGTTAGCAGCTTAAAGTTTTTGCTTTTTTGGTGCGATTTAAACAGTGTCATTATTTTTGTTCCTTTATGATAGCCTACTATACTAATACCTTTCATAAAAGAAACTGTCTTTCCTTAGTGACTTATAATGTGATTTTTGCTATAATGCAAATCACCATTAATGTGCAAGTTTGCTTCTGGGCTCTTTTGTTCACTTGTTACTTTTCCTTTATGCAAATACATCACTTTTATTATTTCTCTTGCTCTAAAGTGTGTCCTGATTTCTGGTAGGAGAAATTCTTCCCACTCCTTCTCTTGACCTGCCTCTTTCTTCTTTGTCCCCCAAAGATGTTTGACTCTTCTTAGATTTTCCTATTCTCCTCTGTATTTTAGAAGTGATTTGAAAGATTCCATCTCATAAAAATCTTGTTGGAATTTTGATACGAACCCTTTTGATATGCAAATTAATTTGGGAGAGAATCGGTATTTTTACAAGATTGCATTTTTCTGAAGTGAACATTGTATTTTCACTTTTCATTGTATTTTCATATTTTAGCCTGGTTGGCTTAAGGTCCTTAAGGGAATTTTAAATTATTTCTTTGTAAAAAAAAAATTTCTTCGTAAAGATTTCACACATTTTCTTTGCCAGAAATAATCATGTTTTGAGTGGTTCCTGTCAGCTGATGGAAAAAATAAATATTGATTTATATTTGCTGATCTTGTGTTCAACACACTTGCTTATATAAATCAATATCTCAGCTAGAAATAGATATAACATTAACAGAGGTTAATTTGAGAAGAATTTAGTGAAGGGCCAATTTACAGAGGTGTGGGCAGGGTATCACCATGGATAATCACCGTGGAAAATACAGCAGCCTGGGGCTAGCAATAGTAAGGCTCAATCATTAGCCCTCTCCCTGGAGAGTCAGAGGAGGGAGGAGTGCCTGACATAGGGGGGTCCCCAGAGGAGGTCTGCCTGACAAGTTGGGACATTCGTGGTGGGGATCAACTGGCCCGAAGCAGCTACACAGAGTTGGGGAAATAGTAGCCTGGCTTTACTATCCTCTGATGGATCTCCTGCCTTGTCTCTGCTCTTCCTCCCACCACTGGCCAGATCTGTCTCAAGCTCACAGAAGTTAGTGTCACAGAGCACAGAGAGAGTGGGGAAGGGTGTGGATGGGTGTGAAAGTACAAGTGGAAGATAACCCACATGTTGCTGACTTCGGTTAGTTTTAATAGTTTGCCTGTCAGTCCTCTTGTATTTTCCATCTACCATCTATGTCATCATCAGATTTTTTTTCTACTGATCATTGAACACTTTGTTTTTCTTAGCTTATTTCACTGTCTAGGTCCTCCAGTGTAATGTGAGCTAAACATTCCGACAGTGAGTTGATTTGTCTTGTTCCTGATTTGAATGAGATTACTTCTAAAATCTTACCAGTGAGTAGGCTGTGTGCTTTAGTATGGATTTTTTTCTTTACATATATTTTTTTAGCAAGTTAAGTTGGCGATTTTCTGATCCTAGGTAAGTGTTTCCTGTTGTTTTAAAAAATCATGAGCCAATTGTTATATTTTAACAGATACAGTTTCATACTTCCATTAAACATGTTTCTCACTGTCATTAATGTGGTAAATTCCACTATTATATTTTTGTGTGTGTTTATGTGAAAAAACACTCTTGCATGTTTGGAATAAATTCTACATGGTTATAATGATGCATTTAAAAATATATACTGCTATTTTTGATATGTTAATAATTTGTTTAGGAGAGTCACATCTATATTCATAAGTGAGATTGTCTATAACTTTAATTATCCTGTTTTCAAATTAAATTTGTATTAACCAAATGAAATTAGATATATATGTTTTCTTTATTCTTGTAAATTTTGAGTAGAATTAAGAATTAGCTGTTTTTTGAAAGCTTGATAAAACTTTTTGATATGGTATCTTAGTTTGAAGCATTGTATGTTTTTGACTATGACCTTTGTTTAATAGTTATACATGAATTTGGGATTTGATGTATTTTGAGACCATTAACATTTTATTATATTTTTCAAATTATTGGTGCAAAATGACACTGAATATACTTTTATAATGTCATTTAAATTTTATGTATAGTTATGGTATAATTTACATTCGTCATATTGTTTGTATATATATCTGCTTTCTTTCTTTTACTCATTTTTCCCTGATTAACCTTACCAGAAGTTCTTTCATTCATTCCCTCTGTCCTTTATAACTTTCCTGCTTTCTGCTATTTCAGTTATTTCCAGTTATCAATCATCTCAATAATTTTCTTTGTTTTATTTTATAAATTTTCCTCTTACCACTACTTTTGGCTTTTCAACACCATCTCTGGATTTACTCCTTTCTCTTTAAGCTTAAAATCTATATAATTAGTTTGATATTTATTTTTTCTAATACATAAATATATAACACTTCACATTTTCCTCTGAGAACTTTTGAGATGCCAGATGCCCAATAGAAATAGTTATATAACCGTGACTCCAACAACAGCTAGCATGGCACGTATTTGTAGATATATTGCTTTTGTTGTAATTCAGTTCTAAATATTTAAATTTCTACTATGATATTTTTCAGCAATATTGTGTTCTCAATTTTCCAGAGTGTTTTCTCTTCTCTTTTTCCTCCTTCCTTGCTTTTATTCGCTAGATTATTTTATTTTTTCTATTTCTTCCTGTAGAGGGTTGAAAATTATACATTTTATTGCTATTCTTTTGGTGCTACTCTAAAATTTCTTTTTTTTTTTTTAAATTCAGTGTTGTTGTTTTTTTAATGTTTATTTATTTATTTTTTTCAAATGCCCTTCAACAGATGAATGGATAAAGAAGATATGGTACATATACACAATGGAATATTATGCTACTCTAAAATTTCTTATCATACTTCAGTTACGAGAGTCCAATGTTAATCAATATCCTTATCTTCCTTCTGAACTACTTTCTTGTGGGCATTTCAAAATTTAATCTACTTTGCATTTAAACTCTCCCAAATAAATTCTTTTTATCAGTGGTATTTTTAACAGTTAATGCTAATTTAGATTTACCAAAATGTTTTGTTTTTCTTTCTGCTCCACTGATTTTATACCAACTATTTTCCATATGTCATATCTTTAATAAATCGATATATCAAGGTTACAAGGTTCATTTCGGGAAGAGTGTGTACCCTTCACAGTTATCCTAGATATTCTTTTAAAAACCACTTCTATTCCACTGAAAGCAGCATAGTGAGTTAGCTTACAAGACGACGTGGATTTGTCTTACATCTGCTCGATCAATGTCAAACTTCAAAAATCCCAACTAACTAGGAAAAAAGTCTGTCAGAATTATACTCCATTTAGGATAGACATGTCATTTTATGATCATTCAAGACCCTATCCCTCCTCCTTTTTCTCAGGGTGTGGCATCAGATGTCTGCTAGGAGAAGCCTCTGGGTTTAAGGGAATGAAGAAGAATGATGTGGAAACTGTGTGTGCTTCGAGTAAATACAGTGCTTCCGAATCGTTTGAAGCCCTTTTCCCTGTTGACTCTGGCTGCCGACATGATGGTCCTTCAGTTTTCAGGATCGGATCTGATGTGTGGATAAGCTGGTGATATATTGGAGGCTTTTAGTATTCTTCACATATAAACCGAATACATCAGCCCTTGTGTGTGTCTATGTGTGTGTTAGAAATCTGTATTTTCCTCACATATTACATCTTTCTTTAGCTAAGCTGTGCTTCAGATACGTCGTGTCCCTCACCTGAAGAAAAGAGAAACATTTTGAGATCTGATTTTTACAGCAGTGGGTTTACTGACACCCCAATATCTGAATAATTTAGTAGTTATTGTGGCTTTATAATTCAATACATCTCCAAATCTAAATGTTTACGTTAATGGATAGGACTGTGTGTTTAATGCTTGACAGAAGCATTATATAGACAGAAGCTAACACAAAAAGCACTTTGTTGTAGGCAAAATATCTGGCTGAAACTTTCAATTTTTTGTTCAAATTGCCATTTGTTTCTAATTGGCAAAGTTATGTAATAAATACTCTCTCCGCTCTTTTAAAAATGAACCATTGATAGTGCATTTAATATAGATTACATGATAAACTTTCAGCTCTTTTAATAACCCTGACTCAACTTTGCTCCTGCTTTCTTCTTCCTTTTGTGTCTGGTGTTAGAATAATATGCATCCTCCTTTCTTTTTTTTTAAGATTTTATTTATTTATTTGGGAGAGACAGAGAGAGTAGGATCGGGGGAAAGGGTAGAGGGCGAAGCAGACTCCTCGCGGAGCAGGAGAGCCCGATGAGGGGCTCAATCCCAGAACCCTGACAGCATGACCTGGGCTGAAGGCAGACGGTTAACTGACTTAGCCACCCAGGCACCCCTGTATCCTCTTTTAGACCATGACCTCCCTGGAAATAAGGATTGATTTTATTCATTTTTGTTTTTCTCCTGGGATGTTACAAAGGATTTTACAAGCAATGGGGGATGCCATTAATGCTGGCTAAATGAATGGATGAGTGGACACTATTGTCCCTCACAGCCCTGGTACTTGGGCTCAGGATCTAGGGATGACGGAGGGTGTGTTTATAGGACGATTCCTGCAAGTGATAGCCAGCATCCCAGGTGGCCTGCCACAGATGCCTGAGGAAACCTTCCTTCTCCCTCTCCCTGTCCTTACTAGGATGAGCGAAAGGAAAGAAGGGCTGGTGGCAAATTTGCATGTTGAGTGAAATTATAAACACATCATATACAAACTCTCACGAGTTGTGTCTGGACATCGCACGCCTCCCTCCCCATCTAGTTAAATTGCATAAATCTGCAAGTGAGAAAAAATAGAATGAATCTTCACAATTTCTCTGATTCTGAGTATTTATTCAACACTGTATTTTATATCAGCCACACTCTTTTCCTTGGCCATGTGTCTACATTTCTGTACGTTTACTGTCTGGACACACTCCTTCTTAATACTTAAACAAAGTCTCAGCTAGGCATATGCAGCCACAGTATTAATGGGAGGAAAGTAGGAGCCATTTACAACTGGCGCTTGTCCAGGAGACAGACACAGTCATGCCAGTGACAAGAGGAAACACAGTCTTCTCTGCTTTAAACTCTGAGTGCATAATGAACAGGGAAGTGAGGAAGGGGGCCCTGCCCAGGCAGAGAACCACATAAGGTGGCGGGATCATTCCCAGTCCCGCCTCTGCCATACACCTTGTAAACTGATGACTCGGGGTAGAATTTCCCAGTCGGCAACTGGAGAGGTGGGTTTTATAGCAATTCGAGACAGACTGACAGCTCCCAGTAAACAGAACATAGGTCTTCTCTGTAACCCGGGTAGGAAGTCACCGTCTGCCTCCCCGTATCTTGTCTTGAGCACAGATCTTGACCCACAGAAAATAATAATGATGAAATGAATAGATCACATTTGTTGAATGCATGCCAGGTACGAGCAGCTGTGCCCAGTGCTTTATAAAGATTTTATTTACTTATTTGTCAGAGAGAGAGAGACAGAGAGAGCACAGGCAGGGGGAGCAGCAGGCAGGGGTACCAGTGGGGTACTTGATCCTGGGACCCTGGGATCATGACCTGAGCTGAAGACAGACACTTAACTACTTGAGCCACCCAGGCAGCCCTGCCCAGTGCTTTATACACACGAATCTCATTTCATCTTCTGTAAAAGCCCACTGTACTTATTTTGATTTCACAGATAATAAAGCCAAAGCTCAGAGAGTTTAAGTAATTTTCCTGATACCTCTCCAGCTAGTAATGGGCAGGGCGGGGCTATGAGTCAAGCTTAGTTGTATCTGATGACAGTGCCTGCTCTTCACCGTTTTCCCTGTGCTCTCCCCCTCCCTCAGAGCCCCATGATACCCTCCATGGATGGCCAGCATAGCGCGTACAGCAAAGTGATGTGCTTCCTTGCCGAGGTGTCTCACCCTGCTGGGCTATGACCTCCCTGGAGACAGGACTCTGCTCGTCTCTCTCTCCCCACTGCCTAGCATGGTATCTGGTGGGCAGAAGGAACACAGGAGATGTGTGAAGAATGAACCAGTAAGTAAACGAAACAAACATTTGGTAAGGGGCTGTTCGTCAAAGACCCCTGATGGCTGCTTTCCTGGTAATCTCTGCCCCAGTAGGGAACATCATGTCACATAATAGGATTTAAATTTATTTTTATTATTTTTATTTTTTGAAAGATTTTTTGAGAGTGAGAGAGAGAGCACAACCATGAACGAGGGAGGGGCACAGGGCGAGGGAGAAGCAGGCTCCCTGTGGAGCAGGGAGCCCATGTGGGGTTCAATCCCAAGACCCTAGGATCCTGACCTGAGCTAAAGGCAGATGCTTAACCAACTGAGTCACTCAGGCACCCCTGAGTTTATTTTTAGATGTAGATGACAAATCAGTTTTCCTAGTAAAACGGTCAAGAACTAAAAGCATCAGCAAAAGGAAACAGAAGGTTCTCTTTCGGAATAGGCGATTCAACGAAAGACTGCAAGTTCATGGTTAGGATCTTGAACAGGTAGTCAATCTGTTAAGGTCAAGCTCGGAAAGGCTCACCTCTCTCATGTTTCAGAGCCTAGAGTGAGCTGTTTCAATGCAAACTGACAGCCACCTCTCGGGCTCGAAGTCAGCTGCCAGCTGGCTGGGTCAGGGCTGCTTCCAAACCTAGGTTTCATTCTTTCTGAGACCATACCAGACAACGGATATGGTTTCTGGGCGCTCCTTCAGAAATACAGCTGTCACTTTGCAGAGTGCGTTGGAGGAAAGCTACACCCCATGGAATCAATAAGTGTGCTCTGAGTTTGTAAATGCTGAGCTCAGAGCAGGGAGCGGACAGCTTCAGGCTGGCTGTGTGGAACTCCCGAGTGCGTGGCACACTAGAGGGTTTGCACACACCTGAGTCCCCAGCCACACTAGTTAACGGTTCTCACCAGCTCCTTCGAGATGGACCGTTAGGTACTGAGGTCAGTCTGGAGTGTGTGCTTCACCTGCTGTCATCCATACGGACCCAGGGTAAACCATCAGGTTCTCATAGGAGAATGGGTCCAATTACAGCTTTCCCCTACTATCCAAAAGTAGACTGTTCCTATGAAAACTTTCATAAGCTGAAATGGTGTAAAGCAAAGAAGCAATTCCTATTCATTTATATGAAAAAAAAATTTTTAGTGTTTCCAGACCCCCAAAATAACTACTCAGGCTTTTCTGATACCTTAGGACATGTATTGCTAAGGAATGCACAGAATAAACCGGCATGGAGCACAGATGCTCACAGACGCAGTCTGAGGCCAGGGTGGCTTGCCACTGAGATGCTGCGTGGGGTTCCTGGGGAGGGACCTCGGGGGGCTGCTGCCCCACTGCTCTGCTCGGTGCACGCTGCCTGTAGCCCCACTCGTGGCAGAGCAAACGCTGAACTCGATTTTCCCTTTTCACCTTTTTTCATAAAAGCAGATCCTCTTCAGATTTCTTTCAGTTAGCAAAACCCGGTGCTAATGTAGGTCTTTTTGTAAAAGTGAAGCGGTGTTGTCACAGACTTTTGAAGAGCAGAGACACCTGTATTCTCCACTAAGCTTTGAGTTCAAGGGTGGAAAGCTTTTCCGGTTACGAACTGAATGGAGCCCATCCGTTTATTGGAGGAGCCAAACCAAGTAGGCAGCCCTTTTTGCAAGATGCTGTCTGAATGCCTGACATGCTATTGAAGACGTGGGAATATGCAGAGCCTGTGTTTTGTTTTTCTTCAGATTGCTAAGAGGTCAGGTGTTTTAGGGGGGCAGCAGGCTTGTGTGGAAACCGTGGACAGGGTTGCAAAGATGCAGAGAGAGGCATGCGAAGGTCTGACATCCCCTCCTCCCCCCACCCGTTAAGCCATTCATCTCTGTGCGTGTCGTCCTGGGCTGTCCCCGGTGTGCCTTTGAGTGACGAATCTCAGATTGCTAGAAGATGTCCCCCTGCTTCTGTACTTAGAATAATATGTGCACATGATACTGAACAATAGGAAGTGTTGATTTCAGTAGTTTTTTTTTTTTTTT
>CM053610.1:105264303-105303759 GCA_028646535.1 Procyon lotor
ACATTCAGTGTACCCAGTGGGGAACTGAGAGATATTAGAAAGCAGACCAGAGAAGCGTGAGCAACACACATCCTCCTGAGCAAAAGGAGGTGTCCGTTACTGTGAATGGGAAGGATGGGTTTTACAAACTAGGTCTAATCGGGAGCCTACTGTTTGTGCTTTCTGTCATTTAAAGCGCTTTACAGACTTTTGGTTCAAGAGTTGCTGTCCTGTATTCAGCGATTTCCAGAAGCGGTGGGGAAAGTGACTGGGAAAGTACAGAAAGGGCCCATGCATGTCTTCGTGTGTTTGAGCTGCTGTAACAAAACACCTGTGCGGCTTATAAACAACAGGAATTAACTGCTCACAGTTCTGGCGGCTGCACAGTCCAAGATCCTGGCACCCCCAGACTCAGTGCCTGGTGAGGACCTCCTTCCTCGATAGCTCTCTTTACACTCACGTAGCAGAAGGAGCAAAGGAGCTCTCACCGGCCTTTTTTTTAAGAGTACGAATCCTTATGTGGGGGGTGCTAACCTGCAACTGACCTCCCAAAGGCTCCACCTCCTAATATCATCACTTTGGGAATTCGGATTTCAGCATAGGAATGAATTTGGGAGAGAGGGGGGCACAAATACTCAGACCACACCGGCATGGATGTATGGCAACCTGCCATTATTCCTGAATAAATTCATAACTGATTATAGAAATCATCACACTCCAAAATGTATTTGTCCTTTTGGCTACAGGAGAACAGACTGTATGAGTGAATTCAGAAAGCCAATCTCAGAGGACACCTATCCAGTATCTGTAGCAAGTCAGGGGCATAGTGAGGCCCGACCCAGGCCTCTGGGTCCCTCCCATGGCCTCCCGTGGGTGGGGCCCTGCATGCTTAGCTCCACCAGCCTGCCTTTCCTGCACTGGTCTCCTTTGGCATGACCGCTCCTCCCTAGGCATTGTCATTTAGGGTCACAAACTATGAGTTGACACCATTAAAAAGCCAAATACCCTATAACCTTGGTATTTGAAGTGTGGCCTGAGGACCAGTGCCTTGTGTCATCTGAGAAGCTCAGGCTTCACCCTGAAATCACAAATCAGGATTTGAATTTTACAAGATTCTCTGGTAATTTACATGCACGTTACACCTTGGACACACTGCCCTCTAACACCCATCACTGGTCTGCTTCCTTATAATGGCCATTCTAGTCTCTGAAATTCAGCTTCTTCTGTCTCAAATTACATTCCTACATCTGGTCATCAAACTTTTTCTCCCCATCTTAGAGATGGCTTTTCCTGCCCACTGCTGACAAATGCTGCTTTACTACCTGGAGATGAACCTTGTGCATTCAAACAGAGAAGAAAAGCAAATAGCTTGGTTTAAGTTTTTTGTCCATTTAATTTCACATAGGAGGCACGTAGCTTGTTTTCATTTTCCTAAAGATATCAGTTCCTATGTTCCTGCAGTTCTAAGTTGTTAAGCAATAGTTGCCAGTCTTCTTAAAGTTGGGTGTATATGAGAGCGAGATTTTAGTTTTGATCCTTGATGTTAAGAAAGTAACTTCCCAAATGCTACAAATGCTACTATTTGTGATGGTAGGCTATTTATAAAATACCTTTATGGGCCTCTTGGAGAGTTACTTACTAGGCAAACTTTTGTAAGACTAAGATAGGAAGTCTCCATCCGCCTCCCCCCGGACCCCCGCACAGCCAGGTGTGACATCCCACAGGGCGAGGTGCCCTGGTCAGTACACTGGGAAAATGGGAATGTGCTAAAAACAAACAAACCTATCAGATAATTAAGGTGGTCTTGGCTGGGGATTTCAGTTTGTAATGTGACATTGTTACAATAAACAGATGGGGGTGAAGAGGGACTTGACTGACCTTTTATAGTTTCCAAATGTTCACCAACAGTTCTTTAATTTTAAAGAACTTGTAGCTTTTCAATCTATGCAGTTCGCTAGTAAGTTTCCCTAAAATTGTCCACTTTATGATGAAAGTGAATTCAGGTTTCAGACTAAGATTTATACTCAAATGCTGCCTTCAGCCTGTACTAATCCTGTGCATTTAGACAACTTGGCTTTCTCGTTTGTGAAAGGTGGGACTTCATAACTAATATGTAGAATAGTGAACATAGAGAAAATGAATGCGAAGTTTCTGGCACACAGTCAGGAATCGGTAGCTGGTAGCTTTTATTACCTGGCTTTGAGGATAATGCTTAGCAGCATAAACATACAAGAAATATTTGTTGACCTCACTTCCTCCTTGAACTCATCTTCGTGTGATGAGGGACAGATAATAGTAATAATCTGGGGAAAGGTCTTCTCTTGATAACTTGATTTCCAAGTTAACTTACATAAGCTGTCCCCACTTTAAAAATGGATCTTGTTCACTGTCAATAAGATAGATTTTAGAGTGATATTTAAGGAATGCAGTGAGTCAAAGAGGCATCCATAGGCATTCTTAAAATAGCTACAATGTTTCTATGAGATGATTTCTGGTTCCAACCTAGAACTCTGGAGGAAAAATCTATCTGTTTCCTTCCCATGGAGGCAGTAGCTGTTAGCGCAGGTCAAATCTTTTTTACTCATCAAGGTCTGGGGGAAAGTATTTCTGATCTTGGCATGGGACAAGTGAGACATTTATCTGCCCGTGTCGTTTGCATGTTAGGTATTCATATCCCAGGTGAATTGCTGTATGGCAGAAGGGCTAGCAGTATGGGACTTGGAAGATGGATATAACATACAGAGAGTGTTTGGGATGAAGTGTCATAGGCAGGTGAGCATAGGGATGAGGGAACAGAGCTCAAAATGGGATGTCATCCCTTAACCGACAGAGAGGCTATGGTCAGCCTATAAAATCAGGGACCTAACTCAAGACTAAGCAAGCCAGTTTCCTCTTTTGAAATCCAAGCTTTCATGTGCCTAAGAGCCTTAAATGACCAAGAACGACCCCTCCACTAGAGGCGCTAGAGGTCACTTAGTGTATTGTGTGTCTATTCGGGGTATAAGCACAGAAAATGCTAGGAGGCACGTGCCAGATAACCACAAATAAGCACGTACAAAGTCCCCAAAGCAGCCTCCTCATGGAAGAAGAAAACCACAACCCCTTCCATGAACACACCACCCTTTACCTTAACCATCCCATAAGGAGACAAGACAAGTCCCCCTTTTGGGGGACTCCTTCTCAGAGTCTGCCCCCACTCTTGACTTGAGTGTGTACTTTTGCTTTCAATAAGCTTATTGTTGCTTTCACCTGCCTGACTTATCTGTGAATTGTTTCTCAGGCAAAACCAAGAACCTCAGTGGTTGGTTTTGAGTTGAGGTCTCATTCTCACCTCTCCGGAGACCTCCTTGTGCCCGACAGGGTAACAAAAGGACCAGGAAAGCAATATAGCCTGTCCTGCCCTTGACCATGAGTGATGACCTCGAGTACACACTTAATATTTATATCATGTGCTTACATGTTCTATTAATTAAACATTCTATAACCTCATTCAACTAGTGCTCATAATTGTGTTAGAATATTGACTGATATTTTTTAGTTTCCTTATGTGGTAAAGGCAATTTGTGAAGTTAATGTTCATGGTTGAATGCAAGTAGGCTTTGGGCAGGAAGGAGACGCACACTAAAAATCCTTGGGCTAGTTCTTATAGGTTGCACTAAAAATGAGGCTCACGATGAAAATATATACATTTCTAAATTGGTGAGTAATTTCTACTTATCTTACTTTACAATGATAAAATGGAAACATTCAAACTGTTGAAATTTTTTTTCCCCAGGAACTCCTTACCAGATGATTGGCTTTGTCTTTATTCAGTCCTTTATAATGGACACTTTGTTTTTCTCCTTGAGGAGTTTTGCTCTGCTCTTGAAAAGATGAGTGATACTAGAAAATTTAAAAATATCTTTTTCACAGCTATTTTTGTATGATCAAAAAGCAGTGTTTTCAGATCAAAGAAGCATTTACAGGTCTTATTACTTTCCAACTTCATATTCTATGGATTTTGGTTTGATTTTAGAGATACCTTTTAGGAATTAAACTAGATTATTTTTCCCTACCAGTGCACCCACCATCTAGCTTGGAAACAAGGATACTGACAAAAATAAACCATGTGATCCTCCTGCCACATAGCCTTTCTCTCCTCAGTTAAGGTAACAGTTCTCTTTAATACTGTGTTCACACTAGTTTTATTTTCTATTTAAATACTGCAGTTTAACATTTGACCAGGAATAGCACAAATCATATTTTATGACACTCTAAAATAGTTCTACATCTTCCATGAGGAACTTTCAGTCAAATAAGAAAACTATGTCATTTGCCATCTAGAACTTGGGTAACTGGCCAAATATTACTCAAAGAGGACACAGTTAATAACGAGTTACATGTGTACTTGTCTTCCCCTCTGTGCTGCACAGTGAAATCATGCCAATTTCGAGAGACAGAACATGGCCCTTCTTGTTCACCCCCTATTATGGGTAATCAGATCAGGAAACAATGATTAGTTCCTTACTAGTGGATAAACACGTCCTAGTAAAGATCAAAACAACTTGCATTTGGGAAATCTATTAACTTTTTTTTTTTTTTTGGTTACAGTTGTTTTTTATGGAAGTATAGTTGACATAAGAGGTTATATTAGTTTCAGGTGTACAACATAGCGATTTGACAATTCTGTGGTTACACATTGCTCACTAGGAAAAATGTCACTACCAGCTGATGTTAGATTGTTAATTAAGTTTTCTATGTTTGTTATCTACTTGGCTGAAAACCTAGTAGGCTTTGTGACCTATTAAATTTGACCTACTAAATAATAAATAGTAGTCAAATTTTCAGTTCCTAAAAATCCTTTTTCTCATATTCATCTTTGGGGAACTTCCTGGGATTTAACTTGGTAAGTGAAAGAGTTGCTACTATGACCTAAGTGATTTTGGTTACTGATGAAAATGAGCTACTTGGGTGATTGAAGCAAAAATCTACAAACTGCTCTGATTTCTTTAAAGTGTTCTCATTTTAATCAGATCTCCAATTATTGAGAAGTGAAGTAAAGATGTCCGGCCCTATCACATGTAATATGAAATATGTGCATTTGCCTTTGTAGGAAAAAGGATACACTGTATTAGAAAGCTTTCAAAAATATGTTATCGGAGCAGTTTTAGAAAACAGTCTCTAGTTATAAAACCTGTTTTAATATATGTACATTTTCACCATACATGTAACAAGCTGAATAAAATATAAATTTATTCCCATTTCATCCATGGGGGGAAAAAGGAGGAAAAAAAAAGATAAGAATTAAAAATTTCCCTTTTTTAGAAAATATCTTTCAACGACTTGGAGCCTCTTACCTTGTTGTAGAAAAATTGAGATATTGATCAAAAAAGTGAGATTGTTAGTTCTGTGTGCCAACTTGACCAGATCATAGGAGGCCCAGGCATATTTGGCTACATATTATTTCTGGGTGTGTCTGTGAAGGTGTTTCCAGATGAGGTTAGCGTTTGGATCAGTGACTGAATAAAGTGGATTGCCTTCCCCAGTGTGGGTGGGCCTCATCCAATCTGTTGAGGGCCTGAATGGAACGGAAAAGAAAGGTGGAGAGAGAACTTGCCTGTCGGTCTGACTGCTTGATCTGGAACTTCTGTCCCTTCTCATTCCCTCAGTCCGGGACTTACACCATTGGATCCCCTGGTTCTCAGGTTTTTAGACTCAAACCGAACTCTCCACTGTAGTCCTTCCTGGCTCTCCTGCTTGCAGACAGTAAATCAAAGATCTTCTCAGCTTCCATGTCCTCATGAGCCAATTCAAAGTAAGAAATTTCTTTATTTATATGTATCCTATAGTTTCTGTTTCCCTGGAGGTCCCTGAGCGATACACAGGGATTTTAGAATCATTCTTGCGTCTTAATGGAAACCTTCATTAGAATTTTTGGTCTGGTTTAGCATTTCATCATCTTCTGTAAAATTCTCCCGAGTGTCAACTACCTCTGCTCAGATTCAGTGACAGGTGTGACAGTGAATTCTCCTGCCAGGTGCGATAGAGAGGGACACCTGAGGTAGCTCAGGTGAGAAAGGAGAATAACCTATGGCAAAGTGCTGATTAATGCTACTATTTGAAAAATTAATATCTCTGGGTTTGGTGTGTTTGTTTTCTAATCGGAGAAAAATCTGCTTTCCGGTTCTCACTTTTAAGCAAGAGGTAAGTCCATTAACTTCAACTTCAACAAACTCAGTACTGAATCATCACAGCGAAAGCATTAGGCCATGCAGCTTCATGGAACTTTCTATCCTGACAATCGTATTTCTAAACTGGGGCCTTTTTTTCAATGCCAATTATACCATCACTAATCTGTAGGCTAAGCCTGGGATGACAGAGTCTCACAAGACTCTCCCGTATGTACGTGTCATAAGTGTTCATCAGCTCTTTGAGATGCCATGTCCACACAGAGAGGAACACTGATGACATGGCCCTGGTCTTGCTCCAGGTGACTGTAGATAGTAGTCACACAATTAGCAGCCTTTAGGATGCCCTCGGTTGGCCATTTTGCATGTGCTTGTGCTAGCCCAATGCATCACATGCGGCTGACAAACTCAAGAGAGCTCCATGGGCCCCAAGCTGTGTCCAGGTCTCGCACACTGGCCTGTCTCCCCTGGGTGCTCCCACCACCTCCCAGCTCCTTGTTCTTTTATTACACGTCCTCAAAAAGCATAGTCTGTTTTTTTTGTTGCAAAGTTATAAAAACAGGTCTCAAGGGCTACATAATCTTTTGAGATTGAATTTTCACTCATTTATGTACTGCTGTGATTTATTCATATTATTGTCTATAAATATAGTTCATTCTTTTTAACAGCTGTGGAATATTCTGTGGTGTAAGTATACTACAACTTATTTACCCATTGTACTGTTAAAGAGCCCTTAGCACTTTCCATTTTCAATCTTATAAATAGTGCTGTTAATGAACATCCTTATATATGTCTCCAGCACATATTTAAAATTAGTTTGTGTACACACACACACACACACACACACACACACATACTCTCACATACCCAGGAAGAGAACTGCTGGATAGTAAGGGGTTTGAAAGTTAGGCCCAACAAGATAATGATAACTTGTCTTCCAAATTTGTTGTAGCAGTTTACATTTCCATCAGCAATGTGAAATGGATTCTGTTGATCACATTCTCTCAGATACCTGACTTCTTGAGTTTTGTCATTGAATGGTTGGTTCTAAAACGTTTTCTCATTGTGACCTTCATGTACATTTTCCTCATCCCTTGATAATGAAATCAAATGTTTTTTCATGTATTTATTGGTTACATATGACTCCTCTTCTATGAGACACTGATTAATTTCTTTTGTCTTTTTTTTTTTTTTTGGTAGAAGTTCTATATTTTTTGTGCTTATGAGAATATCAGTTACATGTGTTACAATATATTCTTCCAGTTTATATTTAACTTTTTGCTTTTAAAAAAAGTGTTTTGTTATAAAGAAATAATTTTAACATAAACAGATTTATCAATTTTTTAAATCATTAGCTCCTTTAGCATTTTAAGAATTCCTCCCTCCCTAAAGATAGTTTTCATGGTATGCCAATTATATTAACTAATGTGTTAACTCATTATTTACTGTGTTACACATGTGAGCCATAGAAAACTTGTAAGACACTGTCCTCAAGAAGCTCTTAGCCTGGTGGGGAAATAGGACCATGAACAGATACTTATGTGGAATGTGATCAGTTCTATTGTATCATGTAGTACACACACTTGGGCAGCAATCCACCCGCTTAAGGGAAGATTCTGTAAGGCGGATAACTTAATGTAGTTTTGTTCACATTTGCCCTCCAGACGTGACTGAAGCAGCATCTAGTCTACTCACTTACCTATAAAAATATTTGAATACCAAAGAGGAATTTGTTAAGTGTGAGTCAGATACAGCAGATTAGAAGGCACATTTTATGTGTCTGTTTTTTTGTGAGTTTGGAAATACCTTCCTCCTCCCCTACACCCCCTGCCGCTAAGATTCTAGGGTGAGCATTTGAATTATAAAGCTGCAACTGATTTTGATGATCCAAATTGAACCATCCTTGGTATGTGCTGTTTGCTCACATTCCAGTGAACTGTGTGTTTGATTGGATGTCCACTTCTTGCCTCATCTTGGAATACTTACTACTAGTCACACTGAATCCTTAGCTTTTGCCAATGAACTTCATCAAAGTGTAGCTTCTGAGTATGGAGCCAGTTGCCCACTCATGTCTACGGATGGCTTGCATTTCATCTGGTATGCTCTGCAAAATGCAAGCTGCCTTCTTTCTTAGTAAAATGACTGTGATGCTCTACCTTTTCTCCTCTGTAATCTCAGAATTGAATTCTCCAAATTGTTTGAGTACTTTCTGCTGGCTTCTGAAGAATGGACCATTTATGTTATGTCTGAAGGGAGGAGGAGGTGTTAAGTCACCTATAGTGGGCTGTTCCACTTCTTGCTTGAAATTGGATCTAACAATTGATGCCCATGGCCCAGAAAAAAAAAATGCACATGATGCTGCAAATCTGAAATATCATTAAACTTCCTCCAGCCAGCAAAATCTCTAGCATTATATGGAACCACTTCATGTCTGGATTTCCTTTGTGTTATAGTGGGAGAGGGGTAAGTAAGCACAGGTTACATAGAAGAAGGGGGAGGCTCACCTAACCCCCATAGGGTAGTCAGAGAAAGTGTCTTGGAAAGGATGAATTCTAAAGGGTCAGTAAGAATTAGCTCAATGAAGAAGAAAAGGGAGAAAGATAGTAATAATGCAGGGCAACTATGGTGGAGAAAGACTATGGAACTTTGAAAGATGGCTCATTTCCCTTTGTGGCTCAGAAGGTATTGATATCATCACCCAATCAAAATCCTTGGTGTGGTATATTTGCCCTTTTGTATGTAGGGGGATCCTGCCACCATCACCATCACCACTAGAAACCGTATTTATATATGATCTCATATACAGTCATCCAAAGTGACATTTATATCAAAATAGATCATTTCACACAAGGGACAAAGGGCAAAACTTAGCCACAAATTGTGTGCCAAGAGGGTGGTTTTCCAAAAAAATCCCCTAAGATCTCTTTCCTTACCAAGGGCAAAGTGTGCAAATGCAGGATCTTGCCACATGTTTCCATTCGAGCAGATGGCAGAAAGGTTTGTCTGCAATGTGGAACTTGTTAAGGGAGGAAGGCCTTCCTGATAGAGATCAAGAAGTCTGCTTAAATTTGCTTAGTGGTGGAATGGTTTGTAATCCATTCATGCTTGTGAGTATAATGCCTTTATAATTACTTATAAGTAGATTGAGAGCCTCCAGAATCAACTCCAGGGAAAAGGTGGTTTATCTGATGCTTAGACTTCTGCTGAGCACTCCAGACAATACATCCATCCCTTGTCCATGCCCCTGAATTATGTTTTACATCTACATCATCTTAATTTTGTTGCTTTGATGGTGAAAATATTATTTTGCCCATCTATGGGAAAGGGGTCAAGGACCATCAAAAGGTTACTTTGCTTGATGGTCCTAATGGACAATAACATCAAGACCAACCACCATGAAGGGGCACCTGGCTGGCTCTGGGTTAAAGCCTCTGCCTTCAGCTCAGTTCATGATCTCAGGGTCCTGGGATCGAGCCCCACATCAGGCTTTCTGCTCAGCAGGGAGCCTGCTTCCCCCTCTCTCTCTGCCTGCCTCTCTGCCTACTTGTGATCTCTCTCCTGTCAAATAAATAAATAAAAATCTTTAAAAAAAAAAAAGACCAACCACCATGAAAATATGAACACCATCACCACCACCCCATCCTGTTGTATAGTTGAGGATACACTAGGTTTGGTATGGTAACAAACATCCCCCAAATCTCAGTGGTTTAAGACAGAAAAGTTTATATCTCTCTCATACAAAGTTCATGGTGCAAAATTTTCCAAGGCAGCTGTCCTCCATGTGTTGGCTCAACATTCCAGGGTACTTGAATCTTATGGCACTTCCATATCAACACACACTTCCATAATCTCCTGGGCAGAATGAGAACTGGATGGTTCCACACCAGCAATTAAATGCACATGACCCTGTCCTGCCCATAATACATTGGTAAGGAAGAGTCATAAGATCCCACCCAGAAGCAGGGCTGGGTTAGGAACTATAATTCTCACATATGCCAAGAAGGGGAGAAAATTGGATAAATTGGATAAAGTCTACTTTAATGTGAATTGTTTCCAATTTGCAAAGCAGCCTTATACAACAAGAATTAATGTGTTCCTTTTAACTGTGAGAGGCAATATAGAGTAGGGGCCTGAGAATATGGATTTGCAGTCAGTCTTGGATTCCCAACACATGACCTGTGGGGGCCCAGGCAAAATAGAGTCTCTGATATAATCTGTTTCTTTTCTTTTTCCTTCCTTCCTTCCTTCCTTCCTTCCTTCCTTCCTTCCTTCCTTCCTTCCTTCCTTCCTTCCTTCCTTCCTTCCTTCCTCCCTCCCTCCCTCCCTCTCTCTCTATATTTTTATAAAGTGGGATGACATTACCTACCTCATAGAGATGTTTTGAGGTTTAAATGCAGTAAATAAAGTGGATTGCATGGTTTGTGCATGTGCTCATCTACATCTGTTTTAAGCTAAAACGAGTTCACACTGACCTCTCCAGCTCTGCCCCATTACTAAGTGGATCATTCCAGCCTTCTCTTGCTTGTCTGTAGCCTCACACTCCAACAGTGAGAAATCTGGCTGCCACCATTATCGTTCTCACTTGATTGTTCAATTAGATATATAGTGGTTTCGGAATTGTTAACCCCTACCCCTGTGGGACATGGCTTGGGTCAGCTGGAGTACAGTTCCTTTCATTTTAGTCTCACAGATGCCACTTACTTCCAAAGTCACTGAGCTCAGCCCCTTTATTTCCCACTCTCTTCATTCATTGAGGTCAAGTTACATCTGTAGTCAGTCTAGCTTCTGTCCTAGTACCACTCCCCCATCACCCATTAAATGTTTTTACATTTAGGTGCATTCGAACTTACTATTTGTGCTGTAAACTTCTGTGGGCTTGATAAATGCACGTCATGCACCCACACAGATTGGTTTCACTGTCTGAAGAAATCCCTCGTCCTCATCTCTTCAATGTTTTCCCCTTTCCAAACAACCTGGCAACCAGAGATGTGTTTATCGATCTTTATAACTTTGTCTTTTCCAAAATCTCGTATAACTGGAGTCATACAGTAGATCACCTTTCCAGACTGGCTTGTTTCACTGAGCGATATGCCTCTATGGTTTTGTATTTCTTAGTCACTCATTCCCTTTCATCACTGAATAGCATTCCACTGCACAGATGTGCCAAGGACATCTTGGTTATTTCCAGGTTTGGTGACTGTGAATAAAGCATGCAGATTTTTGTGTGGACCTAAGTTCTCTTGTACCAGTAAATACCTAGTAGCTTGCTCGCTGAATTGTGTGGAAAGACTAAGCTTAACTTTGTGAGAAACTGTCACACTATCTTCCAAAGAGGCTTACTAAGTTCATTCCCACCAGCAATGAATGAGCGTTCTTCCTGCTCTGACTGCTCCCCAGAAACTAGTGTTGTCAGGTTTTTTTGTTTTGTTTTTTTTTTTTTTTGCACTGTGGCCATCTAATAGTTATGTAGACTTATTTCTCTGTTGTTTTAATTTGCATTTCCCTGAAAATAAATAATGTTGGGCATCTTTTCACATGCTTGTTTGTTATAGGTATAATCTTCTTTAGGTTGAGGTTTATTTATTTTTTTTAATTATTGAGTTTTAAGAGTTCTTGGTATATTTTGGATACAAGTCTTTTTCAGATTTTTTTTTTTTTTTTTTTTGGTGAAATATCTCTTTCCAGTTTGTGGCTTTTAAAAAAGATTTATTAATTTGTTTTAGAGCTTGAGCAAGTGGAGTGAGGGGTAGAGGGAGAGGGAGAGAGAGAATCTCAAGCAGACTCCCTGTTGAGCGCCTGATCCCATAACCTATGAGATCACAACCTGAGTCAAAACCAAGAGTTGGATGCCTATCTGACTGAGCCAATCAGGTGCCCCAGTTTGTGGCTTTTGAGTCTCTCAACAGTTGTCTTTTGCAGAGCAGAACTTCTTAATTTTAATGGAATCGGACTTACCTATTTTTTTCTCTCATGGACTGTGCTTTTGGTGTTCTCTCTTTTCACCAAACCCAAGTGCACACAAGTATTCTAAAAGATTTTCTTCTAGAAGTTTTATAGCCTTGCATTTTTCCATCTAGGTATAGGATCACATCTGAGTCCATTTTTGTGTGAAGTGTAAAATCTGTGTCTAGATGCTCTTCTTTTTCTCCGTGATTTTGAAAAGTCGTTATCCATTTTCCCATTTTTCTCATGGGTTATTTGTCTTTATATTCTAAACTGAAAGTTTTGATATACTCTCAGTACTAGTCCTTTACCAGTTATGTATTTTGTAAATACTTACTCCCAGCCTGTGGTCTGTGGCTTGCTTTTAAAACTTGTCTTGGTTTCCTTATTGAGTGCGTATATTAGCACAGTGAAATTCACATATACAATTTCAGAATCTCGTTCACATTATATTTTACTGAACATGGTAACCTTGCATACAGAAATTTTGAGTTTAATTTTATGACTAACAAAATAATCAGTCTTGTCCTTTGTGGTTAGATTTTTATCTTGTTTATGAAATTCTTATTTTGAGGAAAAATTATTTTTTTCCATTATCTTCTAAATTTAAAAGTTTTTTAAACTTATACTTAAAATATTTCTATACATGATATTTATGTTAAAATATGAGCTAGATATACAATTTCATATTTTTCCTATATAGATAAGCATCCATCCCAACAATATTTACTGCCTAGTCTGATTTTCTTGTTGATTTATGTTGTTGCCTCTGACATATACAAAGTTCCCTCTATATTCTGTTTCTTTTGTCTTTTCTTTTACCAGTAAACTAACCTTATATTTTTTAGAAGTAAGTTCAAAAGTTTGAAATGTTAGCAGGGCAAGTTTTGACTTACTCCTCTTCAAATTTGTCCTGGCTCTCCTTGGTAATTAGATAATGGATTATCTAATTCCATTAAAAAATGTGTTGGGATTTATTTTTGGAATTGCATTGAATATACAGATTAATATAGATAGAATTACCATATTTTGAGTTTGGAATATTCCTAACAATGAATATTGTGTATCTGCCCATACATTTGATATTTCTAATGTTCCTTAATAATGTTTCTTTTTTGCCTTTTCCTCACAAGCCTGAGGTCAAGCCCTGAGATGATATCAAGGGTTGGATGCCTAACCAACTGAGCCACCCAGGTGCCCCTGTATGTATGTAATTTTTTAAAAAAGATTTATTTCTTTATTTATTTGAAAGACAGAGAGAGAGTGCATGCACATGGGTGAGGGGGAGGGAGAGAATCTTCAAGCAGAACCCCACTGAGTGTGGAGCCTGACTTGAGACTTGATCCCATGACCCATGAGATCATGACCTGAGCTGAAACCAAGAGTAGTACACTTAACCAACTGAGCCACCCAGGCACCCTACATCTATGTATTTTAAATTGTATTTCTAAATTAATTGTTTCTGACAGATAAGAAATTTATCAATTCACATATATTTTTCTTTTAACTAGTGAACTTGATTTACTCTTTTATCAGTCCTAATTCCCTATAGATTTTTTAACGCAATTATATCAGTCAACAATGATATTTTTTTAATAATCTTTATTTTAAAAATGTATTATAGTATTTGGTAGGACCTCCAGAACAATGTTAAATAGAAATGGTAATATCTCCTTGCAATGCTATTAGTTTTTGCCTTACATAGTTTTATGCTCTCTTCTTGGATGCTACATATTAAGAATTATTATATCTTGGAGAATTGACACTTTCCAGTTATGTAATGCTCTTTTTTATTCCTGATTTTTTCCTTGCTTTGAAGTAGACTCTGTCTTAAATTACTATACCTACTCCTGGTTTCTTTTGATTAGTGTTAGCATGGTAAATTTTTTTCCCCATCCATTTACTTTTAATCTTTATATGTATTTATAATTAAAGTGGGTTTCTTATGGACAACACATAGTTAGATCTTGTGTTTTGATCCTGCCTGACAATCTCTGTCTTTTAATTAATGCATTTAGAACATTGACATTCAAACTGATTACTGATATAGTTAGATTAGTATTAACCATACTTATTTCTATTTGTGGTCCTTGATTTGTGTTCCTATTTTTGTCTTCCACTCTTTTTTTTCCTATTGTGGTTTTGTCTTAGCATTTTATACAATTCCATTTTCTCTCCTTTCTTAGCATATTAGTTATACGTCTTTTTTAAAAAAAATTTTTAGTGGTTGCCCTAGAGTTTCCAATATACTTTGACAACTAATCCAAATCTACTTCCACTTTCAAATAACACTATATTTATTACTTCATGGGTGAGTGCCTTAAAATAGCAACATTGTCCCAATACCTCCCCACTGTCCCTTCTACCATTGCTGTCATTCATTTCACACATATATAAGCATTCCTATAGGTATAAGGGATAAGGTATAAATGCATAAGATATATATATGATGCATATATGTACAAAGATATATGTTCATATATAAATACATAAGGTATATATGTAAGTGTACATGAGTGAATACATCGTTGCTATTATTACTTGGAACAAATAATATCTGTTGTCTCTGGTAGATTGATTAAGAGAAAGAAAAATAAAAATTTTTATCTTACCTTCATTTTTTCCTTTGACATGTTTTTCTTTCTTTATGTAGATTCACTACCTTATCTATGTTGTTTTCCTTCCTTCTAAGAACTTCTTTTAATATTTCTTGTAAGGCAAGTCTACTGGAAGCAAATTCCTTCAGTTCTTATCTGAGAAAGTCTTTATTTCTCTTTCACTTCTAAAAGATAATTTTATAGGGTACAGGATTCTAGGTTGGTGGGTTTTTTCCCCCTTTCAACACTTCACTCTTCTTTCTTGCATTTTTTAAAGATTTATTTATTTATTTATTTTGTTCGTTTGTTTGTTTATTTAATAGAGAGAGTGGGGGAGGGGCAGAGGGAGAGGGAGAGAGAGAGAAGAGAGAGAAACTCCAGTAGACTCTCCACTGAGCAGGGAGCCTGACACATGGCTTGATTTCATGACCCTGAGATCATGACCTGAGCTGAAACCAGGAGTCAGATGCTTAACTGACTGAGCCATCCAGTTTTGCCTCTTACCTAGTTTTTGAGGGGAAGTCAGATGTAATTATTCTCTTTGTTCCTCTAAGGTAGGGTGTGTTTTTCCTTCCACTTCTAGCATTTTTTCTTTGTCTTTTTTTTTTTTTTCTTGGTAGTTTGAAAATGATATGCCTAGGTATGGGGTTTTTGTTTTTGTTTGTTTGGATTTTGTTTTTCTTTTTTTTTTTTTTTTTTTGGCATTCATCTTGTTTGACATTCTCTGAGATTCCTGGATATGTAGTTTGATGTCTGAAATTTATTTGGAGGAAATTTTTTTTTTTTAAGACTTTACTTATTTTAGAGAGAGAGAGAGAGAAAGCATGAGAATGGAGAAGGTCAGAGGGAGAAGCAGACTCCCTGCTGAGCAGGGAGTCCGATGTGGGACTGGATCCCGGGACTCCAGGATCATGACCTGAGCTGAAGGCAGTCGCTTAACCAACTGAGCCACCCAGGTGCCCTTGGAGGAGATTCTTAATTATTGTTTCAAGTATTTCTTTTTTTTTTTTTTTCCTTTTTTCTGGTATTCCCATCAGATATATGTGGCATCTTTTGTAGTTGTTCCACAGTCCTTGGACACCCTGTTCTCTGTGTGTGTGTGTGTGTGTGTGTGTGTGTGTGTGTGTTCTAAGTCTTTGTTTTCTTTACTTTCACAGTTGGAGGTTTTTGTTGATACATCTTCTAGCTCAGAGATTCTGTTCCAGTCTTGTCTAGTTTAATAATCAGCCCATCAGAGGCATTCTAGAGTATTCTTGATCTCTAGCATTTCTTTTTGATTCTTAGGATTTCCATATCTCTGCTTGCATTGCCCATGCTTTCTTGCATGCTGTCTACTTTATTCATTAGAGCCCTTAGCATATTAATCACAGTTGTTTTAAATTCCCAGTCTGATAATTCCAACATTTCTACCATGTCTACTTCTGGTGCTTGCTCTGTCTCTTTAAATTGTGCTTTTGCCTTTGATATGATATGCATTTTTTTTTCTTGATAGTTGAACATGATGTACTGGGTAGAAGGAACTGATTGATGTTAATGGGCCTTTAGTGATGTGGTGGTAATATATTGGGGGAGGGGAAGTGGTCCTTAGACCTATGACCGGATCTCAATCTTAGTGAGCCCATGCCTCTTAGACTATAAACTTCACAAGTGTCTCTCACTTGTCCTTTTTTTTTTTTTAAACTCCCACTTAAATGGGAGGCTAGAACTGATTGGAATTGACTGTTTCCCTTCCCCTAAGTCAATTAGGCTCTGATAAAACCCCAGCAGGTTAGGCTCTGGTTAACTAGTTTCTCCTGAGGGCAGACTTTGTTCAGGATTTTGGAGCGCTGAGGTGTAATTCAAAATGGTTCCTTTCCTCTGTCCCTTTCTGGAAGCCTGAGGGAATTCTTTGATATTTACTGTGAAAACCTGGTCGAGCTCCTGAAGGTAAATCTCATGAAATTGTGACGTGACGCCCTCTATGACCGCTTCTCCCTGCAGTTCTTAACTCTCAAGAGTTGTCTACGTTGAGGCTCCAGCAATTCATCAGTTTTTCATACCCTGCAGTTCCTACCCAGGCATGGGATTCTGCTCAGGAGTCTCCTTCTGGTAAGCCACGACTCCCTGCCTTTCCCTGTCCGTCTCTCCGATCTTGGGGGCTGTGGTTGGCCCTGTGTGTTCCCCTTTTTTGTGGATTTGAGAAGTGTTGATTTTTCAGTCTGGTGGGCATTTTACTTGTTAGGATGCAGTAGTGACTTCCAAGTTCATTAAGTGTGGAACCTTCTGAGTTCTCTTTTGACCCTGTTAAAAGAAGCTAAACGGTCTGGAGGAGCACAGACTTAGTTCCACTTGGATTCCTGCTTCAGTGCTTGTAAGCCCCCTCTTGATTCCTGATCCTGGAGGAGGAGGTTGAAGGCCTGACGGTGTGGTCCTAGTGCTAGGGAGGGGGGCCCATTTGATGTCCTTCAGGGAGAGTAGCAAGTGCTCCACATTCTTCACTGATGATAACTTGTGACTGGGAAAAGGTGTTTTACATCTACCTCAAGGATCTCCTCTTGGTCTCTGATAATTATGGGATGAAGAAGATGGAAAGATTTCATTTATTCTACATGCAGGATGTTGATATCTGTGTTAATAAGTGAAACCTGTCTGTAATTTTTTTTTTCTTGGTTTTCATGTATTGAAATCAAGGTCATCCTAGCCTTATAAAAACAAGTTTGAAAGAATTCCTTCTTTTATTATTCTCTGGAACAGTTTGTGTAAGACAGGGCTTTTGTGTTGCTTGAAAGTTTAGTAAAAGTTGTCTATAAAACTGTCTGAGCCTCATGGTGTTCACGTTTGGGTTTGTGAGAAGGTGAGAATATGAAAAGTTGGGGGTAGTGAGATGGATTTTTTTTAACTCTCAACTTGATTTCTTTAATAGATATTTATCTATTTTGTCTTTGATTAGGATCAATTTACTATTTTTTCTAAAAATTGTTCATTGCATCCTAGGTTTCAAATTTAATGGCATAAAAGTATTTCTAATATTCTGTAATGATTGGAAAAAGTCTCCATTGTATCTATGGTTATAGTCCCTTTTTAATTTTTATCTTGACTAGTTTTGGGATGGATTTGATTATTAGTCTTTTAAAGAATCTTTTCATCATTGTTTTTCTCTATTTTATCTTGTTTTTCTACATTATTTCCTTCTTCAGCTTTCTTTAAGTCCTCTTAACTTGCACGTTTAGCATATAGGTTTCGAATCTCTATTATTCACATAAAGATAAAATATATATGTGCATTTGCATAAACGTATATACATCAGCTGCCTGCTCTCGTTCTGGAGGGCCACAGCCAAGCCAGGCTTCTGGGTGGACCTGAGCTCCCCCGGGGGAAGGAACTGGCCTTCACAGCTAAGTGGCTTTTTCTTAATCTGCCTAAAGGGAGGAAAGGCAAGGCAGCACCAACAGGAGGCTTTGCTTTGTGTATTTTAAATTAGCTGGGGATATAAAATGACAAAGGGGACAATTAGCCCTGAAGATGCTGACTCTGAGTTGGGAAGTTACCTGTTTTCCTCTTGATTAAAAAAAAGAAAATAGGCCGTTACAAAAGTAGTCCATATTTATGGTAGAAATTTTAGGAGAAATCAATAGAAAGAAAATCCCTAAAAGCTGCAATCCTCTCTCTCTAGGTTACCTTTGTTAATATCTTGGTGTTTTTACTTTTAGATTATTTTCTGTGGAAAAAAAATGCATGCAATCAAATACAGTGTTTTGAAACACGAAAAAAAAAAAAAAGGAGCGCCTGACTGGCTCAGTGGGTTAAAGCCTCTGCCTTCGGCTCAGGTCATGATCTCAGGGTCCTGGGATCGAGCCCCGCATCAGACTCTCTGCTCAGTGGGGAGCCTGCTTCCCCCTCTCTCTGCCTGCCTCTCTGCCTACTTGTGATCTCTCTCTCTCTGTGTCAAATAAATAAATACAATCTTTAAAAAAAAATGCGGATGCGTATATCCTGTAAGTACTGTTTTAGTTGCTTCTCATAGATTTTATATGTGATTATTTCAGCTCCTTTTTATTTTGCTTTTTATTTGCTTTTTATTTCTGACAAATGGGCATTTCTCTTTCTTATAAGCTCTCTTATATATTTTAAATACTTTTCTGTTGGCAATATTTTATTTGTGGAAAATGGGGTTCCATTTTAGGTGAGTCTACTGTGTTGCTGTAATTGGAAGACAAATATACTTCTTAAGATTTGATAATGATATTTTCTTTTTGTACTAAGAGGGGAGAAATAGGTGCCTGGGTGGCTCAGTTGGTTAAATGACTGCCTTCGGCTCAGGTCATGATCCCAGGGTCCTGGGATGGAGCCCCACATCGGGCTCCCTGCCTGGCGGAGAGCTTGCTTCTCTCTCTCCCTCTGCCTCTCCTCTGCTTACTTGTGCCCTCTCTCTATCAAATAAATAAAAATCTTTAAAAAAAAATAAGAGGGGAGAAAAATAATGCAACACTAAAACTGAAATTTCTTTTTTTTATTATTAGTTTCAGAGGTAGAATTTAGTGATTCGTCAGTTGCATACAATGACTATCGCTCATTACATCAAATGCCCTCTTGAATGCCCATCACCCAATTGTCCCTTCCCCCAACTCACCTCCCCTCCAGCAACCCTCAGTTTGCTTCCTAGAGTTAGGTATCTCTTATGGTTTGCCTCCCTCTCAATTTTCATCTTATTTTATTTTTCCTTCCCTTTTCCTATGTTCTTCTGTTTTGTTTCTTAACTTTCTAAAAATAAAAAATACGATCTGTTAAGTCAAAGAGGAGAAGTAAATGAATTTATAGGCAGGGATATTTATAAGTTTTCTTAACTAAGTTTTTGGTTTTTTTCTGAAGATTTTATTTATTTATTTGAAAGACAGAGAGAGAGAGCACGAGTGGGGAGGAGAGGGAGAATCAGGCTCCCTGCGGAGCAAGAAGCCTGATGCAGGCTTGATCCGAGGATGCTGGGATCATGATCGGAGCCAAAGGCAGACATTTAACCTACTGAGCCACCCAGGCATTGCCAAGATTTTAGTTTTAATCCCGGTGTAGTTAACATGCGGTGTTATATTCATTTCAGGCATACAACATCATGATAAGGGTACTCTTAAACCTCTTCACCTATTTCGTCCATCCCTGGCCTACCTGCCCTCAGGTGACCATCACTTTGTTCTCTACATTAAAGAGTCTGTTTCTTGGTTTTTCTCTCTCTCTTTTCCCTTTGCTCATTTGTTTTGTTTCTTAAATTCCACATATGGGTGGAATCACATGGTAGTTGTCTTTCTCTGAGTGACTTATTTCACTTAGCATTATACTCTAACTCCATCCATGTTTTTGAAAATGGCAAGATTTCATTCTTTTTATGGCTGAATAATATTCCATTATATATATAATATATACATGCCACATCTTCTTTATCCATTCACCTATTGTTGGGCACTTGGGCTGCTTTCATAATTTGGCTATTGTAAATAATGCTGCAATAGACACAAGGGTACACATATCCCTTTGAATTGGTGTTTTGTATTTTGGGGGTAAATGCCCAGTAGTGTGATTACTGGACCATAAAGTAGTTCTATTTTTAATTTTTTGAGGAAACTCCTTACTATTTTCCTCAGTGGCTACACCAGTTTGCAATCCCACCAACATTGCAAGAAGTCTCCCTTCTCCACATCCTCCCCAACACCTGTTGTTTCTTGTGTTGTTGATTTTAGCCATTCTGACAGTGTGAGGTGATACTTCATTGTGGTTTTGATTTGCATTTCCCTTATGATGAGTGATGTTGAGCATCTTCTCATGTGTCTGTTGGCCATCTGGATGTCTTCTGTGGAGAAATTTCTGGTTATGTCTTCTGCCCATTTTTCATTGAATTGTGTGTTTTTTGGGTGTTGTGTTGTACCAGTTTATTATATATTTTGGATACTAACCCCATATCAGATATGTCATTTGCAAATATTTTCTCCCATTCAGTAGGTGGCCCTTTGGTTTTGTTGATTGTTTCCATCTCTGCGCAGATGCTTTTAATTTTGATGTAGTCCCAAGAGTTTATTTTTTATTTTATTTTACTTGCCTCAGGAGACCTATCTAGAAAAATTTTACTATGGCTAATATCAGAGAAATTACTGCCTGTGCTTTCTTCTAGGATTTTTATGGCTTTGGGTCTCACATTCAGTCTCTAATCCATTTCAGTTTATTTTTGTATATGGTGCAAGAAAGTGGTCCAGTTCATTCCTTTCACATAGCTATCCAGTTTTCCCAACATTGTTGAAGAGGCAGTCTTTTTCCCACTGTATCTTCTTTCTTTCTTTGTTGAAGATTAATTGACCATAGAATTATGGGCTTATTTCTGGGTTTTGTATTCAATTCCATTGATCTATGTGTTTTTGTGTTTGTGTGTGTGCGCCAGTACCATGCTGTCTTGGTTACTACAGCTTTGAAATATAACTCAAAGTCTGGAATTTTGATACCTCCAGTTTTGTTTTTCTTTTTCAAGATTGCTTTGACTATTTGGAGTCTTTTGTGGTTCCATACAAATTTTAGGATTGTTTGTTCTAGTTCTGTGAAAACTGCTGCTGGTATTTTGATAGGGATTGCACTAAACCTGTAGGTTGCTTTGGGTAATATGACATTTTAACAATATTTGTTCTTCCAACCCATGAGCCTGGCATGTCTTTCCATGTTTTCCATCTTTAATTTTTTTCATCAGTGTTTTAAAGTTTTCAGATTACAGGTGTTTTTTTACCTCTTTGGTTAAATTTATTCCAGGTATTTTATTTTTCATGCAACTGTAAATGGGATTATTTTAATTATTTACAAGTTTTTAAAATGATAATTCTAAAGCATAAGTCAAATTCATGGTAGCATTTTAGTCTTTTCAACTGTAAACTGGGAATGAATGAGTCTTTACTACTTCCTAGTGTTAGAGTAAAATGAGAATACTAGAGGAAACACTTTAAAGGGTAGGAACAGTGTTAGAATATGGCATGTGGAAGTTCAGTTTCCAAGGGTTTGGAGTCAGATATAGTGGAATGTATATGAATGTGTTATGTAGACCTACAACCCTATAGCCACATTGCTGATTATTATTTGTAAGTACCAATTCGTAAGAAGAGCTATATACATTTTTAGGCTTTTATGGTCTAACCAAATTAATACATTCTAACATGTAGTAAGCACATTAAATATCCAATTAGGTGACCTCAAAGGGTGTGTACCTGGAATGCATTCAGGTTGAATGGAATGAAGAACTTAGTGTGTGAAAGGCATCTGTGAAGTTTCCATCTTATCTTCTTTCTTTAAGTATTATCTCAAGGCACCATCTTTTAGACTCCACCACACCCTTCTCCATAGTTGCTTTCTTTTATTAGATTTCTTTTATTTAAAAAATGATGGGGCGCCTGGGTGGCTCAGTCGTTAAGTAGCTGCCTTCGGCTCAGGTCATGATCCCAGGGTTCTGGGATCAAGCCCCGCATCGGGCTCCTTGCTTGGCAGGAAGCCTGCTTCTCCTGCTACCATTCCCTCTGCTTGTGTTCCCTCTCTCGCTGTGTTTCTCGCTGTCAAATAAATAAAATCTTTAAAAAAAAAAAAATGATACTACATCAGTGTTCTCTTAGAAATGGGTAGTGTATAAGTGATCATTAAAAGTACCAATAAAAGGGTACCTGGGTGGCTCAGCTGGTTAATCATCTGCCTTCAGCTCAGGTCATGATCCCAGGGTCCTGGGATTGAGCCCCACATCGGGCTCTCTGCTCAGCAGAGAGCCTCCTTCTCCCTCTCCCTCTGCCTGCTACTTCTCCTGCTTGTGCTCTCTCTCTTTCTCTGTCAAATAAATAAATAAAATATTTACAAAAAGTACCAGTAACATGTGTACATAGAATAATGAAATGTAGACTTTTAATTTCTCTTCTTAAATAGAGGAATGTGTCACTAGGTACTAAGTGTTTTAGCTAAATTCTAAACCATGGTTGTCTTTGTTCCTTGAGTTCAAAGTTCTAGCGAGAAAGTATCTTAAGACTGAATTCCTTTCATAAGAATAATCTAAGTGAGAATATTTAATTAGTCCCTTTTGATGCTTAGAAATTATTTTATTTAGAATCAGATGTGTACTTATGATTTCAGTATATGTGGACATTACCACTTCCAAAATAGTAACACACTGGTAATTTGTTTTCTTGACAGTAACTCATAAGTATCTTATTTATGCTGCTATGTTCCTACATTTGAGCCCAATTTTTTAAGTATTTCAGATTCTATTTCTTAGGGTGCTGTAGCCTTTATTTCAATGCATAAGAAGTACCTATTTATGTTTAGTCTAACTATTCATGCATTCATCCATTTACTAGTAAATAAATAAAGGTAGAAAAATTGTTATCCTTCGAGGTTTGCCCCTAATCTGTATCCAAGTCCTTTTGGCTTACAGAAGCCTCTCTTTTGAGTACCTGAAGTGTCTCCTTGGGCACTGAGCACACCTGCCCCATGCCCTCTCCTGTATGATGAGGCAATTTCCACGGACCTGTGCTGCATCCCACCTAGATCTGTGAAAAGCAAGCTTGAAAATTTTAGACTGATACCCCTGTGAGAGACTTCAAATAGAAAATACTTACAAATGTGGCCCAGCGGGGTCCCCCTGCTCTCCCTGAGACTCAGTCACCATCATCCCCACCCCCTCCCCACAGTGCACACACCTTGGAGTACAGAGGCTTCTCCATGCCTGGCTGCGGGTTCTCAAGCCTGAGGTTTCTGCCACAAGCTGTCACTCCAGAACTTGCTTCCTCTGAATTCTCTTTTTCCACACTTTAGCTTGGCTCTGTTTTTTCTTTTTATATCCTCTTAATAGTCAACCAAAGAGGGGGCCTCCCCCAATCCTTTCTTCCTGATAATATTCCCTAAATCTTGTCATCTCTCTGCCTTCTGCATTAGCCCTCTCAACATATTAATTAAAAGATGCAATATTTTTTGGGGCGCCTGGGTGGCTCAGTCGTTAAGCGTCTGCCTTCGGCCCAGGTCATGATCCCAGGGTTCTGGGATCGAGCCCTGCATCCGGCTCTCTGCTGGGCAGGAAGCCTGCTTCTCCCGCTACCATTCCCTCTGCTTGTGTTTCCTCTCTTGCTGTGTTTCTCTCTGTCAAATAAATAAAATCTTTAAAAAAAAAATGCAATTTTTTTCAAAAAGTATAATTTTTGATAATAAAGTAATGGCAAACCAGAATACCTTACAGCTCTGATGATTGGATAACATCAATAGAATGCAAATTTCCTCTTCTAAAAAATTCCCTTGTTCATTTCTGTAGAGATGTCTGCTTGCTGCTACATTTTTCTCTCCTTTCCTGACCTCTTCCTCCACATCACAACACTCCAGCAACCTCTCCACCATACCCTCCACTTTACCAAGCAAGAGCCCACTCAGCATCCCCTGCCCTGAACCTATGTTCTGTTTCTGACTTCTCTGTACTTGCTCAAAAACATATTAATGTGCTCAGCTAGACAATGGTGAGACTTGCTTTTTCTCCTCTCCCAACCAATCTCTTCCAGGAATAAGGACCAGGGCAAAGATATTCCCTTTATGGTATGAATTATATTACCCCTCCTTCACCATATGAATTATATTACCCCTCACCAAAACAAATTATTTCTGGAATTTGGAAAACGAGTAGGTACCAAGTATTTCTGCCAGAATAGTATCTGCAGATGGCCAGGACCATTTACTTATGAGAATTCTTCCTTCACTAACTAGAGTAACACTTCTGATCTTGGTGTCCTAATTCCAGGGAAGGATTTATATATATATATAAATACGATCAGATTTATATTTATATTATATAATTTATATTTACATATATAAATCTGATCATAAATATAAATCTGATCATGAGAAGTTATGGACTTATGGTTACAACATTTAGAGATGAGTTTCCTGGCAACCACAGCAACAAGGAAAACCTGATGAGCTTCATCAATAGAACAAAGGAAATATACTCATTCCTCAAGAGACACACATTTTCTGGTCTTTAATCACAAAAAATAACTTGCAATAAGACATGTTTATATTCTTGACAGTAGTTTTGTAATGAATTCAGAGGCGTTTTCATATATCATGTGCTTTATTGAGCCTGCCATAAAAGCCAAAGGCATGGTATCATAACACATCTTGGTGGAAGGTGTTCTGCTGTGACCAAGGGACATTGGTTCAAAAAGCCTTCTGATTACAAGAAAAAATGTGAAATTGGATTCGGAATTAGTACCTCTGAGACACTGGTCTCCGACAGAGGCTCTTGTGCACTGGAACCTTGCCCCATTTGCTGGAACATATGCTTCAACCTGAAAAGTGTGTCTGACTTCTGTCTTATTTCACAGTGTAAATTCTTGTGACCTTAAGCAATTCAGCCCAACAAGTTCAGTTCCAGAATGTCTGGATTCTGAAGACAGTGTAATATTGGGGTGACAGTTTCTTGGTTGGAAGTTCTAATAGCCAAACCTATAAAAAAAAGCCCGACACAGTTAAACCACTGGTATCCTTTGGGGTTCCTGAACGACAGATTTAGGACAGGAGGACACGTAAAACAGGAGCAGCTCGGTTGGTGGGCTCCATCCTCTCAGCCCTCTGTGTGGCCCACCAGTGGGGGCCTCTCGCGCATAGCTCGGGGCTGAGCTCAAGAGCCCAAGTGTGCGCGTTCAGCTAGCTCGGTGGGCTTGCGTGGAGCCTCGCAGCCTGGGAGCCCCTGGTGGGAGCGGGCTGCCTCTGCGCTTACACAGCTGTTAGGCTCCTCGTGTTCTTGGGCTGGCCCATCACATGTGTGGCTTCAAAACGCTCAAACCTCAGGCCTCAAATAATCTTTTGTTCCGCTTTTCTGCTTTGTATGTTTGACTCAGTAGCTTTGTTTATTTTCTTAAAATATTTCCTTTTGGTTTGTGTTTCTTGGCATGGCCCAGCTCTGGTTTTTCTAAAGGCAATCTTCTCCTGACCCCCTTGCTGTTCATAATGCTGCACCCCCAGAAGAGTGCAAGCTGTTAGTGTGCCTTCCAGTTCCTGGGGCTTGGAAGGGCCCTCAGGACCATGGTGCCACCTCCCCTTCTCCTGAAGGGCGAGTGCTCACTGGGGACCCTGCTGTGTGGGGCCCCCCCTCACTCTTACTTATGGTCCAAAAAGTGTACTCAGCCAAAGAATGCCATATGCTCTTCTTCCAACTGAGTGTTTTTACCATTGATATCAGCACTACTGGTTTTCTGAAATTACAGGTCTCTTGACCTCATCTTTGGGGTTCTACAGCTAGAGAAGCCTTTAAAAGGAAGCCCGGCAGAAGGATGAGTTCCCCACTGCAGCCCTAACACAGCCTCAGGCTTTCTTTACACACTTCTACCAACCTTTTTTTTCCCCCTGAGGAAAGACATAAAAACCATCTCCCTGAGATGGTCAGCGTTCCAAAGCAACTAGTCCTGCGGGTTTCCTGCGCTAATGGCCATGGCCCTTCCCTGGGGCTGAGCTCCAGGCTGGAAGCTCTTGGCTCTCAGACAATCCCCTTCAAAGAGGAAAATACCAGCACCTCCTGAACCAACAATGAGACATGTTTGACTAGTGGTGATGAAATGTCTTCCACAAACACTCCCTACCTTACCCACCTCCCCTTTCCAGAACTGATTCACCACTGAAATATTTGTGTCACCCAAGTTCAAGTAGATGAAACCAAACCCTTTGGTGCTGGCAGTTCTCAAGTGCCATAGAAAGCAGCGTGAACTTCATGGGCAAGGGAGGTAATTAAATAAGCCAAAGCAAGCAGCTGGTCTCCAGCAGGCGGGCCAGAACTACAAGTGAACGCCGGGCCTGGGCCTTTCGGAGGCAGATCCGTGGTGTGTGCTGGGAATCCATGTCCCGCAGTGGGTTCCCCCCCAGAAGTCCCTGGCCCTCCCCAGCCAGGATACATACCTCTCACTGTCTCGTGTGTTCTACCGGCAGCACAGTATGAAATGTCATTAGCTCAGGACCCTCTCAGAGCCTGGGACCCTAACTCAAGTGTACTTTTATACTCTTGTTTGGAGACAGGGTCTTTTACTTACATTTCAGAATAAAATATTGGGGGTGGGGGGGTTCCCTCATTTTCCTTGGGAAAAGAAGAAACAAAATAATATTGAAAACACTAGAAGCAGCCAGTTTATCTATGTATCATTGGGAGTATTGTCAGTAGCCGAAGTGCCAAAAAAAATCAGTGCTCCCCACTTGTAAGCAAACACGGGACCCAAGCCTCTCTGTGAGCAGATTTTCCTGGGGGTGCCTAGTCACTGGAAAAGACTATCCTGGAAGCCATGGTCAAAACTCCAGAGACAGAAGTAAGAAATCACGGTCCTTTCCTACAGAAACTTTAATTTTATGTCCCCTGAATTCTATGTGAGATATAATTATTACCTTTTTAGTATAGTCTAAAAATTTAACTTATTTATGATATAGCAATAGTATATTGTTTTTATCATGATGGTACTGAATGTAGCTGAAAGTATGCATCGGGCTGTTATTCTACTGCGGGTATTATACAACATATACGCTATTGGGTGGAAATAAGTAGATGGGGACTTCCTGAGCTAATGTCTCACTGAACAGTATTCTCAGGGGTTTATTTATGGTGATATGAAATAAAACTTTGTTACGTATGGAGATTAATTTTAATGACAGCTGATGGCATGAATTTTAAAAGTTTTTTTTAAAAAAATAAAAATAAAAAGTTTTTTTTTTTTTTTTTTTTACCTTGGAATCTTTAATAACTGACTGTGTGTACACTGTGAATCTCCAAGTATGCTGCATTTCCCAAGCTTATTTTACAAAGTGATTTTCCTTTCTTTTTCTAGAACTCTTGACTCTTAACATCTCATGAAATACCGAACTTTGGAACACAGTTCAGTAAATGTTGCATTAGGCAGTTATTTCCTGAGCCATGAACTAGTGTAGCCAGTATAGTTTAGACTAGAAATGGCTAGAAGATCCATAGAAGCAACCTATGTTGTTTTGGTAATATTCTTCATGGCCATTAAGTTCTGTTTTAAAACCAGCACACGAAGAGAATTCAACTTTGTGTGGACTGTCTAAAGAGCAAGCAAGCGAACAATCTGGCTACCCCTTTCTTGGCTTAAGGCTGCTCGGGGTGTGGTCCTTGTCACATTATGCTCTTGGATTGGAAATGCTTGTGTGGCCAACCTGGGAGGCTGATCACCTGATCACAGAATCTAAAGTTATATTTGTAAGAAAATCTGCTCAGAGTCCTAAAGGGCTAGTTTGCTGTTTCATGGGAAAATGACTAAGAAGATGGCACCGTCTGTAACGAACACTTAAGTCTCCTACCTCATAGACCTTTCAGCTGTTGTTCCCTCATTCAGACTTTGCCTTCCTTATCTAGATTGGTCTGAATCAGTGAGGTGAACCTGTCCCCAGAGCTGTGACATAAATACAGTGTGAAGGGAAAAACCCTCCCTCTCCAGCATTTCAGTCCGTTTTGCAGCTCTGGTCACACCTCCTCATGTTACTGCTAAATTAGCCAAGCTGCTGGCACGAGTTTGCTGCTCAGAGCAAGGCAACTTGTCCTTTGTTGAGTTGAGGGGCAGCCTCTGGGCTCCTTTTAATCTGATTGTTTTAATTCAATTTAATCTGCCCAGTAAATATTTCTCTTCAGCTGCAGAAATGTGTAAATCAACTAAGTAGTTCGTAATCTACGGATACAGTTAATAGAGCCCGTGCTGACCAATGCCAGGGGACTTGAAATAAATTTGCTGTTGCTGGGCAATCACTAGTTACCCAGAAGGGAAAGCAGTTCATGTGAGAGCAATGACAGAAATGATACCTCCCCTTGGTGGCAACTACCATGTATTGAATATTTGCTAAGTTCTTACAGTGTTTCATTATCTTCATTAAACTTGGCAAGGTCGGCATTGCTCTTCTCCTTTCACAGATGAGTTAAGTGAGGTACCGAGAGCTTGAGTCTAAGGCTTCCCTCCACTAGTTGGTGAAGCTGGTCTTCAAACCCAAGTTTGGTTGGGACCAATACCTTTTCTCTTGCTATTACTCTACCAGCATTCTACCTCTGTAAAACTGCCCTCATAATTTTGAACTTTTCAGTTCTATGGCTAGAGAGCCTAGGTTTGATGCAACAGTTTCGGCTGGGAAGATTTTAATTTTTTCTTTATTTCTTTATTTTTTATTGCCAAAAGTATCTCAAGATCATGGTCCAATTGGATCTTTCAAATTTCCTCAAAAATTCCCCTGGAGACACAGGCGGAAATGAAAACTCACACCTCCACCAACATTTAGGACAGACATCCACACTTTATTCAGAACTGGGAGTCACGTGCACAACTGCATGACCACGAGTCTATATGGAAAATTATAGCCTGAGGCCTACACATGCAGTATTGCTAAGAATAGTGGAAACCTGGAAACCTGCTCTCATGGGAGCAAGGAGTACTATTATTTCCTTCTTGCATGACCAGTCAATTCAGAATTATCAAATTGTTATTTATTTATTTGAGAGCGAGAGAGTACGAGAGAGAGATTGTAAGAGATAGAGCATGAGCAGAGGAAAGAGAAGCCGGTTCCCCACTGAGCAGGGAGCCTGATGCAGGGCTTCATCCCAGGACCCCAGGACCCTGGGATCATGACCTGAGCCGAAGCAGATGCTTAACCATCTGAGCCCCCCATGTGCCCCAAGAACTATCAAATCTTTAGTAAGACTCGAGGCCCCTCTACTGGGGTTTGTGTTGGAGGTGACCAGGATTCTGTGAGCATGGATGCAGTGGGCAGGGGGAATGGAAGTGGGGGGCTAGGGAGGGGAGGCAAGATGGGGGAGGGGTAAGTAAAAGCAGGTTGAACATTTTACATGTGGAGAGAGTCAAAAGATGAAAGTTCTAATAATTGCAATTTATTGACTATACACATAAAATGATTCCTTTCCCAAAATATGCTTGTAAATTGATAAGACTCAGAGCTTAGAAAACTTAGCGTATGAGTATTTATACATATATTTTAGTGGTTAAGAGGATTGATTTGAGGTAAGAAAGAATTGAGTTTGAATCTCATTCTTAGTCTTATTAGCAATGCAGCCTTAAAAAAATCATTTACCCTACGTGAGCCTTTTTGGTTTACTGAGCTAATAAAATAAGAATGACAATCCCTATTTTGGAGGGATATTGAGGAAATGAAATCAGGTATTAGGCTGAGTATGCATGGCCTGACACACAGCTGGTATGGAAAACTGGTAGCAATAATAACATTTGAGGCCCTATTCCTGTGTTACTACCGCACCACAAAACAGTCCTGCAGGGTTGGCAGAAGACATGGAGACTTTGCATGGCTACCAGCAACAGGGGTTGGATTTAAACTGAGATCTGATTGATTGCTCTTCTAGTTAATGCTCTTTGAATTATACCTCCATGTTTTGGCTTGAGCTCATTAGACTGATAGATGTATGCTTAAGAATATTTTCAAAATTTTAAAAACAATCATTAAAAGAATTAAAAGCAAATGCATACCTACAAAAGTGCTGGACAAGATAAGAGCAAAGACCTCAAAGTTGGAAAACAAAAGAAATAGGAAATATAAATGACAAATGCAAAGCACAAAGAATGGTGACAGGAAGATAGCACAAATGAATTTTGAAAATAGAGACAAATGGTTTTAACATCCTTATGGAAAGACTCAACCTTCTTTGGGGAATAAAAATAAATTATTAAAATAAATGTCTACCCTTGATAAGGGACAGACTTGATACGTGATACCACAGAAAAGATCAGAATAGTAATAGGGGCAAATATTTGTCTGGTAAATGCAAATATAATGAGAACAGAGACTTGGAGGTTGGTTTTAGGTCTACTTGGTTATTCTAAGAATGGTTTTCCAGAATCACCTTCTCTCTCTGTTTCCAGATTAGAATAGGGCAAAAAAAGAGTTCTCTGGCTATTTGCAAGGCAGAACTGAGTCATTGCTCTCTGAAGGTCATTGTGGTTACATAGGAGGACAGACAGATGTAGAGGCACGAGAGGGTTCCTGCTTGTTCTCACCCCTGACCCTTCCCCTCCCCATACATTTGTTTTTCCCAAAGGCTGGCTCTGCTGACCAATCACCTCTCCAGGCCTATCACCAGAAGCTTGGTGGGAGACCTGCAGAAGAGGGAGCTAAGCAGAGGATTTAGTTTTACATACACTTTTCCACCCGCTGGAAGAGTGGTCATGGTCATGGTCCCCTCCTGGCAGCTCCGTGTCGCTGGCCTTCCAGATTTTCCTGCTCACTGCATTCAGCTACCCGGGCCAGTGCTTCTGGAGAATTGGTTAGTGGTTTTCTCTGCTCCTCAATTCCTCCTTCCAGACCCCTATCTACTTCCCCAGCTTCTACCATAATTAAAGACGTCTTCCTATCAAATTCTTGATTTTATAATACTCAAAGAGGTTCTGATTCCTGATTGAACCCTGAAAAATAGAGATAAAAGTATCAATTTTATGATAAGTATAATTTCAGTGAAAGTATTGATTGGGCAGATATGTGTTCTGTGCCTTGTCTTGATCTAGAAAGGTTACTGAATGACCCCATGGAGAGTTCAATGCCATTGAAAGATAAGTTGAATGTTACTCATCATTCCCCCTAGAAATGGGAGGCATGGCTGGGCCTGCAGGGCCACAGGATGAATACCAGATCATAGAAACAAATGGTAGATTTAAACCAGAACCTTTAAAGTGGGGAAAGCTAGGGCACCTGGGTGGCTCAGTTGGTTGGGCATCTGCTATCAGCTCAGGTATGATCCCAAGGTCCTGGGATGGAGTCCTGCATTGGGCTCCCTGCTTCCTGGGGAGTCTGCTTCTTCCTCTGCCCCTGCCTTTTGCTCCTGTACTCTCTTTCTCTCTCTCAAATAAATAAAATCTTAAGAAAAAGAATGTGGGGGGGAGGTGCCTGGTTGGCTTAGTGGGTTAAAGCCTCTGCCTTCAGCTCAGGTAATGATCTCAGGGTCCTGGGATCGAGTCCCACATTGGACTCTCTGCTCGGCGGGGAGTCTGCTTCCCTTTCTCTCTCTGTCAGCCTCTCTGCCTACTTGTGATTTCTCTCTCTCTGTCAAATAAATAAATAAATAAAATCTTAAAAAAAAAAAAAAAAAGAAAAAGAATGTGGGGAAGGCAAGACAGGGCGGGGTAAACACTTTAGGACTGGCTAATTTGAATGATTTGGGCAGGTTCTAAATTGCAGGAATGATCCCTAGTTGCTTGGTACCCGGCTGGGGGATGATTAAAGCAGAGAAATATCACTTCCTGGGGTGAAAAGGCCGGATGGAGGAGGTAGGGTTCTGATTGGTTAGTTTATATATCAAAGGCATGTTCCGAAAGATGTAGTGTGTGTATATAATATAATTATAATGTGGTAAAATATATGTATATTTATCACATATTTATTATATATTTATATATAAATTATATAATATATACCACATTATATATATTATGAAATACGGAATATGTATTTTATATGTGCATATGAAATATGGAATATTATTCAGCCATGAGAAAGAAGGAAATCCTGTCATTTGTGACAACATGGGTGAACCAGAAGACATTATGCCACTTGAAATGAGTGAGCCGGACACTGAGGGGTAGAGAAACAGGGAGAAGGTGGTAAAAGGGTACAAACTTTCAGCTATCAGATGAATAAAGTCCAAGGATCTAATGTAAAACATGGTGATTTTAACTCATAATGTTGTATTGCATAATTGAAATTTGCTTAGAGAGTAGGACATAAATGTTCTCACTGAAAAAAATAAAGAACATAAACATGAGGTGATGGATGTCTTTATGAACTAAGTGGGGGAATCCTTTCATGAGGTATATGTGTTTCAAATCATCACCGTGTACACTTCAAATATCGTAAAATTTTATATGTCAAATATGCCCCAATAAAGGTAAAATTGAAAAAATAATTTTAAAGAAGAATATTCCTGGCTGAATCCTTTGCTGTCACTAAGAATTGGTTAGCCCCTGAGAGGGGCAGTGTTTCCCAGCTAGATTTTTTTAAGATGTTAAAACATCATAATACACAGAAAATTTTAAAAACATTGCCAATACAGTATTATCCTTTACAAAAGCTAGGGCCCAAATCCACATATGTGTAGTAACAGTTGTTAATCTTTATTCACTGAATATCATAATATTGGATATATAAAGGAAAATCAATTAGAAATACAAGAAAAAATGGCCAGAGGTCACTTAAGTAATCACAAACTTGATCATAAAGAAAATCACAATCCAAAACATACAAAAGAAATTTTTTTTCCCCAAAAATGTTTATTTTATTTTTTCAGTGTTACAAGATTTATTGTTCATGCACCACACCCAGTGCTCCATGCAATAAGTGCCCTCCTCAATACCCACCACCAGGCTCGCCCAGCCCCCCACCCCCACCCCTCCTAAACCCTCAGTTTGTTGCTCAGAGTCCACAATCTCTTGTGTGCCTTCGGCTCAGGTCATGATCCCAGGGTCCTGGGATGGAGCCCCACATCAGGCTGTCTGCTCAGCAGGAAGCCTGCTTCTCCTGCTACCATTCCCTCTGCTTGTGTTCCTTCTCTCTCTGTGTTTCTCTCTGTCAAATAAATAAAATCTTTAAAAAAAAAAAAAAAAAGAAATTTTATAGGAGTAATTCTCAGACAGTGCAATGAGATCAAAGGAGTACAAACAAGTACAAATAGAGTTCAGACTTACTAATCATGCTCTTCACATCTTCTGTATCTTTATTACTAACTGCATTGGTTTGGAGGCATCCAGATCTGTGTTTATGTTAATATCTTGATACTTGTGAAAGTACTGAAGTGGTGTAATTAGTGAAATTTAAGACTTGGGAAAGCAATGCCATTTAAAAAGGACTAGCACTGTTTTTTCCTTTATTGATTTTTTTCTGACTCAGTCTCTAAGGACTTAGTGGGAGTAAATTCCTTTCTACTCTGCAGACATACCAGTTACCCAAGCCTCTTTGGTTTGCTGATATTTTTCTATTGACATGAAATCTTGCTGCCTCACCAATTCCATCCCCCCCTTCAAAAACTCTAGAACGTCCTTTAAGATACTCTTCAGTTATGTCTCTGTAATGCCTGACAGTGTTATAGTTCTCTAAGAACTCTCTTATAGTTCTCTTATTTATTGTAGTTAATACTTCATTTATTAAATCTTTCCATATAAGTTCTCATAGTATTATTTATCTCTTTATACATATGTGTGTGTAAATCTTTAAGTTTATCTGCCTTCTTCTCTAGGTTATACTACGATACCCGTGGTTGGACATGAAGGTTAGGGAGGGACATGTGTTTTAGTATTCAGAACAGTTCCTGGTCTATGGTACCGCTCAAATATTTGTTGAATATAGAAATGGATGAATGGATAAACATTTCTTAAGTGTCTACTAGGAGGCAAAGCTTTCAGTAAATTATCCTCAAAGTGTCAAGTTTATATCTCCATTTCCCTTCTGGTCAATGGAATCTTTCAGCTGATACAGTCACGGTGGTCTACAATATTACCACCTCTTGCCTGGTAACAGCCTCCCTGCTGTTCTCCTGCACCCTAGTTCACTGACCTCTAGTGCATTCTTCACGCAGCAGTCAGAGGCGTGAGCTCCTAGAGGCATAAATCACATCATTCACCTCCATACTTTCAACCTTTCTTTAATACCACCTGTACTCTTTAAATATAGAAGGAGGCACCGTACATCCCAGCTTGCCTAGGACAGATCTATATATGCCCATCATCCCAGTGTAAATCTCACTTCTACTACCAGGATGCCCACCGATGCCCTGGGGGAAGATGTCCAGTCCTTGGAGCTGTCCAGAAGGAGTGGCTTAAAGACTGCAAGGCACGCCACGTCGCATGTGCTTGTTATGATGAGAGTGATTTAGAGTTGATTAGTGGCATGCCCTAGAACTCCTTTTGGGTTACCTTGGTCATTTTTTAATCTTACATCCGCGAGAAACTTGTAGCTAAGTAAGCTTCCTCTTGATTGTTTGAGCTGACCCCAGAGTAGTTTTTGTTAAGCGGCAAGGTGAGCATCACATACTGCATTTGAGCCACTCAGTCCAGCCCTGACAATGTTCCTAAAATTTCCACTGTGTGTTGTTCTGAAAGTTTATGATGTTATTTTTGACATGATTCCTAAACATATTGAAGATGAAAACTGATGGTCCCATTCATAGGACACTGGTGTAAGTGCAAAATATAATTTACATGTTATTTAATTCCCACATTAACAGTATGAACATTTTAATCTCTATTTATAGACAAAGAAATTCAGACATTAACTTTTTCCAGGTGTGAACAAACCAGTGCTTCCTGCATTCAAAGCTATTACTTGGGAGCATACCTACTTAAGCTTAATAGATATAGCTTGTTATCTCTTAAGCAGGTAAACAATTACCAGATAAACGATGATTAGGTTGAATCTACAGAGTGCAAGACATAAATTTGCTTATTATGAATATACTTTCTGAGCAAGGAAACCATGCACCTTGCCTCAGGCACTTGGGATTTTAAAATACCAATGACAAAGCTCCTGACCTCATAAGAATAGCAGTTTTGTCAAAGAGACAATTTTCATAAACAAACATTGCAATATTCTAGGGTATGCAAAAAGCTAGGGTATGTAGCTTGCCTGGTGTTTGGCATACAGATAGCAGTAAAATAGGTACTATTTGAATAAATGAAATAGAGTGTGCCTGAGGAAAAGAACAAATGAAAGTGCAAAGATCAGAGGAAGCAGAGAGGAAAGGACTTTCTCACTGGAAAGCGGGCAAAAGCATCACTAAAGTGGTTACATTGAAATGGGCTTCTGGAGGATGTGGATGAGTTTACTAGGTGAGGAGGGCTAGAGGAGGGCCTTCTGGGCGGATGGAATAGTGGGGCAAATGTATGGAACTAAAAACAAAACCATAGCATGTTTAGGAAGTGGGTAGGAGTTCACTGATTCAGAATCGCATGGGCAGGGTTTTATCTGCATGCTGAGAACTCACAGCCTTGACAGCACTGCTGTTCGTGACTCAAGTTGATTCATTTTGCAAAAAGTGCGGTCTTAATATCTCGGACTGAATTCTGAGAGTTTGTGGGCTGGAAGTTGGAAGAGGCCAGAGCTGAGATGGATGGATGTAGTCTGATACCATGAACCCTGTTCTTCTGAGACTTTCAGAAGATGTCAGGCATTGAAACTACTTGTCGTTGAGGGAGAGCAGCCTCCTCTCTAGGGAGTGTGCCATTTGCCCTCTCTGTTTCAGCAAATAGTGCACAACCCCCCCAACCATCGGGGCCGCTCTTCCCTGTACACCTGAGTCTTAGGAAGGTCAGAGTCTGGTAACTACTGTGTTCTCAGAGGTTAATACAGGTACTTCGTGGCCTGTGCGGGGCTCAGAGAGCTGCAGCACTCCCTTGAGGGAAACAGAAGGGGCACAGGGTGCAGCCCCATACGTAGGCGGAGAATTTTCTGGGTGTAGTGCTGTGTGGAGGAAGATTTGTGTCTGTGGAGGAGATTCGGCAAAGGATACACCGAGAGACAAACAAAAGTGACAGACATGAAAGTGCTTCCTGTCATTTTTTTCCTGAAAGATGAAGGTTGATCTTGAGAACAAGAAGATATTATAATAAAACTCTCATCCCTGTAGTAGTGAGGGTGAGAAAACCCATCAAAGCTCTGTGTGTGTGTGTGTGTGTGTGTGCGCACGCGCGCGCATGTGCGCGTGCCCGTGTGTGGTATCTGGCTACTGTACTTTAACAATAATTTCTCTTGACATTATACAAGGTCAGCAAGTCACCTCAAGACCACCCTGCTTGAGGACTTTCTCTCCGCACAGGGCTGTATGGACTCTCTCAGCTGAGAAATGTCACCCAGCACCTTTCATATTTATGGTGACTCATAAACAGGAAACCAGTCCTGTCCATGACATTGTAACTTTTTTTCATATCTCAAATCCTTTTATGAAAACGAAAAAAAAAAAAACCCACCAAACAAAACTATAGAACTTAGCTGCCTTATGCTTTCTGAGCCAAAATAAATATTGCCAAATTAGTAAGGCATACTGAACAAATTAAGCGCTAAATGCAAATTTATCGACTCAAATCCAATGGCAGAATTGCCAAAGAGCTTACAGGGGTTAAGCGCGGCCCTGTAAGTAGGTGTTTGTGTTGGCGAGGCTCCGCGGGGAGGCATGGGAACAGTAATAGAAAAAGAGAGCATTTCTGTTACACCCAAGATGAACAGTTTGTTTTAGAAAGTTCAAGTAAACAGTGTCTAACATATATTCACTGAATTCAGAATCTCACTTGCTACCAAGAGGGAGATGAAAAAAAATAAGCTGGCAAAATTTCTTTTAAAAAACCTCTCATTTGGAAATGTTCAAGTCCACCCTTGTAAATCATTGGATGAGATGGAGACATCCTTCCTCATATCTGAGCCGTGAATAAGTCCCGGCCCTTCTTCACCAGGGCACACAAGAGCTTTTCCCTTACATATATTCAAAATCTTACACAATATGAAGATTTATCTTCATGTTTTCTAATGCCCCAAGTGGAATGCATAAGATGTATCTTTTTTTTTTTTAATTTTTTTATTTATTTGACACAGACTGAGAGAGAGGGAAAGAGAGAGAGAGAGAGATCACAAGTAGGCAGAGAGGCAGGCAGAGAGAGGGGGAAGCAGGCTCCCTGCCGAGCAGAGAGCCCGATCAGGGGCTCGATCCCAGGACCCCTGAGACCATGACCCGAGCTGAAGGCAGAGGCTTTAACCCACTGAGCCACCCAGGTGCCCCAAGATGTATCTTTTTAAGTTGCGGGCATGGTTTATGATGCCTAGGTTTTGAAAGTTGCATGTATATAGCTTCACGGAGCTCAATGACTGATCTGGGAAGGGCTGCAGGAGACAGTGGTTGTGATTGTAACAGCTTGTGTTTTTCTCCTGACTGTGGACTGGGTGACTTCTCTTCCCACTTTGGTCAGGGTCTCTTATCCTCTCTTCTTTCTCTCTCTCTCTCTTTCTTGTTCAAAATTTTATTATTTATTTATTTGAGAGAGAGAGCATGAGCACAAGTGGGGGGAGGGGCAGGAGGAGGAGAGAATCCTTAAGCAGACTCCCCACTGAGTGTGGGGCTCTGTCTCATGACCCTGAGGTTATGACCTAAACCAAAATCGAGAGTCAGATGCTTAACTGGCTAAGCCACCCAGGAGCCCCTCTTATCCCCTTTAACATGAAAGATCCTAAGATGCACATTTGTGTTTGCATTGAGTGTTCAATGCGGGTTCATTTCCTCCTTTTCCTCCTTCTTTCCTTTTGCCCCCCCCCCCCCTTTTTTTATAGCATTGCATCTGCAATGCAAAAATCAAGTCCTGGTTATGTTTCTTCCATACTATTACCTTTGACGAGATTTTATTTTATTCTTTAAAAGTTTAAAAAAATTTAATTGAAGTTTAATTGATATGTAGTGTTATATTGGTTTCAGGTGTATAACATAGTGATTTGACAGTGATATACATTACAAAAATACCTTGATAAGTGTAGGTACCATATGTCATCACACAAAGTTATTATAATATTATTGACTATATTCCTTGGATGTTGCTTATTCTTTAGTGAAGAGTTCTCACAAGCTTCCCAGGGCTTCCCCCAATGCCTTCTGAGGCACTCTTCTTTGACAGTTGAAGAAATCAGGACACAGAAAGTCATTTTATCATACAATAAAAACTGGGAATAACATAGGATACCGTAATATGCCAACACTGGATGGATATTTAGAAAGCTATATTTTATAAAGGAAAAATTAGAGGCCCAGAGAGAGAGAGAGAGATCATAATATGTCCAAAGTAACATAGTGAATAAGTTCCAGAGAAATTATTAGATCAGATTTTCTTTATCTCTTGACTCCTGGCCAAAGAGTCAACACACCACTACATACCACTCTCTCTCCCATGTACTTACTGTTTAGAGGTCTTTTCTATAGATAACACTCTCTTCCCACATCCAGCAACATGAAGTAGCAGAGTTAAATAGCTCCTTCTCCAGGCCATTCTCTTGCTTAAGGAAATCTGTTGGTGTTCTGCTGCAGAGGAGGTCAAGAATAAACCCCTCAAGCATTTTGGGTTTGGAAGCTGAGGGTAGTCTTGGCTTTGGTTGGCCAAAACAGGAGACAAGCTGAGAATTGTCTTGTGGCAGAAAGATGGCAAAAGAATTGCAAAGCAGAAATTGTCCCAGCTGTGACCCCTGGACGAGGAGAAATATATAAATATTTAGTGGGTGGAAATGAAAATGGCTTATAAATTATCTTTTCCTACATGACGTTCCCTAAGAAATCAGCCAGGGATACGTTTTTTAAAAGAATCTGGATAGTCAAAGAAATGAACATCAGCTTGGTATAATTTATTTTCATGGTGTAATTTCAGTTAACTAGCTGTAACACATAATCAGCTGGTAATACCTTTGGTTCACAGATCCACATGGCAAAATTGACCACGTCGTATATGCAGCTTAATTTACCTGGGACACTCTAAATTTTTTTTTTTTTTATTAATTTTTATTAACATATAATGTATTATTTGCCCCAGGGTACATGTCTGTGAATCTTCGGGCTTACACATTTCACAGCACTTAATAGCACATACCCTCCCCATTGTCCACAACCCAGCCACCCTATCCCTACCCCCCCCCACCCCCCCGGCCACCCTTAGTTCATTTCTTGAGTCTAGGAGTCTCTTATGGTTTGTCTCCCTCCCCATCCCTTCCTGTTTCATTTCTCTCCCCCACCCCCCCCA
>CM053610.1:105303859-105314292 GCA_028646535.1 Procyon lotor
TGGGACACTCTAAATTTATCTTAGATTCCTTTCTAGGTCAAAAGTCTAGGGGAATGAGCATTCCTACTCATACTCAGAGCATGTCCCTGGAATGCAGGAAAAACATGAATTGTTAACAACAATGACAAACTCTTTTAAATTCATTTTAACCATAAATCATATAAAAATAAGTATAATAATTTCAGAACATTGACATTATGTGAATCCCTTGAAGAAAGTAAGCAAAGATTACTGTTACTACACCTGAGTTCTTGGCGATCACTCCCTTGATTAAGGATTAGAATAGGCCTTCTCATGGCCTTGGTTCTTGGTGTAAGAATCCACAGTCATCATTAAGGTACTCTCCACTTGAGCAAGGCTATTCAGAGCAATGATCTGCTCCAGGGGCCACATTCCCCACCATCGAGGGATTGGATGCTCCTGTGAAGTAGTAGGTACAGTGTGCTATCACGTATCAGCTAGTGGAGAGTTCTGTTGGGTAGATGACTTCTAATATGTAGATGTTTTGGTAATTAATAATAAGTAGTTTTACTCCTTTCCCATGGGCTGACCTGTTCCCGAATAGTCTTCAGTTGTCTATTCCTACCTCCACGGGTGAGATTCCTTAAGTGGTGGATGTTAAAGTGCTGCACATCAACTACCGAGAACTAGAGATTGGAATAGACTTGGTTATTCAAATGGATGCTGACAGAGATGCTGTGGGCAACTTAGAACCTGTGCTTGCCTTGAAATCTGTCTCCTTGGAAGCACAGAGAGGACATAGCGGAGTTGGGGACAGTTTTCTAAAACCAGGACAGCTTTCTAAAGCTTTTTTTTTTTTTAATTTTATTTATTTCTTTGACAGAGAGAGAGAGAGATCGCAAGTAGGCAGAGAGGCAGGCAGAGAAAGAGGGGGAAGCAGGCTCCCTGCTGAGCAGAGAGCCCGATGTGGGGCTCGATCCCAGGACCCCGAGATCATGACCTGAGCCGAAGGCAGAGGCTTTAACCCACTGAGCCACCCGGGCGCCCCAAGCTTTCTAAAGCTTTGATCAGGGGCAGAATGGCTGGATGTGGGATGGACTGGGCAGTGAATCACCATCTTGGCCACAGGAAAGACCAGCAGTCCCTGAGGAGTCTCCTCCTCTTCAGTCTTGTATAATCAGCAACCTCATGCTGGGGCCCAAGGCAAAGCTCAGCATCCCCAGGGGGCTCAGAGATCCTGTAGGAAGGAGCCAGGTCACCACACCCTCCACTTTCTCTGCCAGTTCTCCTCTGGGTCCCCTTTCAGACCTCTCCCTCAAGCCTCTCTTCAGAGTTTCCCAGGGCACATGGATGCCATCCAAACTCCTCACGTGACTCTATGTAGAACACTGAATCCAACGCCTGGCATATTTAAAGACTTACTAAAGGTCCATCGTTAATCTTTTTCCTAACATCATCATCATCATCATCATCATCATCATTTATTTCATCCTTATAACATCCTTGTCAGTTCCTTCATGAGGAAAAACCAAAAGCCAATCTTGTAACTGGTAAATAGATTATTTATAGTTTGCCTTACGGGACAAAAATCTAAATTAACTGTACATGAAGAAAAACATCAGTTGCATTTCATTTTATTTTTTTAAGGTGTATTTATTTATTTTAGAGAGTGGGGGAGGGGCTCAGGGAGAGGGGGAGAGAGTCCTAAGCAGACTCTGTGCTGAGCGTGGAGCATGGAGCCCGATGTGGGGCTCAATCCCAGGACCCTGAGATCAGGACCTGAGCCCAAACCAAGAGTCAGATGCTCGACCGACTGCGCCGCCCAGTCACCCCTAGAATGTCAGTCAACTGTTAGAGTTGATTTCAACACTCAGCCTGTTGAAAATATTCCTTTTTGTGGCCTCCATAACTTTTATAGTTAAAGACATCCTCCAGTGAGGTCACCTGCAGATATCTGAGCCCCGCAGTCAGGCTCCCTCTTGCTGGGTGGTGGTCCACCTTCTAAGTATAGACCTCTCATTTTTCACGTCACTATGTCATGACATATTTGAGGACAGAAACCTCATTTTAATTTTTTTACCTTTTTCACAGTGTCTGACACAGGACCCTGCACGTAGTAGGCATTCAGGAACACGGCTGTGATGATGGGATGAGTGTGAGAGCCCCTGGGGTTTGGGCTGGGCCAGCAGTGTCTTCACTGAATTGAATGTGAAGACTGATCATTGTGGGGGCCCACCCTACAGTCTTGCATTTCTGGAAAACTCCACCCCCCACAAAGATATACTTGACACAGGTGAGTGTGTGCTGTGCAGCTGCACATTCCCACCCGTGCTTGAGTGTGCCTCCATTCATCTCTTCTTTACCCCAGATCAGCATCCCTCCATCTGTGGTCACAGCCAAGCACACTACACACACACACACACACACACCCAAGTGACTCACTACAGGACGTACCCTGTGCGCACGCAAGTCTGTGCGCACCCCCCACTTTGAAGCTGGGCCCGAGCATCAGGGAGCATCCGGAATCCTGGCTGCCATGACAGGCACAACATGTAACATGAGGAAAAAAATTCTCTTGATTCCCTGGAGGCTTCAGGTTGACTTCAGGGTTTTGAAGGACCCCCAACACTGACTCTCCTCTGACTTTGCTTGCAGCTAGCTCCTGAACAATACACAGATTGTCCCGGTCAGTGAGAAGAGCACACTGTGTTCTCTAAGGGCCTTGAGGAGTGTCTCCACCTCCCAAAACAATATTGCTATTGTCTCCAAAGCTCAAGCCTGTTGTTTTATCTTGGAGGAAGTTTATTTCTAGATAGAGATCTTCCCTAACACCAGCCGAAAATGGAGGCGTTGACGGGCTGGCAGGCGTTTATTGCTGCCGTCTCAGAGAACCATTTAAAAGCTGGCTGAGTTGTTCCCCTCAGCAAATACAGCCACTTGCCCTGGTCAGGCCATCTGCCTTTCTAGAAAGCTCAGCCCAGTTGCTGGAAGAACCCACAGACTGTAAAGGCCAGTGCGGAGGGTGAGAGTTTAAACTTTAACTTCTTCAGACATCATGGGACCATCACAAAAATGAATCAGAAACACCCAACTGAGAGCATTTTTCACAGTCACTGTGCAGATGACAGAAGATAAGAAATGTCAGTAAAGGTGGAAAGTTCCATACTGATAGCATCTTCAGCCTTGCGGATGGAGACGCTCTTTGTCAGGAGTTTGCTGGAGAGTTCACATCACTGGTTTCTTTCTGACCCACAGAAACAGAAAGGAAAACGTATCCAAAAATCACTGTTAGGAGACATGTCTTCTGCTCCATGCCCCTGGTTCTGGAATGCTGAGCTCAAGGGGCCCCAAACCAATACCTATGTTTTTTTGTTTGTTGTGTGTTTGTTTTGTTCTTTGTTTTTACAGAGGAAGAAGAACCAAGAAAGGGAAAAGAGAGAGACTTGCCCACAATGACCTATGACTCTAGGGGCCGAATGAAATCTCATGCCCAATGTCTTGGGTTCTCATTTTAGGGTTTTTTATTTCTGTTCTCCCCACCAGGCCATCCTATTTCTCTCTCATTTAATCCTCCTCCATGACCACTGGAAAATAGGCATCTTTCCAGTGCAAATGATTGCTCACTCAGTCTCCTTCTGCACTTCAAGTTTTAATTTATTCTCGCCCTTGCTATAATGGTTTGCACAGGATTTTAATTCACTCTTAAATGAATTCAGTAAAGGAGCAGTTAAAAATGAATTAGTTTGTGATACTAAAAAAAGGTCTTTTATCCTAGAGACCTGAAGACTTCTAGAATAGGATTTTCAGGGTAGTAAAGGAAGAGAATCTTCTTCTGACTTCTCTTCGCTCCAGGTATAGATGGGTCAGTCTCCTGGAGTCTCTGTCGGGTCAGGTGGTTGCAGAACCACTGGAAGAAGCGTGAGTGGCTGGAGATACTCTGGGGGGTTCCTCTCATACCAAAGACCAGGAATCAAAGGCCACTCACTTGTTTAGGCATCTGGAGTGGAGAGTCCTATCAGTCTCCTGATATGGCTTGCCAGGCTCTAGTTTCTGGATAAATATTTGCTACCCACCAGTAGACACAACTGGACAGGTTCTTAGAGGCTACAGGATCTAACCCATTTTTTAGGTGGAGAAACTTAGTGCCATAAGTGGAATGTAGTCAGAATGGTGGCCCTCCCCAAAATGCCAAAATGTCCACATCCAAACCCCCAGGACCTGTGAATATACTACCCTTCCATGGCAAAAGGGACTTTGTAGACGTAATGAAGTTAAGGATCACGAGGTGGGGGGATTATCCTGGATTATCCACGTGGCCTGGTGTAATCACAGGGTCCTTTTAAGGGGAAGAGGGAGGCAGGAGAGTGATTTTGAGAAGGAGAAGGGACCATGGAAGCAGAGGTCAGGTGATGTAATTGCTGGCTACTAGGAGTCACCTGCCAAGGAATGTGGGAAGCCTCTAGAATCTTGAAAAGCTAAGGAAATGAGTTCTCTCCTTGAATCTCCCTGTCGGCACCTTGATTAATCGCAGCCCCACGAGACCCATTTCAGACCTTTGATTTTTAGAATTCTAATACAAATCCATATTATTTTAAGCTACTACACTTGTAGTAGGTTCCAATACAGCAATAGAAAGCAGATACAGATGGGGACAGGGAAAACTGGGACAAGGACATGCCTTCTTCTTCCTTTGCCTAGAAAGTTTTTCTCTTCACCCCCTTTCTTCACTTGGCCGACTGCTGTGATTCTCAACCCTCACTGAGGATGTATTATTGCAGAGCCTCCCTTCAGACTTGGCTCAGAACCTTTCCTCAGCTCTCCTACAGTTCCCGGGATCTGCTGTGGAATATTCCACACGGTGGACTATGAGATTGAGGTGCTCCCTTCCCCCCAGCAGATGGTGGACTCCTTGAGGGCATCAGCTGGCCTCGTTCATCCTCTGATCACAAGCATCTAGCACAGGAGAGTCTTGATCTGGTTTTGAGTGAATACGTCAAAGAATAAACAAGAGCCCTTTTTCAAACACTCAGCATTTTGAAGCTATTTAGCAAGCATTAACGAATAACTGTATTTTCTCTGAATTCTTTTCTTGCCCTTTTTTTTTTTTTTTTTGCTCAGCCAGGAAAGTTCTGTAGATGACCATGGAGACTGTAAATTCAAGAGGGTTGCCTGTGGAATGACAGGACCCTGAGGATGGGCTCAGAATTGCTGATCCCAAGCTGTACTTGTCCCTCAAGCTCCTCAGGAAGGGGCTTCCTAAAACTTGTCACTGAGTTGTCCCAGCACCTTGGAAAACAGCTCCCCTCTTTGAGGTGGTGGACCAGTTTTCTGATACTCCCCAATCCTCAGACTAACCAGTTCATCTCCCCAGAGGGAAGCTTTCTCCCCCACCGCCCTTGGATGCTGAGAAAACACCAAAGGCAAAGATCATTGATTCATTGAATGGTTCAAAAAATCTGTCCCAGGCTAATTGTGTATCTCTATTCATATGAATGAAGATCAGCAGGACTGAAGACCTATCACTCGCTCCTGGTTCTTGGTACCACTGGATTGAACCAGGCGTATAGGTTATTTTGGAGAAGATAGTCCCTTGTTTTCTAGGCTCTTCCATGACACATACACATGACTCCTGGAGGGTCCTTTGGTGGTTTCTTGAGTGTCTCAGACCCTGAGGAGACCATAGGTGAGGAGACCATAGGACTCCTTCACCTCATATCTTCAGTCTGGAGGTTGTGCGGCTGTTTCTGTTGCCTAGATCCTTCACTTTAACCTCTGTGGGTGTGGCTCCTGCTCAGGGTTTAAAGGGTGTGCCTCATAGGACACCACCAGGAGATTTTCCAGATGCTGGTTAGACAGGAACTCAAATTGCTGGCTGCTGTGTTCTCTTTACCAATATTTATTTCCATTTTGCAGATAAAAACAATTTAGCATGAAAGATAGCATGCTGATAGCCTGAAGTAACCTGCCGTGGGTACTGCCCTGTGAAATACTTGGCGAAGGAAATAAATACATATTAAGCCCTTGAAACCAAAAGGTTTATTGCCTAGGAGAGGCTCCATGGAAACTCCTTCTTCTTAAGGATGTGTCTGAAGCAGTTATTTTCCCAACTTTGGTCTTTAATATATTACTCAAGGCAGGATTCTGGAGAACCTTGTGAAAAGGGGGGTTCAATGATTAGGTGAGCTTGAAGAAAGCTGCCTTTTATGTCTCTGAGAAATTTACAACACACCCTGAGAAAACCTACAGGACAGAAACCTATTTACGATTAACTCAGAATTTTCTGACTCTTTCCCCATGAAAATCCACCCGCCCCCAGAATACCTGTTAATATGTCACATAATCAGTGTTTTGTACCCCACATTTTGTGAAGCCCACATTTTGTGAAGCCCCATATTTCTTTTCTTTTTTTTTAACATCTTAATTTTATTTTTTTTTAGTGTTCCACGATTCATTTTTTTATGTGCCACACCCAGTGCTCCATGCAATATGTGTCCTCCTCAATACCCACCACCAGGCTCACCCATCCTCCCTACCCCTTCCCCTCCATAACCCCTCAGTTTGTTTCTCAGAATCCATAGTCTCTCATGATTCATCTCCCCCTCTGATTTCCCCCAATTCACTTTTCCTTTCCTTCTCCTAATGTCCTCCATGTTATTCCTTATGCTCCTCAAGTAAGTGAAACCATATGATAATTGACTTTCTCTGCTTGGCTTATTTCACTCAGTATATTCTCCTCCAGTCCCATCCATGTTGATAAAAAAAGTTGGGTATTCATCCTTTCTGATGGAGGTGTAATATTCCATTATATATAAGGACCATATTTTCTTTATCCATTCATCTGTTGAAGGGCATCTCGGCTCTTTCCACAGTTTGGTGATTGTGGCCATTGCTGCTGTGAACATTGTGAAACTCCCTATTTTGTGAAGCTTTCTCAGGGCTCCTCGGAGAGGTAGACTCCCTTACTGTGCTTTCTAAATTGTGCATGTATATCATTTCCAAGGTCAGTGTCAGGCACTATAGCAGCTAACCCTCACCAGCTTTGAGGTCGGTATTAGTCCTTCAATCAGTAGCTAATTAAATAATTGATATTTAGTAGTTACATACTATGGGTATGACACCAGGGTTATTATTGCCCTTATTCTACATGTCTAGGTGGGAAACTGTGGCCCATGAAAGTTAAAATTTATCCAGAGTGACATGACTGGAAACAAAATTCAGAAACAAAGCCAGAAATAAAATTCAGTTTCTCTGATTCCCAGTCTTGGGTTGTTTCCACTTTTTTCAGGCCGCCATCCTCCGTCTACTGCCATCCTTCTCCCAACATTGCTCTAGAGGTTCAGAACAGGGTTGCTAAAGAAGTCTTCATCATGAACTTAACTGAGCCCTTGTCCTTCCTCATATCCCACCCTGAGCTTTCCTTGCTTCCAGCTCTGAGGTAGGGGAGGGAGGCTGGTGAGTTACCTCTTAAGCAGAGGGACCCACTCAGATATCATGTCTATGTGATGCTCAGAGCCCCAGTGGCCTTTGCATTTGTATATTGCAAAGGTGGGAAACAAGATGGCTCAACCCAAGACCTTTGCATCCCTCTCTCCTTGGCTGCTATGGAGGAGGTTCTCGCCCACATATGAAACTTCAGGACAATAATTCTAATGGGTGCCTAGGCCCAGTGCATTGGAGGAGAGGCCTTTGGATTCTGGGTTTCCTGTGCTGTGGTCTAAAACCTGTTCAGTCAAGTAGAATTGTCATGAAATCCTGGGGTTTGTGTTGGGAGCCCACGGCCAGCTGTTTATTGTTTTAAGAACTCTTGGTTGCTGCCTTTAGACATGGGGGCGGGGGAGCAGCCTACTGTGTAAGGCGGCTGCCACCACCTTCTGGGAATGACAATGTTGCTCTGTATACTCCACCAGGGCCCCTCAGGCAGAGCTACCGCATTCCAGAACTCTCCCTAGCCAGATGAATAGACACTATTTCATCTCATCCGTTACTGAGACAACGTCAGGGCTCTAGCAATTGTGCTCCTCTCTGTTCCATCACCTTTACGTGGGGAAGACCCCACTAAGGCCTCGAGGCTGGGACACTCACAGCTTTACCGGAGTCATGGGTCAGCACGTTCACGTTGGGCTTTACAAAACCCGCTCTTGCCTTCCTCACCTTCCAAGATGTGTCCCTGCTGGATGCTCCCCATGGTAGGAATGTTTCCGTGTCCCACTGGAACATTTGTTATTGCCCAACCCAGCTCAACACCCCTTCCAGCCATGTCCCAAGAAGCCAGCGCTGAGTACTTGAAATAAAACAGTGATGTCCTCGAGCTGTAAATGCCTCCCAAAGACAAACGGACAGAACTTCATTGTTTCAGGGAAGAAGGCGCCTCACATAGTGGTCACATTGTGGTTACCGGGGGCCTGATGATTAATCCACAGAGAGGATGTGCAGGAGAGAGGAGCTGGCATCATTCCTGTAGACGAAGATTCTTTAACATTTCATGTCTCTGACTGAACATGTGCACCAGAAACACAAGATTTCCATTGTTAAAGTCTCTTCGGGGACCTCATTTTCCCAGTTGTAAGTTGGCATGTAAGTCTTTACCTTTTCTGTCTGCACAGGGATACTGTGTTCCTGAAACTTGAATGCTTCACACTTCAAAATATACTTTTTGATGCTTATAATTCTCCCTCTGAAGGTGAACACTTACCGGGCTTTATAAAATTTCTAATTTAGAGATGGGCGAGGAGCAACTGATGTGTGGAGAAACGAACAAAATCAGATACTGATCAGTAAGCATGTATTTGGTATAAATAATTGAATCGGTTTTTTAAAAAGATTTTATTTATATATTTGACACAGAGAGAGAGATTACAAGCAAGCAGAGAGGCAGGCAGAGAGAGAGGGGGAAGCAGGCTCCCCGCTGAGCAGAGAGCCCGATGCGGGGCTCGATCCCAGGACCCTGAGATCATGACCTGAGCTGAAGGCAGAGGCTTTAACCCCTGAGCCACCCAGGTGCCCCTGAATAATTTTTAGAATTAATTCGTAAAAAGATCTGTGTGAAGATCTTTTGAAGGCACTGCGGGAGATCCAGCAGCATCCACCAAATCCACCATGGTTCTTGCCCCCTTCGTGATCACCACTGGGGAAGTGGACTCTCAGAGTGGCAAGAGCTGCATGTGGGGGGCTGAGCAGATGGCCTGATGCTGCTGGTGGGCGAAAATCCGCAGCTCTGTCACTTCCTGGTACTGGCTGGAGACAGCCTCCCTAAGCTTCTCTTCCCTCACCCGAGTATGGACTAAATCATAAGATGTAAATAGAAGATGCTCTTGCTCATGGAGTTTATCAGAATAACCTCTAAAATATAAGTTCAGTTCAGGATGACATTGTGATTTTGGACTGTTCTGAAATGTGTTAGACATGGTCTCAGAGAGGGTGGCTCTCAGGTCACTTCAGAACTCATGGAATGAACACACAGCATGACGGGGATAGACATGGGAGTGGTATAGGAGGTAGCTGGGAACGGATTGGCTATTGGAATGAAGGGGACCAGCCTCAGAGAGTTCCTATTTATGTGTTAGGTGTCTTTAATCCGGATCTTTCATTGCCCAGATCAAATGTGTGCTGGAACCTTTGGGGAAACCCGGGTCAGAGGGCAGTGCCTCTATGTCCAGAAGTAAACTTTCTGCCAAGGCAGAGTGAGTAAGCTGTCATCGGTTTTCGGTTTTCGTAACCTACCATCACACAAGACGGGCCTTAAAAGCTCAGAAGACAAAGCAGAGAGAGTTGTGTCCCTTTGTTTTGAGCTCAGGGCCTTTTTAAAGCCATCAAATGTCTCCTTGTTCCCTCATTGTGCAACAGGGAAGGCAGCTCTGAATGGGACCTTTTGTAACTGGAAATTCCACAGTTCCAGTTGCCCCTGAGTCTCATCCATGCCAGACGACATCCTCGGATACTTTGAAGTTGCCTGTTTGAAGGAAGCACTGCCTCACCCACACCTTTTGCCCCACGTGCCTGCCCACAGTATCAGACTCTGGGTGAGCAGGGGGATGAGCTCCTGGCTACCAATGGGCAGGACCTGGAGCCAGGGGACCAGTGCTGCCCCACCACTCAGCTCTCCTTGTGTCTGGCATTACAGGGATAGCACTTCTAGAAGCTTTCTCTGTAAGGAAGGACTGGGCTCATCTTTTTTTTTTTTTTCCCAAAAATGTTTATTTTATTTTTTCAGTGTTACAAGATTTATTGTTCATGCACCACACCCAGTGCTCCATGCAATAGGTGCCCTCCTCAACACCCAACACCAGGCTTGCCCAGCCCCCCATCCCCACCCCTCCTAAACCCTCCGTTCGTTACTCAGAGTCCACAGTCTCTCATGGTTCATCTCCCCCTCTGGTTTCCCCCCATTCACCTTTTCCTTCCTTCTCACAATGGTCTCCATGTTTTTCTTTATGCTCAGCACGTAAGTGAGACCATAAGGTAATTGGCTCTCT
>CM053610.1:105314792-105334620 GCA_028646535.1 Procyon lotor
TTTTTAATGTGATTATTGGTTTTGTGGGTGTTGAGTTTGAGGAGTTCTTTATAGATCTTAGATATCAGACCTTTGTCTGTAGTGTCATTGGCGAATATCTTCTCCCATTCTGTGGGTTGCCTGTTTGTTTTGTTGATTGTTTCCTTTGTTGTGCAGAAGCTTTTTATCTTGATGAAGTCCGAAAAGTTCAATTTCACTTTTGCTTCCTTTGCCTTTGGAGACATGTCCTGAAAGAAGTTGCTGTGGGTGATGTCGAAGAGGTTACTGCCTATGTTCTCCTTTAGGATTTTGATAGATTCCTGCCTCAGGTTGAGATCTTTTATCCATTTAGAGTTTATCTTCGTGTATGGTGTAAGAGAATGGTCCAGTGGAAAAGAGACAGTCTCTTCAATAAATGGTGCTGGGAAAATTGGACAGCTCTATGTAGAAGAATGGGCTCATCTTGAAGGGGATCCATCCAAGTCTCCTCTGCATCCTGGTTCCAGAAACGGTATTCGTGGGAGGGGCCGTCTTACCTGATGTTGACCCAAGCAGCCACATCCTGCCTGGTGTCAGATGGCGGAGTGTCTGCCTTGCCTGTGGCCCCTGCTCTCCTGATTTGCATGTGAACAGGTTTCTGAATAGACACCCATGGATTATGGGACGCCTACAGAGCCACAGGGATTGCTTTGTACTTAAGTAGGAGAGGAGAAAAGAGGGACAACATTTATTGAGTACATATAATCTGGTTATCTGATACTAAATTTCATTTAAGCATCACAACAAACACCCTGAGCCCATCTCCACTTGTGCTGATGAGGAAACTGATGATCAGAGACTATGAGGTTTGCCCAGGTCTTTATAGCTATGAAGTAGAGAAATGAGATTCAAACCAAGGTCTTTTGAACCCCAAGATAGGCTCTTTCTTTTACAGCATGCCTATTTTCAGATCCATTTCCCACTGAGCTCAATTGTTAATAAGCCTTCTCCTTGGGCCACCAGCTCCTTCAGAGATGTCTCTTCAACAGAGACTCATTCTGACTTGACCCGTTCTAGCTCTTTCTTTTCTCCTTGGTGGTAACAGTCATTTCTCTGGCCCTCTGTAGATGTTCAGAGGCCTCGGGTTCTCCTCATTTCTCCTCAGTCCCCCAGCGACAATGTATCCGAGATCCTTCATTGATGTTCTAAAGGCATAAAGGACATTTAGAGAAGGACTTTCTGTGTACACACTGTCTGAACTCAAAATAGGGATTTAAAACCATCAGCTCAGGTGAGACTACTGTAGTAGTGGAGTAGTGGTCAGGTCTGATTATGTTTTATAATCCTGGAATCCAGCACAGTGTCGTACCAATGCGTGGATAGATGAATGAGTGGAGCTCTAAGAAATTAGGCCACTGGTGGAAAGGCATTTGTGGATATCAGGCATTTTCCCTTGCATCTGTGAAATTGTACCATGTTGGCTGATACCCCATAAGCCTGTGCAGAATGGCAAGATCCCAATATGTTAAATTTATTGGTTCATTTATAATTTCATTTAGTGTTTATTGAGCACCAACTCTCTGTTAAGTTGCGCAGGGGAAGATGGCAAAAACCAAAAAAGTTAGGTTCTGTCCTGAAATAATTCAATAATCCAGATGGAAGAAGACTTGAGTGTCATGCAGAAAGCAAGATGGCAAGGAATAGACACTTATCTCATCCTGAGAGATACATATGAGACGTCTTCCCGAGAGGGATGGCTTAGCATTGTTACTTGAAGGATGTAGTAAGATGTAAAAATTGGTAAAGGCATTTAAAAGAAAAAGCATTGTTTTTCTCTATACTCATACCAACATTTCTGACATCAGATTACGGGGGTTTTTTCTCTGGTTCTCAGCAGTCACGAGTTGGGTGTTCCACAATTAATTAAATTCCTATACTAACTGCTTGGAGTTGGCACAGACCACACAGGTTAAGGGCTCTGTCCCACAAGACTACCCCACATTTCGTAAGCCAATTGCAAGTCCCGGGTTGTCATCTATACTTCTGACTGGCTGTACAAGGGGGTTCCCACAACCTTTACTTGGATTGGGTCATTTGCTAGAACAAGTCACAGAACTTGGGGAAACAGTTTACTTACTGGAGGACCAGTTTATTATAAAAGGCTACATGCAGCTCAAGAATAAGAAGGAAGAGAAGCATGGGGCAAGGTGGAAAGGAGTGCATGGAGCTCCCACTCTCTCTGGGCTCACCACCCTCCCAGCACCTCAATGTGTTCGCTGACCAGGAATCTCTCTGTACCTTGTTGTTTGGGGTTTCTATGGGGGGGGATTTATTACGTAGTCATGATTGCTTAAATCATTGGCCATTGGTAAGTGAACTCAATCTCCATCCCCTGCCCCCTCAGGAGGTTGGGGAAGGGACTAAAAGCCTGGACAAGCCTGTAATCAGATGGCCGGTTCTCCAGGACAGCAACCCTCCATCTTTTGGAGCTTTCCACAAGTGACCTCATTAGTATAAACTCAAGTATGGTTGGAAGGGACTTCTTATGAAAAAGAAAAGACATTCCTCTCACCCATATCACTCAGGAAATTCCAAGAGCTTGGCAGTTCTGTGCCAGGAACTGGGAACAATGATCAAATATATGTTTCTTATGTTACAATATCACAGCTTTCCATGCAGAGGGAACAGAACAATTAAAACAGAGCAGGTGTGAAAAAACACGTGTTAGGTATGGCTATAATAAAAAATTTTTGTGAGGAGGTAGGAATGAGCTTGAACAATCTGTAGCAGCTTTTCTGTTAATGAATTTGAAACTATACTATTCTCTCCTGGGGGCATGGGGCTAATAATACTTTACACACACAGAATACTTCTGTGAGCAGTAAGCACTCTAAGTGCTTTACATGAATGAACTCATTAAATCTTTGCTGCCACTCTCCATTAGGTACTCATATTCCCACATGATATATGAGGACCCCAAAGGCCAAAGCCAAAGTGATCATCCTTGTCAGAGTTGAGATTGTAAACCAGAAAGTCTTTCAACTACCATACCCTTATGCCTCCCAGAGATATGACGGAGTGAGCTCTCCAGAAACCGGGGTTATGAGGACAAGCTGCTCATTAGTGTGAAGGACAAATTATAACCTCAGGCATAGGCTTGATTCCTGTGCTCACAAAGATCCAGCCCCAGATGACAGTGTCAGGAGGGCAACCGCCATTGTGCTGGCCTGGCTCATCATAGGGGCTCAGATTTGTGTGTTCAACATTTAAGAGACATTGAATTTAGTGGAAACAGAGAACACATGGAAAATGACCTCATTGGCTAAAGGCTGAAGTTGAAATGCCTGGCTTGAATTTTGGCTTTGCCCTTTCCTCTTTTCTGGCTACTCTTGTGGCCATGTGGCCAAATCCCAAGGCCACTGTAGAGTAGCTTTCTGTTCACAGGGTGGTAGCTCCTGGCCACCCAGTGTTTCTACTTTGTTCTATGGAGGAATCCACTAATTTGAGTAACAATCTGCCAAATTATCCAAGAAGACCAAGGTAGAGACATTTCTAATGTTCAAACATGTTTCCCTCCTATGAAAAAAAAAATACTGGAAGAAAATGAAGTGATTCATTGAAAAATTTCACTGAAAGTTCCAAATAATCATTTGAGAAGCAACATTTCTACATTAGTTCAGTCATATTTTTTGCAAAGAACTCATATATCTTCTTTTTTCTATCAGCCCAGTGAAGAAGTAGGCAAGTATTCTTTTCCTTTCTTGCATGTGAGAAATCTGAAACTCAGAAAGTGACTAAGAGACCGAGCCAAGTTTTCCAAATCAGATCTTTTTGAATTTTGCTTCGATACTTCACCTTGTTGGTATTGCTTTTCCTAGTCCCCCGAACCCAAGCTGAATGAATACTCTTTCTTCCACTTGAGATGATGCTGTTTAATTTATTTATCAGCAAGGATGGTGTTCTGCCTGCTTACACTAGTTTGACATATTTGTTGTTAATGAATAGCACCTTTCTGACTAGTCAATGACCATGCCATAGTAGTTATTAAATTTTTTGATTATTGCTTCTGTTTTTACATAAATATTTAATATTTCTGCTATATTACTTTACTTCAAAAAGGATTTATGGCAGTTTATAAAAATACCACATAATGGGGCGCCTGTGCGGCTCAGTCATTAAGCATCTGCCTTCGGCCCAGGTCATGATCCCAGGGTCCTGGGATCGAGCCCCGCATCGGGCTCTCTGCTCAGCAGGAAGCCTGCTTCTTCCGCTACCATTCCCTCTGCTTGTGTTCTCTCTCTCGCTGTGTTTATCTCTGTCAAATAAAATAAAATAAAATAAAATAAAATAAAATAAAATAAAATAAAATAAAATAAGCAGGTAAAGAAGTAAAAACAAATAGAAGGATAGAAAGCAGGTAAAGAAGTAAAAGCAGGTAAGGAAGTAAAAACAAATAGAAGGATAGAAAGAAATTTGGGTAGGCATGAGACCAACACAAAAGTATAGATAGTGAGTCTGAAACACTTGCTGGAGTAGAGATGAACTGCTTGTTGGATTCTAAACCTGCCAGGAGCCAATGGGAGAAGAAATGCATATTGGTTATCATGCACTGTATCTTCAAGAAAAACCAAATGAAAAGCATATCTTACCACAAAATCATCTTCCCGAGACTCTCAGGAGAGAGAACACTAATTTAATTAGTACTATTCCCATGGCATCTATGATGACGTGGTCAGGACAGCAATGAATTTCAAAGGGTCATTTCCATGGGCTGCTTGAATAAGAAGCCCAATATCCTGCCCTTGCCTCTATTGCCTTGAGTTGTCTGGTGACCTTCTGAGCAGATTTGCCTGCTTAGATCATAATTTCTCTGATGTGTGACACTAGATCCAAAGTTTCCTTGGAAAAGTACCAAAAATAATACTTTTTAAAAATGAGAACAATAAAAGAGTTGAAGGGGTGGGAATTCAGGGTCCTGCTCCAAGATTTTACATTTCTTACCTGACTGAGCTCCTTTGTCACAGGACAGGCAAGCCAGGTGTTATCTTTGACTTCTAACCTACCAGGTGGGACATCTTACAGATGTGCCTGGAGTTCTTGTTAACTTTGGGGAGAAAGTAGTCAGTTTGGTTCTTGTGCCCATTCATTGTCCTTCATGTAATTGTCATTTTATTAGAAATGTGTACAAGGTCACTTACCATGTGCCTTACCCTGCAGACACAGAGATGGATAAGACACAGTGCTTCCCTGAAAGAGGTTATGGGTAAAAGAAGACAAAAATGCTTGTGGACAATCACAGCACAATACAGGAAGCTCTGCAACAGAGACGTGTACAATGTCATGGGGAGAGGGGAGAGAAGAGCCATTATCGCCATCCGGGAGGCCAGAGACAGACTCCCAGTGGAGGTGATGCTTGATTCCAGTCCTGGCACAAATCCCTCAAAGAATTAAGGGTGAAAGGAGATGATTGATGGAGAGAAAAACATATTGATGGCAGAACAGTGAGTATGTGTTTGGGCAGCAGAGGAAATCTGAGGCACATAGGATAGATTTGATCAGACTGTCTCACCCACAAACCAGTTAAGAATCCATGACTCTGGTTATTACATTTTAAAAGAAAAAATGCCAAACACATAAGTCATTTAAGTTTTGAGAGGGAGTTCTTATGGGCCAAACCTCCTCCATCTACATTCATTAACACTCCGATACAGATTGCTGAGGGAATGGGCCAGAAGCAGAGTGCCATGTGCTGGGTACGCACAGGGATTCCGATCCCCATGCCTTGAAAATCGAGTTAGTCACTGCCCATTTTCCCGCAAGCATACACTTTTTTCTTTTTTTTAATTCAAGCAACAGCATATGATGTTACGTCTTCCATGACGTACTTCTCTCCTTTTTGGTTAAAAAGTGTTGGGCTTTGGCTTCATGTTTTGGTCTTGCCTACACTCCACTCCATATGATTAATATGCAGCTCACATGGCCAAGAAAGAATGTGCTGCCTCCAATCCTGTTGCATAGGCACTAATCCCAAAGCCAGAGATTTAGAAAAATCATACCATGAGTTACTTTTTTTTTTCTAGCAGAAATATCCCATTGCCAGAAGACTGAAATGCCTTCGGAGTTGCCGAGTGCCAGGTTCAAACTTTGCTTTGTGAGTCAATGAGCTGTCTTTGAAATGGGAAAAAAGTCAGTCTTTATAGATATTAAGTGATGTGCACTTTTGAGGTTGAGTTTTTAAAAAAGTTAAATCCAGGGGCACCTGGGTGGCTCAGTGGGTTAAAGCCTCTGCCTTCAGCTTAGATCATGATCTCAGGGTCCTGGGATCGAGCCCCGCATTGGGCTCTCTGCTCAGCAGGTAGGCTGCTTCCCCTCTCTCTCTCTGCCTGCCTCTCTGCCTACTTGTGATCACTCTCTCTCTCTCTCTCTCTCTCTCTCTGTCAAATAAATAAATAAAATCTTAAAAAAAAAAATTAAATCCATATTGGAAGTTAACCTCTGAGGATTTGGGACACATCATTCAACATTTTTAATTTCATCAGTAGCAATGGAATCACTATGAATAGCAGGGGATTTGCTATACAAACAATAGACTTGAAGAATTTTGAAGTCCAAATGAATGGATGATAAATGTTCTAGTAACACAGATAATTGGCCAAATATACAAATTTATTTTTTTTAATCATGGCACAGTCCTTTTTATTTTCATTAGGAGATAATTTTTTTCCCCAAACAGAAAAGAAGATAGAACCTTTGTCTTAACTTCACAAGAGCTCATAGACTCAGAATCTATGCTCACATCTTTTGTTTTCTGGGATTGGAGTCATCCAGGCCAACTGGTAGACCTAATATTGGGTTTCAGGCAGTTGTCTGAGTTTGCCAGATCCCTGAAAGGATTCTGCCATAAGCAAATGCTCATTAGCCAGCTTCCTTACTGCAATAGTCATTTTCTTTCATTCTATTTAAAGCAACCCTCACTCATACCATGGTAAATGATTTTACACTGCACAAAATGTGCTGAAGTGCTCACATTTTGGCTGATCACAAACCACACAGGAATAGGACTTTACTCTTAAAGAGTAGTTTGTGCCTGCCTTGGGTCTTTGCTGCTCACTTTCGCCACTCTTTGCCAACTCAACATTCTCCAAGAAAGTGTAAATCCTACCATGGGAAAACGAGGTGTAGAATATGTGCCTCGGTTGATGACATCACCTTCTGGTTGGGGCTGTAAATTGTGTGAGACTATGCATACAGATACTGGTTACTAAGTGCTGGGTTTTATAGTTGTATATTCTGAGCTTGAAAACACATCATCTGAGGAATGGAGAGCATCCCTTCTGCCTAGCTGAGAGTTGTTCCATGATCTTAAGGGAGTGCACTGGCCCAGAAGTCCAATGAATAGGTTTTACACCTGAAACTGCTACTGCTTTGGGCCAAATGCTTGTGATTACTTCATTATAGGTCTCAATTATACATAATTCTGATAAGCCAGCTAATGACTTCAGGGCTGCCCTCATTTAGTGATGTTGGGATCCCCGAGAAGGGCACTAAACTGGTGAATGCCCCAAATTCTATCATTGTAAGACAGTTCATTGTCAATTTCCTGGGAAAGGATCCCTGTTGAGGTCCCTTTGGTGCAATAGTTATCTTCCTGGGGTGATGGTGTCCCCAACAAGATGTTTGTCAAAGTCTGAAGACATTTTTGGTTGTCATAACCGGAGAGAGAGGGTGTCTAATGGCTAGAAGCCAGGGGCACTGCTGAGAATCCATCAGTGTACAGGGCAGCCCCCCATAACAAAGAATTAATCAGCCCCAGATATCAATAGTGCCGAGGTAGAGAAATCCTGTCTTAATGTAAATAAGAGGATTGTGAAATGGGGAAGAGGGAAGCAATATGGGGAATCTGTCCCTTGTCTGGGAAGTTGGAAGCCAATGGCACAGAGAGGGACACGTGGTGGCAAACTTTTTGTTTTGTGGCGGGTTAGCCCTGAAGCTATGCTAGAAAAGCATGGTTGTTAGGATCTGTTGCTGTTGTCAAGGGCTCAGAGTGAAATAAAATAAAAAAGCATAATGTCTCTAGGCTTTATTCGTGGTTGATGGAGAAGAAGAACAGGAAAAGAAGAAGTTGTCCTAGAGAATGTAGAACATAGGACCCAGATGAGCAGCCTAGAGCAACCCCAGGGGGGCTCTGGCAGTTTCCATGGAGAAAGATGGACATACTTAACTGCTTCCCCTAATTAGCTGGGTCTTCTCTTTTAAAAACACAATTACCCATATTATTCAGTCGGTTGGGCATGAAATCCCAAACCAGCAGCTTGTAGTCAGTCCTTGTCTTTCCTGGTCTGTGGATGACAGATTTGGAATCCTCATGTATCACAGGTAGGTCTCGCTCAACGTACCGATGGGCAATACATGGAGGGCAGCCATTGTCCCAGGCATATTCTCCAACAGTTGTGTGTATTCAATAATTTCCAACAAAGACTTGAACATGGCAGTTGTGTCCAAGGCTGTGATAAAAGGGCCTTACAGAAGGCTGTGGAAAGCCAGACTGTGAGGCATGTAGAGAAGGTGTTGAAAGGGTGGTACGTTATGTTGCAGGCTTGCTTTCTTCCATCAACCACCAACACATGACCCCTCCCAAATGTACACTGTGGATGCTTAACCTTGTGTACACCCCTCTCAGTTCCTGCAAATTCTATCCCCGAGGTATCCGCAGTGACCAACTTCTTTTTTTTTTTTTACTCACCAACTTCTTGAATTAGACCTTGCGTTTGCTCTCTCTTTGCTTTCTGTTTGCTCATAAAAACAAACAAACAAACAAACAAACAAAGAACTTTCCAGACTTCTTTGGTGTTTTCTCTGCTCAGATGTCAGCTACATGAAGTCACATTGTTCCCACAAGGGGACTTTTTGCTTGTGCCGCTGCCTTGCATTAACAGAGCACTAATGCTGCTTGGCATAAAGAAGGCTAGTCTTTGTGGCCAAACTTCTGAGAGGTGCAAGAGGCCAAATGTCAGACTGCCAATTAAGCAGCAAGGTGGAAAATTCTTGCCTCTTTTTTGGCTCAAATGAGTTGGTTGGGGGAAAAAAATAAACTAAACAAGCAATAAGAAGAAAGATTTCATTTGTTAATGGACTTGAGCAGTGTGAGAGGTTGGGCTACCATTATTGTCCCGTTCATAGTCACCCATCACATTTATCACACACACACACCACAAGAAGTCTAAGAAAGTGTCTCTTTGGCTTCAATTGCTGGAGTTCCTAGCTGGGAAAATCTGCATGAGAAGAAAAACCAGCTTGCACCCCAAGTTCATAGTTCAACAACTGCCCACATGGTCATATTAGCCAATCAATCCAGTTTTGGGGATTCAGAGTAAGTTCTAGAATGTCTATTATTAGGAACATAGTAATCATACCTGCACACCGTGCTTTCAGTGTTGCACAGAATGTGCACGCGCATGATCCCTTTTGATCTGCATAATGCCCTTCATTCTCCCATTCATTCATGGCCTAGCATGTTGTATGTCTGGCATAGGATTTATGGAATTGACTGAGGAGTGAGATTAACTAACTTGACTTGGATCATGTGACTTTTAATTGTCACAACTTGGACTTAAACCTGAGTCTTCCGATCTGCGGTCACAGACTTTTCAACAAGCTACGTGTTTCACTATCCACTCCCTTTGACAATTGGCATTTAGCTCCTGTAGGGTTCGTGAGTGCAGCCCCCAATGTTATGATAAGCTAATAATGGTTTTTATTTGTCTCTTTGAAGTAGTCCTCCAAGGAGAGGTGGACTCAGCCCATTCATTGGCATATCTGGTGATGTCTATGATTAGCAAGCCCCTTGATCCCAATCTGGGGCAGTGTACTTAGTGATAGTCCCTCAGGTTTCTCCCAGTGAACGTTTTCTTCACAGCTACTGCCTGTGTCTCTCAGCCTTTTAGTGATACGTATAAGAAGTGTGAGTGGGTGATTTTATCCTATTTTACAGATGGCCAAATTGTGTCATAGGGCTATAAACTGACTTGCTTATAACCTCATGCCACATTCCATAGCTCCACGGGCAGATTTTTTGATACGTTTTTACATGTAGGTTTTGCTTTTTTGTGTGTGTATAAGGAAAATTAAATGTATCACAAAGATGGAGACATTTTGGCTCTGTAGCCCTTTGATTTTTCCTTGGACTTGTTAGTTTAAGGCCCTGCTAACTCCGGCTTCCTCCTTTAATATACACACTTCACCCTGTATTCCTCTTAAGCCAAATTAAAAGCCCAATGAGTGGGCAGCTTGGCTCCCACTCCACACCTCTGATCCTAGTTCTGAAGTCAGGGAGTAATATTTTTCTCTCTGTGTGTGTCTCTGTGTTTGTTTGTCTCTCTTTTCCTCCCCCCTGCCCCTCATTCATTCATCCATCTATCCATTCATTAATTCATTCACCTATTAACTTTTTCCACAAGTTTTCTGTATTTATTGAGTACATATTCTGTGCCCAGTACTGAGGAGTCCCTTGGGGATTCATTAGTAAAGAAATGATCCAGTGCTTGTGTGTGTGTGTGTGTGTGTGTGTGTGTGTGTGTGTGTGTGTGCACGTGTAGATGTGTATGTGGGTAAATGTGTGACCTAAGTCACCTGTATCATTACTGTAATTCATGTACAAAAATTCTCAGTTGTGAAGTCACCTAGACTGAAAGTATAAGATAAAAATATTTCCTAAGGATATCTTTGGTCCCAAATTTCTCTATGACTTTCCCATAATCTTCTCTCTATAACCTGGGAATTGCTTTTATTTTTAGGATCAACTCCTATCTTTTAACTTGGATGTGTCAGTGGAGGCTATGCAAACTTTTCTTGCTACTGGAGCCATAATGGAGATTAAACAGCTAACTCCTGTGCTGTAAACATTGAAACTTCACATTTTCCTGTTGCCTCGGCATCCTCACAACCAGGCAGTGAACACACCACCAGGTAGGACCAGGAGTGTCAGTATGATAAGGCCCCAAGTTCCCCTGCTTGCCCTCCCCTGACAGTGACCTAGTGGTTATCATACACAGCAGTAAAATCCTCTCCTGCCTGATTCCCAATAAAGACACTTGTCCACGGGTCCTCACTCTCTGTCTTGGCTCCCCATCTGCCAATGGTTGACCCCTCCCTTTGATGCTCCTCCTCTGTGTGGCTCCCTCATGGCTTATGAGTCTCTCTAGGATGTAAGGGTATAATACAGTGTGTCTTCCTGTGCCCCTCCTGTGTCCCCTTTTGTGGCCACACCTGACTGACCGTCTCTGACGTTGGTCTTACACATATTTAGAAAAAAAGTGAAAACTAGGGGTCAGGGAAGTAAAGTCCTCAGCTGTAGTGGGTTCTAGACTTTTCTGAATCAGATTCTGCTAGAGCCTCCACACCATTACAATGAAGATGGGAGGACAGGCAAGGCTCTGTCCACCAGGGGTACTGGTGTCCCGTGTAGGTTTTGTAAATGCTTTATATGCTGCACTTGGGGTCACCATTTCTTCTGTCTCAAAGTCCATGTTGCCTCCAAACATGGCAACCAATGAGGTTATTACATGTTATTATTGTATGATGGATAGGTATATTTTATCTCTATATTATATACATTATATATATCTCTATATAAAAGTATAGTATAATGAGAAATTACTTTTTACTGAGTAATTCCTTCAGGACAAGCTTTTTTATACAATATACTATTTAATTCTCATGAAAAGTTATGAAAAAAATATTATTGTCTTAGTTAAAAAGGCTCAGGGATTGGGTAATTTTTCCAAAGTTATAACTGAAGAAAGACAAGAACCCTCATCTGACTTTTCCCTAAACTCCTCTTGTTACTACACCAGTTCCCCTCATTTAAGTCATGCGAGATGTAGACAAATACAAACCATGCTTCTGCTCTAGCTTGAATTTCTACACGGAGAAGGATTTGCTCTGTGATTGGTCCGAAAGGTGAGAGGAGCGACAGGCATGGCGGATGTTGTGGGCATGTGATAGACCGTGGCTGGGCAAGGCGGGAGCACATGGAGCTCCCCTCCTGCCATGCGCTGCAGGGTCCCCAAGATCAGCCTTACAAGGTGTGGCAATGGGACAGAAGCTGCAGATGCTCCCCTGGCCCAGGGCCTGGCTCTCTGACTCCTAGCCCATTCCTGCTGTGTGGCTTTTGCCATTGGCTGCCACTCTCTCAGCCTGGTTCCCGATTGTTGGGGGCTTTTCCAGCTCTTTCGCTCAATCTCATTAAGAAATGTATCATTTTCTACACCAACATTTGAGGGCTTGTGCTATGATCTATAGGAACGTTTTCCTGGAAAGACTTTGCACTGATTTTCCACTGCCTGCTGCCCTCACTGCACTCAGGAAACTGAATTTTTTTTTTTTTTCTTCTCGGTTGCGTTTGCCACTTACCCTACCGAAAACAGGAATTAAGACTTTAGACAGCTGCTTACCACATAAAATTTTCAAATGAAATATTCCTATTACATTTTCTTAGGGAAAAAGTTCACTCAACCAGATTAGCAAAACTAATGTAAATATGAAGTAATGCCAGGGAAGGTGTTTTGAACTTTCCATTTTGACTTAAGGGCCCGTGCATTGAGGTGTCTGTGACACTGATCTGTGTCACATTTGTGAGTAGGATGATGTTGTCATGATCCCATAATGGCCAATATTATGGTAATGGAGATTGATGCCAATGTGGGCTAATATATATTTAGTCAGGTGGAAACATTCCCAACTGGTAATGTAACTGGTGTGGTTAAATAATTTACCCATATAAATAGAACAAGGAGGATTCAACTCCTATTCTGGACACTGCTCTTACCTCTGCATGAATACTTGGTATTATTCTCTAATGTCTGAAGTCCATTTTCACCCAGATGAAGAAAGCGCAAAAATATTCTGACCAAATTAGTCAATGAATGGAACTCCAGCTCAGTCTTTCAGAACAGTTATGGTGGAGCTGGAGAAACTAAGTGCCTCAGTCAAGAGATGGGAGGTCACATCCCTCTGGATGTGGTCTCCTTGGTCACAGTCATATGGTATTGAGCAAAAGGGGTCAGTGGGACAACTAATGGGACAATTCAAGAGGTGAAACTCACTCGCCTCATTCATTTGTATAAATAAAAACAAAGATCAAGAGATCAAGGGCAAGCTTCTCTCCAGTAGTAACTCCCTATGTGGTCTGGAGGAAATCATTTAACTTCCCAATTCTCTCATCTGTTAAAAAGTTTGAGACTCTCTGCCATTGATTTCTTCTGAGTTGTTCAAATAAAATGATTCCATTAAAGGGCAAGGAAGCATGAAGCACTGTCAAACAATAGAAGTATGTAAAGCGATGATGATTCGGTGGATAGCTCGAGTTCTGCAGAGCATTCAGACCCAGGCCAGAAGTGAGTAACCTCTCCCTGGGTCAGCAGACCTATCCAGCAGGTCCTCTGGAGTTGGTTTCACAAAGCGCTCCCTTTGCTCTCATACCCCCTGCCCCCAGTGCCTCTCCAGCCATCGTTGGCACACTCACCACATTTTGGGAGCCTATACGTCTTATCAGGAACCTTCTCAGAATGTTATGGAACCTGCATTTCAGTACAGAAAACATAGGCCTTCTTCATAGGCCACAAATCACATAAGGAAGCAAAAATGCTCCTGATAGACCAAGATGCCAGTCCTTGAAGGCCCCTTTCCCCATGCCAGGATGGCCGCAAGAGTCAGTCTTCTTGGCTAGGTTTTCCCCCCTTCCTGTGTGGCATGCCTTTATCCCATTGATCTGACTTTTGTCTTCGGAATCCTCCCAAGTGGGTATCATCTCTAGAATTTCAAGAGCATATTGCCTCATGGAGATAATAGACTTTTTGTTTCCTCTGAATTTACCATTCATAGCCATTTTACTTAAGACAAGCTGCCCATCCCAGTTGAGCCCTGTGCCAGGAGATTCCATAATCTGGAAAATAAAGGAGGAGATAGGATCCTGTCACGAATTATACAGATGTTTGAGGATACTTTCACCAAGGCCCACCAAGATGGCCCTTGCCCCTAAGAGAAGAATTAGTGATGTTTTATATCTGAATTACTACAATTTATTGCCCTCCCCATTTCACTTTGTTGTAAGTACCTGCCACGTCAGTGAGAGCATTCAGGAGAGGAGCTACAGGAGGTTGGAGGTGAGAAAGAAGTTATCTCAATAGATGGATGGCCGTCTTACAATGAGAAGTCTGTGGAATTATATGAGTTACCTGAAAAGCAGAGATGACTTAATACTGGATTAGTTCCATCAGAACTATATGACCAGCTAGCAGAGGTGCTGTAGAGCAAATTTTCATTGGTGTAAAGGTTGCTGGAGAAGTTGCATCAGACATTTTAGAAGTTTGCTGGCAATCTTAAGCGATTTGGATCCTACAAATAGATGTCCAGTGATGTGGTTCTCCCTTGAGTGCATGTACAGACACACATAGAGGAACATTCATAGGTGCTCCTAACCAGGAAGGCTCCCCATCGAAATCAAGTTCATGTTCAGCAGAGTGGAGGACAGTGGTAGGTACTCAAGGGAATCTTACCCATAGGTAGTAGCTGACTTGTTTGTCATAAGAGCAGGAACTTCTGGAGGAAAGAAGAAGGGACAGGTAGAAAATAGGAGAAAATAACCAGGAGGCAAAGCTTACCTCTTGGATTCATTAAAATACTGTGCAGTGGGCTCTAGGAATCTAGCTTCTGGAACAAGTCCACAGAGTAAGTCTTCAAACGTTTGCACAAAAGATTCTTAAGTAAGCTCATAAATGTGACACCAAGAAAATACTTGGCAAAATGCAGCCAAGTCATAAAAGGAGCAGTGGGGACCGTGCGGCTGCATTACCTGTGCTGGCAAAGGCTTGCATGCAAGGCTTCTCGATTCCTAATTAGGGATCAGCTAAGTGACAGGGATTTCAAGTTTTACTAACATTTGGTCCTGGGCCAGTTCTTTCTGGTCTCTGGACTCTTGTCATAAAGGGGGACCAACATAAAATAGGGCAAGACCAAAGAAAACACGAGGACTTTTTATTGTAGAAATGTGAACTTCTCGTGGTAGAATCAGGCCTGATGTGAGTGCATTGGTGCTGGGGAAGCAGGGTACTGGGAGCGTTCTCCCCGTCAGGGACTGTTCTTGCCTTTATCCTGACGGCCTTCTTCTCTCAACTGTTTTGTTTCCGATTGAATCACTAGCATCTTCGATTCACGCCCTGGTCAGAAGCATTCCCTGCCCTGGAGGAGCCCCCAGCCTGAACAAATATGTCATGTGCATTAGTTTCCCCAGATCTGCCTTCACAAAGGGCCACAACCCGAGTGGCTTAAACAGCAGAAACTCATCATCTAACAAGAATGGGCGTAGAAGTCTGGGACGAAGGTGTCAGCCAGCTTGGTTCCTTCTGAGGGGTATCAGGGGCAATCTGCTTCCTGCCTCCCATGTGGCTCATGCTGGTTCCTTGGCAATCTACGGCAGTCCTTGGCTTATAGAAGCATCACCCTTTTCTCTGGCTTCATCTCTATGTGATGTTACGTGTTTGTCTATGTCCAGATTTCTCCTTCTTATAAGGACACCATCATATTAGATGGAAACCCACACTAATGACCTTATTTTAACCTGATTAAGCCTGTAAAAACCTAGCTCCAAGCAAGGTCACATTCTGAGGTCCTGAGGGTTAGCCCTTTAATCTATATAGGAATGGGGAACAGGGGGCATAATTCAGCCAACAACAACCCGATTGCCAAACCAGGAGGGGAAGGAGCTGTTTGCTGTAAATTAAATTTTCTTTAAAAACTCAAGAAAAAAAGTATCTGCAAAGTCCTGATAAAGACTGTCATTCCAGTTCTTCAGAAGTGCCACTTTAGATAATTTATTTTTGCATATAGAAAATATGCTCAGCAGAGTGGAGGACAGTGGTAGGTACTCAAGGGAATCTTACCCATAGGTAGTAGCTGACTTGTTTGTCATAAGAGCAGGAGCTTCATTGTTGAGATGCTTGTCGTTCATTGCTTCCTATGTGAGGATGCATGTGAAAATCTAGTTTATAGTTAAGAAGCAAGAAAAACAGGGGTCCACATTCCCCTTTCTGACAAGAAGAACCATCGAACTCACCATGTTTTACCTTTTCCTCGGGTCGCCAGAAATCCCAAAGCCAAATGTAATACTCGGTCTTGGCTTCTTCATTTATTTCTCCATCTTGAGTTGAGTCTGGCTTCTGTTTTGGGCTTTCTGCTTTCTTCACATAGACTTCCTGTGCCTCTGAGCAGCTGCTTGGTGGCCTTTCTGGGAGAGGTGGATATGCTGTGACGTAGCAATAAGGCAACTCTTCATGTCAACCGCTGCCTCTTGGGCCCAATGTCTGGACCATAGCCCACCGTGAGCTTCTCAGTGGGGTTTGCCCCACGCATTCTTGGATCATCTCTTTAGCTGCACCTCCAACCTTTCACCTCTCTGCCAGAGTTTTGGGAAACAATGGTTTAACCCTGCTCATGGCATGGCACTCTTCACTCCCTTGTGTCAGATTTTATTTGAAGGGAAATTCAGCCCTAAAAATCCGATTGCATAAAATACCAAAGCACCTTCTTTGTATGAAAAACAAGAAAGAAGTTGCAGAGAGTCCTGTCTGTGCTTTAACTTTCTTTAGGGAAGACAGTTGTCATTTCTTTGAAATAGGAGGAATCTGAAATAGAAGGAATACACACACGGACACACACACACACACACACACACACACACACACGCACACGCGTGCGCGCAAACCACCAACAAACCACTAACTCACTTCAGCCTTCATTTTGGTCTCTGTGTATTCCCTTAATGGATTTCAAAATCGAATGATGAACATATATTTGTGAATAACTCATTGGGCCTTGGAAGCTGGGACACGCCTCAAGAATTTTCCTTGGGGTTTGACATCTTTTGAGCCAGAATGAGGTTGTGAATTTTAGTGGCGGGTGTCTCTGCTTTATGGGCAGCAATAAAATATGGAGGATTGGCTCACAGAATTAGAGACTTCGATCCTCTGTGTGCTTGCTCTGTATCGTGAATGAACCCTTCCCCTAAATCGTTCAGATCTAAATTGGTACTCAGCTATGCCTGTACCCTTTTCAGTTTATTTGTTAGAATTTTTAAATCACGTATATTTTTCAGTGAAGCCTTTAACGGGTGTCTAAGTGGCTTACTTTTATGATCATCATTTGGAAATTTCTCTTCGAATGCTTTCATCTACACAATATCAACAGAAGTTGTCTCTTCTAGATTCATACCCTCCTCCCTGAGAATCCTTAAGTGTATTGCTACAGTTATTTTGCCTGCTCGTGCTTTTCTTTCACTTTGGCAAAGGTGCCTGCCAGCCAGAAGGCCCGTGGAGCCGAGCACTTGAGGGGTGGCGGAAGGCTCATCCTGTGGGCCAACCTGACTGCTTCTGGGCCCTCCCGAAAGCCTCTGTGTAGCAGGCTTCAGCCAGCACGGTCACTCCTGCAGAGGGAGGAGCAGGCAGGCAGGCAGGCAGGGAGACAGGGAATCAGGGGAGCACTCAGGTTGCTAGCATTTTAATCTCTGTTTTCGGGAAGACAAAGACAAAAGTGCTTCAAGTGCATCCTGCACCTGAGGTGCCTGGGTGGCTCAGTCGGTTAAGCATCTTAGGGTCATGGGATTGAGCCCCGTGTTGGGCTCCATGCTCAGCATGGAGTCTGATTGTCCCTCTCCCCCTGCTCCTCCTCCACCCCTCTCTTTCTCTCAAATAGATAAATAAGAAAAATCTTTAAATAAAGCATTCTGCACTACTTCAAAGTAGCACTTGTCTAAAAAATATGGATAGTTAAACATATATCAGCATAATACTTTATTTCCAGAAATTAAAAGCGAAAATGCCTGTTTCTTGCTGAAATTTAAACTATTGTGGTGTGCCTTTCAGCCACGGTCCAAGGGCAATACTCTAAAAATGTCTTTATTTTGTTGTCATTCTTGAAAGATGATCCAGCTTGTTTAGAATGCTAGATTGAGCTCTGGTCCCTCTGCACTTTGAGGTAATTGTTTGCACTGTTCTTTTACACTCATTGCTGCTGAGATGAAGTCTGCCATTAATTGGAATGGCATTTGTTTGTAAACAATCTCCTTTTCCACCACTTTTTACATTTTTTTGGTCTTGTTTCTGATCTTTGGCATTGTGCAATTTAGATTTATTTGTTACCATGTCAGGACTCAGTCTGATATTTACTCAGAATATATTCCCAGAATTCTGGGAAAATAGAAACCAACCCCCTTCCCCCAATAACAAGATATAAATATTTTTATCATGAATAATGAATAACAAAATGTGGCAGACCTAGCAATCGAATTTAACAGATGACTTTTGAAAGCCCAGATGTTTAAAAATCGGTTGAAAAAGAATCTCTTCAATTAAAGCAGCAATCATACAGGAAATTATTAATTGCAGAAGCTAAAATAACAAAAGCATACATGACAAAATGACATCTCACTTTTTCTGTTTCATCTCATTTTTTTTCTTCTCTATTTCTTGAGCGGTCATTGCATATTGTATACTGTATATTGTCTACTGGCTGTGTGCTTCTGGCTATGAGATCTCCTTCCTCCCCCACTTCCCCCCCATCTTCCAAATCTCTGTTTCATTCTGAGGGATTTCTCCAGCTCTAGCTTCCGTTTTTAAATTCAAGCTTCAAGTTCAAATGCAGGGATACAGTGTCAAATTCAGTTTTTTCTAGTAGACCATTATACTGCACAATTTTTTTGTTGTTGTTGTTATTTGTTTGTTTTAATTCTATGCGTATAATTTTCAAATTTAGAATTGATACTGATTCCTTTTCAGTTTTGTCTATTCTTGCCCCCTAAATGAATCCAGGACTTCTCGAGATTGTGTTATCTTTTCTATTATTTTGAACATCCTTATTTCAATTCTCTTTCTGACCTCATTGTTAGATATAGATTTGTGGGTGTGAAATTATCCCATTTGATTCATCCTCTGCCTTCTTCTCAGAGTTTTTGATGAAGAGCAAGGACTCAGAAATCGGATTGCCGGGATGAAATTCAGATTCCTCTATTTGAGATCTGCGTGAGCTTGGCTAAGTCAGTTGCCCCCTGGGTGCCTCAGTTTCTTCATTTGTAGAATGGAGATAATAGTTTCTTCCTCACAGAGTTGTTATGATGGAAAAGGTTAATGTATGTAAATCACTTTTCAGATGCCTCGAGTACCATAAATTATATTTATTTTCCATTGCATCAGGATGAAAATTCTAATTAGTACAGATTTGAGGGCTCATCTTGTTTCCCCTCACACTCTTCAGAAGTCTTTTCATTATTTCCTGTCAGCCTTATAAAAAGCGGATTTGTTTTCTTTGGCAAGTAACATAGATTTTTACTTACGTTTTTTCAGTGCTTATAGACTTCTTTCATTGTCCTGAGAAAAGGGTATGTCTGAGCCGGGATTTCTTTTTGCAAATATTCTACATTAAATCTCCTACTCTTTTGTCTCAGGTCCTTCTCAAATAAAGTTTCTTTTTGTAATGCATTTCATTATTGTTTCTGGCTGCCATAGATTGAACATCCAGATTCATACTTAGAAGACTAATCCCCAGGGTGGGCGTGATGATAGTTGGGGATGGAGGTAAGTCAGTCATGGTTGGTCATGAAGCCGTCATGAATGGCACGTGTGCCTTTCTGAGAAGAAACACAGAGGCATGCTTTCTCTCTCTGCTGCTCTGCCTTGTGAAGATACAAGAAGACAAGATGATTATCTGCAAACCAGGAAGCAGGTCCTTCCCAGACCTGGGATCTGCTGGCACCTAGATCTCGGGCTTCCCAGCCCACAGAACTGTGAGGAATAAATCTGCTTAAGCCACCCAATCTATGGTA
>CM053610.1:105335120-105365952 GCA_028646535.1 Procyon lotor
TTTTTAGCCTCTTTCCCCATCAGTTATGATTCTTATTTACATCTCTTCCTTTTCTTCCCTATGTGATGCTGTCCTACAGGTTTGTATTTCATGTCATTAATTCAATTTTACCTACGATGCATTTTTTAAAAATTTGGTCATCACATTAAAAAAGACTCTGGGACATCTCTTTTCTTTGCCATCAGAGTAGTATTTAATGTCAGAAGCAGTGTCCTCTTGTGCCTCACTGAGCACACAGAAGGGAGTTTCTGAACATTGCTTTGGCGGTTTTGCTCCAGAAAGATGAGATTGCTTCTTATCTGTATGATATTTCCTTGGATAATGGATTCCAAATTTATAACCTTCCCCTCTTTCCACTTGCAGCTGTGTAATCAATAGTTCTTTTTAAATACAGTTTATCAAGCATTGCTTCCAATGGCTGAGTGTAGAGCTCTTTGAAAGGGCAGTTGGGAATTTGGCTTTGGAGTTTGATTTTTCAATGTTTTTGTAACTGTCCGATAAAAGAAGTTTACACTCTCATGATATGAAATATTATAAAGTGTGGTTTGGGTAAAATTACTCTGGGATGTGGATTCTCTGATAGTCTTCTTTGGGTGATTTACATCAAGGGATACCCTATTACAAGCAGAGATTTTCTCTGGGAGCAAATATTGAGAATATATTGAACATATTTTCAAAGGAAACTAGGCTCAAGAAAATTACCTCCATGGTCCATGCACCATCACTGGCGTATTATTTGAATTACTGTAGACTTTTATGAGGATACAGACCACTGAACTGTAACAGGTATGTGCTGTTTTCTTACAGGTGTAATTACATACCTAGGAGATATTTTAAGAACTAAATCTGCACAATAAAAACTTGGTCCTTCCTATCAGTTATCGATGCTATTAAGGTAAAGGGGTAGATGATTTCTTTTCTTGGGACCTAAGATGATATTCTTGACCTTGGAAGATAGTTTACTTTTAATTAGAGAGACAATGGTCAACAGTGTGCCCTTGAGAAGAGTAGGAATTCATGAGCGTTTGCTCTAAGAAGACAGGCTCTAAATCTCATGGAGACCCAAGTAAAAAGGCACTGGGCTTGCCCTGCCTGGGGTGTCTGTGGTGCTTCTATATTGTGGAAATGGAAACGTTTATATAAAGTCACTTTTAAAAAGAGACCATTTTTTGGGGCACCTGGGTAGCTCAGTTGGTTTAAGCATCTGCGTTCGATTCAGGTCATGATCCCAGAGTCCTGGGATTGAGCCCCGCGTCAGGCTCTCTGTTCAGCTAGGGGTCTGCTTCTCCCTCTGCCTCTCGCTATCTCTCTGTCTCTTGAATAAATAAAATCTTGAAAAAAGAGAAAGCATTTTCTCTGTGGGTTAGTTTATCTTTTGTACTTCTAAGGGGTGAATTCTGCAGCAGGAGCTCATACCTGGCGTGCATGACTATCCAGCATCACACCAGGCTTTATGTACCTGGAATTACAGTGCAGCATCGACACAGAGCAAGGCAAGAATGGACGATGGTAAGAGATGTGGTCTCCAAGGGCTAATAAACTGGCAATAGGAAAACTATTAAATATCTGTTGGGGGCCTATCTCCACGCAAGGGACTTGCATAGATGCTAACCATTGAGGTATTTAGATTTAGATGTTCACCCTTTACAAGAATCCTGTTCCCCTTTTATAATGAGGCAGCCAAGGAACTTGGTTGAGTGGCCTTGGGAAAGTTGCTTGTTCTCTGTCATCATCGTGGACTTGGCCCTTACTATGCTGCAGTCCCTTCCGGCTCCGGCCTACTCCGCGACATTGCTGGCAGACATTGTGTTTTCCTTCACACTTATGTGATTGTGGTTTACAAATACACTCATTCTTCGAGTATGCCAACTACTCTTCAGAATACACCGTACACCAGAGTCCCATACCCCACCAGAAGCTGGCTCAGAAAACGCTCCAGAGGCTCCAGAGGCTGGCTTGGAAACCCATTCTCTGAAGTAAGCCAAAGAAAGATGCCAACTTACTCTGCAGGGGAGAGAGGGCCTCATATAGACTGGGGCACAGGCATCCTGTGCTACTCATTCTTTTAAGACCAAAAATAATTACCAACATGATGCTTCTGATGCCAACCGCAGACACTGGTGTTACTAATCATTAATACCATGAATGCAACTTTCAGATTATTACCCAGGGGGATTAAAAGCAGCCAATAAGGCCACAAGTGCTGACTGTGTAGCTCAGGCTACAGTGCAAGCTTCGTATTCCCCAGAGGAAGGGCCAAGCTCTTCCCTTTGCAGAGGTTCTCATCCAGCCAAGAGCCTTGCTATCAGCACTTCATGGCATTCCCAGTGTTCAAATGAGACGACTCATCTCATTCATCAGCAGAATGTAGTTTCTAAAACATTGATCTTAGCAGCTATCAGTGCCCTGAGGACTATTGCGTGGGGACGAGTCTGTGAGCCATAATGAAACGCTTACACTTTAAATGTTAAATACACTTACATGGCTCTTGCAGAGGACACATTTATACGATAGAATATGAAAAGAGTTAAACTCCATAAAATCTCTGATGAGGCTATTTATTTATTTTAATAATGTAAGGAAGATCAAAACACTTGGAAGAGTTTTAAGAGTGTTCAAAGCCCACCATTCCTCGAGTTGATCTTTTTGTATAAAAGACGTGGCTAATCAGGATTTCTCACTCAATTTTCCTTTCCTTTTTTTTTTTTTTAAGGATTTTATTTCTTTATTTGAGAGAGAGGGAAAGTGAGAACATGAGAGGAGAGAAGGCCAGAGGGAGAAGCAGACTCCCCGCGGAGCTGGGAGCCTGATGTGGGACTCGATCCTGGGACTCCAGGATCATGACCTGGGCCAAAGGCGGTTGCTCAATCAACTGAGCCACCCAGGTGCCCATACCCAATTTTTCTTTTCTCTGGACAATAATGTGAGGACAGCATGGGATACTTGCCTGTCTTCTTACTGGAGTAAGTTTGCAGGGCACTAGCCAAACAATCTTATAGGAGCCATAATGAAAGTGGCATAAAAAATGGCTTAAATAAGTCTTTAAAATGACAGAATCTTGTCATGCTTGGCTTAGAAAATAAGATGCTCTCCATGATGAACAAGCAAGGTAAAGGTATTGACATTTCCAACACGAAAATACTCAACTTTACAGACATCAGTGTATCTTATTGGTCCCCTCCCTTATCCTACAGAAACATTGTTCAGGATTTTTAGTTCTACTGACCAAGGGGCCTGATGAATGTCCTAAGTGCAAATATCAACAGTTAATAAATCAATTTTCTCTTTAATGGGATAGAGGGGCTAATAGTTCCGGCGAGGTAGTAAAACCTCAGTAAAGGCATTATCCAAACTCCATTCTATGTGCGAGTCAAGACAAAGTTTACTCTGAGAGCCTTTGTGTGTGTGTGTGTGTGTGTGTGTGTGTGTGTGTGTGTGTGTGTGTGAAAAATAGGCATGAACTGTGTTGTTTTTGCAATTTAATATCCATTTCAGTTCAAATTTATGGTAGAAAGAACTATAAAGTTGCAAATAAAAAGCGTTCAAAAGCAAAACATATCCAATCTCCATATCCCTCTATAAAAGCCTGGAATTCTCCTCAGGCATTGTTCAGAAATGCTATCTAGACTTCAAAGTGTCCTTCAATCCTCCCGTTGAATGCTAACCCCGGCCTTCAAGCTGCCCTCATTTCCGATGTGACAGCAACCCTACACCCCCACCTTGACAGGAAGATGGCCTCACTGCCAGATCCCCCTTCCTCCCCCACCTCAGTTGGATTTTCCCTACCAGTTGGGAAGACTTTGTTGCTTTTCAGACAGTAAATCAGAGCCCATACTTGTGACATTTTAAATTTCGCATCTGATTCATACACATTTACCAACCCCACTTTCAACCTTCCCTTCTCTACCTCTCTGCAGTGACTTTGACTTCCGGTTATCATTCCAGTAACTAAGACAGTCACTCTCAGGCGAGTTTATTTTGCCAAATCTGCAGTCAATAAAGGCTAAGAGAGGAAATCTCATTCTGTATTCCGGAGAAGAAAAACAGAGTCTGGCCTTTCAGAATAGAGATGAATGTGTGGGAGAAGGAAATAGTACTAAAGTGAAAAGATCACGCTTTCTCATTTCAAGTAGCCTCAACTGTCAAATCCTTGTTCAACTACTTAGAATTCTTGAGACTTTGGATTGGTTATTTCACTTATTCTGAGACTTTGGTTCCACATAGGCGTAACTAGATAAAATGTCTTCCTTATAGGGTTCTAGTGAAGATTAGGGATTATAAGTATCAGGTGCCTTCTGACTGTTGGTGCTACAGTAGTCACAGCATAGTGGTTATGGTGGTGGAGTTGTCGTAGATGGTGCTCATGGAGTTGCTGGTATAACGGTGTTGATGATGGTTGAGGTAATGATGGGGGTATTGGTGGTGTTGGCATGATGGAGGAAGCAGTGGTGGGGGAGTTGGTGATGGAGATAGAGGGGTTGGTGGTGGAGTCGGTGGTGGTGAATGATAGAGGTCGTGGTGTTCGCAGGGAAGTCATGCTTATGAAGTCCCAAAGTCACATGCAGAAGAACCTCAGACTTCCAGGACGAGTCTAACGACAGGCTTCATTTAACATGGGCTGTGAGAAAACTGATTTTCCTTAATTTTCTAGGTAAGTAAATCTTGAACAATGGCATAAAGCTAACATGCAAAGTGAAAAGCAAAGTCAGTTTTGGATGCATGAGATGTGAGTGTGCACATTAGGGACACTGAAAAGAAAGTTTTTCAAGGACGAGAAAAAGAAAACCATTTGTTTTAAATGCTATGTTCACATCACTTGATGATGCCAGAAAAAGAGGCCAAAGAATTAGAAAGAGATTTAACACAGACAGGCACACACATGCATCTCCCTTTTGTTCAACGAACAACCTTAGGAAAGAAATACCGCATTGCTGTCTCCATTTTAAAGATGAGAAAGGAAGGCTCAGAGAAGGCCGGAAGCACTGTAGGAAGTTCATGGGCTTCAGAATGAGACATATCTTGCACCAATCCTAAGTTTTGTATGCACCTGTTGTTTGATTTCATCTTTCATTTACCCTCTTCAGACTGTCATTTTTTCATGGACAATAATGCCAATAATGATGTTGAAGAATTGCTATAGGGACTAAACAAGTTGTGTTTTTTAATCTATAACAATGGCAGCTTCATATAAAAGAGTAAACATGATACTTATCATATAGAAAGCATTCAGCAGAAACACCTGCCTTCCAATCATTCATTCACTGTTTCAATTATCCTTTCACTATCTATTCCTTTATCCAAGCAGTTCAGGTAGACCGTATGAGAAGTCAAGAAGTCCATGTGAAACCTCCAAGAATTCTATCAGTTGGGAATTTTAGGCTTCAAGGAATAGAAAACCTGACCTAAATTTACAAAGAAATTTATTGCTTAACGTCACTGAAAAGTACTATTCAGACATGGCTGGACCGTGGGCTTCATTGATGTTTATGACTCAGTTTCTTTCATTTCCATTCAGCATAAGGGCCTATGAGCTGGTTCCTTTTTTTGGCCAGACTCTCCTCTGATGATTGTAAGATCAGTAGCTTATAAATGTCCACACTCTCATTTTTAAGTACAGCAGAGGGAAAAAGTTCCCCTCATAACCCTCTATTTCAGGACCTGACTTCTCGTTGGGGGACAGACACAGTCTAGAAGCAATCAGTTTTCCCAGTGAAATCGGTTACTCTGTTCAGCTTCAACCAGTTAATACTTGCCCCTGGAGTATTTGAGGCAATTCCCCAAATCATACATACTGGAGAGGAAGGAAGCTGTTTCCCCCAAAAAATGGAAGTTATTGTGTTATTAGGGGAAGGTTGAATTGAATCTGGGTGGCAAAGCAACAAGTTAACCACTATAGGAACTAACATTGTTATTCCTAAACCTGTTTTTCCCCCATTATTCCCTCTCCATGATCCATTTTTTCAAAAGCCTGAAGCCCAGGAGTCATCTTAGACACGTCCCTTGACCTTCTTGTCTCCCACTCTCTCCATGGCCAGTTTTATGTCAAGCATACCTTTTCCCTCTGGCCTCCCATATGGCTATTGTTCTAGTAATGCAAAATACTATTTACTACCCTTTCTCCTAGTTAGTGTAAGATATTAGCTTAAATGTCATATATTTGGGGGAGACTTTCTTAATTTCCTGCTATACATAACGTTCATCTGCTATGTTTTCAAATTCCTGACCACAGTTTGTAATTATAAATGAAAGTGAGTGGTCAAATGAAAACTAGAGCTCACAATGTCATGGTCTGTTTTTACTCATTATTCCCCTAGTGACAGTCACAATGCTGACGTGGAGGGGGTGGTGCTGCTGGAACAATTTGAATGAATGAATGAGTGAGTGAATGAATGAATGAGTGAGTGAATCCATGTGTCTCATCCTATATCATGGAGGTAGCAAGTGACCACTAGGTCAGGGTGAGATCTTCTGACCACATATCTATGCTCCTTCTTCCCTGGGAGGAAGCATGAAACAGCTAGTCTGTTAGAGCTTTCTGAAGTGACCAGAAGGAAGGAGGGAGATAAGAGTATCTGGTTGGATAAGGTGGAAAACTGTGACCTGGAAAAGATGGGCAGAGCAGAACAGTAAGGGATTGAATACCAATGAACCTGTGTTTGAGGGATTCATAGAGGGCTGTGAGCCTTAAGAAAGGAAGGACAGGGGGCGCCTGGGTGGCTCAGTGGGTTAAAGCCCCTGTCTTCGGCTCAGGTCATGATCTCGAGGTCCTGGGATCGAGCCCCACATCGGGCTTTCTGCTCGGCGGAGAGCCTGCTTCCCCCTCTCTCTCTGCCTGCCTCTCTGACTACTCATGATCTCTCTCCTCTCTGTCAAATAAATAAATTAAAATCTTAAAAAAAAAAAATACCCAATGGCACCAGATGGTCGTCTTTTTAAAAAAAAAAAAAAAGAAAGGAAGGACAGTAAGATGTTGACTAAAGCTCCCCTTCCCCCTTTCTGTGACAAAATCCCTGTGATACTGCTAGTCACAGGCTGTGAATGGCCACTTTCAGGTCCCGAGACTTCTAATAGCATTCAGTCTAGGGCCTGTAAGGATGGCTTTTCTTCCTCAAACCAATCTGCAGGATCCTGTCCTAGTCTAGGACCCCCAGATGCTTCCTATTCACTCTGGAGTTCTGTTGGGGCCAGGCCAGTATCAACCTCCTTATCTATGTCCAACAGCTTTCTCAGAGAAATGGAAGAGAGAGAGAGAGGAGAGAGAGAGAACAGACTTATTTTAAGGAACTGGCTTGTGTGACTAGGGAGGCCAGCAAGTACAAAATCTGCAGGGTGGATCACTAGGCTGGAAACTCAGGGAAGAGCCCATGTTGCAGTTCACGTTTGAAGACTGTCGGCTGGAAGTGTTCCTTCTTGCTCAGGGAAAGTCAGTCTTTGTTCTGTTTTGGCCTTCAGTACATTGGGTAAGGCCCACCCACTCTATGGAGGACAATCTGCTTTATTCAAAGTCCACCAATTTAATATTAATCTCATCCAAAAACCGCCCTCATAGAAACACCAGGAATGATGCTTAATTAAGTGTTTGGGCGCCATGGTCCCAACCAAGTTGGTGTAAAAAATTAACTATCACATTATCTAAGCCATTGATCTTGGCCAAAGTTAAAGAAAAGCATTAGGGTAAAGTGTTTGCCTCTGTGGTATACATAGTGAAAACTAACAAGATCTCTCAACAAAAATTGTCTTCCTTGCTTCCAGCCATGTTATATAAAATGCTACCATTTGAGATTTATTCTTTCAGATTTATAAGTATTTTTATGTTCGAGAGCCCCTGTTAAAATTTACATACCTTGATGAGAGTTCTATCTTTATCTTCCCGCATTTTATAGGCAAATATTATAATTTAGCTATAGAAAGACAGAATAAAAATAAGAGGGTAGTTGTAAGGACTAAAGGAAGATTCAAGTTTGGTTCAGTTCCTTTAAGCCATGAGCATTCTAGAAGTAACAACTGCTTTTGTCATGATCATTGTTGTTATTGTATAATGTATACAATTTTGTGTTAAATAGATTTTTCCATTTTATAGTTGAAAAAAAAAAGGCTTAGTGAGGCTTAGGGTAACTTCCCAAAATCATGCATCTAGTCAGAGGTAGAAACAGGGACTAACCCATAGTCTGTGTTAAGACATTTCTTATTTTGGCTGTCTTGCTATTCCCACTCCTGCCCTCCCCAAACTGACCTTAATCCCAGGAAGATGGCCCAGACTGACTCCCCCAGCACACAGCCAGCACATGGCAAGTGGCCTCTAAGTACCCAGGGATAGCTCATACCATCGGGGAACAGCCCGTCTGGGCCAAAACATGGGTGCCTGAGGGTGACACCGGGATTTACAAAGGTGAGAGGTGGGAGCCGATCTGTTTGCTGAGGAGACAAAGAGTCCTAGAGACAGTTGTCCCCTGAGCACCCACTCGGGAGCCAGCAACCCCAGCTTCCAGGAAGCTAAGCACAAGGAGCCCAGCCCATAGGGTTAGGCCTGACGGAACCCTGAGGCATCTTCCCAGGATCCTCAGGTCAGGACAGAACATGGAAGCCCCTTCTCTGAAGCCCTGAGGGAAAAACATATTCCTCCTACTCCCAGTGGGGCCAGATTGGTGTGTTTGGGTCGAGGCTGAAATGTATACCACACATCTGGCTGGAGGGGAGATGAGGAGGGCTGGTGTGGTCGGCGGAGGTGCAAGGTCGTTTCAGGGCAGTTAAGCTGGAGTAACCCGAGTACAGCAGGGCCTGACTCACTCTGGACTCAGGGAGCTCCCCATCGGGTGGGGACTGACACCTGAAGCCGTCTACGGCTCTGCCCGGGCTGGCCCTGCCCTGCCCTGCCTTGTCCAGCTCAGCTCAGCCCGGCCAGGCCAGACCCCACTGGGTCCAACTCAAAGGAACCGACACCAAAGCGCAGAGCCAGGAGTTCCGAGCAATGGCGGTGATGTCAGTGAGGGTGAGGTGCTGTGTGTGCACAGCTCCGGGAGGTCATCTGCCCCTGGGTCCCTGTGTCAGAGCGGGATCCTCTGCCATCCTGTGCTTCCCCCCTGACCGTCTGAGGGTATGTTCTGGGCATCCGCGTCTGTGTCTGTGTTCATGCCTACATGTGTTGTCGGCTTGTGTGTCTGGGTGTGTTTCTCCTAAAAATGAAAACATAATTGACTTTGTTGTAGAATTTGGTTCGTCAAAGTATAGTAATCCATATGGGTTTTAAAAACCTCTTCGTTTGTGCGAGTCCTCATGCTATGGGGTATTTAGGACACCGAAAAGAACCAGCCCTTAAACTCAGGGAGTATGTAGTCAGCCGGGACTACACACTTTTCTGTGAGAGCCAAGCCTGCTGCCTAGGAGTGCTGGTGCAGGGCCTAGAATAAGGCATGGATGTGCTCATGGTGGTTTAGAGGCTGGAGACATCGGGCTGGGCAGGTTGGGGTGCGGGCAGGAGAAGTGTGTGTCAGGGTTTGCAACCTTCTTCAAGTAGTTTCCTACTTAGATATAGAAACTTTTTATCTTCCTTTTATGATACCAAAATTCAATGTATTTTTAAAAGGTGTCAGAGTGAATGGGCAAAATGCCACTTCTTGGATTTTCTTCCCCCAAATCATCCAGACTCTTACCATGAGTATTGGCAGTCCAGTATCTGGTCACCACGGCCCACTCTAGTCCCCTATCTGCCATACGGTGATGACTGCTGATGTCTATCTAATCTTGCTGCTTAGACTAAAGATGTGACAGTCAGGCAGAGGAGCAGTGAGGAGGGAATCATTCCACTTGGCCCAAACCAGCACTGCCCTGAGAAAGGGGAAATGCCATTTAAGAGGGAGGAACTCAATGGTGAATGAGAAACTCAGGACTCAGACTTGGAGTCTCTGAAGATTTAATGGGAGGTTAGAAGAAAGAATGAGACATTTGTGAGGATTCCTTGAAGGAGGAAGAGAGGGAGAAAAGGAGAGAATGGAGGAGGAGGGAGGGAGGAAGGGAGAGAGAACAAAATACCAGATAACACTCTGAGGACTAATTTGGAGAAAGGGCTGGGAGCCTCTCCCCACATTCCAAGTTGTTCTGTAGACTTGTTTTTTAATTATTTAAATTCAATTTAGTTAAAATATAATGTATTATTAGTTCAGAGGTAGAATTTAGTGATTCATCAGTTGCATATAACACCCAGTGCTCATTATATCAAGTGCCTTCCTCAATGCCCATCACCCAATTACTCCATCCCCCCACCCATCTCCCCTCCAGCAACCCTCAGTTTGTTTCCTTAGTTAAAAGTCTTTTGTGGTTTACCTCCCTCTCTGTTTTCACCTTATTTTATTTTTTCCTTCCTTTCCCCTATATTCATCTGTTTTGTCTCTTAAATTCCACATAGGAGTGAAATCCCATGGTATTTGTCTTTCTCTGACTTATTTCGCTTAGCATGTCGTCCATCCATGTCATTGCAAATGGCAAGATTTCATTCTTTAGTTCCATCCATGTCACTGGAAATGGCAAGATTTCATTCTTTCTGATGGCTGAGTAATATTCCATTGTATATGTATACCACATCTTTATCCATTCATCTATCAATGGGCATCTGGGCTCCTCCCATATTTTGACTACTGTGGACCTTAGGGTGCATGTGTCCCTTTGAATAATTATTTTTGTATCCTTTGGATAAATACCTAGTAGTGCAATTGCTGGGTCACAGGGTAGTTCTATTTTTAACTTTTTGAGGAACCTCCATACTGTTTTCCAGAGTAGCCACATAAGTTTGCATTCCCACCAACAGCGTAAGAGTAGACTTCTACACAACTAATGAATTGTTGACCACTACATCAAAAACTAATAATGTATCATATGTTGGCTAACTGAATATAATAATTTTAAAAAGGAGTAGACTTCTTAACAACTTGGCTTGCACAGCCTGTGATGGCTCCTCTCTCCATGTAACACACAACCCAGTAATGGCAGATATAGTAATGAAACAACCCAGCTCCCACTGCAGTGTACGCTCTGTTGTTCTCTGACAAACACCGAGGACAGACAAGTACCTGTGTAATTCCACTGCCACCTCAAGAAAACATCCTCATCTAGGTCTACCACTTAGTATTGTGATGGCCTTTTATTTCTCCATGCAGAGGGAATTTCTGAAAAAGGATTTTTCAAGATATCCCCCGTGGGACCAGAAACAGAGCCTTGGCTATTGAATGTACTCTAGAAATACTTCATAGATACGTGATCATTTAGAACATCCTACGTGGGGATTGTTATGCAAGTCCCCAAATAGAACTTGGAAACTCCTGCCATGAGACTAACTCTGACACTGAGGGAGCTCCTCCTGGCATCCTTCCAACTCTTACTAATCCAACTGATACAAACCTTAGGGTATGTGTTTAGGGAATGGGCACCTGAAGAAACAGCAGGACTCTGCTCACACTTTTCCCATACTGTAGCCAGTCATCCGCTGGTGACCATTCTATTCTACTCCTGGTTTGGTTTACAAGAGACAAAAGCAATATAATCAGGCATATGGTCCTCATATGTACTATCACACCCAACACCACTTTGGATTTGGTGTGGGCAGGCCAATAAAAATTTCAGGAAGGCTGAATCACAAGTGGGCTCCATCAATTTGGTGGAGCTATTGGTCATGTCTGAGACTTTCTCTTTCATCCCCTCAGCTTCTGGGATGAAGGACTTCATGACACTCACAGAAAATCCAGAGAATGCCTACTATTCCTGTGGTGAGTTACATCGTGTAGCAGCCAACATTCTTGACCCATCTAGTTCACTGGTGGGTGAGGACACAGTTTTGAGATACTCTAGCCACCATACTTTAAGTGAGGAACCTCCCTGTGAATTTGGACCAAGCCTCCAACTACCTGACAGGAAAAGACCATGCCAAGAACTTAGCAAAGACACGCTGCCCAAAGTTCCTCAGCTTCTTAGAAAGCAAAATGGCCCATCTCCATCTATCACCATAAATGGCCTGCCTGAAATGCTGGTGTCTTCAGTCTGTGCCATAATATTTCATTCAACTACCCATTTGTTACACACATCCTAAGAGCAAATAATGTTAATGTAAATAATTTGGGAAGCATTGTTCCATCTGTTGAAAATGTGCAGTAGTTGCTTTGCCCCTTGTCTAAACTGGGGCGGCTACTTTCAGGCAAGTTTGGGAGGTAAATGAACTGTCTGGATGCTTTTCTTGGCAGTCTCTCTTATTAGTGGGAGGTGGCAGTAACGAGAACATGAGGAAGACGGAAAGTGTTTACTTAAAGTCGTGGCCAAATGGCGAGGGAGAGTTTAAGATAAATCATAAGCTGTCAATGATGACAACTGCAGACTGCTACTAGTTCACTCCTGTTTATGGAGCTTCAGATGCTGCATTTAGAATGTGAAGGAGTTTATTGGTGGAAGTTGCTGATTGTTTAGACCTCAATGTTTGATGCAGGAAGTAGTAGCCACCCGGACGGGGAATGGTGAAAGCATGAAGCTTTTACTTGGTCCCTCTGGGTGCATCTCTGCCCAGTGAGTGGGCACCACTGACTCATATTCCCCTTCTAGATTCAGATTATGGATCAGCTGAGACGGACTACACTTCTGTCACATGACAAGCAATAGTAGAGCGTTATGGTGAAGGGCCAAATGCATACATAAGCTGGCTTCTTTGCTTTTCCAGTTGCTTTTCTTGTCTAAGGTGATTTTGCTTGGGTGTTGAGTTTTGGATTGCAGCTTAGAGCTTGTGAACATGTTCATGTTTTGTTCATGTGAACAAAAGACCAGAGTCTTTTGAGGTTAGTCAGTGTTCTCAATAGTTTTCCCACGAACTTTTCTCTCAATGTATAGTCATAAAAAACAAAATGAGTCTTGTGAGCCTTTCATGTTTACTGCACTGCAATATCTTCCTCTGTTCTAGCACTCACTCTTGGCAAGACACTGTACCAGTGGCAAGTTGCAGAGAATGTGCATGTTCTGTCCTTACACGAAAGGCCTGTGAAGATGTGGAAAGAAGTCTTCTGTGACTTGTATATCCCTTCTTTCTACATGCCTCTCAAACATTTATGAGATACCTATGAGGGTCCCAATACAATGGAAAATGATTATCCATATTATCAGAGGTATCAGGTATTAGGAAGAACTGTCTTGTCAACAAACCACAGTGAAAAATAGCCAGTAGCCTCTATACTGATAGAAGCTTGTACAAATCATCAAGAAGGGGGCAAGGGATTTTCTCAAATCCCTGAGAAAGCTGGGGAAGATGGCACTTAACCCAGGTGTTAGAGATTCACTGGAGTTTTCCAGATGCACAAGTGTGGCTAGGTTACTCCAGACTGAGGAAAAGACAATTAAAAGCATGCTCCTGTTCAAGAATTGCTTAGAAGCGCTGTGCAGCTAGAACATGATTTACAGGGATGGTGGCTGAAGGCAAATAAGAAAATGAACTGTAAATTTTATAAAAATGGGAATAATTAATTGGTAAAAGGAAAAACAAAGCAACAACATGGAAAATAAAATAACTCCCCACCCTCTTATTTCATCTGTGCGTTAAACACTGCCTTTCTTTGAAATTTTTTTCCCCAAATATGTTGATTTTATTTTTTCAGTGAAATTTTTTGAAAGAGACAAACCACCCAGTATTTCTAATAATGGGAACTCTATTGAGGGAAAAACTGATTTTTCCGAGAAAAATCAAACTATGATTAACTGGAATGTTTTATCAACAAGGTTAAAAGTCTGGATTTTGAAGTAGGAGATGTGGAGTTTGAGAAGGAAAGAGAAAGTCTCAGACATGACCACTAGCCTGGGAAATTAACTTGGAAAGCGATTTTGAGGGTGGTAGAAAGGGGAAGTGCCTCCAGGCATAGCCTTCTCCCAAACCCTTTCTTTCCCCTCACCCCATCTGTTATGGATTGAATCTTATCCCTCCAAAGGATTTTTTGTCCTAACCTCCGGTACCTATAGATGTAACTGTATTTGGAAAGAGTCTTTGCAGATGATCAAGATGAGGTCATTAGGGTGGGCCCTAATCCAAATGACTATGTCCTAAAAAGGGAAAATTTGGAAACAGAGTTAGGTACATGACGAGAATGCCATGTGAGGCAGAGATTAAGGTGATGCCAAGAAACAACAAAAAATTCCAGCAACCACCAGAGGCTGGGGAGAAAGGCATGGAACAGATACTCTATTTGGCCCTCAGGAAGAACTAAACCAGCAGACATCTTAATCTCGAGTTTCTAGGTTCCAGAATTGTGAGACAATAAATTTCTGTTATTTAAGCCATCCAGGTTGTACTCCTTTAATACAGCAGCCCCAGAAAACAAATACAACCCCAGGTTGCAGAATTGGCTCTGAAACAGCCAGGGGACAGGTAGGGACAAAGGAACTGAGAGTAGGATCCCTGGCTGAGGGGAGTGAATGAAGGTGGAGAGGAAATATTTGTGAAATCGCCCAGAGGAGTGGTGCCCTGGAAGGTGTTGAGCTTCATAAGATGATTTTCCAGACCAGGCTGCTCTGTGTCAGGCTAGTACATGGCTTTTGGTGTTTTTCAGATGAAAACAGATTTTATGATAATAAAACAAATGGTTTTCGATCAAAGAGTACTGTAGAACTCAAATAAGTGCTTTATCAGGAATCAAAATAAGTTATTTCTTGACTGAGGAAATATACATTTAATATAGTTATCCAAGGAAATTATATGACATGGACTTTTAGAGCATGTGCTTCAAAACCAGAAAGGAATGAGTATTAATTTTCTTTCCCCTAAAGCTTATGAGTTGTCTCCAAAAACCCCAAACTTTCTCCTTATCTTAAACAATCAATTTTCCTTTTTCTGCTTTGATACTTCTGTCTTGACACTCATGTTCTTGGTGTCTTTCCTGCCAATAACCCCCCACCCCCACCCCATGAGATCTTTGCTCTGCTGGCACTGTTGTCTTTGCACACATCTGCCTGAAAGTCCCCCTCCACTCTGAGCTCAGAGGGTGAATATTACTCTGATTCTTACAGCTCAGTTGATAGCTAAGACTTTAAAAACATTTTATCAAAGGCCTGAGGGGAACCCCAAAGTAATGTCCATGTCCAGACCCAAACCTGGCCCTGATGGGCCTCCGTGAGAGAGGCACCTCGGCACCTAAGACTCTAAACCAAACCTGTCTCTGGCTCTGTATGGAAGCATGAGCCCTACCTCAGTCCTGTTGCAGGGTAATCTTGCACCCAACTCACAAGCAGTTGTCTGACCCCCATGGAGTAGACATTTCAGTAAGAATACTTGACCACATAGGAAAGACATGGAGGATATTGGGAGAAGGAAAGGAAGGGTGAATTGGGGGAAATCAGAGGGGTAGATGAACCATGAGAGACTGTGGACTCTGAGCAACAAACTGAGGGTTTGGAGGGGAGGGAGTGGGGGGTTGGGTGAGCCTGGTGGTGGGTACTGAGGAGGGCACGTATTGCATGGAGCCCTGGGTGTGGTACATGAACAATGAATCTTGGAACACTGAAAAAAGAAAATTAAATTAATTGAAAAAAAAAATACTTGACAGATTGGATGGGATTCAGTCAATCAGCAGGTATTTATTGGATACTGACAATAAGATAGACAAACTTTCTGCTCTTGTGAAGATTATGTTCTGGTGGGAGAAGGAAATCCAGAGGAGATAAAGAAGAGCATTAGGGAATGTGGTAAGTGGGTACAGATACAGGAGCCTAGCACCTGACAGGAGGGGGTTAATGGTGTTTTCTGAATTAGCAAGATGATGAAATTATAGAGTAGAATAATGTAAGTATCATAAGTATCATAAGAAATGTACCAATGGTGATGTAAGGTGATGTAAAGGAGGGAGTTTTTCTCCCCATTGTTTCATTTCATGGGTTGTAAAGCTGTGATTCTATACAGAGTCATCCCTACTGGCCTTTCTGTCTTTCATGAGATTCTGTGCTCCTTTCATTCTTTTATGATACAGTTCAGTCCTCTTGAAGTACAAGGGCTAAAAAGAGTAAGATGACCATCCGTAGATGTCATCCCAATATGAAATATCTTTCCACAGAGATTTGTTGAGAATCAGTATAAATTCATGTGTGGCCTACTGGATACTAACTTGGATAGGTTATTAAAAAGCCAGCTCTGTCATTAATTATATATTCTTGGGCAATGCTATTCAAGTCCACTGTACCCAATTTTCTCAAATGTAAACTGAGTTTAATAATACTTATAACATTACAGTGAGAAATGCATAATACATGGAAAATGCATGGAACAGTCCCTGAAAATAATGGATGTTGGCAAAATACTGTTTGCTCATTTGATGACATAAACATTCATTCATTTATTGTCCTGGAGATTGGTTGAATGAACGAATGAACGAATGACCCAAATCTATGCTTAAACAGAATTATAGGAGAAGAATAGATGGTAACTCAACAACTAAATGGCCAAATTAAATGTCAGGGTTTAGTGATGGTCTTCACTTTCTACTGGTCTCAAATAAGGGAGCTGTTTCATCAGGAGACATTTGTGGCTCCAGCTGCACATCTGTAAGCGTGCAGATGATGCTATGGTGAGAGTATTTCTATTGCACACACCCATATGGAACGAAGATGCAAAAGCAGGTGGCCAGGAGAGACCATCACATGATTCTAGGAAGCCAAGAAAACCTATGCTACAACCTGATATAATCCCGAGGTCCCAAAGGATATGGAGTGGTGGGATCTAACAAGCAATTTTATTTTAAGAGAATAGAACCTGTCATTAAGAAAAGGCTTGGGGGGCACCTGGGTGGCTCAGTGGGTTAAGGCTTCTGCCTTTGGCTCAGGTCATGATCTCAGGTTCCTGGGATCGAGCCCCACATCGGGTTCTCTGCTCAGCAGGAAACCTGCCTCCCCCCTCTCTCTGCCTACCTCTCTGCCTATTTGTGATCTCTCTCTGTGTATCAAATAAATAAATAAATAAATAAATAAATAAAATCTTAAAAAAAAAAAAAAAAGAAAAGGCTTGGGGTTGGGTTTCCTATACAATGAATAGTGAGTAAATATATATGAAATGAATGCTGATAGTGTTCTTGGAAGACCCAATTACAGAATCTTTAGAAACCAACATATTGCATAAAGGGTATCTTAGTCCAGTTTGGACTTTACTAGCTTTACGAACTGCAGTATCCCACAGAAACTCGGCAGCTTGGGAATAATCAGCAGTTACCTCTGTCTGTTTCTTAAATTCACTTTCAGATAGTCCCAACGTCAGTGTCATATCTGAATCTGTTTCTATTGATTGATTTATCTCTTAGCATTATATCACTTTTCCTTATCTTTTCAAATGCTTTGTATATTTTTGTTTAAAGCTAAACATTTTGTGTAGGGCAGAGACTGAGATAAACAATTTGTTATACACAGTAATGAATATACATTTCTTTCTGTTATGTTTTTAGTGTGGGAGTTTGAATTGATCTAGTCGAGAGTACATGTGGGTCTTAGGTTATATTGTTCCTGTGGTTTCTCTCAGCACACCATGGGCTTCCAGTTCCTTCAGTCATACTTTATATCTCAGTTTCCCTGCTTCTCCCTCAGCTGTACTTCTGGGCCCTGAAAGAATTCCTGTACCTTCCCCAGAAACTGAGGTTTTCTTCCTGTTTCTCTTGCCTAGATGCCATAAATTTTCACTAGTGCCTTCCTTCCTCAACAGATTAAGGATTGTCTTACTTTGTAAGACAAGGGAGAAGAGAGAAAGGTCCAGGCTTGCACTGCAAAGGACACTTCCTCAAGACATTAACCAATCATTTTTTCTAGTGTCCAGTGGGGTCTGTGGAGAAGGAGGTACAAATAAAACTCTGCTTATATTTATAGACCTAAGGAGGTCCACACTCTCTTCCAGCTCACACCTGGCAGCCATCAATGTCTTGACTATACTAGATGACATTTCCTAACTGGTGTCTGACTGCATCTACCCCAGGTAAGCAAGCCATGGTTTCCGTCCTGTCTTTTCCTGTAATGCTGGCTCTCTGATGCAGTCAAAAAAAGTGAACTTGTAGTTTGTCTGGCTTTTGCTGTTGTAGGGGTGGGAATAATAATCCTTCCAGTTTTTTTTACATCCCAAGCAGAAACCAGACGTTGACTTGTTTCTTAATAATAATAATAATAATAATAATATCTATATAGTGTACTGTGTGAATATGGATGTATATATATGCACTTATACATACACATGAATATTTAGATGGTGAAATTATGCAAAAGCTAGAGAGCATATTCATATACATTTATGCATAAATCAGGAAACCCCCTTTTCTCTAGAACTTGTTAATGAGGTCAGTCATACCTCCATTATGGGAAGTAAATATATTTTATATTTAATGCAAAATGTATGTACATATTCTTATAATTGTTTGCACTAAATGATTGTTTCAACTCAGGTACCTAGCTACTTAGGGTGAGTAAGCATATGAATAAGGTGATTATGACTACTTATAAGAAAGAATGTTTTCTTTGGAAGACTGTAGAAGTTCTGTGTGAAGAAACTTATTTTCCTGACAGTATCAAGATGTCTTTTAGAGAATGCTGCGAAGGGCATGGTGAACAATGCCTGCTCTGTGTCACTTGTGTACAGGAAATATAACTCAGTATCTACTCTGAATATTTCTATAAAGGCCAAATTGTAATGACTAATAAGAAAAAAAATCAAGTGATTTCCAAAACCTGTTCTAATTAATAGTGCAATTCTGGTGTAATAAACTCAGATTTAAAAAAATGACAAATAGCATAGTCTCTGGATTTGGATAACTCAAGATCACATTAAATAGCTATGAGATCTTCATCAAAATAACTTTTTGGAAGCACATTTTCCTGATATACACAGTGAGGATTGGGATATCTAATGCAGTAAGTAACTGTGATGTTTGCAGGAGTTCTTACATAAATCTCCCTGCAGAGTGTAAGAGATTCACAATGGCAGCATTGACCCTGAGAACAAAACTACAACTTAAAATTTTAATGACCTTTCCACAGTTTGGCAATTGTGGCCATTGCTGCTATGAACATTGGGGTACATGTGGCCTGTCTGTGTATTGCATCTGCATCTTTGGGGTAAATACCAGTAGTATAATTACAGGGTCATATGGTAGCTCTATTTTTAATTTCTTGAGGAATCTCCACATTGTTTGCCAAAGTGACTAAGCCAAGATGCCCTTCAACAGACGAATGGATAAAGAAGATATGGTCCTTATATACAGTGAAATATTATGCCTCCATCAAAAAGGATGAATACCCAACTTTTGTATCAACATGGATGGGACTGGAAGAGATTATGCTGAGTGAAATAAGTCAAGCAGAGAGAGTCAGTTATCATATGGTCTCACTTACGTGTGGAGCATAAGGAAAAACATGGAAGACATTGTGAGAAGGAAAGGGAGGGTGAATTGGGGGAAATCGGAGGGAGAGATGAACCATGAGAGACTGGACTCTGAGCAACAAACAGAGTTTTTGGAGGGGAGGGAGTTGGGGGCTTGGGTGAGCCTGGTGGTGGGTATTGAGGAGGGCATGTATTGCATGGAGCACTGGGTGTGGTGCGTGAACAATAAATCTTGGAACACTGAAAAAAAAATTAAATTAATTGGAAAAAAATTAACAACCTTTCTTTCCCAACCAATCCCTGACTTGTGGAGGATTGGCAAAGCAGTCCCTTCATCCTTTTGTCCCCTTTCTCACTTCTTTTTCAGAGAATAAGGTCCTAAACTAACTGGGCCAGATGCCCTGCTGCTCTTTGGGCCATGTTCAGCAGCAGGCAGTTCATCCTATGCTACAATTTCCTTTCTCCTGCCATCACGTGGCCAGATCCATGAGCACCTGACACCACTGAGCTCTTCTCCTTTTCTTATTCTCAGGATTGAGGGTGGAACCCACAATCCCATCATGTCTGTTACTTAGGGATTAGGTCCAGGATGTGTGCCTGATGGTGAGAGATTATTTTTTATGATACAGCTATTTTTTTTTATTTGTTGAAAATAAACTTTTCCTTTGTTTTTTTATGTTTGTTTGTTTAATAAAAGATTCTGTCTCTGAAATTCCTCCAGGTTAATTTTATTTCTTTTTCCATGCAGTACTTCTCTCATTTATTATTCTGTTCCCTCTTCCATGTGAGCAGCCCAAAGATATTAAGATCTCAAGATAAGGTACTCGATTTAGAGTTTGGGGATCTGGATCAGGATCTGAGAGTATTCCATGTGTCCTAGACACATTATCAGAAAGTTCTACATTTGTTTATTTGGCATTGTCCAGACTAATAATAAAGTGTGCTTTAATTTCCCATTTGCTATAGTCCCTTTTATAAGAATAATTCCTTTGGGAACTTTATGGGAGGAGCTAAGAGGTTGGGGCGGGATTCCAATGTTCCTGGTCCCCATACTTAGGAGAATAACACCTAACATTACCAAAATTTTACCCCTCTTTCTAAAACATCACTTCCCTTTGAGGATATGGCCTTCTACATGTTTTCTAGATTTGAAGGATGCACATAATTCTTTTCTGAATCTTTTCTTCATTGACTTTCCAATACAAATGAAAGTTGAATATTAAGACAAAGATAGAGTTGGGAAGTTCTCATTTGTGATATGACCTTCCAGGGCTAAGAGGTCCAAACTGCAAAAGGTAAAATTAGGATCAGATTTTCTGGGTGAGGACATGGTCAGGGAGGTGTCCCATGTGTCCCATTTTGGAGTAGCAAAAGCAGGGTTTCTAGTTCCACATGCTTGAATTTACATAGAAGGGTCATTTCCACCATCTAGAAAAGGGAAGAGAAATTCCCAGGAAAGGAAGGATTATGAATAAATTGCTAGTCTTTGTTCAGAGTCCCATGGTAAACATGGCTCTTGTTCAGGCAGGTAGCACTGATCTGAATCCTGAGAAATAGACAACATCTATCTTTAGTCCTGTGTTGCACTAGATGGTGAACTCCCTTACGTGAGGTCCTTGCCCAGTGGCTCAGCGAGGCAAACAGCAAATGACCTGGCACTTCTGGGATTAAAATTCCAATTTCTCTAAATTCTAAAGAACATTCTCTAATTAAACACAGTTATCCAAGATGAGTCAAACAAGCGTGTGGATTTTCTGATAATTGTTTTTATCTGGGCTTTTTACTTTCTTGATAGACTTGATCAAATTAATGAATCTTAAAATTTTCGTAGAAGCTGAAAGTAAAAAGATAACAGGAGTTGAAGACCAATTGATTTTAAATCTTAGTAGTTTATAAATCAAAGTAGTTTTAAACTTTGCTAAGATTTTAAATTTTGGCAGTGGAGAAAAACAGAGTAGACTTTAATGTAAGACTAATCAAGTTCTTCATTTAATTCTTCCTTCCCCCCAGAGGGCCTGTGTAGAAATGAGCTATTTTTCCTGACAGACTTATAAAAAAGTTGATTTTTCTCCTTACAATTTATAAGCAACATGAGAGAAGGGACCACCTCTTACCCCTTGATATATCTCTGGTGCTTATCCTACAGTCTAATAAGCAGTGGGCAAAATACAAATACGTTTTGGAAAGGATATATGGATGGAATGACTGGTTGGCAGACTGACCTTGATTTCTCAATCTTTGGTTAATTATTTAAATATATTTGGAGCTCTTTTTGGGGGGGTGTTGAGTTTGATAAGTTCTTTATAGATTTTGGATACTAGCCTTTCATCTGATATGTCATTTGCAATATCGTCTCCCATTCTGTAGGCTGACTTTTAGTTTTGTTGATTCTTTCCTTTGCTGTATAAAAGCTTTTTATATCATATGATTCCACTCATACGTGAAACTTAAGAAACAAAATAGATGAACATGGGGGAGGGAAAGAAAAAATAAAATAAGATAAAAACAGAGAGGGAGACAAACTGTAAGAGACTCCTAACTATAGGAAACAAACAGGGTTGCAGGAGAGGAGGTGGGCAGGGGGATGGAGAACCCTGAAACTAATTATACACTATATGTTAATTCACTTGAATTTAAATAAAACATATATTTAGATCTGAAGCACACAGAGAAGGGTTGCCCATTTATTACAGGTGTGTCAGTGGCCCCTCCTTATTTAATTATATCTTATCATTTTCTCCTCTACCCTCCATTCCTCCATTTCCAGTTGCATACACCTATCAGCTACCTTATCTTCCATAACTGCATTAGACAGAGTATCTCTATTTTTACGACAAACCTGGAATTTCAATGGCTTAACAAAACAGAAGTTTATTTCTTGCTCCTGTGTGTGTGCATGGACACACACTTTGGAGAGACTAGCTCCTTATCTTTTGTCTCTTTTTGTACAGGTATACATATAGATAGTAAGAGAATTATTTGAAGACATGCCCTCCCCCCTTGGTAAATGGCTGTAAGAAGCAGTATTTTTGTCTTAATAAATGTATAAATGTAAAAAAAAAAGGGGGGGGGCTCGTGCTAGAGAAGATGTATGAATGAGAGAGAATGAATGGAAGGATACACAATGAAATGCAGACAGTGGTTAATCCTGGATGCTAGAGTTATAAGTAGCTTCTATTTCTTTGTTTATTTACTTTTTGAATTTCCAAATTTTCTGAAACAGCAGTATTATCAAAAAAGCAATGTGATGAGCACTGGGTGTTATACTTAACTAATGGATCATTGAACCCTACATCAAAAGTTAATTATGTACTATACAGTGGCTAACTGAACATAATAAAAAAAAAAGCAAAATTAGTTTTATCATTTTTTAGAAGGAGATGCTAGCACAGGAATGTATTAGAGATGAGGCTGTGAGGACTTGTCGAGAAGAAAGGCCATGGGGGACCCAGTAAGACACAAGAAGTGAATCCTGTCACAAAAGGAAAAGCAACAGAGATAAAGCAAAATTGCTTAATGTCCTTCCCTTCTGAAAACCTTAGTGAGTATTTGGATGGCAGGTGTGTCTCTGGTTGAGATTTGCCTAAATGGACAATGAAATTCTGAGAGCTCATAGGAAAAGGACAGTCAAGAAATTGCAGGTTCTACAACCGTTCCACTGTTGCCTTCACCAATGCGGACTTTATGTACCCCACCTCCCAGGGAACCTGGGCGCTGTGACATAAAGAGCTCTGGAGAATGGTTTTAGCTTCCACAGACTGAAGTTCTGGATTCCACTATAGGAACGGTGTTTTAGAATGTGACTGGGTTTTATAATGTGCTTACAAGAGTTCTGTGAAGAGCCTTTTGGGGGATTTAACCATTTAGAACGATGAAATTACAAATTTAATTTACCCCAAATGGTTTCATCTAAATGTTAGAATCCAAGTCACTCTTATGTGTGTATTCTAGATATTTTAAAGAAAACACGATGCAAATTAAAAAGACAATAACAAAAGGGGAAATGTAAGCAAGGAATAAATATTTGAAAAGCATTTCACTTCACTAGTAACCAATAACATAAATTAAAACCAAGATGTTCTGCATTAAAAAATTAGAATTAATTCTATTTTCCACTAAAAGAAATCAGAGGTTCTTGGATAAATGGCCAATTGCAAAATGAGAGCAAAACTGGAATATGGCATGTGTGTGTGTGTGTGTGTGTTTGTGTGTGTGTGTGTGTGTGTGTGTGTGTGTGTTGGGGGTGATGCTGGGGAACCAGATTATAAGAAAGGGCTAATAAAATGATGGGGATATGTCCAAAGAACTTCCAAATAAGGGCTTCCATTAGCCAAATCAGGGATAATCTCAGTATCAAAATGAATAATAAAATGTAGTGGATTATAACATAGTGACTATAGAAAGAATCCCTGTATCTATTCTGTTAAAATATATAAATGAGGGGTCCTTGGGTGGCAGTCGGGTAAGCATCTGGTTCTAGGTTTCGGTGCAGGTCCTGGGATGGAGCTCTGTGCTGGGCTCTATGCTCAGTGAGGTCAGGCTTCTCCCTCTCTCTTTGCCCCCCTCCTGTTGGACTCTCTCTCTCTCAAATAAATAAATCTTTAAATATATAGATATATATACTTAATATATATCTACATATTTTATATATAGATATATATATAGGAGCAAATGCTTGACTGACTACATACATACATACAAAAAGCAAAGGGTTTTGTTAAAGTAAAATGGCGAATAATAACTGCAGAAGGGATTCCTGATTTAGAAAAATCAGTATTTTGCAACAATCATAGTAATAATTACTTCAGACATTTTTCAAAATGATGCTGGGACCCATGGGCAAGAGTTTGTTGAGGCACAGGATATTTACGCAGTCTCGAGTATCTTCCTGTGGGTTACTTAGTAATCACAAAAGGGAAAGCTACCTTTGCAGTGGAGAAACATGGTAGAATCGTTTTAAACAAGCGATTAAAGTTAATATCACCCAAAATAGGACAAACTGACATTACTATGTAACCCTGAGAACAGAATATCGATTCTATGGGATACTTGCCAAAAAGGCATAACCTGAGTCTAATTATGAGGAAACTCAGGAGAACCCAGATGGAGGGACGTTTTACAAAACAACCTGTCTGTACTCTTCAAACGTGTCAGTGTCATGAAAACTAAAGACCAAGAAACTGTTCTGAATTAAAGGGATTAGAAAGACATGAAAAGAAACACAATACATTATCCTGGGTTGGATTCTAGATCAGTAGACAAAGTACTATGAAGGATAGTATTGGGACAATTTAAATTTGTGTTGCAATAATAATAATGATTTCTCAATGTTAAATGTGCTTACTTTTGAAAATACAATATGAGTGTTTTTCTTAGAAGATAAAAATTGAAATATTTAGGGATAAAGGGTTTGCAACGTATTCCCAAATCGTTCAGCAAATAACAATAATAATGGTGGTAATGAATAGTTTGAGATCATTCACGCACACATAACATATATTAGTAATTGGTGAATATAGACAAAAGGCATGCAGGACTTTATTGTACTGTTCTTACATCTTTTCTGTACATTTGAATTTTGTAAGAATAAAATTTCTAAAAAATTAGGATAACTAATACTCATGGTAGTCTGATGAATTAGTTGATTTAACATATCCCTGAAGGAAATGTGAGTTGACACAAGCTATCTATAAAAAAAATCAACAATTATCAAGGGTCTTAAAGTATCCACAGTCTCAATTCACACCATTAGGTATTTATCCTAAAAGTTAATTATAAAATACAGGGGGAAAAACATTTGTTGAAAGACACTCACTGTTAGATTATTTAAAATACAAAATCTCTAGAAAATGAAAAAAATAAAATAAACATATTTGGGGAAAAAAAAAAGAAGTGTAACAACCAATTTGGGTCTTCAGCAGATGTTAAAAAAAAAATCCTACTGTGAGCCTCAGATGAAAAGAAGTTTTGGGAAGACCCAGAGTGCACAGGAGATGATGAACTTGTAGAAAAACAAAGCCCAGAGGAGTGTCTTTAAATTGTGCACTGTGAGATTTACTGGGGCCCAACAGGGGTGAGACTTGAGGTCCTCCCTGTTCACAATCTATAAAAGATGATATAGACTGGTTAGTTCTGCTGACAACACAGAGCTGAGGGAGGCCTAGTAATTCAATAACAACAAAAGAAAAAAAAATCAGCCAAATTCAGAAGTGTTTGGGGCTGAAAGTTCTTGGAAATTAGCTGATGTTAGTTCATCAACACTCACATTTGGGGGAGAATGTGTGACCTGCAGAGTAAGTGTAGAAGACCCATCAAAAGTTGTTTTTGGCTCTAGAAGGAAGATTACATTAGTGTAACTTGAATTCTTGGATTGTTTTGGACAATGCCAAGATCTGGGGCTCAATTCTAGATAAGGCAAGTTTCCCAGCCTCCTATTTCAGTCGGTGTCATAAGGAAAGTGTAGCAGTCTAGGACAGTGCACACACATTTGTAGTGGGAGGGATCACTTCTCCTTTACTTTGCATTTGGTAGGCCCGCCAGTCACTGGCACTCTGGCACAAGGTAGGGTCTTTATTACAAACAACCCAAGAAATTATGATACATGAGTATTTTAGCTTTAGCTTTCCTTGCAAGTCTACAGAGGCTAAGCAAAAATGCTATCTTCTCTTGAAGGTGGAATGGAATGCATCCAATTTATTTGCTATTGGGTACCAAATTTATCTCCCCAATATGGAGGTTGTAGGCATTTCTTACAGGAGGAGAGGCCATTGAAACTCATATTTCTTTTTCTGTTCTTCCCACTGCTTTTATTCTTTCCGAACAAAATATTTTGCTTGGGGTTAACTACAGTCTTTGTTTCCATTTTGATATCTGGATATACCACCTGAGTTTGGAAGATCTCATTCTCTATTAAACTATATTGTACTGCTTGAACTAAGCTAGAAGAGTGGGGTCCCAAGATGATATTTCAGTGGGGGTAGAGTGCTTTAAGAGAGGAAGAGTTCCAGGGTCGGGCTTGTGGTCTTAGGAGCGAATTGTCTCAGTGGGGAGGAGAATCTGAAGCCATTTGAATTAGCAAGGTTTTAGGATTGTGACTGGTGAAGTCACCACTGCATTTCAGGATTTAATGTGGAGAGTAAGATGTTGTGTCAGGTTACAAGAGGTGCTAAATTTGGGAGAAATGACCAACATAGAGGCTCACAAATGACAGCCATACATCTAAGGAGAGCTTGCCACTCAAGGAGGAGGGTATTCTCAAGTAGGGTAAGAAAACAGTGGCCTAGATGTCTTGTAGGTCTAAAAAATTTATTCTATGCCCCCTAAAACCAGTATCTAGGGGTGACATAAACACAAAGAGTCATCACCAGAGATCTTCAGGTTTTCTGAGATCCCGAAGGGTAGGAGGAAGAACACTTTATGAGGACTTTGAAGACTTAGGAGTCCTCTTATCATGGGGTGATCCTTCCCGGGAACACAGTGGGAAGCACTGGGAGCTGGTTAGTAAAAGGGACTAGGACAAAGGCCACAGTTGATGTAAATAATCACTGAGAAGAGACTGCCACTCTGGGTGGTCCTAGAAAGCACCAGCAATTAGAGAAATAGAACCACTGTGTTTGGAGGGAGGTGATGGGGCTTAGAGAGATTTAGCACACCTTTTCAGCAGGTAATACTCTTGGTTCTCTCCAGAGCTGGGAAATGGGATTTCCATATCAAGTGAAGTGCTTGATTCCTAAACATGCCCTCATTTAATCCTTGTGTGACTGGGTCTTGCCATCTGAGTCTTGCTTTCTCTTCTAGGCAAAGTGGAGGAGGTTCACTCCAGTGACCTGAACACAAGTCTTCTGCGATTTAGGGAATGCACACCACTGATGCCACAGATCCCAAGTTAGGGAACACACGCCATTTTGTGAGAGAGTTTTTCCTTTTCAAGCCATTCTGAGTTCTGACAACATGCGAGGGTTTCGGCAAGGAAGTTGTAGCACTTGGAAGGCCTCAGAAGAGGGAGAAGGAGCTGACTCCAAGAGTAAAAGGTTGAATGATTGTCAGGCAAAGGGCCAAGGAAAAGGGGAGCGATTCTGCCAATTCTCCACTCCCCCACCAAGTGCTCCAACTTCCCATCTGCCGCCAAGACACATTTTATTTTTCTGACATGAAATATGTATATAATTCTAGCCTGATTTTTTAAAGCACAAGAGGGTTGATTCTGTTTATGCCTCCCTCCAACTCCCACCCAGTACAAACATTGGCCTCCAGCCTGGTGGTGACGACAGGATCTAACAAAACAGAATCCCAGAGCCAGAAAGTAGATGGCTAAGTAAATATACCCCCAAACACTGACATTTTATACCAAATAGGTATGGTGTGGAGCACTTGTGTGAGGAGGCACAAGAAAGATAACTGCATGGGAAGACAGCAGCAAACATTTAACGACTGACTTTTTGTGTAGAGGCTGATGCTATTTGTCTAGACCCATCATCGGGACTTCAGGTATCATCTTCTGCATTTAGATCCTGATGGTTGAAGCAGGAATGGGTAGCCTCACTGAAATGGGATCTGTTTCAGGATGTTTCATATATGTACCCAAAGTACATAGCTTGGCAAATTCATGAACAAATATGATTCATGGAAGAATGGGGGACTTAGGGCAAATAAAAGGAATCGGGCAGTTGACAATATGCAAGTCCGTGAATTGGTGTGCCTGAATTATGGAGCCCTGGTGCTGTGCCAAGTCATGTCCATTTGATAACAGAGCCACCATGCTCTGCACCTTATAGCTCTTATCTCACTTCGTTTAATCTCCATGTGGCTACATGTCAGCTATGGGAAGAACATTAAAAAACATCACTCCCATTGCAATAGGCTGGGATCCATGGCATCAAAAATCCTGTATCACTTCTCATTTATCAAGGTTCCTGAACAATCACTAAATTTCATCCTTTGTTTTACTACTTCGATGAGAAGAGTTGTATATTTTCGAATGTGTTCATTCAGCACCTAGCTCAAAATATGCATTTTTACTATGTGTTTTTAAATGAATGCCTCAATGATGATGATCGCTCACTCTGTCAATAGCTTGATACTGAGAAATAAAAGAAATATGTGTGAATTCAGTTTAATTTCCAATAATTATTCTACAGTCTCAAGGAGCTTTGGAGGGGATGCTTTCCCAAAACCAAAGCAAGACCTTCTTCTGTGTGGCTGCTTCTCTGTGTTGCTCCTTTCCTCTCAGGGATGGAAGTACAGGAATGGTCATTCTTGTTGGTGTGATCAGTAGTTTCAGAGTAGGAAATGACACCTGCCTTCCAGTGGACCAGTCTAGACCTTGGCGAGGGAGGTATTTGATATTCAAGGAGCTCAAGTGTAGATCAATATGGATCAAGCTCAAGATGGATCAAGCTCAATATGATCCATCCAAGTGTATGGATCATATTGGGGTGTGGGTCAAGCTGAAGCTGATTCCTTAACTTTAAAGTCATTGGATTTTCTTATTTGATTATTTATTCTAAAACTAGAGAATATTAAAATAAAATAAAATTTGCAAAAATATCCTGGAAGGAATTTTTCTGGATCTCTCTTTCTCTCTTTCCTCCTCTGTCTCCCTTAACCCATAACTCTGTTAATGTCCAGGCCTGTCTTAGAATGGAGGCCTCAAGTGTCTGTCACCAGGACTCTGATTGCCCAGGGTAAATTCAAAATCTGAAAAGAATCTTTACAGAGTGCTCAACTCAGTTTTGGTCATGATAAGACTCAATATCAAAACACATGCACTTGTGGGGATATGCCTTAAATTCAAGTTCTTTTTAGTTAGAAAATGTTGTTCTTAATAAAATTGACTGGATAAACTTGGAGCATTTTTAATTCTTGCTTTTTGTCACCATGCCTACAGGATACACAGCCCCTCACTGGACTGCTCCCTGGCTAATCTCCTCCTCAGTTTTTGGCTTCTTTTCTATCTATGTTTAGACATCTGAGCTCATCACCACACTCCCCTTTCTCCAACTGTTGTTGGGCTCTTTCTCATGCCCTGGCCTGCAAGCTGGACAGCTATCCAGCAGGATTCTCACTACATGAAGACAGTATCTCAAAAAGCAACAGGGCTCTTCTCAGCCAGAATGAAAAGGAGTATCTATTCTTCTCAGCCAACGCAGGGGATTTCCGGAGAATTGTAGCCGAAAGTGAGATGATTCTTTATTGGGCTGGATGGTCTAATACTATCTTTCATTTTTTGTGATGTTCCCTTTTGAGATGCATTTTCCCCATATAACCCCATAGGTAACATTGCAGTGTTCCCATTCCACAACTCCGGGGGTCGGGGGCATTCCCACAGACCCCAGTGAGAATGGCACTCTCTTGAAGTTTGCAGTGCGCAGCCCAGTAGCTGTCCTGTGGCATGTGTATCCCTCGACACATTGTTTATTGGCACTGAGAGGGAGAGTAGAAAGAGTCTACTCCTACTTCACCTTTCATAGGTGAGGAACTGAGGCCCAGCAATGGAGGGTTTTACGTATTTTCATAACTAGGTATTTGCCGAGTGGATGTATAAATTCATATATAGACTCCACATCTCCTCACTATAATCCATTTTATAATCCGCTTTGCTATTTCAAAGCTAATAGCACTTGATAAAGGATAAACTTTTTTCAACATATAAAGTTATTTAAAGATAATTGTTTGATTAAATTTAAGACCTACCTTGACCAACACAGATATCTTCATTATTTAAAAGCCATGGATAGGGAGAGGAAGCAAGATGGCGGAGGTGTAGGAGGCACAGAGAGCCCTGGGAATCAGAAGTCCAGCTAAAGAGCAGGAAATCACTCTAAAAGCCGGCAAACGCAACAGCAGAGAGAAGAGAATAAGAACAGCAATTCTAGGAGCAGAAAATCGACCACTTTCAGGAGGTGGGACTTGTGGAAAAAGTGAATTTAAAGCGACGGGAAGAGAGACCCCCGGGGGGAGGGGCCAGCTCCCAGCAGCCGCAGAGCTGCAGAGCCCAAAATCCGGAACTTCTAGTTCGCTCCGCTGAGGGACATCACTCCGGAAGCCAACCGGGGGTTCAGCCCTCGCGGAAACAGTGTGGTTTCGGGACCCGTGGGGTCACCGAGGGACCAGGGGAGCCCCAGTGTGGCAGAGCTCCCAGGTATCAGGGCGGAGAAGCCAGCGGCAGAGAAGGAGCCGCGCAATGCCGCATAGGCCTACCTTGGACTATAGCAACTGAGACATATAGTCCATATAGGGCTGTCGTACCTCAAGCGGGGACCCCACGGGAGGCAGCTCCGGAGACACCCCCTCCTTCCCCCTCTGGGAGGAGTGGTGCGAGAGCGCGCAGCAGGAATCTGCAGGTTAGGGGACTCCAGACGGGGCTGCGCACCACAGATAGAGGCGCTCCGCCCCGGGCTAGCTGAGCACAGAGCACGGACAGCGGACAAGGGAGACGGGAGTGATAACGGCTTTCCTCTGAGGGCCTGTGGAGGATCG
>CM053610.1:105366452-105590204 GCA_028646535.1 Procyon lotor
AAAAAAAAAAAGCCATGGATAGTTGAACTAAAATTAAAATTTTATTCCAAAATTCCTTGCATGAAGAAAATAAATGCCATCCTTTTTTGGGGGGGAGGGAAATAGAGACACGGGGAAAGAGAATCTTAAGCAGGCTCCACGCTAGGTGTAGTAATAGGAGTCTCTGAAGAGTAAAAAATACCTAGAATAGGGAATCTAATTTTCTGACCTGCTGCCTGTATCTCCTTTTAATGGGATCATTCTGCTGTGTTATTCGTAGCTACTATACAATTTGCTCCTTACAATCTACTAGATGGGGCTACAGTGAAAGGTCCTTGTCCCTCCCTCCCATCACTATCCCGTTTTCTGGATCTTGGAACTTTCTCAGCCTTGAAGCCGCTTGCTGGCTCTGAGCTAGGTATTTGTTTACTTGGTGTTTTCCTTCATCTGAGAATTCTCATCCAGGACTCTCTGTTCTATGTCCATTGGCTCCCCGCTCTCCGTGCCCCCAGCCTCTTCACTGATTATTCACTTGCACGGTTTTCCTTCACGGCTCATCTTTTTCATCTGTTTCTTGGTGCTCATGTCAATATATTTAAAATCAGGCTTGGTATTTCTGGAATCTTTCTAGCAAAACTGTTTATATTTTCCTTTCTTCTTTCTCTCCTTGTTTGATCATCTGTGACTTTCCTATAGTTTGATTGCAGCAACAATTGCAGGAAATTTATCAACGTAGTTTAACGTTTTCCCGTTTGTTTACTGGAAACTTACTTCTCACTCAAGGTCTTCCTATTCTCAGGAGGTGTCGTCTTCCACGTGGTATCTCTTGGTTTCTGAAGCTTCCTCAGAACATGCCTAAGAACAAAACATGCCTCAGGGTGGCAGGCGAAATTTCTGAAATGACCTTCTCCTCCCTGAAATGTCCTGACTTTATTTTCCAAACCTGCAAACATGATGATGTATCATGTTTGTGATTTTGTGTTCTGCTGTGTGGCACAGTTGCTTTTAAAACAGGGAGATCCTCCAGGCGGGCTTGATGTAATCCCATGATCATGTCCTTAAAAGCAGAGGGGTGGTTGGAGGTTTGGAGTGGAGCGCCCCTGAAGACGCAGGGGCGAGGTGGGAAGCAAGTCGGGGAATGCTGGTGGACAGATGACCCAACAAGGAGATGGAGACCCTTGTCTAACAACCAGTAACCACAGGCAACTAAATTTGGCCAACAACTTGAATGAGTGTAGGTTGCTGAGAGCCCCACCTGGCCCTATCTTGACTTCATCCGGTGGGACCCCAAGCAGAGAACCCAATTACCCTGTGCTCAGACCTCTGACCTACTGAAACTGTGCCATAATAAAGTAGTGTTGTTCAAGTCGGTCAATTTGTAGCAATTTGTTAGAAACGGTAGAAGAGCAATATTCCCAGCTGTTGGGTGATTGGTGCTTCTCTCCTCTGGCTTCTGGATCCAGTAACTACGGAAGCAGGACCTTTGGGTTCAGTGAGTTAAGTAAGTCGGCTTGAACCCTAAGTGTGCTGAAATACTGAGGGTCCGGGAAGCTTTTAATTAATATTTTAAATAATGTTAATTTATGGGACACAGGGTTCCAGTTCTGAGATGAATAAGTCATGGGAATAAAAGGCACAGCATAGGGAATATAGTCAATAGTATCATAATAATGCTGGATGATGACAGATGGTAGTTTTACTTGTGGCAGCACAGCATAATGTATAGAGAAACTGAATCACTATGTTTTACACCTGAAACTAACGTCACATTGTGTATCAACCATACTCACATAAAAAAAAAAAACTAAAAAAAATAATGAAAAACTAATTCTAATTTAGAGCTGCAATATTGCCTTATTTGAAGAGAATTGGGAACTGCCTGGCACAGAGTTTCTATTACTCAGTTACCAGTAACTGAAATCTTCAAATTAGCAAATTATGCCCTAACCTCATTTAACGACACAGTGGGGGAGGGGGCGGAGGCGGCGACGAAGGGCGGAGAGTGTGAATGACCATGGACCAATGACTTGAAAAATGAGTTTCTTACTGCAACTTTAGAAGTAAATAAAAAAAGGTAAGAACAATTTGGGAAAGTAAAAGGAGGATAGACTAGAATAGAATCAGGAATATTGTAGGCAAGGTGATGGATAAACCCTGAGAATTCAACTGCTTATAAAATAGCTGCTGCCTTTGGAGGTAAAGGGAAATAGGTTGGAGAGGAAAAAAATATCTGCATATTTAGACAATACGGTGGGTGTGTCTTTTCTCTGGAGTCACTACAAAGTGAGGGATAAACTAGGAAACTGTAGAGATAAGTTGTATTTTTATGCTGATGATCTGAAACTGTGACTATTAAACGCAAGTTAACAGAAGAATAAGATTAAAGATAAAGACTGCTGTGAGAGACTTCCCCATCAGACTGCCCTGAAGCTTTGAAACTCTCAAAAGGGTTTCACCTAAAAAAGTCAATAAAATAGAGGTTCAAAAGCCTTGTTGATGAATAAAATTGGAAGTATTCAATTTGGAAAGCGTCTTCAGTGAAACAGAAGATCTAAAGATGTCAAACAGAATCAAGTCTTAAATTTATGAATTCGGCGATCTTTAACTAAGCGTTTTCCTATCTATAGCTCTGTCTCAGAACGGCATACCACTTGTGTATCAAAAATCATTGTTATGTTGCAGAACCCGGCCTGGATCCTGGCGGAAAAACCAAGCGGCACTTGGAGACTAAGAAGGATTGGAGATTTATTAAACAGCAGTAGGCCCAGAGAAGACCCTTCTCCAAAGGTCTGAGCCCTCAGCACAAGCAGGGAGGGTAATTTATACCCTCCTACCTGTGCATACTTGGTATTTTGGCGCGTGCGGGAAACGGGGTAGGAAAGAAGAACCGGAAGGGCTTTGAGACAGGGACTGGAGTTCCCTTGCCAGTTTGGTCAGTCAGCTTAATGCACAGTTTTTTCCTTATCAGTTACATAAACAAACTTACTTTTATGGAATTAAAATATAATAATGTGCCAGTGTAGCAACACTTGTGGCCCATGGCTCGTAAGTACGAGGAATAGTAGAAGCCATCTAGGAAACCAGGGACTTGAAAACTTCAGATGGAGAGAAATTAAGGATTGTGTTCAGACATTTCCCTGCTATTGGGCCCAGTCAAGTTGTGACAGCTTCTAAAAATAAATCTCTGGGTGGGTGTCCCCGAGTGGGGATCATGGCAGTCCCACATTGATGCATTGGGGTGAATAATGAATGAGAGCTTGGGAGATGGCTGGCCTGGGCTGGAGGCTCAGGGAGGGGATGACAGGAACCCTGGGATCTGAAATATGAATACTAATGAGTCAAGTAAGGTGAGGAAGTGGGGAGGTGGAAAGAATTCCAGGCAGAGCAAACAGAACTAGAACTTAAGTGGCTCATTCTACTTCTTTATGGGGCCGGTGATGTTGCCAAACACAATGCGAATGATATCTGCCCACATTTCCTAGGTAAAATGTCCATGTCTTTTCTCTTATGGTATTTTCAAAATGGTTTGTTGAGATTTATAAGGCAGGAATTTATTGCCCCAGTTTTAAAGGTGACAAAATCAAAGTCCCAAGGGAATGAGGCGGCTCTCCCACAGTTAATCACAACTGATCACCCTACACAAGCTGCACGCAGAAATGCCGCAAGGAAAGAGTGCGTCATTTACATGTGTTTTACAATCTTTGTAGTTTTTACATGTTATTTAACTGACACCATTAGGTATTATCATTAAGACCATCACCATTTGGAAGTAAAGAAATGAACATTGGAGGGTTCACATATTTATCCCAAATCAACTGGTAAGAACTAACCTTAAAAAATACTTCCAAGGCCTAGCCTGCTATTAGCTATTTGCTAGAATTAGCAAGTCCCAAATAATGCTCATCTTCTTGAGTTAGTCCCATGGGCAAATCAAGACAACTTAAAGCTGTTTCACTCTAGGCTTCCTTTCTTCATCACCACGGCCAACATTGGAAGCTGCCTATGATTCACTGTGGCAAACTTCAAGGTATTATCTTAGCTGTCCTTTGTATATTTCAATGGTTAACAGCTATTGGTGAACATTTGCTAATAGAACATTAAATATCCATCTGCTTATTGTGTCAAAGGAGAGTTCCTTCAAATTTTTTTTTTAGGGGGAAGATAAGAGAGATGAGAGAAAGCTTGACAGATGATGGGGGAAAGCAGGAAAGGGGGAGCTTGGGGGACGATGGTTCCAGGAATATGGAGAAACTTGGAGGAATGCCCAGAAACTTGGAGTGGGAGCTAGGGAGGGAGACACAGGGAAAATAAGGGAGGCGATAAAGACAGCCTCAAAGTGTAAGGAGGCCTTGAATGTCAGGACAGGAAGTTTGAAATTGATGATGGAGGTGTGGAGGAGACAGAAGAGACAGAGGGAAGCAGGGAGTGATGCTGTCTCAGGAGCCTAAGAGGCCTGTCACGGGCATAGGGAGGCTGGGACTGCGGGAAAGGAAGGATTGCAAGGGGAGGGAGAATTTCCAACTCTCATGTGCCTCACAGATACATTTTAAAAAAGCACAATAAGGACTATAATGAGGAAATAAATGTCATAAAAATGTTTGATAGCAGATGGGACATAGAAACACGAAGAAATGCCAATAACCTCCAGCCAAGAGCAATAAGGGAAAGAGTTTGGTCTAGCTGACCTCGAAGCTCTGTTCCAACCTTGCAGAGCCTGTAATTCTATGCTTTGGTTCAATTTATTGAATTCCACTTGCGTTTATTTGCCAGCTACCGCCTATGTATAAAACACAATGCAGCGTGTGGTAGTGGAGGGTGGGGTGGGAAAGGGACATGCAATTGAATGTAATCCCTCCTCTGAAGAAGACGTGTGTATCCTGGGGAGAAGATCTCGTGAACTATAATGAGTCAATGAGCTCAGAAGATTAGACATTCGATGGAAGCCCAGACAGGATAGTTTTAGGGACTGACAGAGAAGGTGAAGGCATTCATTGGGGAGAGGTAAAATTTGTCTAAAAGGGGTAAGAAAAGTGCTCTGATAGAGAATGATAATTTTGGAGGCAGAATTTTAAGATGGTTCTGGATGAAACACACTCTTGTATAACTCCCTGTCCTTGAGTGTAGGTGGGACCTGTGACGTGCTTCTAGCCAATAGACCATGTCAGAGTGGTGGATGCCACTCCTGATTAGGTTATAGGGTAAATAAGGTGATAATCACACATTCAAAGAAGTGAATTGCCATTTGTGAGATGTCTGCTTGGCAAGGAACTTGGGGGCCTTAAGGAGCTGGGATTATTTCCCAGCTGACAGTCAACAAGAAAGCAGGATCTCAGTCCTACAACTGCAGGGGACTGTAGTCTTCCAACAAATGGGTGAGCTTGGAAAAGGACCCTGAACTCCAGAAGGGAAAGCAGCATGGAGAACATCAGACTGGAGTCTTGCAAGACCCTGAGCACAGGATCCAGCTAAGACGTGTCTGGATTCCAGACCAATAGAAATGACGAGATAGTAAAGGGATGTTCCTTATTTATTTATTAATTTTTTAAAAAGATTATTTTATTTATTTGAGAAGGGGGGAAGGGCAGATGGAGAGAGAGGGAAAATCTTTTAAGCAGACTCCATGCTGAGCATAGATCCTGATGCGGGGCTCGATTGCGTGATCACAACCCTGAGATCACCACCTGAGCCAAAATTGAGAGTCAGACCCTTAACAGGCTGCATCACCCAGGCACCCGAAGAGACATTCTTGAAATCACGAAGACTGTGGTAATTTGTTATACAGCAATAGAAAACTAACAGTACAAGCTAGCATGTCTGGCTGAAGCTCTGAGTGCATACTGGGGTCAGTGGGAAAAAAGGCTCAACAGATTCTTTGGGATGAGATAATTTAGTCTGGTCCAAATTAGAATCTATGTAATGAATGGAATCTGATTCAAATGGGAACTAAATTAAATTCCAGCAGGTGGGATAATATGAGGGACACTGTGTGAGCCGCCATGTTCTGTGGCGATGACAGGGGCATGGGTTGGGGAATAAGTGGAGAAGTAAGGATGGGGAGGCAGGTAGCAACCAACACCGTACTAACCTTCCAGCACTTGCTTACCCTGTGGCTATATCACTCCCTTCCAAGTTTGTGATGTGTGTGTCAAATCACTATGTTGGACACACAAGTTAAGGTAATATAGTATGTCAATTATATGTCAATTAAAAAAAAGCCTGAGCACCTGCTATGAGAAGGCGCAAGACAGGAGTGAATTATGGCAGATGAAACTGCCATGGAATCTGAGAAGTAGGAGGTGGGTGGAACCCTCAAATACGTCTCTCCTAATCTACTTCTAGAAAGAATGACTCACCACCATAGAAAGACTGGCTTGTTAGACCTTGTCAATCATGAGAAGACTTTCTTTATCTGAACTGTAATTTCATGGAATCACAGTTGTCAGAGATGAGACATTCCTTTAAAAGATGAAATCAGTGAAGATCCGAAGAGGAGACAGTAATTGTCCAATCTCCCAGAGCCACTCCATGCTAGACCCTGTACCACCTGCATGCCCTCTACCACCAGCCTCTCCGGTATGGGGCGAACACATGAAGGAGGAGGATGTCAACTATTGGGAGTGAAAGTGGCCAACTTTACCTTCTGGATTTGTACACAAACCTAATAATCGGCCAAGCCCCGCCATAGCTACCAGATAGAGCATCGCGTTTGCTGTGAGCGTGGTCACGTCTCTGCTTCTGTTCTTCTTGACTATTTCCATTCCCATGTATTTGCTTTACGTGTGTTTATTGCATAACCTTCTACCTTTCCCTTTGGAAAAGCACTGCTAATAGCAGGCTCAATGAGTCCTGGGAGAAGAGAAAAGAAAGGGACCATAAAATGGGAAGTCTCAGATTTTTTTCCTGACTCATTAACATTAAAAACACTTTGTCAAACTGTGTGTGCACCCAGACATATTTTCCTGGATTGGAATGCTGGGGCCAGGCCAGTCCTACAACCACCCACCCATTAAACATAGACTGATGTCCTGGAAGAAGGTCAGTGACTATCTCACGATGGAGTCAGGTCCCTCTAGCCAGGATGGCTGACTGGAGCCCTTAGTGTTCTTCTGTGGAGTCTGTCGAAGGCCTCACCTTATAGGAAATGACAAATAGCCACTCTCTAATAGCAGAATTTCCCCTGGGAGGCATTCCTAGGAAAGAGCATAAAACCACAATCAAATGACCATGCTGCTTCCCATGTTAAGTACACGGTGAGTGGTTCATGTGTGGGCTTTGGACAGAAGTCTAAAGCTCCAGATAGACGATTGGGCTGCTGGCGCCCTTAATGACTTCACTGGCCTTGACATGTGAGGAAGCAGGACATGTACCCATTAGAGGGAAATTTTTATTAGAGTGGCCATTCCAGGGATTATTAGCAACTTGTAAAGAATGTAATTACCACTTAAGCTGTATTCAGCTGGATACATTTTAACTCTAATTGAAAACAAATGTATGCTTTACTGTATGGTTGGTTAAGCCCCGCAATTGTGACTGTTATCTTATTATTTGCCATTAATTAAAACAGCATGTGCTGGGATTTATTTGCAATTATGCAGTTGCAATTTGATGAAGGCTCAAAACAGACGTCTCTGTTTAGTGTTTGTTTTGCAGCAACCAGCTCCACTTGAGCCACTGTGATTTTGGCCACAAACTTTTCAGATCCACTGAAATGATGACATAAGATATAGGTGCCCTTTTGTTTCCATTCTTTTTAGAGAACATTTTAAACTCATCAAACTCTTCCTTACTCTTGTAACAGGAAGGACTTTGACTGTGGCCACCTGAACATTTTAATCTTGATGACTTACAGAAGAAATCAGTTTCCAGCTTCTTTTGATCATTATGAGGAGCGCTTAGGGCTTTGAGCTCCTTTGAATATTGTGTCTGTTTTTAACCACATGCAATCGTCAAGGACCTCATAGGGTTTTTTTTTTTTTTTTTTTTTTAAGCCTCAGATTGGATGTTTCATCCCAATGTACTGGGAAATTTGATTTTAGGAGAAATTGATCTAATTACATAACTTGCCTTCTGAGACTGCATTTCAAGGCCTAGATTTGAAAATTAAGAGCCCTGGCTCTAGTTCCCCTAGTTTGCTGTGAAATCAGGAAGTGACTTCACATCTCTGGACTTTAGTTTTGCCAACCGTGAAACTGGGATAACAAACCTGATCTTATCTACCTAGTAGGGATATGCTGAGACCACAGGAGATGACAGCAGTGGAAAGGCTTTAAATCTGTAAGGAATATTCTAGAGGTCAGGATCATAATGATGAGAGTCTTCCTCTCACCACAGACCCATGAGGTTGGTCTCCACTGAATGCAGCAAGGCCTCCACACTTATTGGATGCTCAATAATGTTTTCTGAAATGGCAGCCATGGTTTCATGGTATGCCCCTTAATGGTCACCGTGATGCACTGAGGACGGGCACACAGACATGAATTGCAGCCATGGATGGGGGGATTTGTGTATTGAAGGGAAGTGCCCTGTCTTTGAGATGACGAGCTGCCCGATTACCTCCCGTAGAGCATTCTCCAACTGTTGGTGGTGCTGATGGTGTTTTCCACTGGCTTTCCCTCATCCTCCTTCTGTGACCATCCTAAGGGTCTCTCTCTGGGCATCATCCTGTTTCATATTCCTTGTCGTCATCATCCTTGTTGTCAATTTAAGGTATATCTCTGAGCTTTTAGAGGCTTAGCTATGCCCAAGCTTACCTCATATGTTGTGTGTTCCAAAGACCATGTGATATGGTAATGGGAGATGTCAGCCCAAGCTGAAGTGCCTGGAAAAAAGCCTAGCCAAGCTACAGAGAAGACAGAGCTCAGGAATCTGAATTCTGTAATAAGGCTCTATAATAAGGTTCTGACAGAGATGGGGGAATTTGATTCCGAGACAACACACTTGAGGAAATCAAAGCTAGTTAAATATCAAGTTGTGCAAGAATTATCAAATAAGCATGGCATACAAATCTGATCGTTGTCTCTCTGTCAGATCTGGCCCTTGTCTATCTTCCCACATTGGTTTATCAGCCCCTCTTGCCATTTTACTCAATAGATAAAGTTTACTCTGCATTTGAACCCCCTGAGTTTCCCCATGCTGTCAATACACCATGTTTTTAGGCCTTTGTACCTTTTTACGTGCTGTTTGTTGCCTCTGCCTGGACTATCTCCCTCCCTGATTGCAGGTCTGCCTCCTCCCCCTGGGCCCCTTGAGAGCTGGAACTCATCTTATTTGCTTCTATATTTTCAAAACTCAGGTGTTGGTACAGAGTGTTCATTAACTGAATATAGGGATAGATCATGGGTGTCTGATAGAACTTTCTGTGATGATAGGAATGTTCTGTCTCAGTGCTGTCCAATCCAATAACCACAAGCCATGGGAATCAAGTCAAGGAAGAGGGGATGAACTGCTTTGCCTCGGCTGCAGAAGCCGTCCCAATAGGAGACGATGCTCTAAGGCCGCTTTTCTGGGCGGAGTCATCTCGCCTTTGGCACAATCATTCCTACAAGGCCAGGGAAGGTACAGGGCAGCCAGGGAGACAGAGCATGTCTGGGTCGGGGAAGAAAAAGAGCACTGCAGGGTCACCAGCTGGAACAAGCTGAAACTGAACACAGCTGGAGGTCATGCTACATGCTTTCCAGATGCCTCCCTGGGAACTGGTTCCTATTATATCTCTGCAAAGGAGGTGCTTGAAATAAAAGTGAAATCACCATGGCTCCATGGTCATTTAGGTATGACTCTCTAGAACCACAGTGTCCATGCTGGGGGGTACCTCAGGAGTCACCACCCAGAGGGGTTCCTACGGCTTCAGAAAATCCACAAGTCCCCTGAACTGTAGGGAAATGTTGCGCATGTAACTATTTTCCAGAAAGATGGTTCTCAGCATTCACAAAAATTTCTGTGAGATTTATAAATCAAAGAAGACTTGGAACTGCTGTTCTATCTCATACCTCACCTACCACGTCCTGTATGAAGAATTTGAGGCTCAGAGAGCAAAAATGTCATTTCCCCGCTCATGCAGTGAGTCAGTGGGAGGTCAAGGGTGGGAGAGAAGGCAACCAAGGATACAGCTTACGGTTACTCATTAGAGACCCTGTCCCGTTGGCCTGATTATCCTCAGCACCTTTCGAAGTAGCTGTTCCAGCTCATATTCACCTACTATGTTCACATCAACCTTAATTTTTTTTTTCAGTCTTCACAATATATCATGAGAAACTTTGTTATGCCTGGTTGAATACCGGAGCTAATGTCAGAGCTTCATGATTCCTAGGGGCCACTGGGAACTGTAGAATTAGCAGAAATGATCTGTGGATACTTGCACAAACCAAATATTATCTATGGACTAAAAAAATGGTATGTTTTCCACATATGTATGAGAACCTTAAAATAAATGCTGACGCTGGGGATAAACAAAATGGCGCGTGCATGCACGTGTACACACACACACACACACACACACACACACACACACTCAACAATGGCAATTGAAGCTCTGAGCTTTGAAATGTTTTTATGCCATAGGAACCCTCACACTTACACAGGTATGAACCCCCGAAGTATGTCTCCTGCATTTCCCTGAGTCTGGCAATCCTGGGAAATGAGGTTAAAACGGATGTGTTCTTTTTTTTTTTTTTTTAAAGATTTTATTTATTTGACAGAGAGAGATCACAAGTAGGCAGAGAGGCAGGTAGAGAGAGAGAGGAAGCAGGCTCCCTGCTGAGCAGAGAGTCCGATGCGGGGCTCGATTGCAGGACCCCGAGATCACGAGACCTGAGCCGAAGGCAGAGGCTTTAACCCACTGAGCCACCCAGGGGCCCTGAAACGGATGTGTTCTTAATAAAATTATTGTTTCAAGTGCTTTCTCTAGTCCCCAAATGAAAGTTAGCTATGGGCATTTCTCAGGTGTGAAGACACCCCATCCTACAACAAGAGTCCCTGATTCTACCAGGCCTCCTCTACTTCCCTGAGGCTGCTGCCATTTGGAGGAAGCACCTAGGCTTCTGACTTTTTGGATGGTAGGGGGTGGGTCCTATCATTTTTAGGGATGTTGGCCTCATCACTGGGCAGATGGGTTAGGGCTAGGATATCTTCATCCAAATTGGGGACGATTGGGATAACTATGTAGTCTGATGGGAAGGTGGCCCAGGGTTGATTGGATCACATACTGCCCATGGAGGGGCGGACACACTGTCTCATCCAAGGTCCCAGAAGGCACCACGGCCAGCGCCATCTGCCTGGTTCACTTACAACGAAGATGCCATTTATTATGCCCTCTGCTTTGTTTATCCTCATTGGGGCTTGTCATCAATAAAAACTAGCTTATGGGTTGTGCAGTTATGAACATTTAAAATGTACACTTTGGGACAGACCAGTTGTTTCACATCATAGTTTTTCCCCTACAGACTTCAATTAAATTCTAGGCCAAGGAAGACCCAGGGGAATAGGACCACACACTGTACTTTAAACTGTGTTTGAGGAGATGATGGATTGAGCCCTCACAGTAGCCAGATTCTTAAAGAATGCTCCCTGCCCCATCCCCCTCCCGCCACAAGACATTTCCACTCAGTGTTGTTTGTTTAGACATCTACAGACAGGAACCCCATTCAGAAAGTAGAGCACAGAGGGCCTACTACTGCCTGAGTGTCTCAGAAGTAGATGGGCAAGTGGCCCTTGTCCTTCTCTGTGAGGCATATGACTTGTCTCCTCATGAAGGTTCTGGGGTTGCTCGCCAAAAGAAAGGATGTTCCCTGAGGGAACTGAGCACTGGCAGGGAACCTCTTTTGATTGCTCTCTGTTATAAGAAAGTAGGCTTACCAAAGAAACACACTGAGATCTTGCTGAGGGCTTTAATAGAACTGAGTGGTTCAAATATACCAGATCTTCTCCTCGGCCAAGCTTGGCAGCGTTTCACAACCCTCCTAGAGTTGGCACAGGCTCCGGTGCTCTCTGTCCTTCCCTCTGCCAATGGCCACCTCCGGTGGCCACCTTCTCAACTATGGTGCCACTCCCTCCCGTATCTCCTGTTCAGGTCCTGTCTAGTCATCATTCTCTTGTCGCAAATGGGTTTATAGATTTTCTTTTTTTCTCCAGAAAGTAGTTTTGGCAGTGATGTGTAGGGTACGGTCTTGGGTATTTTGACTGCTCCTGAGAGAAGAACAAAGATGATGCCATGAAGGTGTGAGAAACGATGGGAAATGAGGAAGGGAACTAACTCCCTGTCACCAGCCTACTTCAGGATTCATATGGAAGAGTCCCTGCTTGTTTGCTGGGAGTCAAGCTCCACGTGTGAGAAGTTACCAGGACCCCACGTGGTTGGAGTTGAGAGTAAATGCAGAAAACCAGTAGCACTTCACATAGAGGGCTTTTCTGGGAGGGTGTCTTGCTCCTCAGCTGCTAGGCATTTGGAAGGGACAGCTGCAGACGCTGCTCCTATCTAGGGCAAGCTCTCAAAATACCTTGCTTTCAGATATACCCTGTTCAGGATATACTCCTGGAAAGAGAGCAAAACAGCATACAAAACTTCCTCAGTTTCTTGAGAAAGAGACTAGCTTTGGAGGGCTAGAATGATGTGGATTGGATGAAAAGATTGAAGAATGTCACAAATTCCGGGAAAATCTGGAAAATGAGACTTCTACAGATGCCCTAAAGATCTCTCAGCCCAGCAAAGCTGGCTGATAACTGCTATCTCCTTATCACCAGATGTGGTCTTCCTGGAACTCCTTCAGAAAACAGTTTGTAGTGGACCAGTTGTTTTTAACAGTGGAATGGTGAGGATTTTTCAGTATAGACTGAACTTTTACGGAGAACATTTCCCAACGCAGGTTTTAAGAGATGGGGGACTATTTCAAGTTAGCAAGTGTTTGGTGAACTCCTAAATAAATCAGTAACCCAATGTGCAAACAGATTTGGCTCTGAGTGCTAGGCCCACCCAGACTCAGATGGGTTCTGGAGAGCAAAGCTGGCAATTGGATTGAAAGGGAATCCAGCACAACAGTGTCTTTCAAACAAAGTCCCTGAAAATGGAAAATAAGCTACAATAATAGCAGTGGAAACATTCGTTTTAGGTTCTGTAAAGAAATACTTTTTATGAAGATCCTTAGAAGGTGAATACATTTTAAAAACACGTTGGATTTGTTTGGTTGATTTTCCTCATTTTAGAATGAAAGAAATTTAGAAAAGATAAAAGAAAAATTGGGTGAGGCCCCAACTGCTTAATTCCAAGTCTAGAGCTGTTCCCCTTCCCCATCTAACCATCACTTGCTTCTTTCTTTCTTGAGATTCCCTTAATAGTTTTTAGTTTATTGTGCAGAAACAAGAGGCCAGGATAAAGTAGAGAGGAAGTCATCATTTGGCTGCATGTGGGCATCTGGGCTTTTTACTCCCTCGAATGGAAGTGTGGGCTGTTTTTGATTGGGTAGCTTGCTTTGATAGCAAGTACAGAAGGTTCCTAGATGACTAAATCCTAGTTAAATCTGGTCACCTCCTCAAAGGGTTATATTTTTAACATGTATTTTTCCATAGGAACAATAACAGAACTATGGTTGATCCTTTCCTCCCCTTCCTGCAGGTCTTTGTGTCTCTCCCCACAGACTGTAAAGAACAAGAGAGCAACTATGATGTGCTGGTACCCGGCCTCCATGAAGACTGTGAGGGGAGAGAAGCAATGGTGCTTTAGGGAATCATGGGATAGGGGCTCAGCAGGAGAGACTTGGGAGTCTAAGGCAATGGACAGGGATAAAGGATCAACGTTGGGTAGTACCAAGGTTTTTGGCGTCAGGGTAAGAAATCACAAGAAACTCCTCTTAGAAACCCTCTTTTCCAGCCTATCAGTCATGAGATTTTTATTGTCACATTGGACCCTGGGATAAAAATTCTTCTACCAGGAAGAGAGGGATGGCAATTTTATCAGTCATTAATTTTGGTGAGCACATTTGGGTTTTATCCCTAAAAACTAAATGGAAAAACAGCTGGTAAATGGGCTCTTTTTTTTTTTTTTCTTTTTATCAGCAGACTCATATATGCTGTCAGTTCTCAACTTTCTGTTCCCACATGAGTGTCGAATTTATGTTAGTTTCTGCAAAAGACAGATCATCCTTCTCAAGGCTTTTGCTCACTATGAGCTATAAACTACCAATCCAAGGAAAAGGTGGGACAAATGGGCAAAATGGGAGTGAATAGAAGGACCATCTGTTGGAAAGCTTTACTGTTGATGGTTCTTGGGTTGGAAGTCCTTCAGGGAACTCCGTAGTGGCTGGTCTTGAACACCCACAGTGATTCCCATGGCGCCTTGTACCTTGATTCCAGCAGGAAGGCCTAAAAATACTTGCATTTTTGCAGGATTCTCTTCTATAAGGGCAAAGAAAAGCTGTCCTGCTCTCACTCACATGTCCTTTCTTATTTTATCCCTTGTCAGGACCTCTAGATAATTCTGGCAATTGTAGGCTACCTCAAAATGTGGCTGTCTTCCATTTGGTTTCTGGGACAGGTCCAGGTATGTTCATGGAGGATTCTTTCCATTCTCATCCTGGGCTATCATGGAAATCACAAACAGAATGCCTGGGTCCTAACAAAGTTATTTCAAGGAAGGGAAAAATAGCCCTGGTATGCATTTGCTAAATATTAAGTTGTTTAAATAGGGCTAGGTGTTGGAAATAGAAGGAACTAGACAATCCTGCTCTAGAGAACCCACACTGTGGTGGGAGATTAGACATATAAACAGATGATCCCAAAACTGATGTGGTGCTAGTAGACAGGTATGCATGGAGAATAATGGTAGTGTAGAGAATAAAGTCATCTCCCTTACGAGCAAAAGTAATGAAACAGTTGAGACCTAAGTTGAACTATAAAGAATGATCTAGGGTTCATGAAGCTGGGAAAAAGGTAAAAAAATTACAGGCAGAAAACACAGGATATAAACACTGCAGGAATGGATGTTATGGCTAATGTACCACTGTAACTCAAGTGAGATAATGTGAAGATTGTATTTCCCTCTAGAATCATTGCAATTTCCCTTCCACTTTCTGGATTTGTTCGTTTTGAATGACAAATACACAAGAGGGGAGAGAGAGAAAGGGAAAGAGAAACAAGATCAATCGGCTGGACCATTGCTTGTATTACCACCACGTAGGACGAAGATGAGAAGACTCTCTTTCAAAATCTTGGATTGGTGCAAACACCCAGCAACTTCCTGTTGCTGAAATCATGAACTTGGGCCTGGAATGGAACCTTCTACACCAAGCCTTAGTCACTGGGTCAGAAGAGCACTTCATGGAATCCCAGAGACTACCTAGCTCAGTATTCATTCCTTCTGTTTTCTCCACGCCATCGAGGTACCTGGCAATGGAGTTCTGTGATCTGGAGAGCATGTGAGCATGATGTTACCCGATGAGTTACCACGAGTACGGGAACTGTGGGAACGGTGTGTCCCACAGGGCAGATGCCATTGACTCCGTGAAGCTCCCAAGGGAGGCAGATTTCTTGGCCCATGAAGTTTGATAAAGGGCCCAAATCCTTCAGTAGCTGTCCACAGAAGGACTCTCCCTGGAGAACTGGTCCTGGATGAAGCATAATTTATGGACAGCGAAGCAGCACCAAGGAAGGACCTGGCCTCTTCTTGGATCCTGAGTGACTCCCCTGGGAAGATGCCCGACTGTGGCTGTCAGGGTGTGTGTCCAAATTTTCATTTGAAAGGAGAAGCAGAGAGCCAACTGCAGGTGTGGGCATGGCCCTTCCTTCACCCACAGACCTTCTGGAGGAGGCGGTGCTTTCTGAGAAAAGCCTAATGAAAAGGATCAAGCTCACCCAGAGGCCCCGCTGTGCGGGAAGATTGCTTCCAAGAAGCGATTCATTTTTAGTTTAACAACTGTGCATTTGGTCCCCACACAATTTATCTTCATGCAAAATCCCATACCTGTGTGCCAGATGTGCACAGCTGTGTGTGAGCAACTGCTGGTCTATCTGGATCGCGTGCCAAGTGCCTGTTTCTTTAAATTAGGGTAGGTTGGGATTAGGGCTGTGTGAAAATGTCATTTTGAAACCAGAAACCAAGCAAGCCTCGGCTACATGGGGTTTGGAGCATAGCATGATGATGAACCAAGGTTGAATGAGTCTTTTCCAGGACCCCCCAGAACCTCCCCCTTTCATGACCTTTGAAATCCAGCCGCGTTCTGGGTCTGCAGAGGTTAGGCTATCTGGAGACTGAGGACTGCTCAAGTGTGCGGCCCTTGTAAATGCTTGTGGTGAAACTGCAAAACCTCTGCCCAGCCCTCGGGAGCTTCTGGAGCAGAATAGAACTTGACATTTTTAGTTTGTGTTTCAGTTTCTACCCTCTGGCCTCAGGAGAAGCGAGACCACAAAATACTCAATGGCTCTAGGGGTATGGAAGAGCAGGGGGGTGGGCTGAGGAGATGGCCTTCTCCTGAGAAACCCGGGGATCCATAGCACCGGCACATGCACATTTCCCCTCGGTCTCTCTTTTCGTGGCCAAAGAGTCACCGCTGAAGAGATTCAGCCATTGTTTTGCCATTCTGGGACTGACTTACTGTGTTTCCACTAATGCCAGGCGTGTGCCAGGCCTCAATAGGAGGTAAACTCCAGGGCGCATCCTAAGTGTTCAAATGTTAGCTGTTGATGGGCTTATTGGAGATTGGCCGTTTTTTTCCAATTTTTTTGGTGACCTACCAGATGCCAGGTATCGTGCAGAAAGTCTCTCGGTAATTCCCACAAGTCCCCGAGACGGGCACTATTATTCCTATTTTACCAATAGGAGAATTGAGGCTCAGAGAGATTAGAGAGCTCACTCAGAAATTACATTATCTCCTCCACGGTGGGGCCAGAGTGAAGATTCAGCTGAGTCTGATCTGAAATTCTGTTTTCCTTCCACCATGCTGTTGCTGTTCCTTGTGCCTCGTGGCTGTTACCAGAGTCCAAGGAGAGGGCCGGTGTCTCTGTCCAGGAGGGCACTGCGTTTGCTCTTTCTGGCCATGGCACCATCACTGTACCTGGACAGGGGCCCGCAGTGTGACCGCCTACTTGTTACACGTCTCAGTTCTGTTCCGGTTCTCCCACGGACAGGCACTGATAAGTCAGCCCACGATACCCAAGCTCAGTTTGCATTTCAGCAACATTCTCTAAAAACAATAACCAGATGCAACTTAACTCATGTTGTGTCCACATAAGGAATCCATTCCAAGGAAAGTCAGGGGATGCACTGTGATTCTCAGTCAGATGAATGACTCCACTCTTCCCTGGGCTCATTTTAGAACTCAAAGAAGAAATAACATCTAGATTAATTTTAGAGTTCAGACTTTGAATCCGGTCTCAGGAAGAATGCAGATATAATTTAGTCTTATAATGATGACCCCTTAGATCACAGATCACTCGTGGGTAGTGGCTCCTTCTACCCACCTGCTGTATTCAAAGCAATTTCCTCTTCTCAGTTTGGAGAACTATTTCAGACTTTGCTCTCTTCCGAGCTACTTAGAATCAGGCCACCATCCTGGGAGTACACACCAGGATCCTCCAGGAATTACATCATTTATTTTTCAACAAAAATTAATTTAATTTGGTTTAGTTTAACAAGAGTGTATGATCACATATTTGATAACCAAATAGATGCCTTGACATAAATTTCAGTCCTGGTTAAGCTCTCTTCCAGTGAGAAAAACAAAAACTCTCAAAGGTAATTGGTATACCACCTCTCCAAGGGGGAAAAAAGGGTAGGCTTTCCATTTTCTTAAACATAAAACTTAAAATCCACATACAATAATAAACAAATGGTTTAAGGCATTTTATGTCATAAATGTGCTGCCATTATTTAGTTATGAATTTTCAGGTTCAGGAATTATGCTAAAACCCAAGGGTCATTATGGAATGTCTGTATATTTGATTTCCAAAGCTCCAGATAGATTTTAATGTGTTCAATGTTATACCACTGCACTCCCTGAGCTATTTCTGTATCCTCAGAGACATGTCCTAATAACAGGCCTCCGTGTCTTCTGCTTAGTGAAATGTGTGAATAATAGCTCCAAAAAGAGTATATATATATATGTATATATATACACACACATAGATATATGTGTGTATATACATTTACATGTGTATATATATGTATATATATATATATATTTAACTTTAACATATGTTCCCACATGGCCAAGTGATTGAACCTAATACAGTTAACAACTTAGGAAAGGATTCATTGAATTTTCCAGGTCTCTTCATGGCCAGCGTTACTTTGTAAAGAGACCCTAAACGTGAAATAATCAACATGTTAAAGTAATCTAGATGTTTATGATTTGATAACTCTTTGGTGCATTGTTTAACAACATGTTTTCAATTTACTTTCCTTCAAATAGCTCCAAATAACCCCGTGATTTTGGATGATTGATTATGGGAATGCTGCTTTTACTGTACATCCAAGGTAATTTTAAAATTACATCTTCTTTTCATTGTTAAGGGGTAAAATCATTTGCAGGTCTTGACATGATTTATCAGAGAAAGGGGGATAAAGGGTCAGTCTTGGCCTCGCTCTATTAGAACATTATTATGTTAGCCCAGAAGTAAAGCATTAGACTTCATGGAAGCTAGGTTCTTGTCCCCAGCACGCTGAAGAATCATATTTGTGGTCGTAGCAGAGTCATTAACCTCTTAGGATTCACCTTCCTTCCATATAAAACCCAGCAAAACAATTGGGATCAAAACCTCCCTTAGTGATTCTGATTCATTGTAACTGTGTCAGGGCCTAGAAATCTGTATTTTCTATTAAAAGCTGGGGTATGTAATCCGAGAAGTTTGGAAAACTCTAGATTAAATGACTTCAGTGTCCAGGTCTAAAGTTCTCCAGCTCTAGAACTAAGCTTTTCTGTGGTCTAGACATTTTTCTTTCAATACAACCATTTTATTATGTAATGGCAACCTTACTTTAACCGTATGGTGTATGTGTATTTCTCGCAGACACGGTACCCAAACCTATATGTAAATGAGTTTTTAAAGCCTTATTAGAACCTTGCACTGTGAGCATATTAGTCATGGTTACCTGCTACAACAAAATCCTCAATCTTGGTCGCTTCACACATCCCCGTTTTATCTTACTCATGTAAAACCCTCCTCCGCCTTGTAACTGCCATCTGGAATGTGAGTCCTTCACGCGAAAACAAAGATGGAGACACTGGATCTTACCTCTCATGACAGAAGGTGATGCGTGGCACTGCTTTAAGCCCATGGGTTAAAAATCAGTCACCTGGCCCCGATCCAACTGGAAGGCTGGGGAAATACAAAGGAGCAGAGGCAGATCTGATAAACAGACTGTCTTTGACACAGGAGGGGGTCTCATTATTACTGCTTTAAGAAACTGAGTCTCAGGAAACCAGTTCACAGTAGGACTGCGCTAGAAGAATGTCAACGATGAGAGTGTTGCCCGGTATTTCATTCAAAAAAGGAGGCATGCATTATTCACAAGAGCCAAGATGTGGAAGCAACCTGAATGCCCATCCGTGGATAATGGGTAAAGAAAATGTGGTAGGACGTGCACTAGATATTATTCAGTTTTAAAAAAGAAGGAAATTTTGTCACATGTGACTTCATGGATGAACCTGAAGGCTGTTATGCTAAGTGAAATAAGCCAGTCACAGAAGGAATAATACTGCATGACTCCACCTATATGAGGTACCTAAATAGTCACGAAGAGTGTAGAATGGTGGTCGCCAGGAGCTGGGGGGAGGGGGAAGCTGGGAATTGTCGTTCAACAGGTATAAAGTTTTCCCATTTATCTTCAAAATAAATTTTTAAAAAATTTTATTTATTTATTTGACAGAGAGAGACACAGCGAGAGAGGGAACACAAGCGGGGGGAGTGGGAGAGGGAGAAGCAGGCTTCCTGCCCAGCAAGGAGCCCAGTGCAGGGAGCAGGGAGCCCGATGCGGGGCTCGATCCCAGGACCCTGGGATCATGACCTGAGCCGAAGGCAGACGCTTAACAACTGAGCCACCCAGGCAGCCCTCCCCAAAATAAATTTCATGGAGGTAAAGGATGCCTAGCAAAAATTCATAAATAACAATAAAATATAAAATATTCTTTATGATAAAAAGGCATGGCTTCTAAGAATAAAACTTATGTGTTTTCTTAGAAGAGGATTTTCTTCCAAATAAATAACAAGAGAAATGATATATATTTTTTTAATTTTATTTTTTCCCCAAATACTTTTATTTTATTTTTTCAGTGTTACAAGATTAATTGTTCATGCGCCACACCCAGTGCTCCATGCAATACGTGCCCTCCTCAATACCCAACATATTTTTGAAGTTGTCTTTGCTACTCTGTCTTTACATGCTGAAAACGGAAGGAATCCTTCCCCCTAAAGCAGAAAGCAGATGTGTGCTCCTACTAAAGGGCCACAAAATCTGAGGGAACCTGTCCGTGATCTAGTGTGACTGGGACTTGCTCATGACAATGAAATAGAAACCTCAAAGTATCAAAGAATCATCCTTTTACCCTTAGCTTTTTAAACAATTCTTAGCACAGATTACTTCTTCACAACTAAAACCTGTGAAATAACAACTTGTCTATTCAAAGCACACCTGTTGTAAATAGATACTTTTTTTTTTCTTCCTTTCTACTTGTGACCCTGAGAAACCTCTCGATAATTCAACAAACAATTTTAAAGGCATGAAGAGATTCCAAGATCCGCAGAAATAGAATTCACGAGGATAGGCTCTGTGAACAGTGCATCCACAGCAAAAACAAAACAACAACAATAAAGCAGATCTGTAGGTCACTGTAAGACACGAAGTGAGAACCGTAATAATCCACGTACGTAGGGAGTAATGGAAGCCTAAGAAGGGAGTTTTCTTCTGAGTTCGAGGAGTCAGGAAGGGCATCGGGGAGACAAACCGACAATTTCTCGAGGCCTGCAAAGACGAGACATCCTTTGTCAGATCTGCAGGGTAGCCTGCATGTGGGAGAAACTTCCAGAGGAGGGGAGAGCTTGAGCGAGAACGCAGAGACAGGAGAGTCTGAGCACTGGGGAAAATGCAGCGGGCAGCTGATGGCTGCAAATCTGGGCTAAGGCCAAACGTTCAAGAACCTAAATATCCTTGCAGAGGAGTTTGGACTCTACCCCGTGTTCCTTACAGAGACATCTGAGTTTTCTAATGGGGGGTCAAGCCTGTGCTGTGGAAATACCACTCTGGTGGAATTCTGCACTTGCGCATCTCCATGTAGCCCAGACGGACAGGAAGTTTTCACCCACTGTCTATTTTTCTCCACTAATCCATAATAATATAAAATTATGTGACTGTTCCGAGTAAAGAGGACATGCTTCCGCTTTCCTGACAGTTGGCGTGGCCGTGTGACTAAGTTCTAGGCAATGGGACAGAACTAACGACCTGGCAGCAGCTCCAAGGTATTTTTTTTTTTTTTTTTTTAAGACAGCTGCCACGCAGTTGCTTCTCTTGTCTTCTTGCTGCTACTTAAAACGCAGATGTGATGATGATTTACTCGGGCCATTTAAATGGAAAAGGTCAATTGAATTTTCTTCGATTTGAATTGCTTTTCAACTTTTGTCGAAACTCAGCTGGGCGTATTTACGGAAGTGTATTTCTGGGTTCTCATTCCGTTCCATTGATCTATGTATCTACCTCTGCAAATCCCATGTTGTATTAATTACTGGATCTATATGGTAAGCTTTAAGGTCAAGTACAGTGATTCCCCCCACTTCATTCCTCTTCTTCAAGATTCAAGATCACTTTAAGAGATAGATTTTACTTTATAACTTGGAAAACACACATGCAGACTCACACATAAATGTGAAACCCATTTTATGTAAATGACATATTGGTCATTTGTGATGTGCCCAGATTCTTTTCTAACCTATTCTACTGCATTGTATTCTCTCATTAAAAAGTGCTGGTGATGACCCCCTATGTTGATTTCACAGCCCACCAAATGGGTCTTCCCACCTGCAGTTTAAAAGACATTGTCCTGGTGGTGGGTATTGAGGAGGGCACGTATTGCATGGAGCACTGGGTGTGGTGCATGAACAATTAATCTTGTAACAGTGAAAAAATAAAATAAAAGAATTTTGGGGGAAGAAAGAAATAAGATGCCTTCGTAGAAGAAAGTGGGGAGGGCCTACTCGCCATCAAGCCACGGTATCCACCACTGAAAACGGCAGCAAGAGTGAATCCTGCTTCCTTGGAGGTGGGACCAGCCACGGGGTTGCCATCTTCACATTAGGTTTCTTTTCTAATTGCGAGAATGACTTTGAAAGAACGTCCGGCCCACTTCGGGGGATTTTCTCACTCACGGAAAATCTCCAGTCCCAAAACGCCGGATTGGTTTTCTTTGAAAATGGAAAAGCCAGACAGCCAGAAAATCTAAAAGCACCGTAAATTGGTATTTGCTATCAGGCTATTCATTGGGCCGATTCTTTCATGCATGTTACCTTCTTCTGTCCTTCTCTGCTCTAAGTGATCTGTTATAACGTCCATTTTACACATGCGAAAATATAGCCTCGGAAAGGGGAAGGAATCTGTTCAGATTTTCACATCTGGCCGGCAGCCCAGCTCAGACTGCAGCCTGTGCCCGCCTTCCTCTTTAGCCCCAAATCTCATGCGTGAGGCTAAACTGAGGCACGCTGTCGTGGGCAAAAGGCAGAGCCTCTAAAGGATGGTTTTTTTGGATGGTTCAGAAGATGGGTCATAAGATGATGCCCCAACTCCCGGCCTGGACCCCGCCTGGACCCTCCCGGAAGCCGAGGGCCACGTCCCGAGCTGGGCGGAGCCTGCCTCTCCCCGGAGGACCTCAGGGAAAGCGCCTCCACGCCTGCCCTGGACTGCACAGCTGGGCTTCTACACGAGCAAGGGAAAACGACAATCAGGTTTAAGCTGCTGTTATTTCGGGTTTATGTTACTCACAGTTGAATTTAATCCTAACTGATACAACCACTATCCTGCAAGAACAGTGGCAGAAAAATATATATCACATATCCATCACATAAATCTACTTTTATAAGGGAATGAAGTCAAATTATTACCCGCAATAAAAAGGTGTTTCGCAACATGACCCAGGAATTTAGAAGTACCATTTGTTCCTTGTTTCTCCCCGTCTCGCAGACACTGCTCCCCGTGGCCTCCGGGGACAGACGTGAGAGCAGGGTGCTCCAGGGCAAAGGTGTGGTGACCCGGGGAAGTGACCCCATGAAGAACCTCAGAGGACAATGCCTGGATTGTCCAGGTTTGGCCAACAGTGCGCTTTCTCCAACTTTGCAGTTGTCAGAGGAAGAGTTTTCCTGTTTTCTCCTTTACTGAGCAAGTTTTCTGGGAGAAGGAAGGAAAAAAGACAATGGCCGATAAATGAAATAGAAGAAAAACTGAAATATAAACAAACTCTTCACTGAACAGAAAAGTTCAATTAAGAGAAAAAAAAGAAGAGAAATGTAGGATCCTAATTTGAACCATAGCCCCATGTCTAATGCTTTTAGCTAAGAAAAAGAGAGAAAAGCACAAGAAATCTGAGTCAGAGGGAAGATGTCATGGTGAGTTTCAATGGGATGAATTCCTTATTAATTCTAAAGAACACGATGCAACATGGATTTAATTATACAAGTCAACCCACCCACATTCCTCTCTTGCTTTTCACACACATGGGCTTCTGAGGACGATGAAAGGTGGGTGGGGAGAAAGGGAAAAGGAGGAAGAACGCAGGGTGGCTAAGGCCATGGAGAAGGCGGCTCTTCTCCAAGACACAGCTGCTCTTGGCCTCTCCTTTTTAAATGTGCAAACAGCGGGGCCTCGGGGACACACCTGCCACCGTGCCTGGCCCCGTCCACTCCAGCAGGTCCATCTACCTTGGACTCGAGGCCACTTCTTTTTTGTTCTATTTACCGTGGAGAGCAGATTCTTTAAATTTTGAGGGATGGAGAGAAGGAATATCACAAAGGGGGTAGATGGGAGCCTGAAAAAAAAAATCTCAGCTGCTTTTCATTTCCTGTGGGATGCCTAACCCAATCGCACCAAGATTTTCACTGAGAACAAACAAGTCTATTAAAATGCCAACGAGTTTAAATGGATCAAAAATGTAAAAAATTTATATCTTAGTAACAATTGTATATATCTGAGAAGTAAAACATTGATGTTTAGATACCCATCTCCATAGTGAAAAGATTCCTATGGTCGGGCTAATGAACATACTCATCTCCTCGCATATTTACCTGTGTGTGTGTATGTGTGTGTGTGTGTATGTGTGGTGAGCACACTTAGAATCTACTCTTCACAAGTTTTCAGTGTACAATACACTATTAACTGTGGTCACCATGCTGGACATTAGATCTCAAGACTTACTCATCTTGCATAATTGCAACTTCGTTGAAAGAGCATTCAGCTTTCCCTAAGTTTTCTCAGGGACTTTTTATTTATGCTTCTATCGACAATACCCCAGTCTCTGTGCAGGTGAAAACATCAACGATTTCTCCCCATTGTTTCTTCTGGCTTTTTCTTTTCATTTTCAGATAATATCCCACAGAATTCTAGCTGTTGGAGAGTCTCACTGGCCATTCTGTGACTTTAGCTAACTAATTTTGGACATGTTGACTATCAGATGGAGGACATCTCATTTGAGAGAGAATTCAGTGGTGGAATGATGGGTCTACAAAGTCACAGGGCATCAGCATCAGAGTTCAGTTGAAGATTAAAAAAAATCCATAAACAAAATCAACAAAAGATAGTCACTCTTCTAAGCAAAAGGGATACACTGCAGAGACGTGAAGGCTTAGAAAAAAAACTTGAAAGGTTTTAGACAGGACTCCATGAGTGACTCCCAGAGCAACATCACCTAAGTGGCCTGTCAGGGTAGCTGCCACATCTCCCACCACTGGCAAAATGGAGAATTGGCAAAATATACTGGAATATGGCTCTAGGAACACCTCATCTTTACCATAATCCAAGAATCCAGAAACTATCTCCAAAACTATTAAATTTAGAGTTATCCCATGTCTGTTTCCTCTGCAATGACAAGAGAGAAACAAAAACGGTTGCTCATGCACGGCCTCTGGATACTAAAAAACTAGTAAAGGGACACTGATATATTTGCTCAAATCCAGGGTGAGGTCAAGTGGGTGGGAGGCTAACCAGATGTCTTCATGACCACACTCACTCCATCCCACCCGCTCAATATCCTGAGAATGTATCTAAAACCTATATCACGTTTGGAGCTAGTCACACAGAATGTCTTTAATTTTCCAGTCTCTACAGTATAAGAAAGTACATTAAAAAGAGGGTTTTCAACCAGTTTTTCAATCATGGCCCATTTTTTATAAATTAAACTTATTTTGAGATCATTACAGATTCACAGTTTTAAGAAATAATACAGAGATCCTGGGAACTTTTTATTCCGTTTCAGTTGCAATGTCTTACAGAAGCATAGGGCAGTATCACGACTAGGATGATGACATTGGCAGAATCCACTGGTCTTATTTAGATTTCTCAGTTTTACTTGTATGTGTGTGGGCGCATGCACGTGCATGCGTGTGTGTGTGTGTGTGTGTGTGTGTACATGAGCTTAGTTCTCTGCAGTTTTGTCACATGTGTATCTATGTGTCTATTATAACAGTCAAGACACAGGACACAAGACACATCTTGTTGTGTTGAAAATCTAGGAATGACTATAAAGGAAGCTATGGATTATCTTGGATGGTTCCTAAAATGGGTTTGGAAATGATGTCTCCTGCAGTGAACTGGACAGGGTCCTTGTTCAAAGGGGCTCACAGTAGGATGTACCATTATTATAGAACCAGATTTCTTTTCTTTTCACCTTTAGGAGGAGGTTTTCCTCCTATTGGCCTCCTGTTCTTCTTCCTTTCTCCAGCATCCCCTGAGCCAACGCTCTCTCATTATCTAAACAATTGGCTACCTTGAATCTTCTGGGCTCCCATCCACCCTCATAGAGCTTCAGAGTTCATTTTGTTTCCCATAAATAAATAACAGTTTTCTAGTCCCAGCAAATTACATTTATCATTCTTGCCCAAGAGCCAGGTAGGAAGACTGGGAACTCCATGCTGAGTGCTCACCCCTGCCCTAGGCTTGCACAAGACATGTCTAGAGGTTGCAGAGTGCTGGCACAGAGCAGACACCTAAGATCCTGCTACACTGAAACTTCTTCATAAATACCAATTTAATTTTTAAGAACTTGATTTTTTAAAAATTAGTAATTTGGTAATATTTGAGTGTTGACTCTCAGGTAAAGAGATAACTACTCCAAAATAAACTCAATATAATACTGAGTTGCATTTCCAGATGAATGATAAAAACATCCTTATGTTGGTGAATGGTCAAAATTTTGTTAAAACTTTCTTCGTTTTTAAATATTTCATTGTATTTATTTTACCTTTTTCATTTTGTAAGTTATAGTGTTTTATAGCATATAAGTTATATGCTATAAAAGTATAGTGGTATAGCATTTTGTTTGATATTATTATTAGCAATAGCCATTATTAAAGGCCTAATCCAAATAACCAACTAAAATAAAGCATAGTAAGGATGCTTTATTTGGAGGAAGGGAGGGATGCTACATGAAAATTAGGAGAAAAATGAATACGCCTAATTTTTTTATATTTCTATACACATTTTTTAATAATTTAAAATCAAGTAATTAACATATAGTATATTATTAGTTTCAGAGGTAAAGTTTAGTGAATCATCAGTTGCATAGAACACTCGGTGTTCATCACGTCACGTGCCCTCCTTGATGCCCATCACCCAGTTACCTCTTCCCCCCTCACCACCCTTCCAGCAACCCTCAGTTTGTGTCCTATAGTTAAGAGTCCCTTATGGTTTGTCTCCCTCTTTGATTTCATCTCATTTTTGAATACATGTAATTCTTAGTTTTGATTTTTATTTTAAGTATATCCAGTGTGTTAGCTTTGTTATATGTTCCATTAAATATCTGAGTGCTTACAACATGTTTGGCATTGTGCTAGGCTTATTGAGAGTAGTGAAAGAAATATTAAATAGGGGAAAAATCCTGGCTAATAAGTAGACTGGCTTTGAACTGGAGGAGAATCAAAGTTCAGGGGCCCTATTTTGGGACATTGTTTTTTTTTAGAGAGGAAATATGCTTGAGATGCAATAAAGAATTTCACCTGACTACCCTTCGAGTAGCTTCTTGGTAACCCAAAAGTTTAGATGACTTTTTAAAAGTCTTGTGATCAACTCTAATTACTGGGGAAACTATTCCCATAACTGGGAGACCTTTGGGTAGTGGCAAACCCAACAAGGGTAACAGTCATCCCAGTGACAAGAGTAGGCTCAGAGCCAGCAGGAGCAGAAGATAGCAGCAGCAGCTCCTGGGCTGGGGGTCCGCAGGGACACAAGCCACGATGATAGCCTCCTACCACTGCCGCAGCACCTCCTCTGAATCTGGCAAGTGGCCAGGTGCTTTATGTGCACCACGGTTGACCTTCATATCTACGGTCTGAAATAGATACGGTCCATATTCTGTGAATGAGTCTCACACTGCTAAGTCTCACTCTGTTAAGAAGTAGCAGAATCTGGATTTGCCTCTGAAGCCTTGGTCTTCCTACCACACTATAATGCCTCTCAAGAGTAAGGACATTTGGAAGGACAGGTATTTCAGGAACTTTGGGAGCACAGAGGCAATGAATGAGACTGTTGCTCTTGTCATTCATGTCAGGATCATCTTCATGTTGGCATGGTCTGGGGATATTGGTAGGTATTAATCAACAGCAATGACTGTTGATTGAATTAAACTGAAAAGAGTTTCTAGGGGTCCCTTAGAGGCTCAGCTGGTTAAATGTCTGACTCTTGGTTTTGGCTCAGGTCATGATCTCAGGGTCCTGGGATCAAGCCCTGCATCAGGCTCTCAGCTTGGCTGGGAGCCTGCTTCTTCCTCTTTCTCTGCCCCTCCCCCTGCTTGTGCTCTCTCTCACTGTCTCTCTCTCTCTCTTTCAAATAAATAAATAAGTAAATATTAAAAAAAAAGAGAAAGAAAGAAAAGAAAAGAGTTTCTACCAGGGCCATGGCCTAAGCCCAATATCTTCACCCACAGATATTTAGGAACCTTCTCTGTCCACTCTAAAATTTATTTCTAGCTGTTAGCTACTAGCTACTAAATAAAATTTATTTCACAGCTACTCTGGCCATTCTCTCCTCCTCTCTTCTATGAGCACTTATGGATCACTCACAAAACCACCTGCATCCTCCCTGTGTTTACACCAACCCCAGCAGACAGCTCTTCAAACACTCCCTTGATCAGGTCCCCTCCACCATGCTGCTTCTTGGTCTCCTGTTGTCCGCCTCTTAGTCCTTCCATGAGCACCTGTCATGTGGCTTCCTGTGCCTTCCCTAGAATTGAGGACTGTTCTTTTTTTTTTTAATTTAAATTCAATTAGCCAACATATAGTACATCTTTAGTGTCAGTTGTAGAGTTGTAGTTTTTAGAATTTTTTTAAAGATTTTATTTATTTATTTGAAAGAGAGAGAGAGAGAGAAAGAGAGAGATCATGAGAAGGAGGGAAGGGTGGAGGGAGAAGTAGACTTTCCATTGAGCAGGGAGCCTGATGCAGGGCTCAATCCTAGGACCCTGGGATCATGACTGGAGCCAAAGGCAGAAGCCCAACCAACAGAGCCACCCAGGCACCCTGAGTTCAAGGATTCTTAATTGAAGGTATTTGAAGGTATCAGATTCCATGGTCTAACCTTTAGGCATTCCCCAGGAGCCATTCTCTAAAAGCAGCCTGGATTTTACATGTTGTCCCAGAGCTCATTTAAAAAAAAATTACCAGCCTTTACAAATAAATGTTTGTGACCAAAATACAGGATGAAAGAAAGTTTTAGAGTCTTTATCATGAGTTGGCACTAAGTCATGGGAGCAGATAGTCTAAGTGGCCAGGGATGGGATCTTTTCTCTAGCCACACTGCAAAATCCATGGGGACGTTCAGGAAAAAACATCAGTTGTCAATTCTCAGAGCTTTCAATATTTTAAACACTAACAAAGTGAGAGACCACAAGTTTCCTTGTGTACATGCCATATTATTGGGCTGCACTTTTCTAGAATTTGGGACAAAAAAGACCTGAATTTCAGAAGCTCTGGTAGATTGTGGGTCATTAGAAACAAATTTGACTCTCTTTTCTCGATCCTTTTTTTTTTTTTTAAGATTTTATTTATATGAGACAGAGAAAGAGGGAGCACAAGTAGGGAGGAGGATCAGAGGGAGAGAGAGAAGCAGGCTTCCCACTGAGCAAGGAGCCCAGCATGGAGCTGGCTCCTAGAACCCTGGGATCATGACCTGAGCTGAAGGCAGATGCTTAGCCACGTGAGTCACCCAGGTGCCCTCTTTTCTTCATGCTTAATAGCCCTGGGACACATGGTGCACCAAAGAGATGCAGGAGACTTCTCAGAGGGCTGCCTATCACACTGATGTACTTTCTTCCTATCCTTGCTAAGCCTTCTCAGCCTTCTCTGCTTCCCCCTTGATATAATTTTCTGTTTAATGCATGCTCTGAGCTTTTAGTTTCAACCATTTCATTTTTGTTCCTAACAAGGAGCTGTCTTTGGAAATGGTTTCCTAATGTTTACTTTCTTCTGTCTGCAGTGGTCCTGTATCTACATTTAATCTTGGGTGAGTTGAAAGGATGGCAGGTTCTAGAGTTTTGCTTTTCCCAATCCAGCCTTAGTGAGTTGTTGCATGCATCTGAAACCTAGTTCCGATGAAGCATTGGTCTTCTAAGTGGAATATACCGCCTTGTTTTAGTATATCCTCCTGGCTATGTACAGGAGGGAGGGAGTTTGCAGACAAGACCTGAGAAGGTTTTTGGGGATGACATAAATAGGAAGAGGGTCCTGAGATGGTGCAGGGGTGCTCACCCTCTGCTGCCAGCATCCACTCGCCCCCATCCATGTGGAGTGGCTTTGCCTGCCAGATAAAAATGTACCAGCCACACTTGGCTCTGCATGTATTTATAGTCAGCATGCATTCTGAACTCAGCTCCCCTGCTTTATATCCCTTCACTCAGTCATCACTTCCACTCTTCAACTGAAAGACTTTCTGTTTACTTATACCAAATCACATGATGGGAGATAAATGTTCAAATCCTTATTTATGGGCATTTAAAGATTGCAACACTGCTTTTACAAGGCAGCTATTTGATTCCAAAATGGATAAGCTACAAAGCTACAGTTGGCCTCCATCACGTCTGCAAAGGGACAGAGTCCTAAAGTTGGTTTTGCTCATAAAAAGCTAAACAATGACACACAGATCTGGAAGCAAATAGACCCAGAATGCACCCTGCAGAATGCTAGTAGGGCCCATTAGACTGGTGTCACCATAGTGGAACATGAACATTTGGAGACCCAGTGTAGACTCACAAGTTCCTGAGTTGCCAGCCAACGGTGCTGCCTAATCAAGCCTGTCTGTAGTCATGACACCCGAGAAATGACGTTAACATATATAGAGGTTTGGGATAGTTCTAGTGCTATGCATGAGTTATCAACCCAATTCTCACAACAACCGTTAGGTCTTATTCCCATTTTACAGATGAGGATGCGGAAGCACAGAGAGGTTGTACCCCTTGACCCAAATCACACAGCCAGGAAGTGGCAAAACCGGGATTAAATTCCAATCCTCTAGCTCCAGAGACCCTGCCCCTAGTTAGTGTGCTCTGCCGCCTCTCCCAGGTCAGGTGCTCCCCCTGCTCACCAGAAACACATTCAGCTGCCCAGAGTCAGAGTTGCCCAAAGGAACGACTTCTGCTGCCTCACAGGACAGGACACTCTTCATACTCAGCTACACTTGCTTGTCCCCGGTGCCTCCCTTTTGTCTTCATCCCACTCTCAGAGACATCCAGAATGTGCTTTTGTTTTCTTTTGTTACCTCCTAACCGCCTCCAGAGATTTGAGGATATTAATTGGTCCTCTCAAATGTATCTGAATATTACCTTTGTGGTTAGTGGAAGCAGCCCCGGCCTAGTAGAAAAATGGGAGCACTCAAAAATTAAGTAATTGGCTACTGTTCAAGCTCTATTGGCAACATGGGTTTAAGTTGGATATCCGGTGCCTTAAGAATAACCTCAAGGTGGGGCACCTGGGTGGCTCAGTGGGTTAAAGCCTCTGCCTTCGGCTCAGGTCATGATCTCAGGGTCCTGGGATCGAGCCCCGCATCAGACTCTCTGCTCAGTGGGGAGCCTGCTTCCCCCTCTCTCTGCCTGCCTCTGCCTACTTGTGATCTCTTTCTCTGTCAAATAAATAAATAAAATCTTAAAAAAAAACCCAAAAACACAAAAGGGGCTCATGGGTGGCTCAGTGGGTTAAAGCCTCTGCCTTCAGCTCAGGTCATGATCTCTGAGTCCTGGGATTGAGCCCCGCATCAGGCTCTCTGATTGGCGGGGAGTCTGCTTCCCTCTCTGCCTGCCTCTCTGCCTACTTGTGATCTCTCTCTTTGTCAAATGAATAAATAAAATCTTTAAAAAAAAGAATAGCTCAAGGAAATAGTAAGATATGCTGATAAATGTTTATTTAGCTCTCCACAGTATCATTTATCTTACCCACAAATTAGAAATAACCTAAGTATCCAAAATAAGGGAATTAAAAAAGTACAGTTTAATCATACAGTATTATAAGAATGCATTAAAATTAATGTTTTCTAATAATAATTAAGGATGAGAAGTTCTCAAAATATGGTCATTTCTAAAAGTGGGGTTAAAAAAAGGGACACTTGGGTAACTCAATCCATTAAGTGTCTGCCTTCAGCTCAGGTCATGATCCCAGGGTCCTGGGATGGTGTCCCAGGTTGGGCTCCCTGCTCAGTGAGGAGTCTGCTTCTCCCTCTGCCCCACCTCTGCTCATGTTCTCTCTCTCTCTCTCTCTAACTCGCTCTCTCTCAAATAAAAATAGATAAGTAAATAACAAAAGTGGATTAAAGCAATATTAAAATTCTGTCCTAATTTTGAAAAAAATGCCAAAAGAAAAAAAAAACCCTCAGAAATACATATACATAAAAAGAATGGAAAGAACTGTGCCATTCTACTAATACTGGGGTATCTTTATCTTTTCTGAATATTCTGTATATTTTTCACATTTTCCAAATGGGCCTTCATTACTTTTGAAATCTGAGAGAATACACTGTCATTGTGTATATTGTTTTTTAAATGATCTAAATGTGTCTGAGAATCATCCACAGCTGAGGACAGATCTGAAGACTGGGGAGAGGGGCAAATGACATTGAAATGGGTTGAATCCACCATCCATTTTGATCCCAATGTTTTGGCCCCCAAACGCTTTGAACTCCCGGATGCATTCCAGAACTCAGCCGCCAGGGAACGAGAGCAGCTGTGGCCTCTCCCCTACAGACTCCACCTCTTCGGGGCTTGTAGTGGACATTGTCAGGGCTCCACCCATTTGGGGCTGTCAGATAAAATACAGGACACCCAGTTAAATTCAAACTTAGATAAACAATGAGTATTGCATGGGACATACTTACATTAAGAAATTATTCTTTGTTTATCTGCAAATGAGACTTAGCTGGACATCCTGTATTTTAGCTGCTAAATCTGGCAATGCTACATGCAGACCCCATTCAGATTTCTTTTTCACCATTTTGTCTCCCTTACTGGTCCCTCTAGGAGCACTTCCTTATTAACTCACTCACCCGGGAATTCTGCTCAGGAACTGTTTCTGTGGAGGCTGAAGTCAGGAGAAGCTTCTCCCTGCTTCCTTGCCCCATCTTTTCTTCTGTGTCTTCAGCCATCTTTCTGTCTCTCCTCTATCTAGTTCTCAAAACTGTTCTTTTTTATTTTTTCATGGACTGTCTAAAAAAATAAATATCCTCAGGATTTTCTCCAATGCATAAAAACATTACTAGTACAGGTAGTAAGCACAGGATGAAACTTTCCCACTAGAGTCCCAGTGAGGGTTGGACTGGGCTCCCACTAGCTTCTTGGCAGCAAGACTTTCCCATATTTCTACTCTGTGTTCCTCTGACCTAGGTCACTAGACCTGTGGCCCTCCTGCTTTCTCTTCCTCTTGGAGTGCAGAAAATGCAGCTCCTAGCTCTTCTCTTCCCACTGCCTTATGATGTGCATGGCTCTGAGGCTGCCCTCTGACCCATCTGTGGTGAGAGTCCTAGTCTCACTTGCCTGCCACTCAGACACAAATGCTGTCCATGGCTTCTTGCTTAGTCTTGCTTTCTTCTCAGCTCTGCTCTTTGCTCTGGGAAGTAGGAGAATGTCTCTTGGGATGCCCAGACTTACATAATATGAAGATATCTAGCTTCCCTAACCCCCCTCCCCTCCCTCAGGAGCAACCTAGCATGGGGAGTGGACAGGACCTAGTCATAGACCAGTATGTGAACTACGACTTTCCCTAACTCTCCTTTCCCTTCTCAATTGGTGAGATCCCAATTCAGTGGGATCTGAAGTTCAGTGGAAAGTACAGGATCCTTTCCTTATAGATCCTTGCAAACACATTTGCTTTCTAGATCTTTCTGTCTTATTTCATAACATCAAGATTATTAACTTTAGCTGTTAAGAATTTGCTTCTCTTTCCTCTAATCCTATTCTGACAAAAAGTCCCTGTGGCAGATTGTGAAGGTTGATGGTGGGAGAGAGGACATGAAGGGAAAAATATATTGTGAGTGTCTTATCTTATGCTACCAGACTATACAGTAGGTTAGCAGATGTAGATGAGGCAACATAAAAAGAATCTGACTAGAATAATCTGCCCAAACTATATCAAATCTAACTTAAGCTTTTTTTTTCTTAGTGTACCTTCTGAAAATTGCTGTAGTCCAGAACACAGAATAATATAAAAAGGTACCTTCTCCCAACATCTAGCTGGTTATGAACTAGTTTGGTTGTAAATCTGAAGCCTCAAGTAGCAATAAAGGAGAGAAACAGCACCTATAAGCAGGCAGCAGTCATGGATGGTGAATTAGGCAACAAAAAGAGAAGGAACTCTCAGGAGGCGGAAGAGAAGAGATAGAAAAATATGCTACCACCAACTTTTAGGTTTGCGGTGGGCCTGGAAAAGCAGGAGTCATAATCCCTTTTGGACATGGCATGCTGGGGAGTTGGGGTCAATGAAGAGAAGATATGACTCTTTTCCAAAATGTTGTTGTCTTTAATTTTCTCTATGTCATTCATATTTTCATTGAACCGATCACTGTTGATGGAAAAACCATTTCAGTTAGATTTAGAACATAAAGAGCTCATTTAATTGGCTGCGCTGCTATGAACAATTTTGGCTAAGCATTTTGGGGTAAGTTTAGAGAGGCTAAAGTAACGTAGAGGCATGAGGTACAAGCATCCATTTATTCATCTTACTAATTCACTTGGCAAATGATTCTTGAGAACCTACACTGTCCCATTCCTGTCCTAAGCAATAGAAGGGAGAGATATGAATAAAAAATGATATGCCAACAAGATGTCCTCTACCGTGAGGTAGAGGAGATACATGTTAACTAGCTTTATTATAAGATGGTGCCGTGGTGACCTATGTCATGGGAGGAGACCAGCTCTACCTAGAGAGGATGGGTATTGACTTCTCTAAGGAGATGCTTGCTTCTTCATGAAGCAGAAGAAAACCAAATGCATATTTTGAAAGGAAGAGCATCCCAGAGAGTGAAAACAGACTTTAATAAGGGCCAGAGGCCAGAGAGAACACAGCGTGTTTAAGGAAATGACCCAACTTCAGTGTGAGACAACCTCAGAGGATTTGGGGGAGCAAATGGAAATGAGTCTGCAGAAGCCAGATTGTCAGGACTCCGCAGCTCATAATGCAAAATTTGGACATTATTCTTTGATGATGGAAAGTCAATTGACTGTTTTTAACAAGGAAAGCATGACCAAACATAACACATTTTGGAAAGTTCACTCGTGTGGTATTGTGTTGAGGCCAAGCTGGAGGGCTGTCACATACTCTAGGGGAATTAAAATGGGGTCTGAACTAAATCAGTAGGAGTGGGGATGAAGGGAAAGGTAGGTTCAAGAGGTTGTGTGGGGGTGGGGATGGTAGAATATGTACAAAGGAAGTGGGGGATAAGATGTTATTCAAGGTTTTGGCTTGGAAAGGGAATACTTAGGCATGCAGGATTGAAAGGAGGTTTCCCTGGAATCAGAGGAAAGACATTCAGCTTTAGATATGCCAAATTTGAGATGCCTGGGGGACATCCAAATGGAGATGTCTTTGTGCTGTTTATGTATAGGTGTGAAGCTCCGTAGACAGGTCTGAGTCACTTTATTATTTGGGAATTGAGTCTCTAAGGCTGTGAATCAGCACTCTCTGGAACACTGCTATCTAAGGGGTAGGAAAGAAGAAGACTAGCCAGTGAAAGAGGCTGAAAATAATAAGCCAGGGGAATAGAGGAAGCTGGAGCCTGATTACCAGGAGACAAGGAAGACAAAGTACCAAGAAGGAAATGGTTAACTTTGCCAAATTCCATAGCAAAAAGTCACAAAGGGCAGTTGCTTTAGTCTGACTGAAAGATGATTGCCAGCCACAGGGAGGCAGATTGTGCCGTGGGAGAACATCTAACCATCAATACATGTAGTATTGCAAATTCAATTTGCAATACTGCTTGCAAATTGAAGTCAGGAGTTTTAACAATTAATTTGTCTGATGAGGGCTACACAGAAGCTCATTAGGCAGAGGTGGGTTGCCCACCAAACAGGGTTGTTATAAAGAGGAGTCCATGTAATGGGTGGGAGTCCATGTAATGGGTACAAAGAGGGACCTTCTAACATTTGGATGGCAAGCATTTGATGTGAGTAGTTTTTTTAATGAAATTATTTTGTATAAATAAAAAAAGCCACCATTAAAAATAAGAGTATTTATTTACTTATTTATTTGAGAGAGAGAAAGAGAGCGAGAGAGTGGCATGAGATGAGCAGCGGGGAGGAGCAGAGCGAGAGGGAGAAGCAGACTCCCCACTGAGCAGGGAACCCGACACAGGACTTGATCATAGGACTCTGGATCATGACCTGAGCCAAAGGCAGACACTTAACTGACTTAGCCATCCAGGTGCCCCTCCTGGCCACCATTTATTTACCGTGCTATTCAAGGTCATTCTTGTAAAGTGTCGCATCACCTCATCCATGACCATGGAACAGATTATCTGTTCCATCTACTCCATGGAGAACAAATATTGTATTTTTTAAGTGTTTGGGAACATTAATAGAAAGAGAAGAGTAATGAAACTGCCCAGGCCTGGAAGATCTAAGCCTGGCTTTGCTACAATTTTACTAGGTCAACTTAAGCAAACTGGCTTTTACATTTATAAAAATGAAGGAGATAGACAAGATGGTGTCTAAGATAACTTCCATCTCCACTGTCCTTTAGGTTATGATCACCGTTTGCTTCAGCACACTCACCGTGGTCATCTTTACTTGGTGCAGGATGCATGCAATTCTGAAAGGGCTTTTAAAACACACTCAGCTGGTCCTCAGTGTGGTCCAGGGCTGGGCATGGGGTAGTGAGTCCATTTTTGCCTCCACTTTCCAGATGAGACTGAGGCTCTCTAAGGTCTGCTGTGACAGGCCAGGGGTCACAGAACTGACAAAAGGTGAACTCTTTTGTCTCCAATATCTATGTTTTTCTAACCCTATAGCACTGTGTGCTTCCGCGGGACATTGTCATTGTTAGGCAGACACCTCGATTGCTAAGGAAGGTGTAGAGCCTGCCTGCAGAAGGCCTGAGGCAAAGTCCAGCTTCCAGCCCTTCTTTGGTGTGCAAACTCGAGAAGGTCATTTCTTCTTGTTGGCAGGTGCTCAATTTCTGCACGCACGAGGGCAGAGCTACCCCACCCTGCAGCTTCCTGAGGTTGTGAAGGGGGCGAAATGAGATGAAGGAGGCAGGCTTGCGAGTGCTATGCACTTGGTGGGGCTGCCCCTTCTGCCGGGCTTTCAGGCATATCGTCCAGCTGATTGCACTGCAATCCCATGGCTTTCCAGGGGCTCAGCATGCCTGTGCTGTGAGCTGGTTCTCTCCCGATGGCCTGGGTAAAATACCCCTTGGAGGGACTGGACTCTCCCTCCCACTCAATCCAAATATTTAGCTTCCAGCCTGCCTCAGCTGTGCTTTGGCAAGAAGTGTTCGGGAGGAGGAGGCTACTCCTTTGAAGCCCTGGGTGTCCTACAGTGATGTGGGGCCTGGGCCAAGCTAGTGGAGCTTTGAGGCCAGCAGCAGGTTTGAGACACTCTGGAGCTGCTGACTTCAGCTGAGGGGGCCCAGGGCCCAAGGCCCCGCACAGCCATGGGTTCTTGCGGAGCTCTGTCAGCGGGGAGGGGAGCCTCATGCCCAACACAGCTCTAATGCAGCCTTCTCAGGGCTTCTGTGCACTGGCCAGTCCCTGGATTTGGGCTCCAAGGTGGGATCTGGTTGTCTCCAAAGGGAAAGGGACAATTATTGAGTCCTCTAGTGAACTCTTTGGGTGCCCACTCAGTGGCATTCCCAGTCAACTGCTTGGGGGAATGTATGTTCCTGGTCCCTGAAACTTGAGATTCTGGGCACTGTTTCTACCAGAAAACATAGGACTCATTAAGTTAAGGCTCTGATTGCTGCCTGGTCACTTTGGCCCACTGTGCTGCTAGACTGTTAATTAAAGAAAGGAGTGACTGTACTGGCAGTTGGAACCAACTCTTACCTAAGGGACAGGCCTGCTGTTTCACGAAGGGGAAGCAGGTGCATGTGACCATGTGTCATCCACTAGCCACTCTTGGTTCTACTATTCTCAGTGCTTACTAGACATACAAGTTTAAAGGCATGGTCATTGGGATTCAGACCCTCAGAGATGGGTTAACACACCAGGCAACCCACCTAGACAGATAGAAGCGCTAACCAAAGGAAAGGAGGGGATGGATCTAGAAGCATGGTGTTCTAGGGCGATGGAGTCTCACTTATTTCTGGGACGACCACAGTGCAAGAACTGGAGTTAGTCCTACCACTCTCTAGCATGCTTTCTCTGGAGTTGTGATCAACCAGAATCTTGGAGAAGCTATGCATGGAGGAATGGACAGCAATGTAAGAAGCCTGGGCTTGCGAGCAGGCTAGAGGGTGAAGGGTGGTAGATAATGCTAGTGCCTACCAGGATACCTTTTCCCAGCCCAATGCACTCATTTTTCATTCCCTCTCCCTAGAGAATTCTAGAGAATTATGTTCTATTCCCTGGGAGACACATTTTCATCAAGGATGTTATGCAACCCCTCAACTTACCAACCTCTCCCCCCATCCTTTATGCCTCAGTCAATGACTCACTGGTACAGAATTACAAATACATCAAGTTTCATTGTCTCAAGGTGGGACTCTGGTGCGACTCATACTCCTCAGTTCACTGTGGGATCTGGCTAAAGTAGACTCCAGCTGAGGCCATGGCCTTGCTTAGTGCTCTTCTTGTCACATCTTCTTCCACTCTTTCCTTATCTCCTGAAAGCATTCTGATCCCCATTCAAGCTCTGTTTCCAGGTACCAGTCTTAAGTCAAGCCCATACTTGCTATGTTGGGCATCATGGGAGACCCTTTATGTGCATTATCTCACATAATTTGCAGTTAAACCTGTGAGGTAATATTCCCATTAGTCTTCATTATTAAGCTGAGGAAACCAAATCTCAGAGTAGTTAAGTAACTTGCTCAAAGTTGCACAGCTCATCTTCAAGTCTGAGTCTATTTCCAAAGCCCCAGCTGTCATACTTGTTCATTCTTGCTTTTGTGGTAGTAAACCTATTACTGGAAATTGGTCTAGATAAGGAGAATGTGGAAATTTAGAGAAGAAATGACTCTTGAGAGGCTCCAGAGAGGCAAGACTAAGGTCTGTCAATGTCTGATGTGCTATCAGTTGAGAGAACATCTGATTTAGGTGACCTCTGAATCCTTGAAAGTGCCCCCAACCAACACTGTAGAATAAACACTAGAAAATTCCTACATCTGGAGGGAAGTAAAACCAAATGGTCCTTGAGGTACCATCCAACTTCAATACCTTGAAGATCATGAGGGTCCCAGCCAACTTCAACACCTTGAAGATCATGAGAAGGATTCTATGGCTATATCTATATTGCTTAATCCCATGTAGATCAGTCTGATAACCTCAAGCCTGAGTAACCTCAGAACCACTGTCCCAAACCTAGACCAGCACTTACCAAATAAAAGGCCCCAACTGCTCTGTTCTGGATGGAAAGCACAGAAGACATAGAAAGAGGGAGGCTGACTTCACCCCAAGTGCAATGCATGCTAAGTCCCTATTCCAACTTTTGAGGGTCACCACACAGGTCCTTCCTCATTCAGGGAGTGGTTCAGCAGAATAAATGCTAATAATAATGGTATTTTTGATAAGAGTTCTTGCTATTGTGCCAGATATTGTTCCAAACAGTTTACAAAACAAAGTCATTTAATTCTAATAAATGTTAGATAAGTAGGTGCTATTGTTATATCCATTGAAACGATGAAGAAACTGAGGCACATATATGCTAAGGAATGTTTGGTCTTTCATGAAGGTAGGGTTTTCCAGAGGCTGTATGTTGTGTGATATGACAACAGATTACATGCAGAAGCAGGTATGGGAATCAAGTTTCTGTTAAACTAAACATTAAAGACATTTGTTTAGGGGCGCCTGGGTGGCTCAGTGGGTTAAGCCTTTGCCTTTGGCTCGGGTCATGATCTCAGGGTCCTGATCAAGCACCGTGTGTCGGGCTCTCTGCTCAGCAGGGAGCTTGCTTCCTCCTCCCTCTCTGCCTGCCTCTCTGCCTACTTGTGATCTCTGTCAAATAAATAAAATCTTAAAAAAAAAATAAAGACATTTGTTTATTCTCATTAACCACTTTTATAAAAAGTATAATTATTGGGGCACCTGGGTGGCTCAGTGGGTTAAAGCCTCTGCCTTCGGCTCAGGTTGTGATCTCAGGGTCCTGGGATCGAGCCCTGCCTCAGGCTCTCTGCTCAGCAGGGAGCCTGCTCACCCCTCTCTCTGTTTGCCTCTCTGCCTACTTAGGATCTCTCTCTTTCTGTCAAATAAATAAATAAAATCTTTAAAAAAAAAGTATAATTATCTTCATAAAAATATGTTATTTGCATCAAAATAGAAGTTTACTATTACTTTAAAATAAACTAATAAACAAACATGGAAAATTACTCTGTTTTAGTTTCCAATATAAAAATATTGATAGATAAGATTTACATTAAATTTTGAAGTCCTGTGTATACCTGAAACTAGTATGATACATCAGTTACACTTTAATTAAAGAAATTGATGTCCTCTATAATTTCTAAGTATATAAAGGCATTATGAAACCTACAAAGTTTGAGAACTCTTAATGGATTCCATTCTTTAATGTAGAATACTTCCACCTTCCCATCTTGGCAAAATAATTTGATGAATAAAAGCTGTACCATATTCACTGGTGCCTGATTAAATGTAACCACCCTTGTCCTGATCATTATTTACCTTACTTGTCACTGATCCTTCAGGAGGAATATTTCCTTTTTCCTCTGGAGATGCTGTCCTCTCTAAATAACTGAATACTTATCAAAGATATTGAGAGAAGTTGGTATTTACATATTGAGAACGCTGCTCTCCCACTCCCCACTATTTTGGAACTAGAGGGAGGGTGGAAATGGAAGTGAGAAAGCAGTGGAAGCTGGAGAATGAGTCAATGGGATATACAGGAGAGAGGAAGATCTCTCCTCTAGGTGCAGATGTGACCTTGGCCACTATGGAAGGGCAGGAAGCTGAGAAGGCTGGACATTGTTCTCTTGAGTGGCCCTGCTCTCCCTCATCTGTCTCAGAGTTGGTCTTGGGGGAAAAATGCTGTCAGTAAACCACAACATCTTCTCTTTTAGAGTAACAAAGATTTAGGTGAACCTCAGCTCAAGGTCATGATTGAGAGAAAATGGGGAATCCTTTGGGGAAACAAAAACTCTGAAAAACAGAAAATTGATCCAAAGATTAATAGAAAAGTCATTGCTTTATTTTCTATAGCTGAACATATTTTTAAGTATATCTGTTGAGATGAATGCCTAAAATTGATTGCTGTTTTTTGGGGAAAGGATACCCACCTCAGCAGTTGAATACTTACAAGTGTAATTCAATAATTCAATGTGGAGTCATGTGGTTAATGTTTTCCAGGGTTATGTTTACCACTGTATCTGCAGCAGCTAGGGCAATTTCTGGCACATGTAGATACTCAGAAAATACTTGAGTGAAGGAAAAAAATTTAAAAAAAAAGGAAAAGAAGAGAAAGAAAAAAAAGGAGGGAAGGAAGGGAAAGAGGGGTTTCTTCTTTCTGACTGATGAGCTTTAGATGCTAGTCCATGAGAATGTATTTGGCACAACTAGATGTTGGAAAAATCTATTTTTCCCACTAAACTTTTAAAACATAAGGTATTTACCTTAAGGGAAGAAGTGTGTTTATGGAAAGGTAAAGTGTTTCTAAGAAAAATGATCCTGTGTGCAAAGGTGTGCACCTATTTTGTTGAGTAAAGGGACATCAGATTTTTACTATGGCAAATTCAGAAATATGGAATTCTCTCTCCCTCTTGGACTGATAGATGCTTCCTTCTGTCTCTCCTGCATCATAATGGAGTCCACTTCTGTCTGCTTCTTAATAGCAGGAGTTGAAAGAAAATGTGTGGATATAGAAAAAAATCCAGGGCCACCTTTAAATGCATTTTTCCAAGGCATATCAAAATATCCTTGGAATTTGTTGTGAAAATTTGACCACATCCTAGTTACATGAGGTTAAAATTAACAGTAACATGTGTTTTAGGGATCTCAATTTGCAAAATATTAATAGAGTTCACGGGCAGTTAAGTGCAATAAAAGGAGGAAATGAAGTTTATAGAGCAAGACCCTGGGGATTACTGCCTTCCCTACCCCTGAGCACATTCATATCCCAGAACTTGACATGAGGTAAAAGAGGCCATAAAGGGAACATGGGAGAAAGTCTCAAGGTTACTGTAATGGATCTCCTTCTCTTCACTCCTGGGAGGGCTTGCAGTGCCTTAGAGGTAGCTTCACCCAGCACTGGCCTATTCTTCCTTATTAAGAAACCTTACAATTTAGTCAGAGTTGCAAAAACCGGGATCTTCAGCAAGGTTCATAGCTGCCAGAACATCAGGAGAGAGCCCTGAACCATCTCATAATTTCTCTGAAAACGTGGTCTTTGCTGGGTTGGATCTCCAGTTGAACTACCTAAGCAAGAAAAAGTCAAGGAAGACATCCTGGCTTGAGAGTGGGGAGATAAAGATTTTTTCCTTCCTTTGCTATTAGTTCCCCAGTGACCTTGAGGAAATCACTTCTCCCTTATGGACCTCTGCCTGCTCACCATTACAGAGAAATGGTGGGGTTAGGTAGATGTCTATAAGGGGCTCTTCCTGTCCTTTAATCTGTGGTTTAGTGTGAATCTGACCTTGTCAATTGGGTTTCTGGGGAACTATATTAAATAATGCTTACTTAATACATGATTCAGATATTAGAGCCATTGAGTCACTGTAAGCTAAAGTATCCTGATAGGGAGAAAGATAAGTTTTAGTTCAAAGCCCTGAGGAGAGTAAAAAGACTGGAGGCCATTTCAGGCAAAGAGAAGGCTCTGATTAAAGGCCTGAAGTATGGAAAATAGACCCTAATTTTTTTTTTTTTTAAAGATTTTTATTTATTTTGACAGAGAGAAACACAGCGAGAGAGGGAACACAAGCAGAGGGAATGGTAGCGGGAGAAGCAGGCTTCCTGCCGAGCAGGGAGCCCGATGCGGGGCTCGATCCCAGGACCCTGGGATCATGACCTGAGCCGAAGGCAGACGCTTAATGACTAAGCCACCCAGGCGCCCCAATAGACCCTAATTTGAGCGTCACTGGGGAGAGTGAAGTCATTGGAGCAGGCTGGAGGAAACACAAGAGGAGGACCACCATGGCTTTTCCAGAACTTGATTTGGGAAGGGAGGGAGGTCTTCTGGGGCTATCTCTGAAGTCACTTTCAGGGACACACATCAATGTAGTGTATAGAAGCCTTTTTGGACTCGAAAATGTCAAAATCTGTGGCTGATCTAAAACCTTTCTGGTGAGATACCTACGGGTCTTGTCTGTCTATCTAGAGCATTGTAGCTGAGATTTGACCCACTCATTCCAGTTGGCAGATATCCTCACATTAAGTTCCTTTTACACTGGCGCCTTCACAGGCCCGTATTTTGCTCACCTTCTGCTTGCAGAATGAGGTCATTCTTCTTTTGGGAGAGCCTCCATAGAAAGGATCTGAGAGTGATGACCTTCCAGGGTACTCATGTAGGAAATCATCCATGCTCTGGTTTGCTTTCCTCTTTAGATTCTTAGGGTTTAGTCCTCTAAACCTCTGGGGGGCTTACGAATACTGAGGACCCAAACCAGTCCTGCTCATGACAGAGGTTATCAGGAGGAACCTTCAACCACTTCAATCCTTGGAAAGTGGAGATTACAAATATCATGCTTCCTCGTTGGGAATCCATTGACTGGTGTGATGGCCACACATTCTCATTAGATTCCAATCACTTTGGTCACAGCAAGGTCTGAAGTTTGGTGCTCCCCAGATTGTGGGTGCTACCATACTGATATCTCTACCCTTTCTATAGTTTTCCATAGGACTGAAATCTGCCCTCACATGTTTATTAGTCATGAGCCTCCATTTCATTTAGTGTCCCAGGCCCCCCACAGGATCATAGCTCTCTGAAGAATTTGGTCCATTTCTCTGGGGTATTGATATCCTGCTTTATGCTTATCAGAGCCTGCATTCTTTACCTGACTAGTAGGTGCTATAACAGAGAACATCTTCTGAGCTCTGAGCAAGGCTGCTGGCCTCACACACCCATTTCCTTAGGTCCACTCATGTGGCATGCTCCCATCCCCTGAACATTCATCACACATTTGGCTTACACTTGATTTCTGGTCTTTGATTTGTGAGTAGTTGGAGCAATGGAGGCCCCAGAGAAATATCAGAAACTTTGTTATTATTAAGGCCTCATTTTATTCTCATTAAAGATCTTCTGGAGAAAGAATCCCATGACACTAGCTCATATTCTTTACGGGAATAATTTGATAACTACTTGCTTAAATTTTTAGGCTTATAATCAGTTGCTGTAGATCTTCAGAACATCAAGAAATAGAAGGAAATATGTAAGGTTAGTTTGTTCCTTTATTTGCTTGTTTTAATTGAAGTCAGTATTTGCACAAATGTAGTCTCTTAAATTGTGCACACTTTGTGCCTTAGTTTATCTTTAGACAGTTGCTGGCCAAAGGTAATTTGTTTTCTAGAGAGAATGGACATGTGTCTGAAGCATTAGAGCTAAAGGCTCTTCCCCCACCCCCACCCTGCAGACTTTGTCTTCCTCAGTCCAAGGCTAGGGAATTATCAGCTGGCTCAGACCCACCATGCATGGAACCTCGAATTGGTCTGTGCCCACTAGTCCTGGGTCCCAAGGTAACTGGGGTAGATATTAAGTATCTAGGAGCCTCCTGAGGTCTCTCGGCCCCCAGAAGTACACCAATAACAGGTAGAGGCCCATTGCCATGCTTCCTCAAGCAGAAAGAACACTCCTGATATGGAACTAGTCAGCGCTGAGCTAATAGAACCCCTTAGGAGCCTATGAACTGGACTGCTGATCGCATCCATTGTGGGCCTCTTCATGCAGCTTTTGTTCCTCCAATGAGCCCATGCACCTGGTATCCCAGAATGCTTTAGAGCCTGATAAATAGCTGATTGAGTCTTACAATTTTGAATCTCTTGAGTGTGTTGAGTTTATCATGGAAGGCAAGGGCCTTATTCTTTCCACTCATTCAGTTCCAATGAGAGAGGCCATCTGTGAGGGCTGATGCACCTAGAGGAAATCACCTACAATTCTAAATAACTCAGGTCTGGTCACAAGAGAGAATGTGGGTAAAATTCCTTCTGAGTCCAATCCCTGAGTCTGTCATACTTTCTGCTCTTCTAGCAGATTCCCGTAAGCCGCCCACATTCCTCTAAAGGGTTCCACATGTTCTGAGGTCCTGAAGGCTGTGGGGAAAGTCAACCCTGGAGACGCAGGGGATGTTTGCACACAGAGCAAGCTCAGCAGGGATACTGTGCTAAGTAGCATTTTCAGAGCAAGGAGGAACTTGGGTTCTTCTCATTTAAGACCAGAATTTGGTCTTAAGAATTGGTGGTCTAATTCAGAGGATCACAGCAAGAGCCTTTTGAATAGCATGGGGTATGGGGGAGGTCACCTTGATTTCGCAGTGGGCAGCTCTGGATTCTAATCCCCACTCAACCGCCTACCGACTCTTGAGCCTTTTTTTTCCTTTTCTTTATTTCTCCTAGCCCTAATGGCTTCATCAATTGATGAGAATAACAAATGCACCTCAAGGAGTTATCATGAATTAAATATGGCTGAGGTTACAAAATACCTAAATGGAGTCTGGTACACAGTAAGTGCTCAGTATATAGCAGCTCTTTACTACAATACAGGAGAGTTAAAGCTGGTTGCCGGATTTACTTTATCATTATCTTTGGATCGGAGAGATTTCAAGGGCCCTGATGTAATAAGGGACATGGCCTGTTAGTTCTAGAAAAATCTATAAGGAAAATCACTTTTCTTCACGAGATTCAGCAGAGCTCAAAGAAATAACTGTCCCCAAGTTTGAACAAATGCCAAAGGCTGGATTCTTGTTCTATTCGTGTTGCAGGCAAGTAGAGTATCCTTACTGCATCGCACATACGAAGGTGCATACGCATGGAGACACACTCGCACACACTGGCTGCGGCGCTCTCACTCTTGGCCTGAGCTATCTCTATGTCTCAGAACACCCAGAAGTACACCAGTCCCAGGCAGAGACCTGCTGCCATTCTCTCCCCAGCAGAATGGACACTCCTGGTATCATGGGACTAGTCAGTCCGGAGCTAATAGAACTTCCATGCCTCTGTTTTAAAGTTCCTGAGCTGAGCCAGAGAAGAGGTTTCCAGCCTGTCGAATTCTAGCTCATCAAAATAGTTTGGGTTACCCCCTGCGCTACTTTGCAAGGCATTTTAGGCATTTTTTCATGGGATTGGGAAATCATGTTTCACCAGTAATAAACAGAATTGGACCCCAAAAGACTAAAGCTCAGTTTCAGACTCTGAACTGGAGAAGTCAGAGTGGGCTCCATCACCGAAAAGCACAAACTCCCTTTCCTCAACAAAGCAAGACGGATTCTGGAAGGAAGAGAGGAGGCAAAAGTCAAGCACAGCAGTTTCTAATATTTTTCCTCTTGACTCTTCTTAATTAGTGTTGACTAGCTTAACGAAGCAATTAAGGGGCTTATTTGCTTTTTAAATCACATGTGAAACTTAAGAAACCTTGAAATAGAAGAAATATTTGTCCCCAAGATCTTACCCCACAAGGGATATCAGTTTGAATGTTCTCCAACCACTAGAAAGTGAGACCAACTGTCCCTGCTCTCCACATGAGGCCCAAGCAAAACCGAAATCTCAGTAGCCAGCCCTGTAGGGAGCGGTGGTCCCGGGTGGGTGAGCAGCTGCGTCTTCAATGTGCTTCTCCGACTTCCATTGAAAGCAATAATGAGCTTTTGTTTTTAATAATACTTGATATTAACTAAATAGTAATATGAATAATGATATCTATCATTCGTAGGTTACTTATGTACTAAGTAATATACATTTCATTATATATGTATATTATACATGTATTTTGTTCATGTGCCTTTTTCATGTATTATTTCAATCTAAGACTGTAAGCCCCCTTCTTTTGGTCAGACTAGAGAAATAGGGATGCAGAGAGGTTAATTTCATGCCTAGGCTCCCACACCTGGCGGAACTTGGATTTAAATTTTTCTTGCTTTGAAACACATAGTCTTTCCATGATATTTTATTACTCTCCTTATGGCAATTCTTTTTTTTTTTTTAGTTTCAGAGGTAGAATTTGGTGATTCATAAATTCCATACAGCACCCAGTGCTCATTACACAAATGCCCCCTTAATGCCCATCATCCAGTTACCCCATCCCCCCATCCACTTCCCCTCCAGCAACCCTCAGTTTATTTCAGCATCTGTTATGGTTTGTCTCTCTCTCAACTCTTAAGGAGAATTGTGGCCTGAGTACACTGAGGATTATGTAATAATTACTTTTGTGTTTGTATGTTTATATTTATATTTCTATAATAGCACATATAGAATATTATTTGAATTGGGCTTTTACATTTTAGTAATCATGTAATCTAGTAATCCATATTATAACCCAATATATTTTATAGTATATATTATATGCTAATTATATAATTATGTATCATTTTGTATCTTAAATTACTTATTTAAATGAAATGATATAACTATATATAACTATATATAATTTATATAAGCAAATTAATAATGTGTATTATAATACATAATATAGAAAACATGAGACATGATATAGGGCATATAAATGATACAGATTCATGATATATTATATCAGCCATAATATAATGGATGACATATAAAACATAATATAATACATGTGTGATATATGTAATATGTATATATAAAGTATATAATACATGATATGTAATAAGTGACAATTATATTTTAAATAAATATATACAATTATTTATAAAATTATATAATTTGGTAAGTAAAGGTATAATAATTAGATTATTTTAATAAGTAGATACAGGGTATATTTTATTTTGTTATCTAATATAATGATAAATGAATCATATTAAATAAAATTAATGAATCATTAATAAACTGGAGTATCCATAGTCTAATGTAGTGCCTCTAGCTATGAGAAATTAACATGTATTGCCTACCATATGCTACAAACAGTGCCAGGCATTTCATATATTGCCTTTGCTGAATCTCACAACAAACTAGCAAGGTAGATGCTATTGGTGGAAAAGAAATTGAGGCTTAGTTGAGTTAAATGTCTTGTTTGGTTTTATTTTTCCTTCAGAGACAGAGAGCTAGTAAAAGAACCAGGATTTAACCCTAACTTCGTCCAAATCATGCCATCTTCGTACTCTACCAGGTTAAAGAGTAGGTGGAGAAGATAAAGTGATAAGAAAAGGAAGAGCAAGGAGCTGGATCCTAGTGCTTGCCTGGTCCTTATAACAGAGGACAGTGTGGCTTATCTCATTTCACTGAGCCGGTAGAGACGGTAGAGCCAAGGGAAGCCAATCCTGGCATCAGTCCAACAGTTCCCTTAGCCTCTTGCTTATTCAACATTCTGCTCCTCAGGGTACCGGGAAAGAGGGAATGAGGTGGGGTGGCAGCTCATGGCTTGGGTCCTGATACTGGCACATGCAGGCTGGTTTCCAGGCCCTCCCCAGTGTGACATCCTTGTGATCAGCGTCTGCATGCTCGTGGCACTCCTTTGGACTCCATCTGTTTTTTCCACCTCTGGGATAACAACCTAAATACTTGGCGCTAAAAAGACTGGCAGCTTTGAGACAGATCAGGAGGATGTCCCAGATGGGCACTGATTCAATGGTGCCAACGGGAGGAAAAAAACATGCGAGTCCAGGGAGATTTCTTAACTATTTACCGAATAAGGAGAATTGTTTATTTTCTGCATATCTCCCAAAGAGTCCATTTATGAGCTCCATTTACAACTTCAAACAGGCAAGTTGGCAGACATATTGCAGTAAAGATAAGATGATGACTAATTAATGGTCTTGCAACAGGTTTCAACACCCAGATCTACAACTACTTATATTTTTTTCTTAACCACTAACATTTATTTTCAAATACAAAATGCTTTTAAGTATTTTTGTTAATACAACTAATAGTTTTATCTTGTTCCTGGCACCATTTCCTTTTCTTGATAGGGTTATAAATAGGGTATTCCACTTGGCAAGGATCTCGCCCATGGCATTGGAGAAATGGTTCTCTACTTCCTATAGCAAAACAGCACATAGTTGGCATATTTCCCCCCAAACTTTCCTAATATTTACACTGCCATCTACATACTTTTCACTTGACTTCACTCTGAAAATTGCTTGTTCCTCTGATACATACCAGAGACTTGGCTACTTGGGAGATTTGGACGAAAAAAAAAAAAAAACAGACTACGAAGGAGCATTCTTCCCATTTCTGATCCCAGGCATTTAATATTTGCATTAGTATACTCATTTGTAAGAATGATCTAAGGTGGTTTCCTTTAAGGTCAATTTCAATTTCAAGATCTTAGAATTCTGTGACTGGAGGAACAATTCCAGCCTCAAGGAACACATTGCTGTTGATCACCGCATTATTTTCCTTTGGTTTATGTGATTAATTGCCTGAATTCACATAAATGTATAGTAAAAGGCATTGATTCCCCATTTTGTCATTTTATTTATTTATTTTTTGGTAAGAAAACTCAAACTTTAAGGAGGCTTAAAGTCACCAACAATAAAATTCTAATTGAAAATTTGGAGTTAAGACTCTTTCAAAACTTCTGCTGCCAATAGTCTAAAGAAATGTTGGATAACTTGAATGAGATTAAGATACTAGAAAACAGTATCTTTAGAGGTTATCTTTAGAGGTTCAAGGATTTACATTGTGAGATAAGAAGGCATAGGAGTACAGTCTCCAGAGTTCCTTCTCTGAGGTACTCTGGTGGCCTGCATCAGCTGATCCTCACTTGCCCTTCAGGTCTAGAAAGGTGGGTGGGAGAGTTCGGCAATAGCCACTGGTGTTACTGATGCATGGCAAAGAATGTCTCCAAAATGAGGTTTTGGGGGAGGCAGAACACAAAACCCTGCCCTAGAGAACTGGAGAAATCCACATCATGTGCGGTTGGCCAAGGCAACTTTTGAATCAATTTTAAGGAAAAACTTACTGACTTCCTAATCCTTCTTTCTGAAACTGTGCACATTTTTCTCACATCTTTGAGTAGTGGAAGAGAGGCCAGGTCATCTGGTGAACGTTGGTTCCTAACACAGTGAGTGGGAAAGTTATTTGGTAGCCATTCATCCCCAAAATGTCCATATGTGAGGACTCAGCAGCACAAAAATATTTAAGACTTATTTGAGAAGGCAGTCACATGATGAGTCCATCTGCAGTTAAAAAAAATAGTAGTTGAATTAGTGGGGTTGTCCTATGGTGGCTACTCTTGTTCTTTCTTGCAAAGTATTGTAGCAAAGTCATTACCAACTTCAGCACTAGTTTTCACTTCTGGTTTTGATATTTTGATCTTAAATCTTTGGGGGATCAACTTATTACAGAGTAGGAGAGCCCAATTTTCTGTTTTTGTTTTAATAATCCTTTCAGCCATAGAATGAGGGAGTGGACACTGGCTCATTTTACAGAATAACTTATCCATAATTTAAGAATCTAATGAAGCTGGAAAAAGAATATTATTTCCTATGGGGTTTAAAAGAATACAGATAAAGTGTGTGATAAACCATGTTTGGGTTTTTACATTCCAAGTGCTTTAGAGATAAAGAAAGATTAAGGAGAAATAAACCAATGTGTGTGTGTCTCTGTGTGTGTGTGTGCACACACACACACAGAGACACACACACACACACAAGCCGATACATTTTTTAAGGCTTATCTGGTTATATATGTTGTGTTTAAGTAACTGAATGTTAACTACCTCCATGCTTGTCTTCTATCCAGTTTAGATAATGATTATTTATCTTAACTATATCCTATTAACCCATAGTTATGGTTGAGTTTGTCAAAAAATATCATATGCACAACGTATTTTGTGTAAGACAGGGTGCTAGCTACTAGATATTGTTGAGATGAAAGAATGGCTATCATTTGTTGTAGGAGCAGTTTATAAATTTTGTGGAGATCAAATTTTATTATACAAGTGAAATGAGTGTAAGTAGTTGTATTTTGAATTCTGTGGCTCACAAATTCAGCAATTACAACCTGATGTGTTCTCTTACTCCTCTTATCTCAGTCCCTCCACATTCTCTCATTCCATTTCTCTTCTTCAGTCAGCAAGTATCCATTTCCCCTGGGTAAACCTAGAACTCTGTGATAGCCTTAGTATATATTTCAAGGTCCCTAGAATTGCTCTGTACAAAATGGTAGCCTCCTAGTCACATGTGACTTTTAAATTTTAAATTAAAATAAAATTTAGTTAAAATTAAATGACACTAAATTATCAGTTTCTCAAGTGCTCAAGATCCACCTATGGCCAATAGCCACCATATCAGAACCATATCAGACAATGTCAGGTATAAAATATTTCCACCATCTTGGAAAGTTCTATTGGACAGAGCCGCTCTAGAACCTGGTTAAAAGCTTGCCCGCCAGCCTCTTCTCCCCCTGGTCCTGCTCAGGAAAGCTATCCTCCAATGAATTGAATATTTATTGTTTCCTGCAAAAACCCTGAGGTTTGCCAACCCTGTCTTTGCTATTTCCTAGTGTGCAATGCTCTTTGGGGATATTGCTATCTTTCAAGGAAGTAGAAAAAAGACATCTCTTTTTCCTGTGAAGCCGTTTCTGATATTCCCAGTCTGAGTTCTGCCCCCTCTGAAACCCGAGACCACATTGTGAATCTCACTCATGGCTCTACCTCATTGTGCTCCATAGTGTAGCTTCCACAGGACTTTTTAAACTCTGCTACCAGGTTATGCTGGTTTTCGAAGGCAGAGGAGTTATGCAGGTCCTCATTTTATATTTCATGTCCTCTGGTTTTCATTGTGGGTTTTGTTTTTATTTAAGGTAAGAAGACATTAAAGAGGAAATAAAAGAAGGATGAGGGGGAAAGATACAAGTGACAAAGTCTCAACGAAGAAGAATGGGGTTGCCTCACTGGATATGTTGGAAAAAGCACTTTAATTAAAGTCTGATTCTGCCACTTAGTCTTCTGGATCTGAGTGAGGTAATTATTCTCCCTAAACTTCAGTTTTTTTGTTTTTTTTGTTTGTTTGTTTTGTTTTCACTTTGGGAATGAGAATAGTAATACCTACCACACAGGTTGTTGTAAATAACCCTGGAGAGATAATATATATAAAAGTGCCTCTTGTACAAAAGAGAGAGAGACGTTTCATACAAATGTGAGGGGTTATGCTTACAGAAAGCTTCCAAAATAGAAGGGTGTGGAATAGGGAGAAACACATGTTCCGCTGGCCCCCTCACCAACCCACTTCATTCTGACAAAGCCCAGCCGACTGATAAAGTTCCAGTAGGCTCTATGTGGGTTATCCACGGGGTTCTCTTTTTATCTCCCAGAAATATTTATATATCTATAAGTATCTATAATATTTTTTTATTCCACCCTCCTTGGGATACAGTTATGACTGTTGAATGTTTACTTTTCAGGCATTCCTTCTCACTTTGAAGAAATCCACAAAAGAAAGAGCAAAATGCTGACAAGTTTTCAAAGCCATGATTTACAGGAATGATTTCTGAAAAGCAAGTGGACAACATCCGAGTTCATCATCAAATAATATTTCTAAAGCACCCTCTAGTGCCTGGCCCCAAGCCAGATGATTCAATGCCTGGAAAGGCTGCAAAGTTTTTTTTAAAGGAAAATGGACTCTCTGTTGGCTTCTGAGAAACAAGTAACTGTCATTTAGGATTCCTTAAGACTATCTAAATAAGCATTAAGAATTCATTGCTTTAGGAAAAAAAAAAAAAAGTCAATACAATTAGAAACCCTGATACTATTAAGTACAATTCTAAGCCAAGTTTGAAATAGATATTACGACTTGAAAGACAAAGTAAAAAATTACACCCAGGATTAGAAGAATTTGAAAACTAAGTAAATCTCAGGGCAGGAAAACCTGCTTGGTAGGAGAAGAAAAGTTGTGAGCCTTGAGGAGAGGTAAAAATTGCAAGAATAGATAGGTGTCATCTAGTAGGAATATGAGACCCATCTTCTATCTGATGATGCTGTGACTTATCCTAGCCCAGAGTCGTTACCCAGCTGATCCCTAAGTGGTGGGGTAGACTGAGTGCAGTAGGCAGAATCGGAAGACTCACCGTCAGGGGTCACCTCTACCATGTGTGATGTGTTCCACATCACATTAGACAGGTGAGCCCGAGTTTCTTCACATGTAAGATAGTGATAATTCTGCCAACTTCATGGAATTGTTTAGACTTTTGAGGATTAAATAAAATACACTGGACTAGTTCCTTGAACATGGTAATTGTCCCCAAATGTCAATATTTTTCCAGTTGTCTGATTTATTTTGGCAATCAGCAATTTTATAATATGCATTCAGTATGACTCTTGAACATATGTCCTCAAAGGAAATCACACCCTAATCCTTCATTTTATCTTTCCCTCATCCTTGAGAATGGGACCACAGTTTATAGTAGGATATTGAAGTAGTAGATTCAATTCCTGTATAGGTTAGTTGACTTTAAAGATAAATGCCCAATCATTAATTGATTGATTGGTTGATTCATTCATTCATTCATCAATAATTAATTAATTATTTCAATTCCCAGTTCTTAAATCTAGAATGGCCCCTTCACTAATTGGAATCTTTTTAACAAGATGGACCCATGCTCTCCCCACATTAGAAAGATCTTTGTAGGTAGAGGAATAAAGGAGTCATTTCAAGAAGTCACTTTGAAAATGACTTCAGAACATAGAACTAGATTTGTTCAAGCAAATTATATTTCAAAGTTTTACTTGCAAAGTTATTTATTACTGCGTGGAATCTTACTCCTGTGGCTAGGGTCAAGGAAAATGGGGACACAGGTGTCTGCCTATTTGCACAGGCATTAAAGAGTGTTGTAAAATGAGCTTCAGCCTTTTAAGTTACTGTCTTTTCCTTTATAATAATAATCTCTTCCATTTTACAAGGTCTATATTATTTTTAGGTAAGAAAACACTGTAGAGTTCATGTTTTATTGTTCCTTGCAGTTATATAAATTATATTTGGCCAAAACAAATGTAATTCCTACTGTGTGAACTGGGAACCCAAAATGTTGATTTTCCTCAAGTTATAAACAATGTGAAGATATGTTATACTGGGTCACAATTTTCCAGAGCAGAGCAAAATATATAACTCAGTTTTAATAACAAAACTGCATATATCATTAAAGTTTCCTACTCCACACAGAATGTATTATATTACTCTGCCCAGCAAGAGACATCCTTTGTGTAGACCACAATTTCTAAAATACCATTTGATTGAATGGAAAACATTTTAGCCATTGGTTAGTTTAAAAGAAGTATAATGGCTAAATGCTCATGGAAATTCTGCTTTGTCTTTGCTAGTGAATATTAAATTTCTTCTCACTAAATTTCAGTGCCATGGATTTTGTAAACACAAAGGTCTGGGGACAACTGTTATGACGTTTTTCCCACTATTAGATGAGTATTAACTTTTTAGCGTCTCGGAAGCAGATGTCTTCTTCTTTGTAACACCAATGAACTTTATTTATACATGCATTATATCAACTTCAACTTGCATTGTAATTATTTATTTATAAGCTTGTCTCTCAAAACTTGTAACTTAATAAGGCAAGGTCCAGATTGCATTATCTTTGTATTTGTGGCCCCTGGCCCAATGTCTGTCATAGTGTTTGAGCTCTGAAAATATTAAGTGAAGAAGAAATGCTGGGAAAAAAAAAAACAAAAACCCACACACACCACCAGATCATTAATTTACCCACCCACTTGTTCTCAGAACAATTCCAAAATTTAAGAGATTTATAAATGTAATTACTTTTATGAGGAAATGAGGAAAGATTTTTTTCTTTTTTTATGAAAAAAAGCTATAGATGGGATTAGCTAACTTAGCCTCCTTATTTCACAGATGGGGATTTGAGGACCTGGAAAAAGAATTCTTTGCTCTTGCTAATGTCACAAAGGTGGAGGTAAAACTTAATTATGTTCGTAGTGTTTTGTTTGATACAAAGTAATATGTGTTAATACTCACATTTTTGACAAGTTAAAAAATACATATAGGAGCCAACAAGCATATGAAAAGATACTCAACATGAAAACTTATTAGAGAAATGTAAATCAAGACCACAATGAGATACCATCTCACATCTACTAGAATGGCTAATACCAAAAGAAAAGAAAAGAAAATGTTGGCAAAGATGTGGAGAAATTGGAGTCCCTTGTGAATCACTGGCAGGATTATAAAACAGTACCACTCTTATGGGAAACAGTAGGGTGGTTCTTCAAAAAATTAAAAGTAGAACTAATAGAACTACCATGTGGTCCAACCATCCCACTTTCTGGGTATTTGTTTATAATCCCAAAAGGATATTTGTGTACCCATGTTCATGGAAACATTATTCACAGTAGTCAATAGGCAGAAGCAACCCAAACATCCATTGACAAATGAATGGACAAATAAAATATGGTACGTGTGTGTGCGTGTGTGTGTGTGTGTGTGTGTATACAGATAAATATAAACAAACAAACAAACAAATAAATAAATAAATATAAAATGTAGTATTTTTGAACATTAAAAAGGAAAGAAATCCTGTTACTGCTATAGAATGGATGAAGCTTGAGGACATCATAGAAGTGAAATAAGTCGGTCACAAAAGACAAATACTGTTCCAATTACACAAGGTATATCTAGTCAAATTAATGAAACAGAAAGTAGGTACTGGTTACCAGTGGTTGGGGATAGAGGGGAAGGAGTAGCATTTAATGGGCATAGTTTCAGTTTTGCAAAATGAACAAGTTCTGGTGATCTTTGCAGAACAATGTGAATATACTTAACGCCGTGGAACTGTATGCTTAAATATGCTTAAGGTGCTGAATTTGACGTTACAAGTTTTTTTTTTTGCCATGGTTAAGTAAAAAAACAAATAAAGAACAGAATTTTTTAAATATACATGACAGCAGAAGAGGAGTTAAGGATAACACATTTAGTTGTTTTTTTTATGGAATATTTATCTATTTGATATCACCATGTATAAATGACATGGCACCTTATTTCTATAATAAAAATATGACCAAAGTGTTTCTAAAACTCTCTAAATAAGAAATTTAAGAGGCTGAATAATATAAATAAACTATAATTTTCTCAATAATACCCTCATATTCGAATTATTTTTACGCCTATAAATAATGCTTTATTTTCTATTTTTGCACACTCTGTATCATCTACAATTTGGATTATTCTGTTAGGATAAGATATAGCATAAGAAGTAAAATTAGCAGAATGAACATTTAATGTTGTATGTTGCAAACTTAAGAACATATCATTCAAAAATCTATTCACAGAAACAGGATGTGAGTGCTTCCATTTTATCACACCCTCACCTGTAGAGTCTCCTCCTCCTCTTGCTCCTTTTCATTACTGTTATTATTTCATTTGGAATGAAGGAAATAGGATTATTTGTTGATTTGTATTTTTTGGCTTGTGAGTAAAACAGATACAATTAAACTTCTTTTCAGTCATTTGCATGTTTTCTTCTGTGAGTTTTTTTTACATTGTATGATAATATAAAGTGAATGAGATCCTTATTTATAAGAAATGTAATTATTTGTCTGCCACACTGAATTGAAAGTATGCTTCCTAGTTCTATATTTACTTAAATTCTGCGTCTTAAGTACATAAATCTTGAGCTGTATGGAAACTTATTTAACTCACTTTCACTTAACTTTTTATAATTTGATTCTTTACTGTTTTCAATATTTAAGTAGATATTTTATGAATTTGTTTCATACAATTTCCAGTAATGTTCCTTGAAAAATCCCACTAGAGTTTTGCATAGGACTGTGTAAAATCTACACCTGAAGTTTGGAGTAATTGTAACAACATCAGTGGCAATCATAATGACAAACAAAATTCTAGTTGTGACTCTTTGGGTGCCTGTGGTCTGCCTGGTTTTGCATTTACCAGTGGATCACATTTAACCCATATAACAAACTTATGAGGCATATGCTATTATTATGGCCCTTTCACAGAGAATCCAATTAAACCATAGCAAAGTAACATAACTTTCCTGTGACCATTCAGCTGTAAGTTGATGGAAACATGCTTTGACTTCAGTCCACATATCTTCAGAACTATAGTGCTCTGGGTTGTGTTCAAAGGTCACTAAGCTGCCTAAAAATCTTTACAGTATAGATTTGTCCCTTTAAAGGATTTTGTTAAAATTGTCTATATTTCTAAAGTATTTTCAATCTTTGCTCTAAATATTTTGAGTTTTGTAATTTTTTGGTGGTTTTGCATGGCTTTTAATTTTTCTCCTTATATTTTATTAATGATTATGTTTAGTGTCTAAACACTATTGAACTTTTATTAATATTAAGAAGTGTTCTTTAATTTTCTCACTTTTTTTTTCATTGTGAAATTATGTTTTATGAAACTAACTGTAATCTTATTTCAACTTCTGTTCCACATCTTGTAGCAGTCACCATGAGTTCTATAGCCATTAGATTAATAAGGAAGCATGTATGCATGTTTTGTTCCTAATTATAACAGATAATATCTAGGTTTTTACTATTAGGGGTAGGGATGGCTGTCAGGTTAGGAAAGTATTACTAATCATATTTTATGGTATGAGGAAACTGAAGCATACAGTGGCTAGTTCTTGGCACAAGGTAACATAACACATTCATGGCAGATCTGAGAGTCAAGTCCAGTATGCTCTGCCTCTAAAGCTAATGTTCTTAATCACTAAACTAGATATGAGGTCATCAATAAAAAAAGGTTTGAGAAATCCTTCAGGATTAAAATCTGTAACAGGGAGAGAGAGAGGAGGCTATTATACATACATTCAAGAACTGAAAGACTAAAAAAAAATCCATTTAGGGGTACGAGGGTGGCTCAGTAGGTTAAGCTTCTGCCTTCGGCAGGGGTCATGATCCCAGAGTCCTTGGGATTGAGCCTTAGTTGGGCTCCCTGCTCAGCAGGGAGTCTGCTTCTCCCTTTTCCTCTGCTCCTCCCCCTGCTTGTGCTCTCTCTTTCTCTCTCTCTTAAATAAATAAATAAAATCTTTTAAAAAATAGTCCATTTAGTAAGAGTACTCAATTTTTAGAAATCACTTTTAAAATATACACTTTTATATATCAAGGGTGAGCTATCCACTTACCCACCTACCTTCCTGTCCCTTCATAATGGGCAATAAATAAGATTGGAAAAGAAAGGAATCAATTGTTCTTTGTGGTGATCAGAATTTGAAAGTCAGGAAGTCTGAATGGCTATGAGAAATCAGAGAGGAGAGATGTTGTAGGCATGGAAACTCAGCTGGGAAACTGTACCAACTGATCCAACAATCAGTGCCTGCTAAGAGCACAGGGAGAATGGCATTGTGTGAGATATTATTTGTGTTTGTGTGACTGAAGACTAGAGAATTTCAAATAAGAATATTCAGGGACTTTGTTTCAATGTTGTGTTGATTTTTCCGGCCATTACTTCCAACTCTCAGGAAATCTATTGCAAGTAGGAGCCTTATGCAGGCAGCCTTACTGATACACTCTTCCTCCAGAATGTCTTGTCTTTCTTCAAGAATATCAGGTTGAAGCTGCACTAAACAGAAACATTAGTATACATGATCAGGCAAACAGAGAATCTCAAACATGAGAAGGAAGAAACATGATATATGAGGAGAACCATTAGCATGAAAAAGAATCACTGGAGAGCTAAGACGGGGTTGGGGGGTGGGGATGGATAAATATAAAAAGAGAACACCTGGAAATGAAAGCATTATCCACACACACAGCAGAGTAGGTTACTATGAAATAAGAGCAGCCACATTAAAAAAAAAAAAAAACCTAACAACTTCAAGAATATTGCCCCAAAGTGAAGACATTTATTAATAATTAACAATATCATTTTAATATTTAAAACTCTCCAAAGTATAAAGTATAAATTGAAAAGCAGAATTAATAACCTAGATTTTAAACCAGAAAGTATATTCATACAATATTAGAGGATAATTTTAATTAATAAATGAAATATTTAAAGAGACAGAAAACAGACCCTAAATTTCCAAAAACTCAATAGAGAGTTATCTTTAAAACTCTGAAAGAATATTATTAACCTAGAAATCTATACCTAGATAAGTTACCATTTAATTAGGAAGGCAAAATAAAAGAAATTTCAGATATACAAGGATTAAGTTTTCCACCCAAGAATCCTAATTAATAACTTCAAAGAACAGTTAACCTTGATTCTGGATTGGTCTCAAAGATTGGTTTCCACATGGGAGAAAGAACACAGGAGCTGCCTAGACATGCAATCAACTTGTGTGGAGTTATAGGTATGTTGTGTCTGGTTATTGTTGGCAAAAGGCTGCATGGCATTTTGGATTTTTCCCAGTAAAAGGACATTGTCTTTTTCTCATGTATTTTGTATGAGGGGTATAATTATTGGGGAAGTTGGTGTCATATACCTTTTATATTATTCTTTTCAATTTGACTGCACTAACAATGGTTTGTGAGAACAGAACTACAGAATTATGGTGGAGATAATCTCTGCTAGAGATTGGCATTCCAGAGGAAGAGCAAGGAGGCCAAGGTCCTCCAGTAGTGTTCAGAAAAGGGAGAACAGCAAATGAGATCAGAAAGATTGTGTAGGGCCTTGTAGGACATTTGTAATGACTGGACAGTTTTGAGGAGAGGAAGATGTGATCTGACTTTTGTCTTAGGAGATCATTCTGACTTCTGTGTTGAAAAAAGACTAACGCAGGAGAAGGAAATAAGATGCTAAGGGACAGTGCAATGATCTCCTTGAGTTAGTAAGTTATGGCCATGATAATTCCGTGTAATCAGTAATCCCACAATGCAGTGGCTTGAAACAACAGCATTGATTCTCAAGAACCTGTAGGTCATTTCAGGGTTGGCAGCTGTATTCAACTTGCAGATCTGGCTATGCTTAGTGATTTCCTTAGTATGCTCCATGGATGCTTTTTCTAGACCTAGAGTGAGAGAGCATCATTGAATTTGGGGAAGCTCTTCTTAATGTGATGGCAAAGACCAGAAAGAAAGCTCCACTGTACAATCACATTTCAAGCCTGTGCCTTCATTCTTTGGGAGCACCCCATGGGGCTCAAAGTTCAGGGTCAGGGAAGTAGACTTTGCCCACCAGGACACCATGGCAAACTTGTACATAGATGACTTGGGGCTGATAAGTCCATCTACTGCCCAGATGAAACACAATGGTAGCTTGGACAATGGAGGAAATAGCGAAGAGGCAAAGGGTGTTCCAGTTGTGTATATCTTATGCAGATAAAGCTGATAGTATTTGTGAGTTTATCAGACATGGGATGAAAGACAAAAAGAGGAACGGAAGATGATTCTCCTTATCCATGTGTTCAGAAATATCCTCTTCCAGAATTTTAGTTTAGGTTGAATTTAAGCTCTCTTGTTTCATTTCTAGTGTTTTCGCAGTTCTCTTGACTTCCACAATCTCTTTAAAGACAATGTCCAGAATTTCAGACATCTAATTTTCTTTTTCTTTCTTTCTTTCTTTCTTTCTTTCTTTCTTTCTTTCTTTCTTTCTTTCTTTCTTTCTTTCTTTCTTTCTTTCTTTCTTCTTTCTTTCTTTCTTTCTCTCTCTCTCTCTCTTTCTTTTTAAGATTTTATTTATTTGACAGAGAGAGACACAGCAAGAGAGGAAACAGAAGCAGGGGGAGTGGGAGAGGGAGAAGCAGGCTTCCTACTAAGCAGGGAGCACAATGTGGGGCTCAATCCCAAGACCTTGGGATCATGACCTGAGCTAAAGGCAGATGCTTAATGACTGAGTCACCCAGTTGCCCCCTGGATACCTAATTCTCATATTGTCTTATTACTAAGAAACATAGCTGATGTGAATCAGATGAGGTGATTTATATGTAAGTATTTTCAGCAGCAGCATGCTCCCACCACCTCCTCCACAGCAAGGCTTGTATCTCTTCCTCGATGTCCATGCTAACCCTTTCATCCACCAATAATTACTCTCACAATAAAAAGAAGTAGACTAAGTCTAGAGGCACTTTGTTTCCCCTGGTTAGTTGTCTGATCTAGCAGTGTTCCAAGCCATTCCTGGTTCTACCTTTCTTCTTCAAACATATCAAAGGTCAAACTGTATTCTAAATAGTGTTTAAGACAGTAGGGAATGTTTAGAAGGATTTTCATCATTCATGGTTAACATTTTTTAAAGTTTTGGCACTTAAAGTCACGGGCCTTAGTTATTCAGAATATTATCTGTAATAAATAGTCCATTCCCTGGTGATAGTAAATAAATGAGGCATCACTCTGTTGCATTTTTGTTGATTTATGCATCGATATGGGGACTGTGTTCTATTTAACAATGCAAAGAGTATACATGGTCAGTCTGTTTTGTTGCTATGTGTACTGTTTAGTCCCAGGGTACCTTGAACTGGAAAGATGCCGTGTTGAGTGACACGGTTACATAATTCTACCTTCTCGGTAAACTGTTTTGGGCCTCAGAGTCCCCAGCTCAGTTATCTGTCTATCAAGAGGCATGTGGGTCTTGCAACGCTCATTTTGGTTTGACCCTAAGCCAAGAACTTTTACAGAAGCCTGAGTCCCGGACCTCTTTCCTAAGCAACTACCACTGTCATAGAAGTAACTAATTCCTGCTCATTACTTCAGCTCCTGTTGACAGGAAATGGGGTTCTCACTTTCTTTTGCTTTTCAAAAGAAAGGCAATGAAAAACTGTTCCCTTGCAGGTGGAATTTTCTGGCTCATGTAAGGATTAGAAATGAAATTAGCCATTGGAAATTTCATTCAGATCAGTCCAAACATTGCAAAGTACAACAAATGCAGCCCTTTCTACACTGGGTAATCAAGTTCAATTTCTTTCCATGTCTTTCCTCCAAAACAGACAGCTGTGAAACCCTTATTTTTAAATTTAATTTAATTTTTTCAGTGTTCCAAGATTGATTGTTCATGCATCACCTTATGAACTGTTCTCCATGTACCCAGTGGCTGCCAGAATCTAAGAGATAGAACATTCCAGAATGAGCTCTGAGCCCTGACCTTGCAGGGCTTGCAATCTAATCTGGAAGACAAGAGTCACCCATACAAACTGCTCAGTGAATTAGGCAGCACATGATAGAGTAGCCAGCAGTGTGGGTCAGACAATAGGGAGTTTGGAGCCAACAACAACGGCTAAGTGCATCATGAAGCCAACTTCAGGAGAAATAGGAATGTGACAAAATGGTATAAATAAGATGCCTGATTTGGACATTTCAACCTCTACTGTTTCCTTTTTTCCAACTTCAATTTCCCTGTAACAGATCAAAACCACTTTGTAGCAGAGATCATTTAAAAATAAATTTTAAACTAATATGCCCCCACTTTAAAAACAATATTCTCATTTTGGATGGACCTACCATCCATCCATCACCCTGACCCACTCCTGCAAAATGATGCATAATCCATCACAGAGCTTTCTGCACATTGCTCCCCTGTTCAAACACATAAATGGCTTCCCACGGCCAACATCAATCAGCCTTTGCTTGGAGTCCTATGGTCTCCCCAGCAGGGCCCTGCCTCACCCACTCATATGTGAGTTATAGTGCAAGAGCTTATCCTTTAGGGCAGCTTCAGTAATGTCCCCCATTTTCCACCATACTGAAGTCGCCATCTGGGACCTCATGGGACCATAATATTTTATAGATCAGGTTTGATTGCTCTCCTTGTGTATTTCTAATCTTTCTAGTTGGGTAACATTTTCTTCCAATACAGGATTATGCAATACAATTGGAAATATAGTCACTTTCCCCACAATTTATAGCACATGGTAGATGTTCCAGAAGTCACTCACTGATGGGTTTTAGTTTCTGTGGAACTAAGGCCAGGTGATGAGCATATGCTAATTGCTACTTGCAGAGTCAAGGCTAGGAGGAGGCAAATAAGATGCCTAGAGGGAAAATTTAAGCAGATTTTTAGCCTCAGTTGCAGACCTTGTTCTTCCCCCATCCTGAGAATGAGCACCTTCTTAAACTTTGCTTGCGTCACCCGAGAAGCTGCCATGATTGGCTGGTATTATGAAATGTCTTTACAGGATCTGTCTTTATGCAGTCAAAGCAGATACTGACTTTATTTTCCCTCACAGCCATTCACAAACAGGACCTATAATGTGTGTATGTGTACAAAGGGGCTAATCCAATTACACTGGCTTGTCCACAATGGTGGCAAAACCTTAGGGTACGGTGAGAAGAGCTTGACTCTACCTGGCATCAAGACTTCACTCTTCACAACCTAGGTAATCTTCACCTCCAAATATCTGGCTAAACTGTAAAATAGTAAGACTGAGAAGAAGAGGGGGGGAGGAAGAGAGAAGGAAATTGAGAAAAAAAATCATAAGGTTTTTATGAGAACTGATTGGAACTGAATATGTGAAAACACAAAGTCCTACGTGAAACTCAGTTATTATTTTTATTTTTGTTGATGATCTTGGTTTGCATTTTTGAGTGTGTTCACACTATTGTTCAAGTACAGAATTCTATATACAGGTATCTCTAAAGGTACGTTCTGCACATACGTTGCTTACCTCATAATGGCAATGAAAGATTCACTAGGGGAAGGGAAATGCTGAATGGGACCACAGCATGTATATTTGGATTCAAGGTACGATGCAAAGGGCATTATTTACCTTGTTCATCTTCGAAGTGGGTACCTTGGAAGTTCACAGTTTCTCTGTACCATTAACAAAAACTGAGGCCTCAGTAGGAAGAGTGGATGTGGGGACAAAAAGGAATATTCAGGTTTGAATTGCTAGTGGCACCCATAGGAGACTGTGGATTCTTCTAGAAAAAAAAGAAGACCCTTCAAAAATAAAGGTGTCATTTTCTAATAATTTATACTCGAGTAGTGAAATATATACCACGTAGGCTTTGATGCAAGGCACTTATGCTTTCTGAAACTGTCCCATTGAGATATCATGAGTATGTGTGTGGTGATGAACTGGGCAAGATCGGAACCTAGTCTACCAGTTGAGATTATTTCTCTTATGAGGCATGATGTTCCTATGACTTATTCTGGCAACGGTAGATTGGCATCGAATCAATAAATAAGATGTAGTAAAGCACATCTGAAGCATGAGTGATCTTACATAAATTAAGTAGGCAATCATGACTGTTTAGACCTGGTCTGAAAAATAATTCAATGAACCAAAACGGATAAAAATATAAAATTTTTATTTCTGGCCAGCATGTACATACACTCCTTGATCAGGCAACTTCTCAGGGTCTTAGGAATTATTAGCAGTAATGGTAGCATTTGGATATAAAAGATTTTACCTCTTCAATTTAAATAATGAACTAATCTGTGTTTTTCGATTTCACCAGAAAAAAAAACAAACCACAAAAAACCTTAGTTTTGTGTCTTGGTGTCTTTGTTGTTTTGGTAATTCTTTTGCTTGAGTCCTCCGAAGATTTTTTACATACACCAAATTCAGAGGCAGTGATGAGAGAGGGTTTAAAATCTTATCCTAAGGACAGTGGCCTTTAAATACGATTTTAGAGAGAGAAAAAAATTGAACTAATGAAATGGTCTGATATTAATAGTCCGCTAATAATTTAATATTAAAGACAAGTAAGCAAAGCCAGATGTTAACTGAAATGTCTCCCGGTTGGGTCAGAGTCTGAACATTCCCCTCTGGTGTAAACACTTCAGCCTCATGCCCAGGAGTCAGAGTGTGTGCCAAGGACCAAGTCACAAAGGTTTCACTGCCCAACCAGAGAACACCTAAAACAATTAATGTAACATGGACTAAAGACATGTTTTAAAAAAACCCAAAAAACAAAAAACAACCCAAAGTTTTTTATACATACATAAACACACACACACACACACACACACACACACACACACACACAACAAACAAAACAAAACAAAAAAACCCAAAACGCTGGTATTAACAACCTCAAATTCTCTTGTATTAACAACGGATTCTATTGGTAGCCCACCAAACTGATGGTTTGAAACCTTCCAGGGCTCATTTAAGAGTCTCAAGGAGTCTGATTTACTTCTCAATGGCCCATTCATCCTTTGAACATTTACTCTGTAGCCCGTGCAGTTATAACCTAAGCTGGATTTCATACATGAAAACTGACCTCCAGCACCCACTACTTTTGCCAAGTCCCAGTGAAGGCTCATGGAATAATTTAGAGTTTGTCGTAGTGACAAGTTTAAGATTCAATTATTAAGCGTAGTAATTTATTTTTATTATGTTTGTAAAATGGCTTTTGCCCAACTAATTTCACCCCCCTTCACAGCCAAATGGCCTAAGATAGCAACAGCAATCCCTCTCGGCAACCGGGCCACTCGCTCCGGGTTGTTTAATGCCACGTCAAACAGAAGGATTTCTATGGGCCTCCGATGGAGACATTTCTCTTTTGCCTTAGTTTGGGCAAAAAATTGATTTCCTTCAGATAGCTGTAATGGATGGTGAGGACGGCAGAGAGTAATCAGGCCCAGCTCAAGGCAAATGCCAAAAGTTTCCCAGAAGGATAAATCTTGTTTCCTGCCTTACTTCACAGAATTAAGCCTTAAACAAGTCATGTTCTGTGGCTTGGATGCTGTGTTTATATCAGCTTTGGTTCCCTGGCTCGTGGTTGGGAACATTGTATTGGTCTGTAACCCAGGAAGGTCTTCCTGAAGTAAGAAATCACGATCCCCGTATCTTTATCTCCCATTCCATTTTATTTGTTCTATTAATACTAGCAAATGAGCTCTGAATGGGAAGGGGATCACAGGAGACAGTTACATTCACCAGGTGCAGCCTGCAAAGCCAGTGAGTTAGCGCTCTGCTTGGCTAACTGTCTTTCCCAGGAGCTGTATGAAAGATGCCTCTTCGTAAAGGATTTTGTTTTGGAAAATAATAACAGCACCTCATCTGTGTACGGCACATTCTCAGGAAAAGTTCAGGAGAAAATTTTTTCTGTAAAGTTCAGGGTAGGCTGAGAACTTGTGGTCTCTCAGTGTCTGAAATGAAACCAAATCCTCCCGGGATTGCATTCGTTTATGGTTAGTAACAGGCGACTTCCTGTTTCGAAGCGAAATGGGCTTGAAGAGGCTTATAAAAAAGACTCAAAAGGTTTCTTGGACATCAAATGACTCTAGTAAAACATTTTGATGAGTTAAGTGTAAATGCATCAGCAGCATACGGATTAAATTCCCTTCTAAATAAACATTAACAAAGAACATGTTTGGCAAAATGCATTTTGAGTTTTGCAAAGCTGAAAACATTTGAAAAAGGAGTGTGAGATATTTGATGAACTCAGAAAGCAGCCGGATTGCCCATCCCGTACTTGAATATTTTCTTTGGATGTTCTGCAGATGTCAAATAAATTAGGACACAGATATTAAAACCAGCATCGGCTGCAGAAGTGATCAGCTGCCCTTCAGTCTGGAAGGTGTTTCTGTGGATACCCAGTTCGTGTACATGTGCATGGGGAGAGCCCCGGGGGAACTTGTAACCGTCTCTTTCCTGGATGTGGCCCTGCGAGACTTTCTGTGGTCCACAGCTCTTGTATCTGCTTTTCTGCCTGTGAACTATCTTGACTCCTAGAGGAGATTCCTGCTTTGCAGTAGATTAGCAACGACGCTTTGGTGCCACCAGGCAGATGACAGCTTTGGTGTTGCTTGGGCCAAGACCTTTCATCCAGAAGCCACTGCCCTTGTCAAGACTATCATATCTCTCATCATCTCTTTTTTTCTGACATGCGCATTTTATTCATCCTTTGGGATTGTGGATGTGATAGCGGAAGGGAAAGACAAAAGGTAAGATACAGTTGAAGAGAGCCTCAACCGGACTCCATAACCAAGGGTAGGAAGAGGAGAGTCCAGCATCACTCCAAGGGTTGAGTTTGGGTGATCCCCTCTATGGTGAAGCCAGTGAATGAGAAGTCTCTTGGATCATACATTCTTATGGAGAAGGGGCAACACACGGTTGACAACTTTTTTCATAAAGCATTTGGTCCAGACCCACAAACTGGCATATCGTAGGAGAAATCTCCCACATGAGAATGCCACTTCCTTGCAATCTGTTATCACACTGACTGACGATCATTCTGCCTTTGAATGATACTTGCAGAGAGCAGAGTCTCAGAAAATTAACTGGCAACTAAATAGCGGGTATTTTGTTTAATATTTGAAAGATTAAAAGTTTATCCCAGTGTATTTTAGCAAATGATATTATTTACAGATAACTGACAATGCACCACCATATCAAAAATTATACAGAAAATTGACACGCTATTAATTAAAAATACTTAAAACCTGTATGGAGAGTATTCACTTCTCACTTTGGGTTTGATCTGACAGCCTTAGATCTTTCCGTGTCTGCCCTCCTGCCATCTTTATGCATTCATCAATAATGGTTTCCCACTAAAGCTATGATGAGGCTAAGGCCGTTGGCCTTGGCTCTTTCAGCTTTCAATTCATTCTACATATGGTTGCCAGAGTTTTCTTTCAAAAGGAATAGTCATGTCATTCACCTGTTCAATAATCTTTGATGCCTACCAGGTGGCTCCAGAATAAAGTCCATGTTCCTTAACTGGGTGTTCAAGCTCTTTTGGTCTGGCCCTAATTCACCTTTCAGTCCATGTCCCACCACCTCATAATCCAGTCATAGAAGACAAATTCCCTGTTCCCAGATTGCACAGGTTCATATGTTCCCTAGTACTTCTCAGCATTTTGCACACTCGTAAATATTTATTAAATTATTTGTCTAAACAGAGTTTACCACTAGATTGTCAGTACATAAACACGAAAGCTGAGTCTGTCTTCTGTACTGTGGGTTCATCCCTAGGATTTAGAACAGTGTCTGGGACATAACCCGTGACATCTGTGAACCGAGGGAGTCACCACTCTGTGTCTCATGGTACCAGTTATATACTTCTGTTTGGCACTTGCTGGATTCTGTGTTTGCCTCCCTGATCTTCCTATCACCAATATTTGAACTTAGAGGGCAGAGGGTAGGACTTAATTTATTTCTGCATCCTTGGCACCTGCCTTCATGCTTAGCATAACCTGAGCACTCACTAAATATTTACTAAATTTAAATGGAGAGTACTTGTGGCAGTCCAAGTTTCTATAAAATCATGTTGATTCCCAGGACTTAAGCCTAGAGGCATGATGGCGATTTTGAGCTGCAAGTCTCGCTCTTGCACACACAACAATGTTCGAGGTAAGGTAGGCAGGCTAGAGTCCCCAGGCCAAATCTGTGCCATGATCTACTTTTGTGAAGAGCTTTGGTGGAACATTCATTTTCATACTATTTGTGTCTGCTCTCACACTACACTCAAGTGGCAGACTTGAGTGATGGTAGAGACCAGTAAACATTAAGGCCTACAATAGTTACTCTTTGGCCATTTACAGATAAAGTTTGCTGATCACTGTTCTAGAGAACAGACATAAATAAGAAAGTTACTAAGAGTCCTTACTACATAAAATAGTTATGAGGTTAAGCAAGGTAACATCTGTAACATGCTCAGCATAGTCTTTGGCACATATTAATTGCCCAGTAATTTTTAGGTATTATTACTAATATCGCTATGATAATATGAGAATTATTTTCTAATAGTCCAAACTTGAAATAACAAGCCAGCAGGAAATTGATGCAGACCAAATTAGAGGCAGACGCAGGGAGGAGAGAAATATAATCTAAGAATCTGGCATTGAGAAAAGAGCAAACTACAAAACAGACAAAGTGCTTATAGAAGTGCCTTTGATATAGACCGTGATTGCTTTGTTATAATGCCCATTTTAAAGATGAAACATAAGGCACCAAATGCTTGTTTATCAGTCTTAAAATATCAAGCTAAAAGTGACAGGGCTTGAAAGGGCTGTTACATACGATACAGGGACAACAACAAAAAAAGAGTCTATTCACAATCTCTGACTCTTAAATGACTAATTAGGTTGGGACAACTTTCAAAAAAGAATCACCAAAAATGAACCACAACCCAGCAAACTATAGAAACTCTAAGAGCAAATGTTGACACAGAAATGGATTCCTGGACTAATAAACATATGAGGATCATTAATGATTAAACATAATCTGTATCATTAGTGATTAAAGGAACATTAATCAAGACCACTGGAGGTATCGTTTCACAACCAGATACATTTTACAATTAGTACATTAAAAAAAAAACCTGACATTTTCAAGTGTTTGAAAGGATGACTCAATAGAATTTCTTCATCATTGCTGATAGGATTATAAATTGGTACAGCCTCTCTGGGAAGCAGCTTTGCATTACTCACTAAATCGTACCTTCATATATTATATGGCACAACAAATGCACCATAGATATGCACCAACAACACTCTTGCACACATACAAGAGAAGGTGTGTGCATAAATGTCCACAGCAGCCTTTTTAAAAAAGTTTGTTTATTTGTTTAAGTAAATAAATAACAAACTCACAACCCAAGATCAAGAGTCCAATGCTCTTCTGACTGAGCCAGACAGGATCCCAACAGCAGCCTTATTTTTAATTGCAAATGCCTGGACACCTATCAACAGAGGAATCAATAAAGTATGGACAAAGCACTTTTACACAGTAGTCTGAAAAGGTGAACTACAACAACATATGACATTAGGGATTCTCCTTAATAATATAAAATAAAATAAAAGCAAAGGAGGTTATGAAATATTCCACATAGGATTCCATATAGGATGGCATAATATATTCCTGTAAAGTTAAAAATTATTAAACTAAATAAATACGTTTCAAGAATATATGGAGATGCAATAAAAATAGAGCAAGGAAATGAACGAGGGATTTAGGATGCCAATTTCTTAGTGTGTAGGAAAGCAATTTCAAAGGTTCAATTGAGATGTGTTTGACAAAGGCATTGATTCATTTATTCCTTTATTCATTTCAACAGATAATATTAAATATTTATATATTAGCTTCTGTCAAATTATAAAAAACAAGCACCTGTTAAGTGAAGCACTAGGATAAGTATAGGGCAGAGTAATAGAAAAGACAGATAGGACTCTTGTCTTCATGGGGCCTACATTCTAATGGGAGAAGAGTTCTGGAAAGACTAGGATTTAAAAGCTCTTCTATCTGAATTGGAATGATGACATTCCAATAGAATCTATGGAAATGGAAAGAAAGAGCCTTCCAGAATATCTTCCTGTGGGTAACTTGTAAGTTGAGCAAGATCATCTGGAACACAAGTCCAAATTGGCAATAAATGGTAATTTCACAGACCCTGAGAGTAACAGGCCCAACCAACATTCAGGATATATGCATATATCTGCTTATATGTAGAGAAAATCATAAGAAAATACATGAAGATGTGTGACTACCATCCATCATTTACACATGGCTCCTCTCCTCCTCTAGCACCAGAATTGATTGTAATGGATGAATTCATTTGACGAGTATTTCTTGAGTTCCCCCTGTATATGAGTCATCATGCTAGATTTTTTATGGTCAAAATTAATGACATGCCTGGCAGCAATAACTAGAAAAGAGATTTGATCTTAAATGTTGTAGAACTGTGAGTTCACAGGACTACACGATGCTTTCCCGCTGATGCATGGAGGTGACAGGCCTCCACAAGGCATAACTCCTTGCCATTCATGTGGGGACTTGCTGATGACTCCATTTTAGGAGCTCCAAAACCTGGCTTGAGTTAATGAAAAGGTGAGATCTGCATTAGACACACAGGAGTGATAAAGGGCACAGGCTTCCTCACTGGTCCCCTCATGTATGACTCCGATGCTTCCGTGGCTCCTCCTCACACTTTTTCAAACCTGGCTTCCTCACATTCATACATTCTGTATCTCTAGCTCCCCATCTCTTTCTCACCAGATTTCATGCCAATACACATAACTTCAGTTATGTTGTTGTTTTTTCATGAACAAAATAGCCACTGGAGGGACTGGCTAATGCTTCCCCCCAATAATCCTTTCCTCAGGACCCATGGAGTAGGACTTGAGTTTATTGACAAAAGAGGTAAATTCATCTGGACAAGAGAAGGCCATGCTCCTCTGGAGAAATTACATCGAAGTAGGAATTGCTAATAGAAATCTCTGTTAATGTGAACAGTGGCCCAGGTCAAGAGCTGAGATCATGACACCAGGAATCCCACCTCTCCCTGCAGGATAGACTCAGGAAATAGTATCAGATATCATATCAGACAGGCATATCAGACAGGAGGTAATCCAAACTAAACTTTGGTAATAAGAATGGATGTTCCAAGGAAATTCCTTGACTGGAACAGTGAATCCCTCTATCAGGCAGGGAAAAACTGTGCCCCAAAGGGGAGAGCCAAGGATTGTCCGCTCAAACTGTGCAAACAGCAGTTTATTTGTTTTGTGGGTGTTTTTCTCCTTTGTAAACACGTTCTGAGTCCAAGTGATTGGTACATGCTTTATAAACTGGAAATATAAACACAGACATTCTCTTCCAAAAATGGATCTTTAGAACTTCCCTAGGGAACTTGCTCCTATTGTTCATTCTGAATTCTGAACCAGCATTAGTGAAAATGTTACACCTCTAATATTTGGAGTGTTAATCCCCACATCAAAGAGAAAAAAAAAAGTGTTGAAAAGGTTTTGAGGCACCCTATTAGATTCTAAAAACCACTTCTGCTTCTGAGGACGGTCCATTTGCAGGACATGTTTTAAAGATGGAGAAAGGAGGAGGAAAACAGACCTATGTGGGTGGGTGGGTGGGTGGGGCTTGTGGTGAGCTGGTCCCAAAGACCATTCTCCTTCAACCATATGCTCTGAGGTCTCTGATCACGCCAACTGGTATTTCAGTTTTCCACGTCATTGCTGTGTGGTTCTATTTTTTTTTTTTTCTCATAACACAACATCTTCTTCTAACCTGGACATGGTTGCTTTTAAAAGCTGTTTTGTGAGACACTAGAACAAATAATGAAGCATCTAAATACTGAGTGAATTGAAGGCTTCACCAAATTATTCTCTTAAATAAATGGTCTTTGCAAATAAGATGGTTTTTCCCTACCAATTTACAAAGGGTTAGCTTAGAGTCTGGCTGTTGGTACATCTGTTCTTAGCTCAAAAGCTGCCTCCCCTTTCTTCCTTAAATGATATTATTCATCTGGACAAGAGAATTACAATATTTAAATGGTCCTGGAAGAAGAACAATGTGTTTGGGGAAAGCTTTTAGCATGTGCTGTCAAGGGAATGCACTCAAGTGTTCAGAAATAGTTCCTCCTTACACATCTTTGTTCCAGAAGATGGAGGGCAGGGCCTCTATGTTCTCTTATGTAAACATTGCCCTGTTTGGAGGTCCCCTGGGGTTTCCCTAGAGGGTCATATTTATTGCGAATGTCTAGGTTTCTATTTTGGGTTTATAATACACATCCTTTGTCATTTGGCTTTGAATCACACATGCATAATGGAGACACATACAACGCCTTGGTAGTTTTTGTACTTAGTCAATCAGCATTTAACTGCAGGTACCACCCAACTGAATTTTACATTCACTAAATCAGACACCATGAACACTGTATGCTGCTCCATTTCTCACCACTCCCCCAACTCCCTCCCAACCTCAATCAACACAATAGAAATATAGCCTACCATAATGCAGAAGGAAGTGGGGCTCTAGTCTACTCTATAAGGAGCAATCCATTAAGTATTTCCCTATGCTCAGCACTCTCATACTAAGATGGGTACGTGTTTGCACTTTTCTCACAGACATCAGTGTCAGACACAGTCTTCCCCTCCTGTCTATCCTCTATGTTCTTCTTCACTGAATTAAACCCTGCATTGATGATTTACACCACCTACCCATTGGTTCTCAGCTTCCTTAAATCTTCTGGCCCCTAAGCACAGCCTATTTCAGCCAGCCTCAAGCAGGGCCACCCTCTGGCTTTCATTATTAGGCAAACGTATGTCTACATGTAATAAACCACATAATAAACCAAACCCTCCACTCTTTGGATTTAATCCATCTTTTCCAGTCATAACCCCAGCAATCTAGCATGAGTCCTAGCTTTCTCTCAAATCTTCTTGACCACCTGCAGGTCTCCATCTCAGATGGAAACCCACAGACAATTATTCCAACATCCTACAGTTCTGACCTCTGCGCCTTAGCTCAAATGGGCTCCACAGCATCTATTTCTGTTTATTCCAATCCTAGATATATTTCAAAGTCAGTGTAAATACCATTGCCTTCATAAAGCCTTTTCTGATGCCATTCTGGGAGGTTTACCCTTGCCTTCTCCCAACTCCTCGCAGTACTTGAATGCATTTGCATGGTAGATGGTACTTCTTCTCCATCACCTTAAAGTTTATCCCTTTGTTGGACTACTTGAAAACAGGGACTGAATTTTGTTCCCATTAGATGCAAACAATACTTACCAAATGTGTTTATACAGTAACTATTCATGGAATATTTTTCTGATAAAATATTGGTTGTTATTTACCATGTACAGATCCAGATTATTGAAACTTTCTCAAATATAAGCATTCTTATTCACTGGTTAAAAATAAGAAACATAATATCAAATAGGACTATATTTTGTTCAACAGAGCCATACCTGTGGACCTCAATTAATTCGTCTCCACAGCAAACAGTAGTTTTGCAAAAATTAACAATTTAAAAAAATTAATTGCAATCTTAAAGATATTACTCAAACTCAGTAATATATCTATGTATGAACCAAAATATGTACTTATCAAATGAAAACATCACTTCTCTGCCATACAGCCCACACTCTGATTCACTGATTTATATTTTGAAAATAAATAAAAATCAAGCAGTCACAGAAATCACTCAAATTCTGTTTCTTTGTCTTCAAAAATCATGATGTTATCATTATTTATTTCAAATCTACTGTTTAAACACCAGAATATCTAGTGGGAAAAATTGTATATAAATGAATTCTAGTAATTCTGAGCCATTAAACATGCATTTTTGAAACAAACACATGTAACTGAGTATATGTGTGTCAGGGCCAACTTAACAAGCTGTTCTCTGAATTAATGTTCTGTAGAATACTTACTAGAGAAAAAGTAAAAAAAATGAACACATTTGAGCCTTATATATACACATGTGAGTTTTTATATTATATATTTTTATTATATATTTACTGTAAAATGTTATAAATGTTATATTTATTTGTATAATATATAATGTTTATTTATTTATTTTTTAAAAGATTTATTTATTTGACAGAGAGAAAGAGATCACAAGAAGGCAGAGAGGCAGGCAGAGAGAGAGAGAGAAGCAAAGCAGGCTCCCTGCTGAGCAGAGAAGCTGATGTGGGGCTCGATCCCAGGATCCTGAGATCACGACCTGAGCCAAAGGCAGAGGCTTTAACCCACTGAGCCACCTAGGCACCCCAATTTGTATAATATATAATATTTAAATTAATATACACTTATATTAATATTTATATTAAATTTTATAAACAAATATTTATCTATAAACCAGTATAAATATATAAATGTATATAATATATAAACAGATATTAATAAATAATAAATCATTGTGAATATATTACTATATATGCACTATATAGATAGCTAATTAAAATCGTGTAGTATTTGCAACAATTATTTAGAATTTATATCAACAAAATACTTTTTTCAGGGAGGAGTATTTTATCACTGATATTATTTAGAATTGCTGGTGTGTGGTGATAATCAAAAGTGGATCTATTTTTAATCTGTCCTATTATTGCATTTCTATTTATGCATTTATATGCATCTCTATAGACTATGCCCACTTTTATTGCTATCCCTACGCTGCTCTTATTATACCACTGGTTGTTTGTATTTACCTTTCGTTCCCAGTGCCCAGCAAAGCCTCACATCTGGCAAGTGGTCCATGACTGGTGAACTCATCCCACTTCCTACAGTTAATCTAAGAGAAAATGTTAAGTGAAGAGTAGTCTTGAGGAAAGCATCTCAATGCAGTGAGCTTTTCCTCTCTAGAGGCCTGGGGTAAGGAGTCAGAAGTGGGTGGTCATCCATTCAACTCAACCTCTGCAGTGATGTGAGAGTGCACAGTTCCCAAACCATCTAGAACCTGAGATGCACTGTCCCTATGCCAGTCCATCTGGAACCATCCATCTCCTCCGGGAGGAGTGGCGGGAGCTCGGGGATTCTCCCCAGGCATGGGCATTGGCGTTCCGAAGGACAGAGCTCTGAGTTTCTTTGCCAGGGTAGGGGCAGCCAGAGTTCTCAAGGTCCAGGACTATATTAGGAAATATACTCACCAGGGGAACAATAAACATGTTTGTTTTCTTCCAGCACAGTCTGCTTTGCTTATCTCAGACACCTCCCTTTCTTCAGCAGAAATCACAGTCCTGGAAGGAATGTTCCCTTGAGGTTAGGGAAGTTTTTCCTCTGTCTAACAGAGGTCTCACCCTTGGTATTTGTGAAATCATTTCAAAAGATTTCTCTGAGACCAACAGATAGTTTCTTAAAACTCAAATGTGAATAACCATGCAAAGGAGGATTTCCTGAAGGTGAGTGCAATAGGTTTCTTGCCCGTCATTCACTTGCTGAAGGAGCAAATGAAGAGGGTATCTTCTTCACAACCCTCCTAACCAGTCTTGCTGGATATTCATCATTGTGCTTAGGGTCATGGGAGCTTTATGCCATGACGGAGAAAGAAGTTAGAAGCATTCGAGATTCTGACCTTGTTACTACTCCTCATTTACAGCCCTCAGTGTTTAAAGCAATGCTTATGAGCCAGCAGGACATGAATGTGCTAATCAGAAACCACCATGTTCCTCCTACACACCCATGGCCCAGTCACACTTGCTCTTTGGAGTTCTTCTTCCTCATACCTTTCATGAAATATGACACAATCAATGAATTTCTGTCCATTTGCTATTTATGGTCACTGGCACTTAGTTTTCTGCTAGTCACAAAACTGTATTTTCATTAATTAAAATGTCCAATTATATGTAGCAAAAGAACCTCCACAAGAAAACCTCCAGCCTGTGTTTGGAGCCTCCTCACCCTGAAGGTGGCCTCTTGAAGGAGAACTTAAGTCAAACTCAGGCTAACATTGACTTATGTAGGTTGTCTTGCTTAGGTTTCCTCTCTTTTCCTTCAGAATGGAGGTGGCTGACACCTTCTGTCTTAAGGTCTTAGATGAAACAGAGACTGCGTCTGATTTTAAAACTTCAATAACAACCCAATTCATACCTGTCTACTGAATTTTAATTTACAAAGTTCTTTTGAAAGCCACAAATGCATGGAGATTAAAAGGTTAAATGAAGCAACAAGGGCCTCTAACCGAAGGAGCATTTGTCTGGTTCTGTGATGCTAGATGTAATCCTGGAGTAGAAGGCTTTTGATTTGAGAAGGTCTTAGGGGTCCTGAGATGTTTTCTTCTAACCAAAATGCATGGGAGCCAACAAAACCTTTGCTTCTTGAGCCATGAGAACACAATGAGGCATGGCAGGATAAGTAAAGCGTATTACTTTGCTTGCATTTGTAGGTTCTATGGTGGCATTGTATCAGGAAGGGAGCAAAGACAGTTTTAGAAATACAGGGAATGAGGCTATGCTGAAAAGAACAGACTCAGGGCAATTACAAACAGAATTATGGACAACTGGCCAATCCGTCAGTTAAAAAAAAAAAATCCAGAATGATGAGCATAGTCATGACCAAAGAAAGGAACTAGATGGACTGTTATTAATACACCTAGATGTTAAAGAAATACTCAGTAATAGAAAATAATCTGCATATGGATGAGGACATAAACTGAAGCTTTTTTTCCTAAAAGTTTCATTTCTGTTTGGTAGGAAAGATTGGCAGTTAATGTCACCTCATGGACTAGAGTTAGCTGAATAACATCTCTGAATGTGGTATATACATGTATTTTAACCTATATAGACTGCTTCCATGGTTCTTGAAACACATTCCACAATAGAGTTCTGGATCTTCTCCAATCATCCTTTGGTGATTTTTGTAAAGTCTAAGCTGATAAATGCTTTTCAGCATTGCTGTGGAGAGGAGGTTAGCCAATGTTCGTAAGTCACTACCCTACGCCAACCAAATAAAGGTACCTCTTATGAAAATGAAAATGTCTAATCTTGTATCCTAATCTTGTTTCTGTAGGCTGTATCTTTTACACTTTCACAGAATTATTTCATTTGGCCTTTAAAATACCTTTCTGGAGAAAACAGTAATATTCCAGATTAAAAAAGAGGGCTTATAAAGGTTAAATTATTTGCTCAAGGTCAATTGTGAGTAGTAAAGATGAATATTCTTGTCCTTTATTAATAATATTTCACTTGTCTATAATGTTATAAAAGATTTTGAAGTAGAGACTTTCCCACTAATTATCTATTGATTTTCACAAAATTGGAATTTAGCCAGAGATTCTGTTTCAGAGATGAAAACACGGTAGGTTACACAGTTTGTAAGTGTCAGATTCCTAACTCAATTCAAGGCTTTCTCTACACTACATTGCATCTGTGTATGTTTCCTTTCTGAAAATGTGTGCATTTCTTTATTTAATTCCCATGTAATTTATAATTACACTTACTAAGAAACGCATAAATGTAGCTGTCACTTATTCCTAATCTCTTCCCTCTTACTCCCTCATTTAAATAGCCAGCAGCTTGAACCACAAGACAGAATGAATTAAAAATCCACTGTAAGTACTTTTTGTTTATATCAATTTCAGTGCTGCTCCCCAAAATACAAACCAGTATCAACAGTTTGAAATTACTGTGTTAACATTTTCTGTTTCTAAGTTAAGCTAAACATTGGAGCAAATTGTATTGCAACACATATTTGTTTTAATTCCAATACAACTGATATTCTTATCCAAGACATGTTAACAAATTTTCCTGTAGTTACCCATGCTGCGATGGAATGGAGTTAATGGAATATTTTGGTTTACAAATTTGAGTAAAAATAAAAATTTTACAATTTTTGTACAACTAAAAAAATGCATGTTTTTTTCTATTAAATTACTTTGTTCTGTGTCAGATATAAAAATCCTTATGCTTCATCCTGTAAACATCCCATTTTAGCCTACAATTTGTAGCAGTAGCCCCTCAGGGGAAATATTTTCACAAGAAGATTATTATGAAATTGATTTTTTCCCATCTTACCAACAAATTTTATGGGAAAATAAAGAATAATCCCCTTCCTGTACTCTACTCTTGCGCAGATGAACAAGAAAAATCTGATAATTTAAATTGTACTTCATGTCCTGATGTGGTAACTAAAGTTCTCCTTAAAATACAAGTTTATATTATCAACAGTGACTCATTTTCTCAGGGATCATTTGACTCTCCCTTGGTATAAAACTATGCCCTTGGAAGGACTGTTAGCTAGATATATTGGACAGATTATCTTTTGATCAAATTCACTTCTATTTGAATATCACAGGCTTATAATTGTAAATGTAAAATCCAACATTAAAAATGCTTATTAGTGTGTCATATCTGATAGTAAAAATGGAAAACAAAATAAAGTTTCAATAGATCAGACTGATTAAATAAATTTTGATAGAATTTCTGAGGAAATATTAAGCACTACTAAAATAATATGGCTTATAAATTGTTCATGAAATGGGTTAATTAATTAGTTAATTATTTTTGGACATTTTTAAGTTTAACCCATGCCAGTAATAAAATTGCATTACATTTCTCATAAAATAAATGTTCCCATTTATATACAGAAGACTAAATGGGTTAATTTTTTAAAAGCATATGATAAAAAATCACATGTTGCTAGCTTCTAGATATACATTTTTTACCTTTTAATATTTCTAAAACAGAATTCATCTTAAAACTCATGGTGTCTTACAGTCATTGTAAGCCAAGTAGCTATGGTGGCAGTTGTTTTTGCTGGCCCATGTATGAACTTGGCTTTTATTCTTGTTAGAATGACTGAACAACTGCCATTACTCATTGTTTCACTCACAGAACCATTAAGGACAACTTTCAGAAGGAGTATAAATCCTGGTTGTTGCCTGAAAATCTTACATAAACTCCATTTTAGAACAAAAAGGGTCGAGCAATGTAACTCACTTAAGGTAAAAGACAATGCTTTCCCCACTAAAACTGGAAGGAAGGAAAGGCAAAAATGTTTACTCTTACTATTTGTATTTTAAATAGTACTAGAAGTCTTAGGCAGTATAGTAAGGTAAGAAAAAATATAAGAATCCTACATATTGGAAATAAAGAAATAAAACTGTCTTTATTTCCATAAGACATGATTGTCTACATAGGAAATCCCAAAGAATCTACAAAAAAAAAAAAAATCATTTGCTAGAGCTAACAGGTGGGCATAACAAAGTCACAGAGCACAAGGACAATATACAAAAATCAATTCTATTTCTCTATATAGCAATTAATAATGGGAATTCAACATAAAAAATGTAATACCGATTGCAACATTTTCTCACACACCAAAAAGAAAAAAATAGTTACAACTTTAACAAAACATGTATAAGATCTACATACTGAGAAAAGCTAATCACTGATGAAGAAAACCAAAGATCTGAATAATTGGAAGACATTCATGGATTGAAAGACCCAGTAGAGATGTCAATTCTCTTCAAATTTGGCAATAGTTTTATAATTATTCCAAGTAAAATGTCACTGCTCACAAGTGCCCTGCTCATGCTCTCTCTCTCTCAATAAACAAACAAACAAATACAATATTTTCTAAAAAATAAAGCAACTGAAAAAGAAAGTTTGAGTATTTATGTTATCCAATTTTAAGATTTACTCTAATGTTACAATAATATAAACTGGTAAAAATATAGACATAGAACTCAATGGAATAGAACAGAGTACAGAAATAGAGCCTCACCAATATGTTCACTCAATTTTTGACCAAGAAAGAAAAAAAAAAAACATAAAAATTTAATGGAGAAAGAGCAACCTTTTGAATAAATGGTATTGAAATAATTAACATCCATATGCCAAAAAATAAACCTCAAGATAATTTTATAAGGAAATTAACTCAAAATGATCAATGGATAAACATAAAATGTACAGCTATCAAACTCTTAGATGACAGTATAAGCAAAAATCTTGTACCTGAGGTTGGGTAAAGATCTCTTATGCATGATACAAAAAGCACAATCAATAAAAGAAACGGCTGGTCAAGTTGGATTTAATTTCGATGAATCGAAATTAAAAATGTTTTTTTTGAGAAAGACTGTTAAGAGATGAAAAGTGAAGTCACAGACTGGGAGATAATATTTGGAAATCATATATCCAACACTGACTTATATCCATAATATATAAAAAACTCTCAGAACTCATCACTAAGAAAACAAAGTCCCCAACTAACAAATGGGCAAAAGACCTCACAAATTAGATTCTATCGATGGCAAATAAACATGAGAAAAAGAAAAGCTACTTAACAGCAGTAACCATTACAGAAATGCAAATTAAAACTAAGTTGAGATACACACCTATGCAGATGTCTAAAATGTTTTTTTTAAGAAAACTGAGAATACCAAGTGCTACCAAGTATGGGGAACAACTAGAATTCTACATCTTACTAGTGAGAATACAAAATTGTACGTGTACTCTGGACAACAGTTTGGCAGTTCTTTATGAACATGCAGTATGTGTTCCCTCAATCCAGGGCATTTACACAGGAGAATTAAAAACTTATGTTCACACAAAAATCTGCATATAAATGTTATATTAGCTTTCCTTATAATCTCAGAAAACTAGAAATAGCCCCAGTGTCCTTCATGGCGAAAGGATGACAAACTCTAGTATATCCATACAATAGTGTTGCTCTTCCACAAAAAGAAAAAGAAAAAGGGAACAAACTATTGATATGCACAACGGTAGGGATGAATTTCAAAGGCATAATATTGAATGGAAGAAGTCAAAGATGACATACTGTATAATTCCATCTATATGATATTCTAGAAAAGGCAAAACAATAGTGACTGAAGGCAAATTAGCATTTGCCCCAGATTGGGTGTGAGAGAGAGTATGACTGAAAAGGGGCATTACGGGGATTTTTTTTGGAGTGATAGAGGTCTTTTGCATCCTGATTGTGGTGATGGTTACACAAACCCATACATGTGGCAAAATAGCAGAACTGTCTAATCCAAGAAAGTCAGTTGTACTTTACGTTAATTAAAAAAAATTAAACTATATTTCTAAGAAGGTCTACTTAGACGGTACAAATAAAAAGAGAAGTACATTTTAAAAGAGGGCTCTGTCATAGGCTTTCTTGATGGTATATAAACTAAAGGTGTCTTATAATCAAAACATCTTAAACTTAATGAAGTATGGTCTATATACATTATTTTAAAGACATCACAGAAAGATAGCATTGGAAGTGTTAACCATGGTTGTTTTAGGTTGTGAAATGGAGACAATTTTTTTTACATATTTTTCATGTTTTCTACAATGAGCAAAAATTCTTTTTAGAAGTAGGAAAAAGAAAGTAGAATAAATACTTAAAAAAATTAAGAACAAAAAAAAAATTAAGAACAACAGAAGTTGAGGCAAGTGGGCCCTGCCTGTCCCAATTCTACAAGTGCCAAGGGTCTCATCCTAGGATGTGATATGATGAGGTGATTCACCAAACTCAGAACTCCCTGAAGATTTGTTTAGTTCTTATTACTCACACCTATCTTCTCACCAGGTAATTCCCCAAGATACACACTACACACATCACGAACAATCTGCAAAGCAATAATCAGTTTGGGATTATTTCTGTCAACTGTAAATGCATTCTAGTTGGAGAACTACCTACAAAAGTAAAAAAAAAAAAAAAAAAAAGAAAGAAAAGAAAAAAGGAATTTTTATCTTTACTGGAGAAACAGAATCTTGTCTATGGCTGCTTCTTTTTGAAGCTCAAATTATGGGGATGTGATGAGAAAGCCAATATTTCAGAATAGGTAAAATAATGCTCGTGGCAGATATGCATTTGTTTTCTGTCTCTGTCCCCTCATACAAATACATTTCCACACGTCAGTCCTCTGAAACGCTCCTCTCTCTGTATTCCATCAGTAATGACTCCAGTAATAACTGTCAAGGGCAGGAATAGTAAACATTTTGTAAAAGCAAATGGCTTCCAAATGTGGACTTTCTCTCAGCGAGCATGTCCTTCAGAGCCTGACTCGGGACATAGGAGCAGGTAAAAATGCCAAGCCCAGGGCACTGTGACAGAATCAAGCAAGGGCTTGATTTCAAGGGCTCGACTTGAAAGCCACCTGCTGTCTCCCCTCTTTGACTGCAGAGTGGACTGGCCAGCGGGTTCAACAGACAAGAATGACCCTTCATGAGGCTTGTGCACAGTGTTTGCCTAGAGGACCATTTACAAAGATATCTAAGCACACCCTGCGCTATGGGTAGGGGTGTGGTTGGGCGGGAGAGGGGAGGAAGTGGTTGATTAGCGCCCCTGGCCTTTGGATCTTGGGTCTATAGAAAAATCCTTTAATTGTACTAAGACTCATTTTCCACATTTTCAGAATGGCCACAAAACCTCTGGGAAATACCACTTTGACTAACTAGGTCAGGAGCCTCAAAGCTGTTCATTTACTTTTTTGTTTCATGGGTACCCACAGTATTATGGAATATTAATAAAAAGCAATATACTACTGGATTTAAGAATGAGGTTTTCAAACATTTTAAGGATGTGACTAATGAAAATAGCAGTGACGGAATAATTATGTACAATTTTATTAAAGCACTCTGTCAAGAGGGATGTGTGTGTTAGACCAAAACAATATTTAGGAAAGCAATAACAACTTTTATTGCTGGGTGGCGGGATTAAGAATAATTATTTCTTGGGGCCCCTGGGTGGCTCAGTCCTTAAGTTTCTGCCTTCTGCTCAGGTCATGATCTCAGGGTCTTGGGATCAAGCCCCACATTAGGCTTTCTGCTCAGCAGGGAGCCTGCTTCCCCCTGTCTCTCTGCCTCTCTGCCTACTTGTGATCTCTCTCTCTTTGTCAGATAAATAAATAAATCTTAAATAAGTAAAATCTTGAAAAAAAAGAGTAATTATTTCTTTAATGCTATTTATATGTCCTCAATTTCTTTGTCTAGAACATATATTTCTTAAAAAAAAAAAACAGAAACGTAACAGTCTAAAACATAACTGTTATCTCTAGATCTTGGAACTAGATTGGATTTTTGTATCTTTATAAAGTGGAATCTTTCTACTATAATTGCATGTTATCAATTAAAGATGTATTACTTTATTATAAAATTACAGAACTTTAAATATTAAAACAGGAAAATTTTTTTTGGCATCTTAATAGAAAACATTTCACGTATTAAGTTGAAGTATTTCAAACCACCCAGAAAATGCTCCGTTGGCCCCTCCTGGCTCTCCCTCCTGTATGCCCATGTCTGGGACCCCCGTGTTCTGCGCGGCTCCCCTTCAGCGTTCTCGTTCTCATCGATTCTTAGGCAATTTCTTGGTAATTCCCTGATGATAAAAGTCACTCCAGGGGCAACACGGGACTAGCTCATGTTATAAAACAAAAGGTATTGTTTTAAAAAGCAAAGACTTTCTGGCTTAACCTGCCATCTAGAATTTCTAGTCTGACAGCTTCCAGCCATCTATCTGAGCAGCTGAATGAAGTTTGAGAAACGCACAACCTTGGGATATGGGAAGGTGATCTGAACAGAGGAAAATAGCGCTCACTCCCCAACCGGGGGCTTCGTGCTCCATAACAAACAGCTTCGCCCTGTCCGCCTGCAGCCGCTATCATCTCTTCTCTGCCAGAGCGGGGCCTAGAAGCAGGGGGTCAGACAACTGAATCTACAGATGCCAGGCTTTTGCTGAGTCAGTGGGGCACACACCACCTTCAAAGGACCTCCCCCCATGCCCACCCCATTTGTCCCTTTCAAGAACTTGCTTTGCTCAGGAGAAAATATCAAAATTCTTGCTGTTTGGTTTTTACAGGAAGCCAGGGCACTGATAAATGAGAGCTCATCCATACATGTTTTTACTTTGTTACCTAAGAAACTATCTTCAAAACAGAAGTCCTCATAAATACTCTGGAGATGCATCAGACACTCTCGGGCGCTGCGCGACACTGTGTATATTGTTTGGCAGCAGTTCATTGGGGGAAGATAAACTAGCACATTTTGCCAGGATTCTATTACTCTTGACCTTGACCTTGGCTAGAGGCTGTTTCCAGTTACACTCCATCTTAAAGAAAGACAGTGCCTCCTCTTTCCCCAAGGTTCTTTTTTCCCTTCTCTTTTCAGTTTTCCGAAGTACAACCCTCAAGATGCTGCCTCACTGCGAGGAAGAAAATCCTGTTGCTGCTTCTCCCCTTTGATTTCTCACTTGAACACTATGTTCAAGTGCACCAGGACAGCCTCTTCTTTAAGCAATGGAGACTGTCTCTTAGACAGTACTTGATTTTGAAGTTCACAATACTGTGTAATAGTGTATTGTTAACTATAGGCACCCTGCTGCCCAGCAGACCTCTAGAACTTACCCGTCTCACACAATTGAAGCTTTATACCCATTGAACAAATCCCCATTTTCCCCATCTCCCAGGTCCTGACGGCCAGTATTGTATTCTCTGTTTCTAATGATTCGACTATTGTAAATACCTCACATAAGTGATATCGTGTAGTATTTGTCCTTCTGTGACTGGCTTATTTCACCTGGCATAATGTTTTCCAGGCTCAATCATGTTTTCACAAATGGCAGGATCTCCTGCTTTTTGAAGACTGGTTAGTATATATTAAATATATATTATACAATCAATAATAAATTATTAATATAATACAATTAATTAACAATAAATTAATTAATATACACACATCTAATGTTTGCTTTATCCACTCGTCAAAGGACGCTTGAGTTCTTCCCATATATATTGGCTATTGTAAATAATAATTTTTTTTTAAAGATTTTTTAAATAAAGATTTATTTTATTTATTTGACAGAGAGAGAGAGAGAGATCACAAGTAGGCAGAGAGGCAGGCAGAGAGAGGGAAGCAGGCTCCCTGCCGAGCAGAGAGCCTGATGCGGGGTTCGATCCCAGGACCCTGAGATCATGACCTGAGCCGCAGGCAGAGGCTTAACCCACTGAGCCACCCAGGCACCCCTAAATAATTCTTTTTTAAAAAAATTATTTATTTGAGAGAGAGAGAGAGAGCATAAGAGGGAGGAGGAGCAGAAGGAGAGAGAGAATCCTGAAGCAGACTCCCCGCTGAGCACAGAGCTCCATCCCAGGACCCTGAGATCATGACCTGAGCTGAAATTGAGAGTCAGATGTTTAACCGACTGAGCCACTCAGGGGTCCCATCATAAATAATTCTGTGACGAATGTGAAAGTGCACATATCTCTCCAGAACCTGATTTCAGTTCTTTTGGATATACCTACTCTCTTGATTTTGGTGATGGTATGTGGGTGTTTGCTTATATTGGAACTCATCAAATTGCATACATTAACTGTGCAGTACTTCCTTGTCAATTACACTTTAATAAAACTTTTTTTTAGGGGCACCTGGGTGGCTCAGTCATTAAGCGTCTGCCTTTGGCTCAGGTCATGATCCCAGGGTCCTGGGATCGAGCCCCTCATCAGGCTCCCTGCTCTGCAGGAAGCCTGCTTCTCCCGCGACCATTCCCTCTGCTTGTGTTCCCTCTCTCGCTGTGTTTCTCTCTGTCAAATAAATAAAATCTTTAAAAATAAATAAATAAATAAAACTTTTTTTTTAAAGTACTCGATCCAGAGGCGCCTAGGCGGCTCAGTGGGTTAAGCCTCTGCCTTCCGCTCAGGTATGATCTCCGGGGCCGAGCCTGCTTCCCCCTGCCTCTGTGCCTAATGGTGATCTCTCTCTCTCTCTGTCAAATAAATAGATAAAATCTTAAAAAAAATAATAAAGTACTCGATCCTGGCACAGTATTGCTCGCTGTATTTTTTTCTCCCCTGACAGCGACGACCCAACTGGTCAGCACCGGCTCTGCACCGTGAAGTTCGCAAGATTCCACCTTCAGTGTGTGCTGGGCGGAGTCAAACACTCTGTCCCTATGCATTGTTCTTTCCAGCTCAGCTGGGCTCACTTCAAAGCTTCTCAAAAAGGAAAATCTTCCCAGTGAAGTGGTTCCAGAAACTCCCAGGTTTGTGCAACCCCAACCACTACTGCGCTTACCCCCTGTGCCCAGCCAAAGGCTTCCCGAGTAAATTCATACTATGTAGGAATTATAACCGAAGCTGAATATTGCGTAGTCATACAGTGTTGAACTATTCAGGTTTACTAGTACTCTTAAAAGTGAAAATAATGGCTAATATTTGTTGAACACTTACAATATATTCTTTACATATATTATCTCATGTTATTCTTAAAATAATCCCATATGGTGGATGTTATTATCCCAATTTTACTTATGACAAAACAAAAGTTTGCCGAGGGAAAGTAATTTTCCTATAGGCAATCAAGCGATCAGGGAAGAGAGCAAGTTTGAAGCCAGCTTGTTTCATTCCAAAGGCCAGCTCCCCCTACCCTGCTCTATGATCCCAATAAAACACGGACAGATCTGAAAACAGTACAAAAAACGAGAAACTCCTTAGGAATAAAATATCCTCATACAACTAACATGTGAGATATATTTAGTTCTCTTTTTATTATTTTTATTTTTTTTGATATATTTAGTTCTTACAGCAAAATACGGACCCTCCAAGTTGTTAGAAATTTTTTACAAAAATGATGAGACCAATTCTGACATCTAGAGATCCTATTACTCCACTAAATAAAAAATAAAAATCCAATCTAATTCCAACATGTAGAGAAAACAGTTACATTTTAAGCGTTTACTTTTCAATTTTTCGAAGAAATATATACTCTAGACAAATATTGAGAACATATAAATAGTACAAAAAAATAAAAAACCTCATAATTCCATCTCCCAGCAATAAAAGTTGCTTTGTTTTCCTATTTGTTGTTTTGGTCTAATGCAGCCATCCCCTCTGATAGGGTGCTGTTAGGTACATACACACATAGCTCTTTGGTTACTGCCTTTTTCTTTAGGCACATTCTTAACATTTTTTGAAATCACAATTTTTAAATGCAGTAGTATATTGCATTTTATAATATTTCATAATTTATTTAACTATTCTTGGGCATTTAGATTTTTGTAACTATCTCATGTAATAATCAAACATGTACATAAATATATCTACAGCGCTCTAGTTAATTTGTCAGGATACACTCTCTTTTTCCCAGTGGAATTATTAGGACAACGGTCTACACACATTTAAAGCCCTACATGAGCAATGCCAATTTGCCCTCCAAATAAGCTATTTTCAACTTGTGTAGGGGGTGTGCAAGAGTCTTTATTCACTTGCATGTTAGCCACACCAGGTATTTTTAATCTTACTAATATGCTAGGCAAAAATGGTACCTTTCAAATTTTAATAAGTTCTGTGCGGGGTTAAATTTGTTTTCGTATGAATTTTAGATATTTAAAATTTGTCCTTCTTGTCCTTTTTTTGCCCCATTTTGATTTAAGAAACTTTTAAAATTTAAAATATTAAAGCATTAAGCTTGATATTTGTTCCAAATATTTTCTCAAGGTTTTTGTGTTGTAAATTTGGTCTATAATAAACATTAAACATATTTTTTGTGATTAAAATATCTCGATTTTATTATAATTCCTTTACTGTGTTCTTTGTTTACTTTTTTGTTGTCATTTTCTTGTTTTTTCTCTCCTTTTCTTTCTTTCCTTTTTGGATTTGTTTTGTTTTTTATTTGTTTGTTTTTTGCATAAAAGTCCTCATATACCTCAAGATCGGGTATCTATTTGCTTTTCTTCCCTTTGGTTCCTCCAGAATTTCTCATTTTATATTAATTTAGAATGAAGTGTGACATATAGAAATGAGTTAGGATTTTAAATATATATATATATATATGTATATATATATATATATTTTCAAACTAGTCATGTTTATTATTCCTGGTGAATAAAAATTAATTTCAGTAGAATGGACATCTATAAAACCCAATATTCCCATCTAGGAATAGACTATGGCTCTCTTCTTTTTGTTTTTTTAAAATTTTTCATCAAAATAAAATAAAATAAAATTTCTTATCAAAGTTTTATTATGTCCTTATGTGTGATTTGAACATTTTTGTTGGGCTGGATATTTTATGATATTTTTATTAATAAATATTTTCCAGATCATCTTCAAACTGACTTGTGTATCTACATGAGAGAACTATTGATTTTGATTTTTTGCTATTCTCATAACTTAACGTTAAGCTATTGTTAATTATACGAAATATTTATTTGATTACTGAGTGTTGGTTAATAATTTTTGCAGCTATAAACTCAGATTATTGTTGTTAAATGCATGTGTGTGTGTGTGTGTGTGCTCTCAAGAGCACATTTTGGTATTTGCTTTCTGTATTATTATCAAATTTACAATTATTTTTTAGTTTCTGTTTCCAACACTTAATATCATTACATTAATACTATAGTATTAAATTTTAGTGATCTTTTGGTCATTTTTAAAAGAAGGTATGTGAGAAACATATTTTCTAAGCCCTAATCTATCAAAAGAAGGAGAAACTCTATTAATTATTCTCATCTATGACATGAACAAAAGCTTACTTTTTTTTCTATAACCCCTTGTCCATATATACATATCAGAGCACAATCTTAATACAAAAGTAATACAAAGCTGGGTTATGTATTTGAAAGAATGCATGTCAGGGCCAGGCAGATATACCAAAAACGTTCAGTTGCACGGAAATAAGATGAGTTATTTTCTTATCTACTCAGTAAATCCAATAGACTGTCTACATGGTTGCTGCTGTAAAGCAGTGTTAAACATTAGGGCAGTAGAAATGCTGGTTAAGTCTTAGAATGTCTCCTAATTCCCAGTTCTCTGGAGCTAGCTAGCCCAAACTGTGTAAGTCTTTAAGGGTTTGTCAACATAATACTTTAATTATCGTGGCATCTTTAGAACAAGGTCTGCCATAATCAGCAGTAGCAGATTTCCTAGGCAGCATTGAATCCTTTTATTTCTCTTTCTAAACCACTTATTATTGATAAATGCTGTTGCATTATCCCATGTTTTCAGAAGATAGGCCCTATATTATTTGTATTTCTGGGGATAGATTTAGTTGTTAAATAAAGTGCAATGTTCTAAAATGTCTTAAAGTCTACAGCCTAATCATGAGCAGTTGGAACTAGTTTTGGTATTTGCAAATGGTTTGGTTTTTTTTTTTTTTTCTTATCGTCAAGAGACTACAGAATTGCTGCCTTCTAAATAAAAAGAGCTTCTATTAAAATGTGCTCTTGGTACAGAGAAAAATCTCTTAGTTTGTTAAATTTTTCCTTTTTGCCATGTTTATATAAGGACAAGAAAATTAGAGCTACAATGAGCATTGAAAAGAAAACACTGTCTCTTTCTCCTGTCACCCCACACTGTACCCTCACAATTCTTTTCTGTCAAGCAGGAAGGGTGGAGGAGAAGATGATAAGGATTATGGAAAGATATACACTAAAGAGAGCAAGAAATTTCATGTCCCCAGGAGAAGCGTCACTAAGCATTAAGAGAAAAACTAACGGATGTTTTAGTTCAAACTAATCCTGAAGGAGAGAAATCTATACAACCTCATTTTGACTCTGATTCTAGAATGGGATATAATTGGAGATGATAAATTAAAGGAAATTAGAGGGGAAAAAAAGCTGTGACTAGATCAGTCTTTGATTTGCAACCAATACAAGTTGAGGAATAAAGGAGTGTCTAGACTTTAAGGCAGGCAAAAAATGTAATATTAGGAAAGTTCATACACAGAAATAATATAGCCTATTTTGGAGCTGTCAGTAGTCATAGTAATTTCCCAGTTCAATATGTGACTCTCTGACAATTAGAGTCTCTGAACTGACCTGGATCTGCTCTAGTCATTGTCTTTCTCTTCATTCTCCAAAGAAACCTGTAAACCAAATGATATTCTGCAATGAATTCTCTTCTCTTGAAACTACAGTAAAGTGGGTTCTCTAATGTGCACCTTAATTCTGTTTGAGACATTGCTAGATAAATAAGTGTACACATGGATGTATGCACATACACACAAACAAATATAAACTACATGGAAGGAAATTAGCAAATATGAATGTCTGGTAATATCCTCATAGTTTAATAAAGTATATATAACTGCGTCACCGCTGCCAGCTTTTAGAGATGCTCCTAATTGCGAATTCTGAATTTCGTCTTAGTTGTGCTTAAACCTCTCTCTGTATTGAAACCTTTGTGACTTTTGTCATATGCAGCTACAGAACAACTACATCTTAGAAAGAGTATTCTAAAATAACCCCAAATAATATTATTTTGTAATTGGAACTTTCTAGATTTTGCATTTAGATGCGTGTTTATTGCTTATGGAGTTGGAAATAATAGTCCTGGCAGATTCTCATTTCATAGCCCTGGTTTATTATTAATACCATTCTGAGAAAAGTATTGGCAACTGGGGATTTAGGAACTGTGCAAACTCATTGTATGAAAACGGTTTAGAATCAGTGGCTTTACCACTGGACTAATACAAGGTGGAGGAAAAGGTGCCCGGAGCTCCTTGTTTTCTTCCTTTCGAGAAATAGTCAAAGGAAAAAGGTCTCTGGTCCCCGAAAGCTGTCATGTTCAAATGTGATGTAGGCACTGCTGATTCATCTTACAACCATAAAGGAAGGGTGAGGCCAAATTATTCAGCCTTCCTCAGTTGGAATAACCAAATAATGAAAATAATAGATGTGGCAATTTTCTTAATTCTTTCAAGGGTGGTTATAACAGTATATTTTCTAGATGCACAGGAGAAAAGTCAATTCATTATATTCCATAGATGACCTAGGGCATTAGGGCTCAATTCTCTAGAGATCTAGTTGAGAAAGATTGTATGATGAGTGAGATAATGTATCCACTGTATTATTCTGGATTTCTTTTCATGAGAAATAATATATTTCCTTATTATTTAAGGTAATTAGAAGTGGGCTTTTCTGAAACTTGCAGCTGAAAGCAATTCAACCTATATACCTTTCCATGAGACATGGTGAATTTAAGTTTACCTCTCTGTTTCCCCATTGATGGATATAGGGCAGTTAATGTAAAGTCAGTAAGTATGTATTAGATAGCAAAGAAGTGTGGTATCGGTAAATAAACAATTATTCTTAAAGTTATAAATCGTGCCTCCACAGCGAATTCCTTTTAGAAGAGTGATAATTTGTTAGCTTCGTTAAGATCTTGCGGTTTCAATATATTTTATTCATTATTTGAAAAACAAAATTGAATTGTACTGAGCACTGTTAGGGTGAATAAACTTTTGACACTTAATAATTTAATAACTTGCAATAAGGGTAATTCAGTCTCAACAAAGTGCTGACTGTTGACAGCAGAAGTATAAACTTGACCTCATTTCATGCATTTGCTGACAGTCCTTCAAAAGCTTAAAGACATGGTTGACAAGTGCGTATCAAGCATGGGGCAATTTATTTAAGATAGTCATGCCCTTGGAGGAAAGTCAGGGACAATGTTTTCTCTGCAAAGTTTTTCCTTTGCCTTACTGTGGTGACAACAAGTGACAAGCTGTTCCTTGGGGACTGGCCTTTGTGAGTAGGCTGAGGAGCTGGGTAGAGCTTGTCACAAAGATTTTTTTAAAAAGGCATTCAATTAATAGTTAATTGCACATAATGCTGGTTTTAGATTTACTGAGTCAGCTGTAGAATGACTTCATTCCCTATTTCTACATTTTAATTTCAAACTATTCCTATAAGAATTAAATCTGGGGCTACATTTAAGGCAGAGTTTTGTGAATGTTTGCTTGTTGCAGTTATCTATCACTTTAAAGTGAAATCTGAAGTATCATTTCAGTATATAACACAGATAAAATTGTTGCCTTGAGTGAACTTGGGATAGGGCCACAGATCCCCATCCTCTTGCACCAATTCTCAGTCTCCTGGTGGTAACTAAGTGGACTTCAAGGAACAATTACTCAGCCTCTCAGAGGGTAAGTAAAAATTGAAGCATATTCACATGAATAAACATCTACCCGCTGCGGATCCTCCTTTAACTCCAACTTGTTGGTTGCAATATGGACACAATCCCCCAGCTAAGAAAAACATGGATGTAAATAGTGGCTTTCATATTATGCTTACAGAGTTTTGATATCATCAGTGAGAGCCTGAAGCCATGGGCAACAGATTTATCCAGGTGATGATGGAAGGTAAGGCTGAGGTAAGCCTTACATGATATCCAAAATTATAAGCATCCACCACAAAGTTTGAATTCAAAGAGATTTCATTTGCATCCATTATTATTTGTGTTGAGGAAACAAGGTAACTTTACCATCCAGGTTATATGGAGGGGTGTGACCTGTCCAGAAAATGGATTCTGCCGGGGCATGTAGAGGTACTGAGCTCATTTACCTTAAATTAAGTTCATAAAAACTGACTTATAGGCTAGACAATGACTATAATTTCACACTGAGAATTAAAATTCCAGAATAAATAAGAATACTTAGGCCATCAGGTCGGCCATGCTCTCCCCTGCTGCGAACTCTAAAAGAATTTCCAGAATTTTGCTTTGTAAGCATGAGATCAGAGCTAGGAGCTGGAGAAAGATGATTCTTCATCTCTGCCTTGGAATTAAGCCTGTCAGAGCTTAGCCCCAGTCCATATGAGCATGTTTTCTCCTGGACTGTGCAGCAGGAACAAATATGACCTTTCTTTTGCTCCCCCCTCCTTTAGATTTCCAAGTAGAAGCACCTTTTCTCTGTTGGTTCATCTTGTTATGGGTTGAATCGTGTCATCCCCAAATACCTGTGTTGTGGTCCTGAACTCACTACCTCTGAATACGATCTTATTTGGAATGGAAATAGGGTCTTTGCACATAATCAAGTTAAGATGAGTTCGTTAGGTTGGGCACTAATCCATCATGACACATGCACAGGGAGAATGCCATCCGAAGATGAAGGCAGGGATCTGGGTGATGCCTGTACAAGCCAAACAAACATCAAAGGTTGCCAGCACAGCACCAGAAGTTAGGAGAGTCATGGTATAGATTCTCCCTTAGACCTCTTGGAATGAACCAAGCCGGTCAACATCTTGATCTTAGACTTGTAGCCTCCAGAACTGTGAGACAATAAATTTCTGTTGTTTCAGCCACCTAGTTTGTGGTGCTTTGTTGCTACAGCCCTAGGAAACTAATACACATCTTTTCCTCTATGATGCTTGCAGAGTTGTTATCTTTAGTTTTTGTTTCCAAGCCTAGATTGATTTCCTAGATCACATCCTTCAGTAAAATTTCTATTCTTTCTGCCTTGGTTTGGAAGATATTGTGGACCCTAAAGACTTCTGCAGAAATCCTATCTCATTGACTTAGATTTAATTTTTACCAAGTTTTAGCTCTTAGAGGTGGTAATGTTTTTCATGTGAAACTCATATTCTCTCATACTTTTATAGTATCTGCATAAAGCACTATCCAGAGAACTATCCTACTTTTAATTTCACTACCTACCTACTCTGTGAGATAGAAAGAACCCTTTGTTATAATTTGTTATAATTGTCACATGATATCCAAATTATAAGCATCCTCTTTTTATTTGGCTACAATTACTAGATCCAAGACTGAAGATTTGATTTTCAAAAATAAGGCACAAGACAATGGAGATATCAACAACTTAAAAACCCTATAGACTACATGACAGAATAACCCAAAGAAATAATCCATCCTGTGACATTTGAATGACTTATCCATAAGTATCAGTAGTTTAAGTTCCTGGGCATTGAGAACTATTCCCTCATCCTCACCTGATTTAACTTTTATAGAGGTTACCGGAAGTTCATTATTGCTTTCAATAATTAAAACAACTTGAGTATCTAGTACAGCTCATTTATTTGCTCTCACTCATCCATCAATAGTTATTAGATGCTTATTCTGTGTTAAGCATAATGTTAGGCACTGTGTATTCAGTAGTGAACCAAAAGGACAAGGTCCTCACTCTCATGTTATATAGTCTAATGGGGAAATGACATTTAATAAATATGTATTTACAGATTGTGATAAATATTAGAAGGAAAAATAAACATTCATGTTATAAGAATATAAAATCAAATGCCCAAGTAGTTTGTATTTTTGCTAAATATATTAGTCAGGACTCCTTTTGTTACAGGTGAGAGAAATCTTACACAAGTGAGAAAAAGCAACAGTAAGGCAGACGAATGGGACAGGATTTTAGAAAGAACAGTGACAGGGCTGGCTTCAGAAACAACTGCGTCCAAGAACCCTGAATTCCTGACACTGATATCATTACCCTTTATTTCCACTTCTCTTGTCTGCTTTTCTGTGTCCCAACTCCATTTGCTTCTATTATAAACTCCCTCTCTCCATTCTGATAATTTCAGGCTTCTGTTTTCACAGATTAGATGCAGTACATGAAGAGAGTCTTTCTTGTTAGTTCTGGTTCCTTGGTAGAAAAAGTCCCCAGAAAATACTCCAATTGGCTCATTGCATTTTCTTTGAGGAATGGGCAATACTAAGAGAAACCGCAAACACCACTCAGCTTAAACAACTTTCATTTACATGTTTCCCTTAACAAGAGAAGCAGCAAGTGTGAGCAAGCAAGGAAGGATAGGGGTATAAGGCCCAATCCCATCTATGTAGGAATTGGCCAGTCTGGCATTGCTTTGGCCTCCACTCATTCCCAGCCATTGTCTCCTGCTTTCTATTGCCTTATGGTCAGTGTGTGCCAAGTGAGGAGCAGCTGAGAGCAGCCCTGAATCAATGCAAGAGCTTGTGGTCTGGCAGGGGCTGGACATAAGTGCCAATTAAGAACCTGGGCACTTGGCTGCCTCACATCCTGATGATTGGCAGTGGCAACCCTCATACTCTGATTTTTGCTTTTTTTTTAAGATTTTATTTATTTGAGAGAGAGAGAGTGGTAGAGACAGAGCATGAGAGGGGAGAGGATCAGAGGGAGAAGCTGACTCTCTGCTGAGCAGGGAGCCCCATGCGGGGCTCAATCCCAGGACTCTGAGATCATGATCTGAGCTGAAGGCAGATGCTTAACTGACTGAGCCACCCCGGTGTTCCTCATATTCGATTGCTTACAACCAAAGTTACCTGAACTATTACATCACTGATTACATATGGTATTTATTATTCTTTATCATGTTCATAATTTTTGGTGTTTTTTCAAATATGTTTATAACCTTCAGGTACAGTGAGTGTTTATCTCTTTTGAGAGAAATAGCCATTGGCTTACCCATAACACAGTCAACATGCTTAAAACTTTTCATTTGTGAGACTAAGGCGATCTGATGGTTGAATGCCTTGTGGTATCCTGGGCAGGATCCTGGGATAGAAAATGACATTGAGCAAAAACTAAGGAAATCTGAATAGAGTAGGAATGTGAGTTAATAATAATATGTCAACATTGCTCGTTGAGTTGTAGGCAATGCACTGCACCAATGTAAGATGTTCATAATGGAGAACTGGGTAAGAGCATATGGGAGCTCACTGTACTAGCTTCCAAAATTTCTGTAAAACTAAAGCCATTCTACAGTTTTTAAGTTCATTTTCAAAAACTAGAGCGACACATTCTTTTCAAAAATTCATTTCACATATCACAATGAATCCTATATATGCCCGTTCCTGTCAAATCACCATTGTCAGAAGAATTGAATATTAAGAATGAAAAGCAGGGGCACCTGGGTGGCTCAGTGGTTAAAGCCTCTGCCTTCGGCTCAGGTCATGATTTCAGGGTCCTGGGATCGAGCCCCACATGGGGCTCTCTGCTCGGCAGGGAGCCTGCTTCCTCCTCTCTCTGCCTGCCTCTCAGCCTACTTGTGATCTCTCTCCTCTGTCAAATAAATAAATAAAATCTTTTAAAAAAAATGAAAAGCAGAAAGAAAAACCAACAAAGGGGAAGAGTTCTAGGTCTCATAAAAGAGTAGCAACAGCATTTGGCTAGTCACTGGTATTGGAAGCCTGAATTTACCTACAACTTTGACATAATTTGCTATTCATTGTTAATAGTGCATAGTTAAAACATAATTTCTCAGTGATAAACTGATGAGCAGACTTTGAGATTTAAAAAAATTTTGAGATTGAAAAAATTCAATAAGTATGAATTGCCTTTATTTTTTATATTTCTGACTTCATCGATGTGCAGAATGCTTGCTTTTTCTCCTTTTCCTTATGCGGAAGCACAAAACTAAAAATCCTATTTCCCCCATGTTCTCGCATTCTCTCTTCCTGCCCTTCTGCTCTTCCTCCTTCCCTTTCTCCCACTCTACTGTTCACATTTACTAAGCATCTGCTCCGTGCCAAGTGCTGGGTTTAGGCCTCTTCAAGTAACACACCACCTAGTGTGAGATACATGCATGGAACACAGAACCGAATTTGTTCTCCAAGGAGAAATAAGGCAGCTGTCTTTCTCTTCTTAAAATATCTTCACAGATTTGTCCCTTTGAAAATTTACCTTTCAGTGGCTCAAGATTAGAAAGAGCAATTGGCAGAACCTGGCCAATGTTGGTGGGGAAAGTCAGGCGTCCCACGTCCTTGGCCAGGATGGGTGAGACCCTGGGCAAGTCGGCCCATGGCCCAAGCTATCTCAAGGGGCCTTGGGATAAAGGTGCGTCCATTTCAACTTGGTGATCTTTGATTGCAAGGGCGTGGGCTCTTTAAGAAACATTTGCTCCAGATGATATTTTAAAAAGTCTAATTCTCCAAGGATTGGCCAAAGAGGGTTTTCCTGTTTTTCCAAGCTGCCCTGCAGAACATATTATACTGTCCAGAAATGATGTTTAAAGTTTCAATAGCTTCTGGTTCTCTGGGCCACATCACCTTGCAGTTGCCCTCAAATTGTTTCTGAATCACGTTTCCTCTGGCACGAAGCAGGAGCCCTCGGTTCACATTACGCCTTACAATGTACAGCGCGCTCGCCCTGCTGCAGAGGAGCTTTAATGTCAGAATGAAAAATGATAAAGCATAAATGAAATAGCAACCACATGTTCTCTGTAGTGTGGCCCTGGGTCTGCGTGGCCTTTCAAAGCAGGGAGCAAACCATCTTTGTGGTACTTGGTAACCGAGATAGGGTCTGCTGGCTCTACCTTCAAGGCCCCCAGCCTGGGGTAAACTGAGGCTGGGAAAAGTGGCCTAGCGGGCCAGAATCACACCAGAATTGGCCACTTTTTGCAAAGGGCAGCTCGGTAAGCGAGAGGAGGAATGGATAGAATGGACCGAGGATGCTGGATTCAAGGCTCCATATATCGGTCTGCCCAGTGGGATTCTACATTCTGATTGTTGACTTCTTTCCTTGCCAAATGCAGCCCTTTCTGTTCTCAACTGAATTCCTCTGGTGGCATCACCGTCTCATCACCACACGTCTTGTCACCCTTAAATCTATTCACCACTGTGCAAAGTGAGGCAGTGAAAAGAAAAATGTAGTTTCAGTTATGCAAGACAAAGAAGTTCCGGGGATCTCATGTACAGTGTGTGGTGACGGTAGTTAATAATACAGTATTGGCTACTCCAGAGTTGCTAAGAGGGTAGATCTTAAGTATTCTCACCTCACAAAAAAGAAAAAGACAGAAAATGGTAACTATGTGAAGCGATGGATATGTTAATAGGCTTGATTGTGATGATTATTTCACAGTGTACACATACAGCAAAACATCAAGTTGTATATCTTTTATAGACAATTTCCATTTGTCAGTGATACTTCAGTAAAACAGCAACAACAAAAATTTAAAAGCTATTTTAAATTTTGAACTATTTAGTTTCGTCATGATGAAGCAAGTCCAGACTTTTTAACACAACTTAAAATTTCCTTGGTGCTCTTACTTCTCATCTCCTGAGACTCTCTCAGGACGTAATCCACTTTATCTCTTCACAAAGCATTCACATTTTGCAGCAGATTCTATGCCCGGGGACATTCTTATGTCCCTTTTCCTAGCCTGTGAAGCCCTTACCACACACTGACTGTCTGGGGAATTAACACTCCTTCGAGACTCAATTCATATATGACCTCCTCTGTGAAGTCTACCTGATCATCATTCTAGGAAAATGAGTCTTCTCACAGGTGCCTGTGTACATCTGTATTATGTTCTTTGTAAAATTATATATTGTAAACGTTTATTTACAATTCTGCCCCTTTCCTAATACAATGAGCAACTCAAACACAGCAAATATTTTCTAACCTTTGTTGCTATAGACTGAATATGTCCCTCCCCCAAAATTCAGATATTAAATCCCAGTGCTCAAAGTATTGGCATTAATAGGTAGAGCCTTTGGGAGATGGTTAGGTCATGAATGTGGAGCTCTCATAAATAGAATCAATACTTTCATGAGAGATTCCAGAGAGCCTTGCCTTTGCCCCTTCCTCCATACAATGATACAGAGAGATGACTGCCACCTATGAACTAGGAAGTTGGCCCTCATTATGCACCAGATCTGCTGGTGCCTTGATCTTGGACTTCCCAGCCTCCAGAACTATGAGCAATACATCTTGGTTGCTTATAAGCTACCTGGTATATGGCGTTTTTTTTTATTTTGTTACAGCGACCTGAACAGACAAGACAGTTGTCCGGGAGTATGGTCAAGCCAGCTTTAGAGAGCTAATTGTGCCTAGAGAACAAATCCCCCACCTCTGAGTTCAATGTCACGATGTCAATGTCACAATGGTGAGTTCAATGTCACAATGTCAATGTCACAATGGTGATTAGAAATCAGCCACAGTGGGAATATTTATACCACAGAAATTGGCAAACAGTATAAATCACCCCCCCAAGAGCGATTTGTTAAATATTTACTAGCACACCACTGCTCCTGGGCCCACAGCAGGCTACCTGGGGATCCATGAGCTCACCAGGCCACAGATCCCCTGCTGTCCTGCAGCTGGAGAGGTGACTGCCAATGCGTGAACCACACAATTTAGGGAAGTCGAGGACCTGGGGTCAGGGCAACACATTTGGAAAGGAAAATAGAGCTGAATGAGTAAATCTATGGACAAATGACCTGCTAATGATGAACTAATACATGGTGAGACCAGAATGCGCTTAATCTCTCCAATCCTTTCGTAATAAATTCTCACCTATAAAATGAGGATTCTATTCACCCATAAGGACACTAACAAAGTGATACAGATGAACAAGTAGTAAGAAGTCACATCACATATACAAATCACCTGTGGTTCAAATGTATCTCTTTATCTCAATACTTGCCTAGAAATGGTGCTGAGTGGGTGGTTAAATGAAGGATTTAGAGCATCCCGAATCTCTTTTATAGGTCACATATCTAATTTTCTCTCATTTGTGAGTTTTAGGTGCCACCCCCAGTAATTTCCAGACTCTTGTAATACCTGAATCAAATTGCCTGAAATACATACTATCTTGTCTTACTAAAGAATTACGTGAAATTCAGCTTTCAAATGGCATCTGTTTAACAGTCCCTGGATCTCATTTAATCCTCGTCTCTCAGCCGTGAGTTTGATGTGCCATCCCCAATGACTTTTGCCCGACAACAGCTTTAAAAACTAGTAACTGACGCTCAGCCCAAGAATTACCGCTAACTAGAAGTCTTACAAAAACGTAATGAACAAGGTAATCTGGGATCTATTCTTGCTGTTTCTGGAATAGAGTGGGCTTGCTGGCATGAGAGAAGTCGTTATCTTTTGTTCTCTCTCCCCTGTATTTGCAATTCGGTTCAGAGTTGAAAGTCGAAAAATGGGAGACTGTCCCTTTACCATAATGGTGCCTGCTTTTTGGGTCCAACGCTCAGCTCTACTCTTTCTATGAGACTTTCCTTTTCCGAAATGATTTGGAGATTGCAATGTCCCTCACATGGTCGGCAAGTACGGTACAAGCCTATGAGTGGAGAGGCCCTGTGGTCCAAGAGTGGCAGGCAGTAGGGGGAAGGGGGAATCATCTCATCACTGGACCTGGACCCCTCGGCAATGCACTGACCGCATGAAGACCTGGGAACCTGGGATGCCACGTACCTAGAAAGTTCTACTCTTTTTTTCGGAGTTTATCTTTTTGAAAAAATGAAAGGAAAGATAACATCTTGATGGGATTCTTGGTAGGACTTCTGTTTTCTTCTTTATAATTTAATAACTTCTCTTACTTTCTGAATATGAAATGCACTCGTTAGTATAAAAGGGACATTCTTAACTTTGAGGCTGGGGGAGAATTATTCTGGCATGTTTGTGTAAGGGGAGGGCTTTCCAGCTACTCACCAGCAGTAAAAGGAGTTCTGGACTGGTCTTCCTGGTAAGTCAGAGGCCAAGTCAAAGCTTCGAGAAGCCAGGAGTGCATTTGCTCTTGGCAAGTCCACAGGGGATCTGAATCAGCAGGGGGAGTGGAGTGTGGCTCCTGAGCTTCTGTCTTCAGGCCTCCACCGTGCACGGTTCCCACGTCAGAGCAGAGGGAGAAGCTAGCTCCCTGGAAAGTTTCCTCTCCACCTCCTCACCCTGTCACTCTGTCCACAGACTTACTCGGTGCCTTAAAGGTCTGAGAGCCTCACAATAAAGTGTGGGATTTGTATTTGTTAGAAGGCACGATGTTAGCCCCAAATGTAGCTAAACAGAAACTTAAGTTTTTTTTTGTTTCCTCCTGAGGGCAAGAGAGAATGTCAGAGACTTTTCCTTTCACACCCACAGAATATAACACAGTTCAGGCATCTGGTGGTTTCTAAATTGAAACACAAAAATGTATGTTCAATTGTGTGAGAATAAACAGACTACAGCCCCGGGCACGCCTTGGTGACACTTCTGAACATTTCTAATGGATAAAGAACCCTATGAAGACACTGAGCCACAACATAAGGGGTGGGCCTGTGAAGGGGAAGGTGGAGTGCTGGAAGGGAAATCATGATCTTGATTATGTGCCCAGTGAAGTTTAGAAACAGGGAGCCCAGACGGAGACAGTCAGCACGATGGCAAGCACTGAGTAGGTCATTGGTTGGGCATGGTCAGTGACCCTCCATGATTCTGCGTGTTCTTGCCATAAGTATCATGCCGATTCTAAAGAGGGGTGTGGAATGACTGTAGGAAATTCTCTAGGAAAGCCACTTAGTGATGACTAATCTAGACAGTCTGGTAGGTTGCTGGACAGCTGCATTTCCTTAGTTTTTGTATCTCCTCGTGCTCCGTTTGACCTCTGTCCTTAGCCCTCTGGTCAGAGGGCCCACGATATACACGGCCGAGGCTAGAACTTGTCCCCTGAACTGCGGAACAGATGTCAATGTGCAGGATCTCTGGCTTTTACGATCTCAGTATTTTCACAGGCACCTCTGTCCTCCTTGTGAAATTCATTTTTGGGTCTAGAAGCGAGGTAATGTCTTTGCAGATGCAAGGCAAACTTTTTCTGAGGCTCTGGCAAGCCCATAGTTCCCAAACTGGGTGAGGTGCCCCAGGATGCTGTAGGCCATGAACTGGGGTGCACAGGATTTTCCAATTTGTTTTAATTAAAAAAATAATTTCAAGGGAAGCATAGTGACACTGGACATCTGTCGCATTATGAGAACTACTGGCTTGAGGTAGGGCACAGTTCAACATGGGGTTGTATCACATTCTTTTCAATGACATCATATTTTTGCAAAGTTAGATTTCTGGTGGTTGTGAATAAAAAGCGAGCACTGTATGAAAATCAATGTGGGGCAGGAAGTGGGAATGGCCAGCATCCAACCTGATTCCAAGTTTTGACAAGTTGCACAGAGCTCAACAGGCACACTTAACCCATTAGTGAGTAATTGTATCTTTTAAAGAATGAAATAATTTTTTCATTCTCTTAAATTATGCACAGTGATCTATCTATCTATCTATCTATCTATCTATCTATCTATCTATCATCTATCCATCCAATGGCTACTAAATTGTTAGAACATAAATATGTATCAAGTTATGTGGACCTAACTGTTCAATACATGGAAATATTGGTATTGTTTTTGATCTAGAGACACCCTGAAGAAAACTGTGGAGTCACCAGGGGCACTGTGATTCAAGAAAGTTTGGAACCCTCTGCCTTAGGCAAAGCTGGTTGGTGATTCTCAAATTAGAACTCACAGGATTCCTATTCTAGATTAGGCTTTGCAGATCTGAGGGGACAGAGAAAGTAACTGGCTTCAGTAAGCACCCACTCAATATTTGTGGATGGATATTTTCTCCTAACATTTACCGAGCCAAGCACAATACAAGGCATTTTAAGTACCTTATCTTATATAATTCTGACAATGCCCCAGGGAAGTGGGTGTTACAGTGTTTATATTTTACAGATGAGAAAACCAAGGCTCAGAGAGGTTAAAGAAATTTGCACGTCACACAGCTAGTGTGGGTCATTTGAACCCAGAATGGTTTCACTTGAAGCTCATGCTCTTTCCACCACCCCATCCTCTCCCCAGATGGATGGATAGATGGATGGATCGACTCCTGGAGAGATTAAGGACCTGTACAGAGTGCCAGGAAGGAAATTCCAAAGGGCATGGGATGGTAGAGAGACATGGAGAGCAGAAGTTCTTGTGTGAAGTCAAACATATCAATTGAGCAGTCTTCATTAGGGACTGGATAAATAAACCCAGAACGCCTGGTAAATCTACACTGAGTTCTGCAAAGTTCATCCTTTCTTTCACATTTTGCAGATACACGAGATTGTATTCTTTGTTATTGTGTGGTTAATTCCTAATGTCTTAGTAAACTCATAGGTTGATCCAAGTTCACGAGGACCATCCCTTAGGTCTACACGTCCTTCTAATATTTCCATAGCCCACTAGCCCAAATACTTGGGATGTTTGAGATACTTCAGCCTGAATCAAGTATTTCTATTTGCATAAAATATTTAGATATTAAATTTCTAATGCTTTAAAAAAAAAACACTTCAGAGCAGAAGTATGTTTTTCTTAACCTCATTTGTTTTAAAGGAGAAAGAATGAGAGAGAAAAGAAATGCATCATGTTTTACATAAAGGAAACAGCTCCAGGCAAACCTTACTAAATATTTTAATGGTTTAAACATTCATTTTAGCAAGTTTTCTTTAATTTTCTTAACTTAGTTCCTTTTGAACTGGTTCAACCTTCATGTTTAATCCTTGGAGCTTTCAAGGAACAGCTCACAGAAAGTTATATACACAAATATAACAAACATTTCAAATAAAGCACAATGCATAAAACAGAGAACAGGAGAACTCTGACAACAGCTGCTAGATTTAACACTAATAGTTTTGAAAGATTTTGGCTTGAAGGTTAAGAGTATCTTATGACAATAAGCAGGCTTTGTATATAATGTCAACAGTCCTGTTGCAACATGTCCAGTTTTAATTTATTCTTTTTCATTTGTATAAGACAAATAATATAATTATGAATGTCTGGTTCATGACATTGAAATTTAAAAAAAAAAAAAGCTCAAAATCAATCATGTTTTTCAAGAATAACAACTTTTAAAAACCTCTGGCCTATATGCCTGGTAATAGCTACAGTTTGGCTTAACCATGATAATATGCTTCAGATCTTTATGCATTTATTTTATTCATATTAGTGGTTGGTGCATGGGTGCTTCTGCATATGTGGAAGTGATTTAACTTTCTGCCCAATTTGCTTCTCCAGAGGGTACCATGACCGAAGCTGAGCCTAGAGATGGGGGTGGGCACAACCCCCTTCCCTTGCCCCACAGACCAGGAACACATGAAACTTTCCAGAATAAACCACTGGCCTGGCCCCAGCAAAGGCTCAGGAACCATCCTAGGCAGATCAGTGAGTGTTCTGCACACACGCATACCTAAACAGAAACATACATGTGCATAACACACACATAATTTTGTAAATAACACCATTTATCAGGCTTTGCTTAAGATGTCAAATCAGAAAACTCAGGAGAAAGGTGCTACGTAATGTTTAGAAGACACAGAGTAAAAGAAGCTCACAGCCAGATCACTATGTGGGAGGCAGAAGAGGCTGCATGGAGTATGGCTTTCAGAAGGAGGAAGGCCTCAACATGGTGTTAGTGATGAGCCCCCTCTCCTCAGGAACATACAAGTTACCAGTGGATGCCCAGACAAGGAGGTAGGGGGCATATGTGCTTATGGTAAAGGCCGCCAGCTCTCTTTCCACATCCTGGTGGGCTTATACCATAGGCCTCAGGTCTGACATCTGCAACCAGTCTCCAGGTCTGCTGGGACCAGGCAAATGCCCCACTCATGTTCCCAAGGATATGCCTTGGCCTTGAGCACTATTCTCTAAGAAAAGGTTCCACAATGAAAATAATAGCAACAATGACAATAATAGTATTTATGAGTACTTACTACATAACAGGCATTGTGATGGGGGGTTTACTGAGAATTCCACCCTGATTCCTCACCACCATCCTTTGAAGCAGGTATTATTACCCCTATTTTGCTCACAAGAAAACGGAATTGATTTTCCTAAATCCATGGTAAAGTCAGGACTCAAACCAGATGTTTTTCATTAAAGAATATGTGGTTATAACCTATCTTTCTTTCCTACAATGAAAGTGCTGAGGATTGAACAAATGACCTCATGTGTGACGGTGGTGTGGTTTTTTCTTCTAGGTCACAGTGCCCTCCTCTGTCACTCTCTTCTAAGTACTTAAGAACCCCATGCTCCCCCGACTCACTTCTTCATCTTTCTATTCCATGACGTTTGATGTTTTCTTGTCTGCCATCTAAAAGGACACCCCTTACCTTAATCTTGGAATCCTTGTGTCCTTCACTTACGCTGGCATCTGCCAATTATGTAAGCCCTCACCCTGACACACAGAGGTGCACTCAGGGAAAACTGGGACATCATAGATTCGAGCCCCTCATTTTACTGGTAAGTACATGGAGGCCCAGGAATTGATGAAGGGTTAAAGAGGACATGAAAGGCAATTGTCTTTGTTCATCCAGCAGATATTCTAAGGGGCCTTATTTTTTTGTGTGTAGGACCACTGTTGGTCCAGAAAATAAAAAGGACAAATGTAAGATCCATGCCCGCCTGGGCTAGCAGTGAAGAAGAGGCCATAGCTGGGGTTGCTGGCCGTTGCTGCTCAGTTCCGGAATACTCCTCCTGGGGGATGTACCACCTGCTGGGGGAGGAGGAGGGCGGTTCCTGCCTCCAGTCTTTTAATTTGGTAAACATGCAATAAAATGGGTGATAGTCATTATCTGAACCTATAGAAACTGATGCTATGGCTTTTTATTTCTCCATCAAAGATGAGAGTGAACATTTCTTAAGCCTCAGAATTGAGAAGCACATTTGGCTCCTATTTTTTTTTCCCAAATACTTTTATTTTTTCAGTGTTACAAGATCAGTTGTTCACCCAGTAGTGCAATTGCAGGGTCATAGGGTAGCTCTATTTTTAATTTCTTGAGGAATCTTCACACTATTTTCCAAAGTAGCTGCACCAACTTGCATTTCCACCAACAATGGAAACGGGTTCCCCTTTCTCCATGTCCTTTCCAACATTTGTTGTTTACTGTCCTGTTGATTTTGTTGGCTCCTATTTTCATAGCACAGAGAGATTCTCCATTTTACATGGAACTTCTCCTTTTGTCACTAGATAACAAGCTCCATGTGAAGGGCGTTACGCCTTTCCTGCTGTTTACCCAGTTTTAGCACAGAGCCTCGTACATAGAAAAGTGTTAGCCGCAAGTGTATCGAAGGAGCAAAGGCCAGACTTAGATGAGAAACTGCACCCTGGGAGGAGCCCTGTTTCTTTATAATCAGCCTCATTGCTCTAGAAAGACACCCATGTACTGCAACCAGGCCTGGGTTTCTGTGCACGGTGTCTTCATGCTTCTGTCTTCACCACCACTAGGACTCTGTGGCCTCATCAGTAGTGGTCTCACTAAACCTACCTTCTCATCACAATTTGAGACACAGATAAGCTACCAAATGTCCAGGAGCTTAACCCAGTCACAGAGTCAGCTTCAGTGCAGAGAAGCTCCATCCAGGACACTCTCCTGGATGTCCAAGAGCAGGACGATGAAATTGGGTGGAAGATGGTGTCTTTAGTTTCATTTCACTCTAATATCCCATAGTTCTGTGGGATGTGTCACCATGTGTCAGGGAATTGGCAATGGTGAGTAATGTGGAAATTCACAAAAACATCCCAATTCATTTGACTCTGAGCTATGAATGACTTAGAGCATGGAGGATATTCGAGTGTGTGGGAATTCAGGGAAAGCTCCCTTGAGAAATAGATGCTCTCCATCTCCCTCCCTACCCTCATCCCTATTAGGGGCAAGTTATTGTGAAAATAATATCCAGGATGAAATGTAAGAAAATGTCAGAGCTCTTCTAAAGTAGGTTGAAAGGAGACAAGCCAAGCTTCCCGTGTCAAAGCAGACTCTCTCTGAGTAGCTTCTTTCTGGGATTCCAGAATCTAGGAGATTTGGTCTGCTCCCTGCAGAAGGGCAAGTTACAGCCAAACTACTGTGAAAAGGGCTAGGTGCACAATCCTCCCTCACCCAGCACAGTGCTGATTCAATACCATGAACTGATCAAGAGCTTGGGCTTTGGAATTGAGAAGATATGGAGGAGAGTCCCAGAAAAGTTAGGGTCCTTATATAAAACCAAACAACCAAAAAGAAAGTATCATTTACTGACCTGAATCAAGAGTTCCTGTAGAGACCTCTACCACACAGGTGACACATTAGGTTAGGGGAAGGTGCAGTGCAATGTCTTACTTACAGATCCCCCCACCCAGCAGCTCTCTTCACACCAGCTCCTGTCTGCCACGTGATATCTCCAAGCCCCAAGTGGTTTGTTCTATCCAACCTCCCTCTGCATCTCTGTTCCACTCTGTCTCCTTCCTTTTTAACTACAGTGCTTTGCTTTGGAAAGCCCGTGTTCTGTAGCTCGTCACGTTGTGGATGGGTTTCCACATTTAAACTTGCTGACACCACCAGAGTTACCTGAAATGTGTCTTCTCTGCTGCTTTTTCTGACAATCCTGTTTTTCTTTATATAAACATATGTACTCTTCAGAAAAGTTCTTGGGTACAAATGGCCAAAACTGTATTTAAATTTGCTTTAACACATGTTCATTGTAAGGATATATGCAAGCACATAAAATTAACACAAGTGTTGCAGTAACTTGAAACCTTGGGGACAGGGGACTCACCCTTCCATGATGCTGTCTCTGCTGCTCCTCCCTGGCCCCTGCTTTGCTCTCTCTAGTGTCTTGATAGCATAGAGGACAAGGTCATCATTAGGTCTGCAGTCATCACATCCATGATGCTCCTTTATTGGTGAGGAAGAGGAATTTTTTCCTACTTGCTTTACTTAAGAGAATCATGGGGGAAACTTTGATTGCAATAGCTTGGGTCATATTCCCATTCCCAGATCAATCACTGTCAGCAGAGGAATGGAACATTATTATTATCTGGATCTGGGTCATGTACTCACACTCTGTCTTGGGGAGGGGGTTATGGAATTGGCAGCATGCAGAAACCCACGGTTTGAGTAGGGGAGGAGCAAGTCTCCAAAGAAAGGGTTTTTACTATCAAAATAAGGAAGTGAAGATGCTGGGCATATGGAAACAATAATTGTACATCATAGATAATAATGATTATAGCATAATTTGTGACAAGGCCAATGTGTGTCATGTTTTCACATACAACTGCATTTCAGGTAGTCCTCATAACAAATATATGTGGGAAGGTACTTCCCGCATGCACTGATGAAGAAACAAAAGATCAAAGGATCAGGCTGTATTATGGTGCCATGGCTAGGCCGAAAAGCTGGAGAGATATCCACAGCTTGAAAAGTTTTTCTGAATATTTTAGCTTGCTACTATCTAAGTCATTCTTCTGGATGAAGGTAAAAGCAGTGAATCTATAAATGAGTAAATCTTACTGATTATGCATCAAATAAACATGAGACGGAAGAGATCGAGTGGTATAGGTAGAATTGAAATCATGACTACTGAAGGAAGATTTTGACCTTAAAGTAGCCTAGAAGCAAAAGCCCTTGAAATTGAACCAAGTCTTAAATAGTCACTCATAAAAATTCTAAATTAGAGAAATTACAAACTTTGAAAATGGCAATTTAATAAACAGAATCCCAGTTTTAATTCTTTCCTTAGCTTTATAGGGATGAATCTTTTAGATATTATTTAGAGAAACTCACACAGTAAGTATGTAAGAGAAGCCAAAGATACAGGAATAAGGATGAAAACATATTTGAAAAAAAAAGTGTATCATTCCAAGAGAAACAGCTATTAATGGCTTAATATATGAAAATGTGACCATGACTTGATGACAAAAAGTAAAAAACACCATAAATTTATGTGTATGATGAAACTTGACCAAAGAAACTTTGCAAACCTCTGTGGAGTAAAGGTGAAGAAAATATAATAAAATCAAGTTTACAAGTATAACATTTTAAGAAATGATTTTCATGACCTAGTTCATTGTAGAGATATGTATTATGTTAATATCTCAGACAGAAATGCATGGGCTAAAAATAATTTAATGTAATTATATAAGTTCAGTTGAAGATGGTAAAGGATTTAGTACCATGAATAACAGAAGAGATTTTAAAAGAAATTCTCTACTTATTGAACTTAGCCACCTAATGACCACCTATTGAGGAAAAGTTATTGGAATCGTGTGTGCATCTCCCTGTCAAAATTAAGTTGCAAACAGGTCATTATTCAGCTAGTGATAACTTGTGTCAAAACAATGTACATGCCATCAGTGTCTTAATATCAAAAAGTGATTTAAAAGTTATAAGAATGACTTGGGGTGACTGGGCAGTTCATTCACTTAAGCATCTGACTTCTGCTCAGGTCATGATTTCAGGGTCCTGGGATTGAGCTCTGCATCAGGCTCTGGGCTCAGTGGGGAGTCTGCTCCTCCCTCTTCCTTTGTCCCTTCCCCTCGCTCATTCTCTCTGTTTCTCAAATAAATAAATAAAATCTTTAAAAAATTTATAAGAATGACTATGAATAATTTGGAGCATGATTTATGTCACTTAGTAAAGAGTCCTCTAATACACAGTGTAGCTTGTCTACAGACTAGAAAGAACATTTAAAATTTTTTTTGTTTTATATATTGACTTGTGTAACCCCATTAGTAGTAAAATATTTTACTATCCTCTCAGCATTTATGGACAAGGAATTAGGAGAACAAAGAGAGTACTCTCTTGTCAGGAGCCAGCTGAGAGTATTACCTATAGAAGGACCCAGTCATTCAGATAATTGGAAGTTGGACAATTTCAAAGGCAAAATAGAAAACGGAATATTTTGAAGGGAGCAAAACTGTGGGATTTTGAATACACAGACTGATGCCTGTTACTTTACCCATTGAATTAGTTGTAGAGTGCCTCATAGACAAGGAGTGGGCAACAGGTCTATTATGATCGGATTCTGGGTATTTTAGGTCCAAATGAAGCAATAAAATTCTACTGACTCTTGTGAATGACTGATGTCTTTTTTTTTAAATCAGAATGTAGTGGCATTGAGGCCTTAGTTTCTTTACTGTAAAATGGGATAAATAATTCTTCAAAAGTTAGAATTGAGTTATGTATATGAAAGAAACTGACCCAGGACAAAGTCTATTGTAGATAAATGAAAAATAAATTCTTGTCTGTAAAAGTACTCCATTTAGGCAAAATGTGCATTTTTTTCCCCCAACCTCACACTCAGATTGAGAGTTAAGGATTAACAGAAAAGTAATATAATCTCCCTAAAGAAGGTATTTTCTATCTGTTCTTTAATCTGTTCATTAAATTATCTTTAGTGCTTTAATAAAACAATAATAAAGGTATCCCCCAAGTTTATTATATTGCATTCTATTAATAAGATAGCAAATTGCTAAATTCACCTTATTTTTGCACCACATGATATTCACAGCTTGCTTCTGTTGAGTCATGAACTTATGCTGAGGTTTGGAGCACTTAGTTTGTTGTATATTTTTTGGCTCATATGAAATCCAAGGTAATGAGTTTTAACACTACAAAGGCTCTGGAATGCTTTCAAAAACATTTGCTTCCCACAAGAGAAATTAGCTGAACCAAGCAATAAAATGTGACATTAAGCATTCAATACTCCCATTTTTATGTAGTCCCAGGTCAACAAAAATGACCTCACTGGGGGCATTTCTCTAATGCCCTTGTTCAGAGTTCTACTAAAAACCTGTCTCTAGGAAGCTAATCAATAGTTATTTATGCATTGTAGACCCCTAAAGAAAGCCTACCTCATAAATTGAACTCAAGGCGTTCTGGAAGCTTCTGAACCTAATGTGGTTTTTAAGGATCCTCTGTCAGGTGGACCACCCTGTGTGCACACATATGTCTACATCTGTATATATACACTTGCAATTTATCACTTGTACTTATTTAGTATTGTATCTTAAGATCTTGAAGAAAATTCTAACGTTGAACAATGATCAGTGAAAGCCTACTCTTCTTGCCATTTTTAAACATTCATGTTTAGACTTCTTAGTTGTTGAATATCTAGTTTTTAGAATAAACGATGTGTTCACCTCACCTGGAGTATCTAATCAAAGGAAAGCATTTCTCTAGGCAAATCGTAATTGATCTAAGAAAAGGAGGCCAGGAGAGTGAAGGAATACCTTCGTAGAACAGTTGTGAAGACTGGGTGTGCTTGGCCCCAAGGAAACGAGGGCTGAGGAGTGAAGGGAGAAGGCAGTGTCTGCATGTCCCTAAAACACTATTAAACAGAAGGGACTCACAGGGCAGGGAGGTAGATGAGGAGCAACAGAGTGATAGGGAGGCAGAGTTTAGGCCAGTAGGTGGAAGAACTTTCTAATACAATGGTCCAAAGCAGAATGAATTGTCTAAGCCAAGATTAGTTCATTAGATTAGAGAACCCACCTGGTGATGTTTTATACCCTTACAAGCTCTGGGATGAAGGCCTTAATGATTCTCACAACATAAAATTCTCTCCTGTCTTTCTCCTGTTGTAGTTCAGGACATTCTAGTCAAGCCAGTATTTTCCATAGACAAGCCTTGCACAAGGAAACATATTCCCTGAGGATCCCAAGGTTTCTTTCATTCCAAGGCTAGCTTTTAAAATTTTTGTAAAAGAATAAGTACCAGAATAAGGATATTTATTTTTGCAAATTCAAATTAATTTTAAGAAATTTTACTTTCACTATTTTTTGAATTAAAAAAAAAAAAACAATTCTACCAGGAAAATTGAGACATTTGCTGAAACAGGTTGGTAAGCTGTTGTCTATTTTATGTCAGAATTCTGAGTGCTTCCTCCCCTTCCTCCCCTTAGGTTACTCTATATCTTAATTAATTAATAGTAAGTAGAGGAAGCTTCCAGACACCAAAGAACAGACTAGCCAATCAGCTTTACGTGTCCTTTATTCCTTTTGAAATGTAATATCCTAACAATTTACAGATGCTCTCTGTAGTACTTTCAGCCTCAGCTTGGAGTGATCCAAGTAGTTCTGTGTCATCAAGATGGCATTTGTTATTTGGTGCCTGGGGGCCAAAAGAGAGGGCTGCTCATGGCCTATAGCCAAATTCTGGTGGAGTATGTAAAGGCTACCATCCTGCCAAAGGCACTCCTCTGTTCTATCACCATCCTGAGAGCAGCAATTTAATTATAACTTCTCCTTGAGAAATTCAATGAGGCTATCCATTCACTGTGCAACTCCATTGTACTATAATTTTATTTTTTGAGAGCCGCAAAGAGACACATGTCTCCCTGATCTATTTAGGGCGCCTCAACAAGAAATCTGAACATATGAATCCCTTTAAGTACAGTCCATACCTTACTTACAGGTAGCAATCATAACCTCACCTTTTCTCATGAGAAAGAGAAACAATTACTAGGGCAATCCTACAGAGGTTAGGAGAGCTGCCAGGAGAGCTAGAGTAGCAGCCAGGGTGGAGGGGACTTAGCAGGGGAGCAGGATTCACAGCTGTATGCCTGCTATTTCTGTCACTGGTGCTGTGGGTTTCTGGCTTTAGATCTCTTCAGCTTTCTCCAAAGTCTGGGCGGAATGAAAGTCCACTCTGATTCTAAGATTCTACTTTCTCCAACAGCTTTAGGTTCTGTATCACCCCATAGCAATTCAAACTTCATAAATCAATGAATCAACCAACCACCAAAGACTTAGTCTATGTGGACCACACCTGAAGAAAGTTTAAAACAGAGTCTCCTCTTTCCTTTTGGCCTAGTCGAAAAAGAACATTAGACATGCACATGTAGAAAGGAGGATGCTGATAGTCACCCTTGTCAGTTCAAAGGAATTGCCATATAGGCAGTAAACATGCCTATTTCACACATGTCCTTCACTAACTAGGTTGAGCCAGAACAAGAGATGTCTAAACGGATAACTATTTGAACCAAGATTCAATTAGTCCAATGGGTCTCAAATTTATTTAGCTAGTAAAATACCTGGAATACATATGTATATATATGTATGATCTATCTGTCATCTATCTATCTATCTATCTATCTATCTATCTATCTATCTATCTATCTAAATTTAAATTAGTTAAATTAATGATTAAGTCAAATGCTGAAATTTGGGAGGAAACTGAACATAAAATGACTTTTACTCTCTGATTTTGCTTAGGAGAGCCCCTTTGGAGATTCAAATCAAAACCACACTGAGATACCACCTTACACCAGTCAGAATGGCCAAAATCAACAAGACAGTAAACAACAAATGTTGGAGAGGATGTGGAGAAAGGGGAACCCTCTTACACTGTTGGTGGGAATGCAAGTTGGTGCAGCCACTTTGGAAAACAGTGTGGAGATTCCTCAAGAAATTAAAAATAGAGCTACCCTATGACCCTGTAATTGCACTACTGGGTATTTACCCCAAAGAAGCAGATGTAGTACAAAGAAGGGCCACATGTACCCCAATGTTCATAGCAGCAATGGCCACAATCGCCAAACTGTGGAAAGAACCAAAATGCCCTTCAACAGATGAATGGATAAAGAAGATATGGTCCATATATACAATGGAATATTATGCCTCCATCAGAAAGGATGAATACCCAGCTTTTGGGTCAACATGGATGGGACCAGAAGAGATTATGTGGAGTGAAATAAGTCAAGTAGAGAGAGTCAATTATCTTATGGTCTCACTTACATGTGGAGCATAAGGAAAAACATGGAGGGCATTGTGAGAAGGAAAGGAAGGGTGAATGGGGGGAAATCAGAGGGGGAGATGAACCATGAGAGACTCTGGACTCTGAGCAACAAGTTGAGGGTATTGGAGAGGAGGGGTGGGGGTTGGATGAGCCTGGTGATGAGTATTGAGGTGGGCATGTATTGCATGGAGCACTGGGTGTGGTGCATGAACAATTAATTTTGTAACACTAAAAAAATAAAATAAAAGTACTTGGGAAAAAATATATCAGTCTTCATCCCCTTTCTGCTTCCATTAGAATGGAATGGAATCCTAGCCCATGTGCAAACATAACTTCCAAGTCTTATCCTTTTGCTGATGTTAATAATGTTCCCTTAATCCTACTGGGGCCAAGTTCCATCTCAGCAATATGTGAGGGAGGTAATGTTGGGAGGTAATGACCTGTTTCCTCATCCTATTATTTCCATCTCCTTGAGGGCTCTACCAGCTGACAAAGTGGAGTGGAAGAGTTTGCTGCATATGGAATGAGATGGGTAGCTTTTGAGGATGAGGGCTGAGGCTTTCCCCAAGATGCAGGGATCACTTCCTCTCACTTCTGGCAAAGCAAAGGAAGGGGACATCAAAGGCGTGAAGATTTTACATAACACATCACTCCCTCTCATCTTGAGAACCTGAAGTGGCTCTGGTCACGAGTTATATTAGCTAGCACTCCCAGATGATAGACTGTGTCACCAAAGTTGCCGTATGATATTGTATTCACCAGCACTCTGGTTCTTATTTTGATACACACACACACACACACACACACACAGACACCAGGCTATAAAAAACCTTGCTGATTTCATCTGCTGAATAATTCACCACCTGAGAATTACCCTCATCATATTAGCATAATTACTTTCTGGCAGGCAAAAATTCAGAAGGTAATACTAATTTCCAATATGATTAATGTAGTTATTATAAGCTTTTCTATTTAAAGAAAAGTAAGTTGGCATATTAAACTAATAATATTCATAATATATATTTAACATTTGCAGAATATAGTTTCTTTCATTAGAGCAACAAAAGTTAAATTACCTAGAATTACTTTGTTTCTCTTTTTTTCATCTTAGGATGCTTTCTTTATGATAACATCTCAGGTATTTATAATAACACTTTACTTATCTGAAAATCACCAGGTTGACAACTCCATATATGGAACAAAGCCATGTTCCTAGTTTGAGAAATGTAGGAATCTGGTAAATATCTTTTAAGAATAAAGTAATTATATGCATGCATGCCCTTCTCTAGAATTAATATTTCCATGTCTGAGTTAGTTGTTCTATTATACTGTGAGCAACTTGATGGTATAAAATATATCTTAGCTTCTTTTTCATCTCTCGGTCTTTGGTTTCCCTATTGCACTGCAATGAGTCATCAGTTTCTGAGGGATAACATACCTTTCAAAAATATACCTTGAGGTAACCCTACATCAAGGCATTGACAGATACTGTTTAGAAGGTCCAAGGTAGTCTATAAACTTCAACAAAGGGGCAGCCTAAGTTTTCTCCCCTCTGAAGCTCAGCTTCTCCATGGCAGAATGAAAGAGTTGGAAGACACAATCTTTAAGTCCCCTTCCAATCCTGAGATTCTGTGATACTCTATAATCTGTTCCTTTGTACAAAATAAAACAGCATTCATTTTCACTCAAGTTCTGCCACTGCATGGAAAGGCCACATTAAAATGTAATGGCTCATGTATCAGAGGCCACTGATAAGTGAGGTAGGTCCCTGGCTTCACAAGATGAGCATTCTGGCTGTGGGGAGCTGCAGTCCTGTGCAGTATCCACCAGCAGGGTCAGCTGCAGAAGTTCCGCCCACACCGCCCTTGTCCGGCTCTACACCCAGAGGACAAGCATGCCAGTTGCTTCTGAAGGAGGCCAGAACTTGCAGAGGGTCTCTGCCGGGAAATGAGGAGATAGCTCCTCCCAACAAAGTTTCTGAGGCTCAGTCAGAGGAAGCCAGACACCCTCCTTCTGTTGCCAATCCCTGTCCCACTCAATCATGGCTTCCTGCAGCCCCTGTTTCAGAATCTAGAGCTAGGTCTCTTTTCGGGGAGTGCTTTCTTTCTCCTTGGCTCTTTTTCTTCTGGTTTACACTAACTTAACTTCTCATGAAGTAGGTTTTTGCACTCACTTTTTGTTCCTATGAACCCTGAGGGATGTTGACTTAGCTACTCAGTCAGGAAGTCATTAGGTATTTACCAGCCTCTTCTGACTCTATTCAGAGCACAGAGAAACAGATATTCTTTTTTTTTTTTTAAGATTTATTTATTTGTTTGTTTGTTTTTTATTTATTTATTTGAGAGAGAGAGAGAGAGAGAGCACAAGCAGGGGGAGCGGCAAGAAGAAAGAGGGAGAAGCAGGACCCCCATCGAGCAGGGAGCTGATGCTGGGCTCAATCCCAAGATCCGAGCATCATGACCTGAGCTGAAGGCAGCTGCTTAACCAACTGAGCCACCCAGGCATCCTGGAAACAGATATTCTAAAGAGATGTCAACCTTACTCTAAGGGAAGGATATGCACACTCAGTAGACTACATTTTCTTCATTCCTGGCTCTGGTGCTCAAAATGTAGGAAGGAGGTTCCTCATCTACTAGAACACATGATGGGTTTGCAGGTATTACCTGTGCAGCTCCCCCATCCCCTGCCGCAGCCACCACTTGGAATACAGACCTGCCGGTCTGCATCCCACATGTGCCCTCTATCAAGGCGGTAGGGCTCATAACACTCAGCAATGTCTTATGGGGCTTTTTCTAAAGACCTTCTACATCTCAGAAATTAGCAGAGGCAAATCTGCTTCTCATTATCCTGATAGTCAATGATTTATACCTTCTAACTTGGAGGAGGGGAGAATGCCTAAGAAAGTGAGCCATTTGGCAAGTTATTAACCCTTCTAGGAGAATGTGCTTCCAGCACTTCTCTGGAATCAGTTAGGTCACCATTCCTGGTCCCTTCACCCTAATGAACTGTCCCCTTTCATGGGCAACAAACTTATTTCATTTTCTTGGACAACCACTGTAGAGGGGGCAGGGATCTGTAGAAGATTTATGAACCTCCAGAAGCCTTAGCCATAGGGCTTCGAATGGGACCCTTGCTGACAGTGCTGCTTCAGCCCAGGGACCTGGTAGCACTATTTGTGGGAGGAAAGCCATGTTCATTGGAGAGTCCCAGACTTTGGGTGTGACTCTCCTAAAAAGAATCACAGTTGCATGGGCAGTTGTCCGCTCTGACATATGGTAGTAGCAGGAGCAAAATGTCAGCCTAACCATCTCAGTGCAGACACAGTGGTTCTGCCCTTTAGTCTTAGTTCATGGTCACTCATGAAAGTACTTGTGCAGCCTTTGCAAAGACATAAGAATTGGTGCTGGTAGCATTAATACTCCTGATGGCAGTTGCATCATTTTCCAGTCTAAAAATGGATGCCCATAAATTCTGACCTTAGCGAAACGAAAGCGGCACAAGCAGGATCCATCCTTCAGGAATTCCCTTATGAATCCCTGGACAAATAAATGACAGAGGCCTGAGAAATTAGACCTCATGCTCATCTGGACACATGGGGGCTTGAGGATGACTCTCTGGGATATCAGCCCACAGGCCCATTATCATATCCTAAAGAGTAAATTTGAAGATCCCAGTTCATATAACAAATTACCACAAGTTAGTGCCTCAAAATGACACAAAGTTGTTATATCATTGTGCTATGGGTCAGCAGTCTAACTCCCTGCGCTAAAACCAAGATGTTGGCAAGGCTGTGTTCCCTTCCAGAGGCTCTAGCAGAGAATCCATTCTGTCGCCTTGTCTAGCTTCTAGAAGTTGCCTCCATTCCTCAACTCAAGACCTCTTCCCTCCATCTTCAAACTCAACAATGGAGGGTTGAGTCCTTCTCACACTGCATCACTGTGACCTGCTCTTCTACCCCTTTTTCCACTTTTAAGACCCTTATGATTACGTTGGGTAATCCAGGATAATCTTGCTATTTTAAGGTCATTTAATTAGCAACCTTAATCATGCTTTGTTTTATAACCTAACAGATTCACAGGTAAGTTCCAGAGATGAGAATACAGACAGTTTCAGGGGCACAGGGACGAAAGTGGATATTACTCTGTCTGTACCACTTAAGGACTTAGGTACACAGAGTCAGCCACTGGATTTGATGTTGGGTTTCCAAGAGAAATAAATCTCAAGCTTCCAAATTTAGGAGAAAGGCAAAAAATAATAACATAATGTGGGGCAGTGATAAATAATGATCATAGGATAATATCAGAATGCCCATCCCAGCCTCTGTTGGAGGCTGGTGGCCCGACAGAGGATTTTCTGGTGATACAGATGCCTGGGTTTAGTTCCTAATGGATTAATAGCCATCCAGTACCTGAAGAAGAAGGCATTCTAGTCACCCACACCCCCTAATGTACCCCAAACATGGCAACTTTCCTTATCCTATAGCTTGGCTGATGAAATCTCCTAAAAATCACAAGGCTGATAGCAGCCAAATGGGGAACTCACCAAAGATTCTCAGCTGACAAATGTATGCCGAGGACCCATGACATGTCAGAACAAGTGTGGCTATCTAGGCTGCAAGGAAGGGCGACACCTGCCTCTCTGGTGTTACAGTATTACAGAGGAAGAATGGAAAAGTTCATGTAAAAAACTACTTAGGAGATAGGCTTGTGAATCTGTCCAGAGAGGTGATGCTTTTCAGATCCCAACTTGTACAGGAAAAGAACAAATCTTCAGTCTCCCCAAATTCCTGATGAATAACAGATACTACTCCCTTGAAGTTTATCATCACAAACCAAAGCAGTGGAAAGTCTCAGGCTCGATGATTAAGGTGTAGTTCTGGCTAATACACTCCCATGCCCAGGACAGAACTGCTGCGATCACAGAAGCCACTATCACACACTGCTTATGTCCCCACTGCTTACTCCCCAGCTCTTCCTGTGGCACCGCCCCTTGAAGGACCAGTCACTGGTCATGCTCCTAATTCCAGGGCGATTCCCTGCCACAGAGTTACAGTGTTTTACAGGCTTTTATAGGTTATTACAGAAGCCTGATTATCATTTCCATGTTATTTCTATGGGAAAATGTATTACTGTTGACTTCTAAGTGAACTATAATAAAATTCCAGAGCATAACTATCCAGAGGTTAAGGAAGGCCTAGCCTTTACAGGGACTTAAAATTTTACTCAAAAAAAATGTAGCTAACTAAGCTCCCTTTAACCAGTCTGAACATCACTCATGTGGCTACACCACTTCTATTAACTTAACGACCAGTAACCAAACATTGTTTGCAGCGAGCAGAAGGGCAAATGGAAACAGCAGGCATTTGGAAGCAATGGATGTCTGCTTAAATCCAGCTTTGCCACTTACAAGTTGGGAGATCTCGGAGGAGTTACTTAACCTCACTAAATACCAATATCATCACTATAAAATCAGCTTAAATCTATCACATTCACAGGATCAATAAGAAGATGAATGACTGAAGACGTGTACACTACGTCTTCATAGTATACATATAGGTACACTGTGTATACCTATATACATAGGATACAATAGCTGGAACAGAATAGGTGGAAAAATAAACATACTTTTGCTTCAGCAACCTCTGCATTTACGTGGCCACACCACTGTTGGCTCGATGTGTTGATGTGTCCCCTTCTACTGGGCATTGGCCTAGTCCTCTCTAGTTCTAAACACCTTTGAACAACTAGCATTGAGATATACGTGTGTGTGTGTGTGTGTGTGTGTGTGTTGCACTATCGAATGCACAAAAACTGGTTCTGAGTGCTTCTACTGAGAAGGTGACAAAGGAGAAAGAACTTGCATCAACTCTTATTTCGGGCACACTGCTGTCCCCTGAGTGTCGTGGGCCCTCACCCTGACACAGCTGAGGTACGTAGTCATACCATACACCCTTTGGAACACTTTAGAGAGATTCATCGCTACATGTTATAATCCTGAAAATACCACATTCATACCAATAGGCTAGTCTCTGCTAAATAGAAGTTCCTGTTTCTCCACCACAGAACATTAAGACACTTGGAACATAAAGAGAAGAATGTCTAGGGCAGATATATGTGCTTTGGAATTGACATTCCACCTTTTCTGCTGATGGCCTGAAGGATCTTCAGCAAGACCTTTTGTGGTCCTTTCTAGATCTTGGTTTGTGAGATTCTAGAACTCCCAGTCCCTGCTATTTTTACTGCTCTTAGCCCTTCGGAGCCTTCCAGAGTAAAATTTCTAAATTGGCACAGAAGGACTTCTTTGGCACCAAATGATTCTTATGAAACAGCACACTGATGAGTTAAATGAACGATTCAGAAAAATACCGATTAAATTTCCTCTTAAATACCCAGGGGTTTAGAAATTAAGCAAAACTGCTTGGCACTAGGCAGTCTGGATTTTAACAAACTCAAAATGTTTGAAAAGTGTTCAAGATGTTTTGACAAACAGAAAATGCCACTATGTTCTCTCCTCTCTCCTGACATCACTCTTCATCTCCCAAAAAGAAAGCAGAATCAGGGTATTCGGGATCTGGAGATCGGCTAGTGTCCCAGGAAGGGCTTTCTCTCATCAAATGGAATAAACCAGAGTCCTTGTTTTAATGCTAACTAGCTTCTTTCTTCTGCTCCAAAGTGATAGAGCTAGTTTGCTTTACTTTAAAAATCGAGACAAAATAAAACTAAGTAACTATGAATACTATAAAGCGATGACCTTAACCAGTGAGGTCATATTTTTAAAGAAAAAAAAATAGTTCCAATTATGTGAATAGAATATGTAATATTGCCTGACTTGAGCAGTGAATGCAGTGAACGTGAAATGCCACCACTGTCCGACTTACATCACCAGCAGTGGTCTGGGACACTGACCCTCACTTGCCCGCTCAAGGAGGGTTTTGATACTTGGCAGGAAATAGAAAGACTCCTGAGAGACCATGTGGTTGAGTAAAAAGAGTACTGAAGGAGAAGTCAGAGGTCTGGGCTTCAGCCCCAAACCATTGTTGCTTGCATGGATCACCACAAACAAGTCAGGATTCACACAGATAGCAGCCTCCCACATCAACCCTTCCTAAAAAATTATGTGTTGGTATAGTCTCTGAGGTAACTTCTAGTTCTGGAGCATTCTAAGATATAGTCAGGTTATATTCTTTGCACCTCCATAAATGAGGAACATAGTTTTAAATCTTATACTGACACATAAATCTGGCTCTCTGATTTTTCAGTTTAATATAATTTTCCAACAAATGTTACTCCTGTCCCAAGTGAGGATACATATGTATATATGTATATCCTTTCTCCTCAATGGAACTATATTAATATTACTCAGCCCACCCATCCATCCATCCAATTTTCTCAGCATCTTGCAACTTACAAAGTGTATTCATTATCTCCTCTGCTTCTCAGAAACCTGACAGGGATCAGTTATCTATGTCCCCAAATAATGTTTAAGGAAACATACTTCTCAAGGTGAATTCCTCAAGATGACAAAATGATTAAGTGTCAAACTCATCCCATCATCATTCTCTTCTCTGAGGTTACAGAGGGAAGGAAGAAAAGAAGGAAGGAAGGAATAAATGAAGGAAGGAAGGAAGAAATGAAGGAAGGAAGGAAGGAAGGAAGGAAGAAATGAAGGAAGGAAGGAAGAGAAGGATAGAGGAGGTAGGGAGAAAGGGAAGAAGGAAGAAAAAAGAAAGAAAACAGAAGGAAGGAAGAAAATGGAAGGAAGGAAGGAGGGAGAGAGTGAAGGAGGGAGGGAGGAAAGAGAGAAAGAGAGAGAGGAAAGTCATAGCTTTCGAGTTACAGAGCAGCAGAAAGCCAGTAGGCTCTTTCCTGTGGTTTTGATGACCCAGAGCCATTTGGATAATTACCAGACTGAGACTGGTGAGACCCAGCCATTCTTTGGCAACTCAGTAAAAGGATACACGAGAAAGAGTTTCCATTGTCTACTCCCAATTCCCCAGTCATGTCAGCAAACAAGCGGGGCTGGTTTGGGTTTTCTCATGGCAGTCAGAGTCAATTTCAAGATTTAAAAGCCAAGCTCATGTTAGAGAACATGAAGCCACACCTTTTCCCTTGTCATTTTATATGATCTGTAAACTCTTTCTGTAACTGTGAAATCAGGAAGCTGAAAAGCACCCAAGTGATATGATCACAGAGCTGGAGTTGATGTTTTACAGCACATAGGGACTGATATCAGAGCCACAGAGATGAACATGTTATCATAATAGTCGTGAACAGTCACCTTGCAGCCCAGACATTACAGCCTACAAAACCCCTTTACACTGATTACATCACTTGGTCATCAAAACAGCTTTGTGAGTTAGAAAAGGTGAGGATTTTGCTCCTGCTTTGCAGATGAGGAAAGTGAGAATTGCAGTCTTGGTACGTGGCATCCGCCCAGTTGCCTGGAGGGGCAGCTGGATAGGATCCTCTCACCTCCATCTCCCTCACTTATCACAGCTTGTTCATCACCAACTCCTGGCCTTCCCTCCACCCAAGTATGCATCAGATCTCTCCACTTCTCTGCATATCCCCCACCACAGTTCTAGTCAAAACATCATCCGCCCCTGTCTGCACCTTCACAGCAAAGATCTCACGGGCCTCCGTGTTCTTCCCTGCTCTCTGACACTCGGATCTGATCTCCAGTCCTTCAGCGGCATGGCACGGACTGGAGTGTGAATCCAGACTCAGACTTGATTTTCTCCACCTTCCCCATGGCCTCTGTTTCTAGCTCATTCTCCTCACCATGACTCTTTTCCTCTGTGCTCCAACCACACTGGGCTTCTTTTAGTTCTCAAACTCCTCATGCCCTCTCCTATCTTAGCGTCTTCCCACATGTCATTTCCCCTGCTGGATGTCTTCCCAGTCCCATCCCCTTTTTGTCTCCATTTCCCTTTGCCATAATAACTTATCTTCCTATCCTATATCCCCATGATTTCCTTCTCCCAAGACTTACTCAGTGCCTGACAAGCATGGAAGCAGTGTTCGGTAGCACATCTTCTTAGGAATAAGTGAATGAATTAAGTCTCACCAAAGGCCTCAAGCCAAGGGTTTTACACATCATTTTAAGTTTTGCCCCAACAAACATCTATTTATATAGAATAACTGTGAATAGTACCTCTCTGTTTAAAATTGTCAGGTCACCTGATGGCGCGTACATGTAGTCAAACTTTCCGTCTTTCTTCCCAGACAGAGCAGCTGCCCTGAATCCTGAGTCCTTTTCTGCCTCACTGAAATTGGCCTGTATTCTGGAAAAGAACTGGGTAGCCCCCTTCCCTCTTTCCCTCGAGCCAAGAATGAGTGTGAGGGAGCCAGCTTTGTGGCCATCCCTTAGAGTTTTTCTCCATAAAGGGCTCCTTGAATCTTAAGAGTATTCATAACCATAAGATTCCTGGGTCACTGTTGCTACAAAATGCAGTAGGGGAGTCTGGCACATCTAGAGGGGTTTATGGGTTGCAGCAGCATTCAGGCTTTAAGCCATGGGCATTCTGGAGAGCCAGAATGTGAGGGTGAGCAGGGAGGACTCCTATGCTAATAATCCAATAGCTCCTATGGAGCTATTGCACATGACAGCAGAGTAGACAGGCTCCTGGAATAGGACTAGAGGCCCTGATTCCAAGCTGAGTCCATCTCAGAGCATGTAAGTCACAAGCCAGAGCAGCCACACTGCAGAATCCGAACTCCTCTTGGCTTAATCTAGGGTTCCTCACTTGCAGCACCATTGCCATTTTGGATGGGATAATCCTTTCCTGTGTGGGGCAGGGGGAAGGAGGCTGTCCTGTGCACTCTAGGGTCCTTAACAGCATCCTTGGTCTCCACCCTGTAGAAAGCAATAGTAACCTTGCCCTTCTCCAACCCCCCAGATGTGGCACATCTGTGTCACCAAATATTGCACAAAGTGTCACCAAATATTACCAAAATCTCTTAAGAGAAGGGGAGTGAAGTTGAGAACCACAGATTTAATGGAACTTAGCACCTTGGGAAAGTTACAAAAAATGCTTCTGATGTAATTTTTCTCATCAGCTTAAACAAAACTTTAATTTAAAAAACTGAAAATATTTCTAATATTTTTGTGAGGACTAATGAAAATATTAGGTGTGTAGTATTTAGCCTAGTCCTGGGGCAAAGTAGGTTCTCAGAAAATATGGCTGTGTGAACAGGCAGAAAGTATGTTTTCCATGAAAGAAAGTAACTGAGACTCTCAGAGAAAGAGAAGTGCAGCCAGAGTTGGCTCCTCTGACCTTGTAACTGGGAGCCAGGTGGCCCCCAAGTCACATCTGCGGGGACAGAAATTCCGATGAGGAGAAGAGTGTGAGACCACTTTGCTAAAGGCAACCAATTTTACAAATGTAACTCATTTTGCCACATAATGAGATCTCTTCTGGGGTCTTCTTTCCACCTGCCTCCAGAAGAGGTCAACTTTATGTGTGGGTGGTGTACATCAGGGCTGCTGCTATGGCAGACAGTGTTTTAGAAGAAGCTGTCCCAGAAGGAGGTCCATGGCGACCTTGCCAGAGAAAGGCAGCAGCCTGTGGAAGGAGATGCATATGCAACACAGGAAAGGTAGAGGTCTTACTGGGAGGCAGAGGTGGATATGAGACTCAGTCTTGCTACTCGCTGTGTGACCTTTGGCACACAGCCACTCTGAGCTTTACTTGCTTCATTACAGGGAAAGGGTAAGAAGTAAACGGAATAATATATGCAAGTCACTTGGCATAGAGCTGGAACACAGCAATCACAGAGACAATGTAAGCATTGATAATACTAACTATCACTGCACCTGCTTTCACTATTAGTGTTTTTAGCACTACCATCATTGTTGCCCAGGGGAGTTTACTTAGCATTATTGTTATTAACTTCAGACAGCTTCAGACTTGCCACCTCCTGGCCAGAAGGGTCATCTGTCTGTTTCCTGGATTCAGAAGATTCAGAAGGCTGTGAAGCAGGCAGGTCATTTTAGCCCGCTTTCCTGTGAAAAACATTTTGGGTAGAAATGTGTATACTCTCTGGTCCCAGGACATCAAAGTGACTTTATCTCTCTTGGCAGGTTAGGCTACTAGGAATACTGAACATTTTTCTGTCACACCCATTGCCAAGGGTGTAATTTGGGGAAACAAATAGGGATTTACAGATAGCAACTTTCCTCTTCTTCTATTGATAGCCTGAGATAATTCATGGCTAGGTTTGGACAAATGCAAAAATGTGCATTTAGTTTGAATTTGGATTCATTCCTCATGAATATTAGTCATCTCAGCCTAAAATGCAAGCACTTCTCTGTTTCAACAGATGGGATGTACTGTGGAATCATACTGTAACACAAGGGGAAAACAAGAAGGTTGAAATTAAATTTAAGGATAAGTCTTGGCACAGTGGCAGCAAAGTGTGCAGCACCATATATTTCCCTACAAAATAAGGAATGTGCTCTTAGGTGTGGCTTGCATTCTTGCAAAAACAATGGGATGGGAATATTTATAAACCATGTTTGCTTGATGATTTAACTCACTGTAGGACTATTTTGTGCATATAACTCTTCATAAAGAGTTTCCTTTCACTGAAGGCCTAAATCAAAAACTGGATAGCATATGTCGGGTTCCATTGTCAATGATCAAAATAGGATGCAGGAACCCACTGCCTTTCATGTCCCTTTCTGCCTGTTGATATTCCACTGTCTCCTGAGAGCATGGCTGATGGATTCTACAATATGACAGCAAATGGACCAGTGTGGGACCAGCTGGTGATCCTGAGGCATGGGGGTGGGGTGGGGCGAGGATAAAGAAACAGGAGAGAATGGGGGAATAGGGAGAAAGTGAAATAAAATGAAAAAAGAAGAAAATAACTGGAACAGGAGAACTTCATATTCATACTTTTCCCACATCATATCAATTAATAAAATTCAATAGAAAAGGCACTTGTTAATTCCACTGATGAATTTTTGTTGAGCACCTACTGTGTACCAGAGACTGTGATAGGCACTGGGACAAAATTAAACTTTTATGATAATGAACACAGAATTCATCTAACACCAAGTAGCTAGATAAGAACCCTAGTTCCCATTGCTATTTTTTAAAAATTTCCATTAGCGGGTGTGCCACATGCAAATAAAATAATAATTCTTGCCTATGAGAATAAACAAAAGGAGCTTAGGTGGCTCAGTTAGTGAAAGGACTGACTTGTGATTTCAGCTCAGGTTGTGATTTCAGGGTCATGAGACAGAACCCATTTGGGGCTCCATGGTGGGTGTGGAACCTGCTTAAGCTTCTCTCTCTCCTTCTCCCTCTGCCTCTCCCTTGCCTCTCTCTCTCCCTCTCAACAAACAAACAAACAAACAAACAAACAAACAAACAAAAGGTGGCACAAGATCTTGAAGTTCCTTCTATATCAAACAAAGAATGGCATTCACTGTGGCTCACTTTAATATTAAAAATTATTATTTTTTATAATATTACAATATTTTATAAATTTATAATATTAAAAAAATTGGAATTCACTGAACACAAACAAATCCTATGCACTACATCTAATACATCTTTTAATGTCATGTTATTGATTATTTAAGAATTTCCACTGCCTTTTCAGTGACTGGACCTATCAACTTCTCAGAAGCAGTTATGGCTAACTAGGGGGGTCACCCACAAAACTTTTTTAGAAATACAAAATTTAGAACTTCACCTTTGTAAGAGATTCCAGAGGTTATTACATCTGAACACTCCTCCACTTACAGATGAGAAAATGAGGAAGAGATAATGACCAAAGACCCATTTCATTGCAAATCTTTCTAAAGAGTGGATCAGACATATCTCAATTTTGAGTACTTCGTTTGTAACTGACTTAGTTGCAGACACCTTCATCCACATAATCGCTTCAATTCTTTCTAGAACACCATGAGGCAGATATAATGTTCCATATTTAACAGAAGGAAAGAGAAGCTTTGAGAAGGTCAGTACCTCATCCTGGATCACACAAAGTTAATCTCCTTACTTCAAGATAGAAGTCTCACTATGTATATTGTATCGAGTAAAGAAGAGATGATACTACGCAAATTCTCAAACTTTCTTGTACTTTTGATAAAATAGTCTTATTAAACTATTTTGCCATTTGCCTTTGTACGCTATAGAATTCAAGAAGACTTCTCCATGTATGAGGTTTTTGAGTGAGAAATTAAAATATAAAACCATTTATTTATCAGGTTCCTGGAATCCATATCATATCATTGGCTACATTAATTATCTATTTCCTAATTCTTCTTAGAAGAAGGATTTTTTTTTAAAGTTTTTATTTATTTATTTGACAGAGAGAGAGATCACAAGTAGGCAGAGAGGTAGGCAGAGAGAGAAGGGGAAGCAGGCTCCCCACTGAGCAGAGAGCCGATGTGGAGCTCGATCCCAGAACCCTGAGATCATGACCTGAGCCGAAGGCAGAGGCTTTAACCCACTGATCCACCCAGGTGCCCCAAAACAAGGTCACTTTTATAGCCTATTAAAGAGGAAACTCAAAGTTTTTATAATCCCAGCTTGGCTCTGACTGGGTGAGTAATTAGGGCTGATAACCCAATCTTACTGGGTGGAGTAAAGCAGTTGTACCTAGATAACTTGTCCGCCACTGCAAAGTGGCTTTCTCAGAATTACTGGAGGGGATATTTTATTTATTTGTTTGTTTGTTTGTTTGTTTAGAGAGGGCACGTGCCTGAGCGGGGTGAGGGGGGGTAGAGGGAGAGAGAGAGAATCTCAAGCAGGTTCCACATCCAGTGCAGAGCCAATGCAGGGCTCCATCTCACAACTCTGAAATCATGACCTGGGCTGAAATCAAGAGTCTGTTGCATAACCAACTGAGCCACCCAGGCATTTTTGAAGTCTTGTTTAGCAAAGAGTCAATATGGATTTCCAGATAAATGAGCTGATGATCATGCAACAATCATTCAACTATCTCCAGTCAATGTCAGAAAGTCAAGGTAAGTGTGGAATATGGGTCAGGGAGTTCTAGTGTAAGGGGCTCTGCATTATTCCACTTAGGGAGGGTCTCTTTCTTCCTCTTTTTTGTGGGGGACAAGGAGCAGAGGAAGAGGGAGAGAGAGAATCTTAATCAGGCTCCATGTCCAGTGCAGACCCCCACTCGGGGGTAGATCTTGGGATCCTGAAATAAAGACCTGAGCTGAAATCAAGTCAGGGACTTAACCAACAGAAGCACCCAGGCATCCCCTGGGGGTGATATTTTAAATATAGGTTGTTGCTCCCAATCTCAGAGATTTTTTAATTCAGCAAGTTTGGAGTAGCTCAGAAATTTTCTTTTTATTTAAAGCTCTCTCCAGTGATTCTATTGCTCAGCCATGTAGAACCATCAGTTCTATATAAGACTATTTTATTTGTATCAGATATTTTATTCAACTCTGAGCTTTGTTATCTCATACTTGTGGAGGCTTGGGCAAATCAAATAAGATTTTTAGCTTCATATTCCATGCTGCAGATTGAGAGGAAATCAAGCCTTGGTGGTGCCTTGGCCATTGCACAAGGCCATGCTTTGCTTGAGACCCTATGTGCAATGGTGCTAAACTCAAAAGCTGTTCACAATGTCCATTACTTTTGTTGCCACTATGACAACTCTATAGCTAAGGGATAGGTTTTGAGGGTCTGTCCCATACCAAGCACTATCCTTGGTATTTCACCTTCTCAACCATCAATTTTCATGATTGCCCAGACCAGCTGAGTACAGAATTTTCTTCTTGGTGCACCTTCCAGGTGCCTCTCCCTAACGCATTAGCTCTATTTACTTTTCCATGATCACTACTTTTGTATCCAGTTCTTGTGTTCTGCTTCCTTTCTTGGATATAGTACTTTGCTTAGTTACACACGTGTTTCCCTCCCTCTCTCTTTCAGGAGATTCCTGAAATTTCAATCTAGACATAGGTCCTAAGAGCCCGTTTTCCTGGGCCATCAGAAAATAATCATTCTGCTAGTTAAAGATTATTTTCTGCCTTTTTATAGACGAGAAAAATGAGCCTCCATTATAAGAAACACGCCCAAACTCCACCACTAGTAAGCAGCAGAACTGGAATTTGCAGCCAGGATCTATGTAGCCCTGGATCCTGAGATCATTCTACTAAATCATTCTACCTCTCTGAGTTCTCAGGAAAATGGCAGCCTAGAAGGAGAAAGGAGACTTTCATCTTTTTGACATTGCCACATGTTTTGCTCTACTTCAGGAGTAGACTGACTATGCTTTTGAGAACCTGTCTTCATTTTGAGGAGAGCGTTTAATTACTCAGCTCAATGCTTCCACTCCCTTAGTCTATGCCATCTCTTTTCCTAAAGGGTAGATCCGTTGTTTTTCTGGTTACTATCTATGTCATAGACAACAGAGTTCTCTCAGAATGAATTCTCTGCTTATACTCAGTGCTTTCTCTAGTTCTTTTACCAAGTCAACCTCTAGTTACTCTCCTAAAAGTAGAGGAATTTGAAGAAAGAGCCTAAAGGTAACAGGAATCCCTCTCTTTCCCTTTACATCAATTTCTACATTGTGTGATTCATTATGTCTCTCACTCACATTTGCTTACTAGTTTATCCCCAATGCCTAAACAGAGCTTGGAATAAAATTCTTGTTCAATACATTTTAAAAAATGAATGATTTTTTTTAAGTTTATATACCAATAATGAATTTTAAGAAGAGTTGAATTTGGAGACCACAAGGGAGAACTATTTGTCATATGATATAAACTCAAGCAGAAAAATTCCATGATTTTTAAACGCAGCCCATTGGTCATCCACCAAAGAAAACATAGTTTGGGGCATCCACCATGTTAATAGGTTCTTTGATCCATGTTAAGGGGAGGCAAAGCTGGGCAAAAAAGTTACTTACAGGACATACGCATCATTGTTTATGAGACTAGATTGCATTTAACAGTCGCCAAGTGACAGGCGTGTGGTGGGAATAGAGAAACACTTGCAATAAGGAATATAGATCAATGTTAACTAAAGTGGCCAGGGAAGGCTTTTGCTCCCAGAAAGAATTAGCAAATATTTCGTGATATCCTGGCGCACACCAGGATAAGACCTGCCTTATCGGCATGATCAGTTCTGGTTAAAATAAAATAAACCTGTAAGATACTATTTGGGACAGACCAAGGCTGGATTGTGGAAGGTATCTTTTGTTTGTTTATTTGTTTATCTATGCAAGGGTAAAGTCTTGACCTTTAGAGTTCAAAATCTATTATTCTCTCCCGTAAAAAATGTTCTCATTGGCTCATTGTAGTGAGAACAAAGCTGATTTAGCCATATGTAATTTTCCCTACATTTAAAAGGCCCCCATGTTTCTTACTACTCCTTAAATTTTCAAAGGAAGGGGGAAAAACATGTTTAGTTGCTTAATATTTCTGTATATCTTAAAGGACCCTTCATATTTATCATCAGAGACACACCAAAGCACATTACAAGTAATATAAGCCAGCTGGTGTTTTGCAGGCCAAAGTCAGTTGATGGTTTAATAGTAAAAACCATCTTTTTGTTAACATTTTTCTGGAGCGCATCACCAAAGAATGCATGGCCCCTTTGTACATTTTTCAGAAATGAATGGTCTTATTAGCTATTTTCTTAGGTTTCTGAATACTTCTAGGACATGAAGGATCGGTCTGGTTTCTTTTGAGAACTCTTTCAGAGCTGTGTAAACCACCTCCTGAACACTTTTTCATGTGGACTTCTTGGATTCTCCAAATTTACCCAGTTAGGTCACGTTTAATAAACTTACGTAAGTTTAGCAAACCGTCCCATCTGGGACGTAAGCTAACCTGTGTCTTCTGTGCTGGTCGACACTGATGAATGAAAAAGTAACTCAGAATAGCTATTAGAGATTAGGCACTTTCACTGTTCCTCTCCATCTCTAAACATTGATTGCGTCACAATTCACAGGTTTCACTTAACATGGAATTCAAACAATGGCCACTAAAATTCAAAGGAAGGTACAGAAAGGTAAATGCTCTATGTTTTCAACCACTTATCAATTCCCCAATACGCCATATCTTTACACATGTCGTCTCAAATATAATTTAAGGTTCATCTCAAAGACTCCCTCCTCCAGGGAGCATATTGTATCCTGCTTTACCTCTTCTCTTGACCCTATTCTAGGCAAGTTTATAGGGAATTGCACATAGTTTTATTATATCATATCATCAGCCTATGAGCTCACTATAGGCAAGGACTGTGCCTGATTCATTGCTCCATCATCCAGCCTGAGGCCCTCATAGTAACTGGAGCTGAGCTCTGAAATGTAATGATGTCTATGCCTGCTACAGTATAGGAAGTTATTACATAACCGGCATAAAGAAAACTGAATAAAGAAATAGTTCTAGGTAGAATTTTTGTTAAATACATAGATATATCTTTAGAACAACATAATATACAAAAGAAAAAATATTCCCATCATTTATAGAGCAACTGAGTTTATAATGCATCTAAAACTTTCTCAGTGGAGTTCTTTCGGAGGTAATCCCTAGATCTAAAAATCCAAGGATCTAAAACCTTGGATCTAAAGTTTACCTCCAGAAAAACTTTGGTGGGAAAATTTTACATGCACTAAACTCAATTATCTAATTTTGTCTTCCCAACAACCCTGAGGAAGTGGTTACTATACACACAATGAATGCAGAGTAGTTAAAATGCTGACTTGGGACTTTACCAAAACTCATGAATTTAAATGCTATGCTTTTCTTTTTGTTATATGAAGTAAGCTAAAGAAGCAAAGGGTGAATGATATCATAAAAGGTACCAGAAGAACTCCAAACCATTACCTGTCCCACTATCCTCACCCTGATGCAAAAAAACAAAAACAAAACAAAACAAAAAAACAACCAAAAAACTGCTTTGATCTTAGAGGGCTATACTAAGATCCTGTCTTAGCCTCTAAGGGTTTGGCTCCTAGAGATTTTTCTTTGAGTTTGGGTCCTTCCTTTAAGGAATAAAAGGTCATAAACTCTTGGGGCTCCCAGGAATGCCCCTGTTCCTGGTCATCAGTCATGGTTTTGTGCAGGGAAGATTGGGTACAAAACCCCAGTGGCAAAGGAAGACGATGAGTCACTGTAACGTGATGATTTCCATTGGTGCAGCTGGGGAGAGACAGGGCTTCTGCCAATATCCGCTGACATCTCCATGTGCCAACCCCCCAAAATAGAAACCCCTGAGAAAAACCAGGAGCATCCCTCAGAAATATAAGAAGTCCATCTGGGGTTTGGTTACATGTAGAGATTATACACTGAGCATCTAGGCTTCTACTGTTTTGCCCATATGCTGAATTCTCACCAAGCCTCCCCTCCTTCTGCCTCCTGAGTCAGCCAGCAGACAGCGATGCTCTTCATTAATTGTCTTTTAGAAGCTCTTTCTGTCCTAGAGAATAAGGCATCACAAGTACGAAATTCATATTTTGGCAACTACTGCCATTTGCCATCTTTTATCATCCTGCAGATTTCACCGTATTTAAAGTAAGTCTTAAAGGCAAAGATCCCAGACAGAGACCATGGCTTTGCTAGCTTGTTTGCTATTCCAAGTGACACTTCCTCAGACGTTTGCTGCCCTGCTGTGCAAACATAGTTACGCATGAAATAAAGTAAAAACAAAAAAAATTAAACAGCAGTTAGTGGTTGGATGTTATTTCCAGTTTGGAACCACTGACGAGGCTGCTATAGAAAACTCTTCCCTCTGTTATTACAAAATAACGGTTTGTGGATGGTGAAAAGAAAACACAACTGAATTTTCTTTTAACTTCAAATACAGAAGCTAGTGCATCTATCATTATCACCACATTACAATACATTATGGGAGAAGGTCATCATAACTTTAGATGGGTTATTTCCATCCATGTCTCTCATCCTCTCAAAATTGTTATACCGGGACCAGGCTGATGCCAAAAGCTCTGCTAAAGAAAACATGCCAAGTTGAAGCGAGCTAATTAAAGAGAGTGAAACAGAACCAAAGGTCAATGCATAGGACCCAACACCGAAGCAGGTTTTGTTACAGTGCATCAAAAACAGCCCTGCTTCCCTTTCACTTTTGTCTTTAGGTCCACTTTTGTTTTTCCCTATAGATTATCCTTTCTTCAAGCACCACAAACGTGGACCTTGTCAATATCCATGTAGTCCATCCAGGAATAAAAAAAAATGCTTCACCTTCTTTCCTTCAAAGAATTTTGTCATTATCTCCCTGTACTGATATTACCAATCAAGATGATAAAAACAGCAATAGCAATAAAGTAGTTAATATTTATTGAGGATTTACAAAGTATCATGTAATATTCTTACTTAAACCACATAACAGGCGTGCCTGGGTGGCTCAGTGGTTAAAGCCTCTGCCTTCAGCTCAGGTCATGGTCCCAGGGTCCCGGGATGGAGCCCTGCATCGGGCTCTCTGCTCAGCAGGGAGCCTGCTTCCCCCTCTTTCTCTGCCTGCCTCTCTGCCTACTTGGGATCTCTCTCTCTGTCAAATAAATAAAAAAATCTTAAAAAACAAACAAACAAACAGACAAACCACATAACAATCCTGTTGGGTGGTGATTAGTGCCTTGATTTGTATTTTAGCTCTGTGTCTAATTCAATGGTCTTTATTATGAGGCCTTTTTAATGGGAGAGTCTGAGCTTATTTAATCACCATATCCCTCGGAGTCTAATTAGTCTTTAATCCATGCATGTAGAACAACTGTCCACAGGAAAGTCACATGCTCCAGAATTCTTAGGGGACATGGCAATCATATCTACTCTAAATAACCAACAGAGATTATACCAGGATAATAAGTATGCCTAAGCAAAAGAAAAGACCAATGCATCAAAATGCTGCTCAAGTTCACCCTCTGGACTTGGGTTATCATCTGGAAAGAAAATAAAAGTAAACTAACATTTTCAAGTGAATATCTTCACAATGTGTACTCCATTTACAAATGTGGTTCTCAGATAAAGGATACATGAATAATATTTAATAAAGTCATTAACAATATCGAGTGAGGGACAAAGAACTCTTTGCTCTAACATTTACCCCTACTTGATATTGCTTAGCAGCTGGAGCACATGACCTTGAGTCAGGGCACTATGGTGTGCAGTGCTTTTCCACGGGCTACCTGCCATAACTGAGGGAACTCAGCTGTGCCGAGCCACAGAGCTTAGCATTATCATTCAGAAGATTTCTCAGATGTTTTCAGCTTTTAGATGGAAAAGTAAAAATAACTTGCTCTTTTTTTCCCTCTTTAAAATGAACTAAAACCAACAAGGGGAACACAACCCAGAAACGGGCATGTCACCTTGGACAAGTCTATGGAACACCTATAACTTCAGGCCATAAAGTACGAAGCAGGCCTGCGGAGAGAGATGAAATGGGGGCAACAGTAAGAGAGGATCCCAAGAAAAGCACCTGTCTTTAAAGATTTTGGGTCAAAGCCAGAGGAGCAGAATGGCTCTGTATTTGGATGTTACAAAAAGTGTGTGCATGTTCACAGCAGGAGCCTCTCTGAATGCAGTCTGACCACATGGACAGGAGGCAAACTAGAGTTAGAAGAGCAAATGAGTGCTGTCTCCGAAGAAGCAGATGGTGTTAGAGAAAGAGTGGCAGCCAAAGAGCCCTGAAACTTAGAAATAAGATTCCATCACCCCCCTCAATCCCCCCAACATGCATATATACACACAACGCGCGCACACACACACACACACTCACGCTCTCGCACATCTGAATCACGTAACATCATGTAGTTTTGCTGTAGGCAGAAGAGCTTTCCTGTTCTGCCGGCTCTTGCTTCTACCTACAGGGCAGTGTTGATGAGTAAGTTTCTGTAGACAGACTTTCCAGCCCCCTTCTTGCCTGCTACTCAGATTTCTTCCAACCACAGCTTCCTCCCACTGATCCCCTGTCCAGAAAATCTGTTCATAAATGTCTTGTCCAGGAAGAATTCCCTCCATTCAAAGATAATAAAAAATAAGAATTTTACTACTAGTATTCATGGTATTAGCAGCAAGAAAAATAAAATAATAAAACAACATCCAATCTATGGAACATTTTTTTATATGAAATTCAACAAGACAAATTGAAGGCAGTTGAAGAACCACATCAGAAAAAGTGTATTGTAAAGCAGCAGAAAGTTTTACCAAACACTGCCCACAAAATTAGCACATTTAAAGGAAATATGGCCTATATGAGAAAAAAGCCTAACGTGGAGCTAGTGGGGATCAGTGGATAAAAGATTAGAATCACTAAACAGAGGGCAGTAAAGAAATGTAAGGGGGAAAAAATCAGAGGGAAGCAAGAAAAGAAAAAAAAAAAAAGAAACCAACAAACAGCTGAAAAAATTAGAAATAAGGAAGGAAGGATTGAGAACCCTGAGCAAAATTTTTAAGAGTTTAGAGGATTAATGCAAAGATGGTAGATGTGGAATACATATAAAGGAGCGCCAAAATATGCATAATTGGTGTCCATGAAGAAAGGAACAGGACAAATGGAACAGGAAAAAAACATTCAAATATTTACTCGGGAAAGCTTTTCTGAAATGTAGACATACCTTAATCTTCACATTTAACAGGCAGGAGAAAAATAATTCAGATCAATCAAAATCAATATATACTCCAGTATGTTAGTGGATTTAGAGCTTATAAAAATAATCCCAGAGATATGCCCAGTTAAGTCAAATCAAATAACTTATAAATCGGCAAAACGGATATTTGGTATTCATGTTGGCCATCCAGCTTCTGAATGTACTACTGTATATAAGCAATTCTTTTGGAATTATCAGTCTTGGTGAAGTGCGGTGACCAATCCTAATTTGAGTAGTAAAAATGTTAGGAACTCTCTTTCCCAGCCTCCCTCATAGTTAGAGCACAGGGCCATGATGTGGGATTCACCAACCAGTCACTCATGTCATATTTTGACACGGGAGTTAGTAATGTGAGGAGAAAGAGGTGAGGGAAGCCTCTATCCTTGGCATTGACAGCAAGTAGTGGCTGGATGGTCAAATTTCTGGCACTGACGCTTGAATGAAATTTAGAAGTAGCAGTGGGGAATCTGTAGTCTCTAGTACTTGTTAGAAGCAGCAAATTTCTGTTTGTCTTAATTTGTTATTTTTGGTCTTTTGGTGAAGAGTGTTAATTATGCTCCTCAGTTTATTTGCACTTTTATGGGGAAAAAAAGTTGTTCATAAACTTGTGTGATTCTGTTTCTGGACTCTCTATTCTGGTCAACTGAAATATTTGTCGATCTTTAGACCAAACCACAACACTTTGATGAAAGTAACTTTTAATAAGCCGTAAAATCAGGTAGTATTATTCTTCCAATTTAGGTTCTTTTTCAAAGCCCTTCTACTACTTTGAATTTATGTGAATATCAGAATTAGCTTGTCTATTTTACAGAAATGTTCACTGAGATTTTGACTAGATCTGTTTTGAAATTGTAGGTTAATTTTGGGAAAACTGATATTTTAACAAATTTGTGTCTTCTGACTCATCAACACAATATATCACAACTTTTATTTAGGTCCTAATTTCAATTAGGAGTGTTTTTATAGATTTTAGTATCCATGGCTTATCTATCTTTTGTAAGACTTACCTCTAAGTATTTCATATTTCATACTCTCTAAAGAGTATTTCATACCTCTTCATATGCTTGTATAAATGGTATTATTTTTAATTTCAATTTTTCAATGTCCATTGCTAGTATATAGAAATAACAACTGATATTTGTATATTGATCTTGTGTCTTACAAGTTCATTGAATTCATTTTTAGCTGTGGTAGCTTTTGTAGATTCCATGGGATTTTCTACAAAATTGATCATGTTGTTTATGAATAAAAATGATTTTATTTCTTCCTTACTAATCTGGATCCTTTCTTTTTTCTTTGTTCAGCTGGCTAGAACCTCCAGCTGAATAGCAAAAAAGAGAGAAGGCATTCTTGTCTTGTTCTTGATATTTTGTAAAAGAGCACTGAGCCATTCCCCATTAAGAATGATGTTAGCTCTAGGTTTTTCTGAGAGGTCTTTATCAGGTTGAAGAAGTTCCATTCCATCACTTGTTTGCTGAGAGGTTGTTTGTTCCTTTGTTTGTTTAATCATTAATGGATGTTGGATTTTATCAAAACCTTTTCTTGCATTCTTAATGAATGTAGAGCTTCATTTAGTAAACAACAAAATATCTGTTTCAAGATGTCAAGCCCATTGTCTCGATGCTGTATGTGTGAGTGTGTACGTGTGTGTAATTTTAATCTAATCTAAATGGTTCTGTCTTTCATTTAGTGAGATTAACCAATTTTCAATTAGTGCACATTCTGTTCTCTTGGTCATTATTTTTTCCACATTATTTCATATTTCCAAATTTCTGTATTTTCTTTCCCCACCTTTTGTCTTCTTTCCTACATTCCTGGAGATAATTAAAATTGTCTTCTCTGGCTTAAAAAATCATACATTCTATTTTTATTCTCATGGCTTAAATCATGACACCTACACGCATTGTATTATGCCTTTTTGTCATTTCAACTTACCAAACATCTACTTCTTCTCCATGAAAAAGACAAGCCTCTCACTTTCTTTCAAGTTTCTTCAACGTATAGCACAAACTATTTCTTAAAATATCTGAAATGAAATAATAAAAGTGGCATTACAATTTGGTAAAGAAAGATCAATGTGTTTAATAAGTGACACTGGCATAATTATCTACCCATCAGGGGAAAAAACCAGTTAAATCCCTACTATGCTCCATGTAAAAATAAATTTCACATAGATTAGAAATCTAAATGTAAAGGACATAAAAACATAATTTTTAAACTAAATTTTAAGCTAATTTTTAAACTAAATCATTTACAAGAATATTGATATAACCTCAGGGTAGGGAATGCCTTTTTTGTTCAAACAGGAAACCAGAAATCATAAATGAAATCATGGCAGATTTCTTGCATTTCATAAATTTTTTTTTAAAATGACACATTTTATTTGCTTTATGTTTTTTTTTACCATGATTATTGTATATCTTTATAAATAAAACATTGATAATTATCTTTCTTTTATTCCTACTAGGAAAAACATGACTGTTTTTGTCACATACCAAATCTTGCTTATTCCATCTATCCATTGAAAATAATCTATTCTTTTTTTCTTGAAAAAATATATTTTGCAGCCCACCAACATCCTGTACTAGGCTAGCTGTCATCATGGGATTTCTTTTCTTTGTACTTCTAAGCTAATTCCAATGTACTATATGCCTCTTGTTTTCTTTTTCTCATTTTTTTTAAACTTAATGTCTTGAGTATATTGTCTAGAAACTTCCTGAGAAAGGTGCATAGGAAAATTTCTATAGATTTTTTTCTGTCTCCCATATCTGTCTCTGATAACTTTGTTATGTATAGAATTCTAGATCAAATTAATTTATTCTTACAGCTTGGAAGGAGTTCTTCCATTGCCTTCACTCATCCATTATTGGTGATAAGAATTCTGATGCAAGTTGATTTTCATCCTCTGAGGTTATGTGTCATGTGATTTTACTTTTGAAGGATTTTCTCTTTATCCTTTGTGTTCTGAAATATTAGAGAAAGAATGGAAGAATGTGTGTGTGTGTGTGTGTGTGTGTGTGTGTGTGTGTGTGTTTTACCTTGAAGTCATTTGGATGATTATTTTGAATTGAAAAATCTAATCTTTCCACATGTCTAGTAAATTATTTTCTATTACTTATTTATTTAAGTTCCTCTCCATATTCTATTTCTATTCTCTATTTCTAGAATTTTGTTAAATGTCAGTTTTGTTAGTTATCTATATGGCTTATCTATTCTGTCATAATTATGTCTTTTTACTGCCTTCTGGTAAAGGTTATTAATTTTTGCTCTTAGCCCTTTCATTGAACTTTAAATTGAAGCAAACTATTTTTAATTTCCAAGAGATCCTCCATAGCTTTTCTTTTTTTTATTAAGGCATACAAAATAAATCTCAATTTATTTGACACGACAGTATTCCAGTGTTTCTCTCCAGTAATGCATTGAAAAGTAAATAGTGTGAGGTTAATGAGCATTTCATTTGTAGTACATGCTAAGAATTTCAATTGTATATTAAATTTGATTACAATAGTAACACATGTTCATTGTACCAACTTTAGAAAATGCAACTACTACCAGAAATAACAGCCTAACACCATTTGGCTTCCTTTCAGGTTATATTTTTTTGCTTGTATCTTTTGCTTTTATTATTTTTAAGTTATGTAATTCTTGTTTTCTGTTTTATGACTTTTTTACCTAATATTCTTTATAATACCTTATTCATGAAATTAAATATTCTTAGAAAGCAATTTTTAAGCTAGTGTTAAACTAAACACTATAATATGTTTATTCCTTATGGTTTTTCATTTTTTTCTTTTGTTACCACAGTCTACTCTTGTTTTATAGAGGCAACAATTTTTCTGAATCTAATATTTGTAACTTTTTAAAAGTTCAGTTATGAAAAAAAAAAGTTCAGTTATGTTCCATGAATTATCTATTTATTTTAGGTTTAGTTGATCTTGACTTTTAAAAATATCTTCCTTAGTGGGAGGCTTGGGTGGGGTAGTCGGTTAAGCATCCAACTCTTGGTTTTCAGGTCAGGTCACAATCTCAGGATTATGATTGTGAGATTTAGCTGCATGTCAGGCTCTGTACTCACATGGAGTTTGCTTGAGATTCTCTCTCTTTCTCTCTCTGCACTTTCTGCTTGTGCCTGCTCTCTCTCTCTCTCAAATAAATAAGTAAATCTTTTCAAAAATATATCTTCATTAGCACTATTTACTTTCCTCATATTTCTGGTAAACTATTTGTTGTTCATTATATTTAGGCATGAAGGACAATTGATTTTTTAGGTAGTTGCAATAATGTTCTTATGTTCTTAATGAGGTCATTGGGAATTCTATGTCTGGAGTAAAAATTGTCATCTAGAAGGTTTTACTTTAAATCTGTAGGTAGAGTGGAATTGGTCATTACAATAAAGTAGTAGATTTAGAAGCCTTAGCATTTCTTGAGAGGTAAGTTGAGTACTGTCAAAGGAGAGTACTCTTGTTGGTTTTGTTTCTTCCAGCCAGTTGTGAGGGTGGGGGTGAAGATAAGGAGAGCCAATAAGGCTGTTATTCTCTAAACCACCTTCAATTAGTTACTCTCTTTGGAGTCCCTATTTTGCACCTGAGTAGATCCTCTCCCATGTTATTCCATAGAGATTGAATTTTACATTTTTCTATGAGCTTACATGCCAGTATGGAAAGCCAAAGAGTATATAAGGAAACAAATCAATAAGCATCATAATTTCAAGCAATGATTGTAAGTATGAGAAAAATAAAATAGAATGTTAGTTATGAAAAGAGACAGTGTGGGGTACTTTATCTTTTGCTTCAAAAAATAAAGATCCATTTTCAAAATAAATATTTGATTTGATTTCTTTGTTTTTATCAATGTTCTATTACTTGCACTTTAGTAAGGATGGAAATAAAACACAAATAGTTTTATTCTTTGAGGCCCACTGATTTGAACAGTTGTTTTTGAGACAGGATTTTGAATAAAGAATATCTTTATCTATATGGTACATATATACAATGGAATATTATGCCTCCATTAGAAAAGACAAATATCCAACTTTTGTATCAACATGGATGGGACTGGAAGAGATTATGCAGAGTGAAATAAACCAAGCAGAGAGAGCCAATTATCTTATGGTCTCACTTACATGTGGAACATAAGGAAAAACATGGAGGGCATTGTGAGAAGGAAAGGAAGGGTGAATGGGGGGAAATCAGAGGGGTAGATGAACCATGAGAGACTGTGGACTCTGAGCAACAAACTGAGGGTTTTGGAGGGGGAATGGGGGGTTGGGCGAGCCTGGTGGTGGGTATTGAGGAGGGCACGTGTTGCATGGAGCAATGGGTGTAGTGCATGAATAATTAATCTTGTAACACTAAAAAAAAAACATATTTGGGAGAAAAAAAAGAATTTCTTCATCTAGAAGTAAAATTTCTTAAGCAAATGAAAGCAGCTCCATAACTGCTGTAATGGGGATAGAGGGGAGAATATTTAAATTAAACATAAAACCTTACTTTAAATTCAATTAATGCAAATCACTCTTGTCTATATGTAAAATAGGAACTCTGTATATGTCCACAATCACAGTTTCTGGCACCACGGGCTTTTGAAAATAATAAAACTAAAACTGCATTACTTTTAAAATATCCTATAAATTAGACTTCTTACCAAATTAGATTGACCTTCTCCTTTGTTAGTCCAAATCAGTGGGGTTTGACTAAATGCCTGGAAATATATAGAAAGCACCAGATGTCGAAAAGTCAGGAAACTAGCAAAACCCTACATTTCACATAATTTCTGGTTCAATTGTGAAAACTCATGGGGAGCAGAAATCTTTCTATAAGTATCTGAAGAAAGAGCCTGCTGAGAGGTTAGGAGTGTTTAGAAAAGGCAGGTGGCAGGATGAAAAGACAGGAAGAAGTCAGGAGTTTCATGTTAGAATACCAGTCCAAAAAGAATCAGCATAATACTTGGGCTATGATTAAAAAGCATATGCATTGTCCATTTCTTCCCTTCAACATCTACTTCTACCTGATTGGTTTACTTTTCAGCTCTCATTGAAGTCTCCAATCATAATGAAATAAAAGTATTTTCCAATTTATGTTTCATGGAATATGAGTTTCACAGGGAATTAATTTGTGATAAGGTGGTTTCATGATGCAAAGAGCTCTGTGACCAAGTAAGTTTGGGAACTTCTGTGTTAACCTGATACTTTCCATTTATTGCAAATTTTCTCAGATTCTTTAGTGTGCTAGCATACTTTGTGACTCTCTAAGGTGAGGATAGTATACATACTATTTCCCAAAGGTCCTGAATATTTTTATTTTGCAGAACAGCTTTTAGGGATGATACTTTATGTTGTGCTGTAGTAAGCTACAGATCTGAGATTAAAATGTGGAAAAGGAGTCCAAATATTAGGGGAAGTCTTCATCTATTCTATGGATTATAACATTTCAGTTAGGACATTACTTTTCAAAACATTTGGGATAGAGAGCCAGTTTTGTTTGTTGTGTTTAAGTTACTAATTTCATCTTGATACAGACTTTTACAAAATGCAATAATATATCACTCAGAAAATGGGAAGACAAAACCATAAAATACAATTAATGAAATATAACTCATTACAATGTGAAATTGCTATTGAACTTTCTAAACCTAGACTCTCAATTTCTCTTTCCCTCATTCTGTCATTGCAAACCAGTAACAGCATTGGCTTACTGATGCCGGTTCACAATGAGTAGTCCAGAGGCAGAGTATATGCACGTAAGCAGCATCTACACCATAAGTTGTTGCTCTGAGTCCGGATGAAATGGATTCTCTCAAGGCCATGCCCCACCCCTACGCCCCATTGATGAGTATGGGAATCATGGCAATGTGTGATGTGATATATTTTTATCTGAAAACTGAAACCATGACCTCGTCAAGCTATTGCAATATATATATTTTTTCTTCTGTTTGTTGTCCAGTCACGGGATTACTTCCCTGGCCACAGAAGTAGATTATCTTGTCAGCATTGATTTCCAGGTCTCTAAATACCTGACTCAGTACTGGCTACATGATTTGGCCACCCTGAAAATAACTATGCTAAATACCAGCAGCTAGAGTTCAAAATTGCAATCAGATCTTCCCCCCACAATATCTGTTATAATAGTGTGTGTTTGGGGGGGGGGTATATACATGCTTATATGTGTGTGAGTGTTTATGGATGTCTCTTTGGGGGGAAACTTTGTAGCCCTATAACTCTTGGTCTTAGGTCTTTGCTTTTTCTATTTCTTCTGTGAACCTCTCTGCAGGAGCCTATGGACCTCTCCGTGTTCACAGTCAGAGATCTAGAATCCCTGGTTGTCTTCTTCTCCAAATGCTTATGCAAGTCTACATCTCCCAGAGGACCTATTCTAATACTGTGTTCTATTCTTTTGATTGGATAAAACCAACAACAGAGTATGATTTTTTTTACTTTTCTCTGCTAGACCTCCTTCACACTTTGCCTCTTGTTTCCTTTACTCTTAAATTATCTTCAGTTATGGATCTCAACTTCCATGCTATAGTGAAGAGAAGGCAATGGATCTGCTAATGGCTGTTTAATTAATGGCTTTGGTGGAGGAATTTTAGCCTGTATACGTCACCAGATATTTTACATCAAAGAACAAAATGGCCTCCAGAGCTATGAAAAGGCAATTCCCCATACTCTCTCATGGTTAGCTTGTTACTGGCAAGAAATCATGTTTATTAAGAAACTTTTTTTCAGCACATAAAATCTGGAGCTTCTAATTCCTAAAAGTAACACAAAATTGTATATTTGTCTTTTTGTTTGGATTCCTCATTTTCTACCCAGTTACATCAGACATTAGAGGGAATTTAAATATTCTCCAGAAATCCGTCCGGCCCTGCTTCCTTTCTATTGTGAGAGGGTGCCATGTTAGCATTTTCAAAAAATAATATTGATATACACCACCTCCAAAAACTTAGCATTCCTAACTTTATTTGCAGGGAGAAGGGAGAGGAACAAATAATCATATATCACATGCTGGGATAACCCATATACCTTCTTCTCTGAAAATCTTAAATGCATCAGGAAATTTTTAGAGCAACACAATAATGAGAAATGGTTTTTGCTATTCTTTTTGATATTTCATACTTCTCCTCTCCCTCAAAACTGAAGCTGGCATACACTGGTCATTGTACTCAAGTAACAATGACAGGAAGAACTTCATAAGGAGGAAGGTAGGAGGTACACATTTATAAGTGGTCTACTGATAAGACTTTTTGTTTTTTAGAAAATCTTGCAGATTTTTAAAATGAGAATACAGTCATCTAGTTTACTGAAAACATAAGACCCTTAAGGCAACAAGCTGTTTTTTTCTTCTCCTTTACCAGTTGTCTTGCTCTCAGAGGTCTTACTGAGTTACACTGTATGGCCTCATTAAGGATGCACAAGGTATCAAGAATCAAAATCTCCTAAGCTGCCACCAGAGGACCAAAGACTTTAGAGAACTGTTACCCACCAAGTAGTGAACCATGAACAACTTTCAAGTAAAGAACGGAATTTGACTGTCAACAAAAGTATACTAGTTCAACTTCTCTCAGTCATCATGACTGAAAATCAGTGCTCCTTGTTTAGCAAAACCTGGTAAATAAACAGACCTTACAGTGTATCCCATATTGTCTATATATAATGGTTTCCTGCTACTTAAGCCAAAAATGCCACATTAGCGATAGATAAGGGAATACTAAGAGCTGGTCAAGCCACACATTTTAAATAGAGGACAATGTGATCCTCAGGTCTTTTGTAACTAATGTATTTCAGCAACCGAAGAACAAATACATGTCCTCTATCGGTTCAACAGAAAAGAGATCCCTAACTTAGCCCAGATATTTCCTGACTGAGATACATTAATTCATCTTACGATCCCAGTAAAATCAATGAAATCAGTGCTATGTACTCAAGGACAAGGTCTGAGAAGCCAATTGATACTTGAGTACTTGCACGCAGATTAACAGTACCCTGTATATGTGTGGGTAGGGTGGGAGTGGAACAAATAATGGGGTTACCAGGTTGGTTTGTATTTCTCAGTGAATTGAGGCCAGCTACCCAGCAGTCTGACCAACTAATACGCATCTCATTTAATGTAATAATATACATTAAGACCTGTCAGGCTCTATTGTGGAAAATGAAGAACTACACATTGTACCACTTCATATGGAAGTCTGCATATGGAACCCTTTAAGGGTTCTTAAGAGACCCATTGGGGTTTCTAATTATTGTGAAACATCCCCTGGAATCCAGAGAGAGGAGGCTCTTGGCAGAATTGCTTCTGCCATTTCAAATGTTCACTGTGAAAATAATTAGATGATGAGATTTAGACAGAAACCGCTAACGAATATTTTTTTTAAGTCTCCTTTACTTTTTAATGTACAGAAAATGAAAATCTGAAATCGGCAAGCACGAAAGGAAAACAATATGGTGCAGTTCATTCTGGGGGTGGGATTTGGGGGGTTTCTTTTTTCTGACTTTAATGCTTGGCTTCCTGTGGTTACAAGTGGGGGGGATTTTTTTCATTTTTTGAACATTATACAATCCTGTTGAAAATTGGACCAAGAGTTGTTTTTTTAAACTTCTGTTCTAACTTTCTAAATGCGAGTGAGCCCCCCCATTGTTCCTCCAAGATTATGTCTCTTTCTTCAGAGGGAACCCTGACATTAGAGAAACTTGCTTTAATCAAGCTTTAAAGTTATCTCCCCCTCCACACGCCCAACCAGAACCAAAGAAACCCCATTCTCTGAAACTGCGAGCCAAGCTAGCATGTAACCAATTAGGAGCCATCACTGTGCCCAAGACACAGAACATATTCGTTCAATTAAAACAAACAAATATGATTAAGAGTTTAGAAAGCCATACTTAGGGAAAGATGGACATTTCAAAAGAAATGCTGAGTTAAGAAGGACAGGGCAGTGATAAAAGTAAGTTGCACGAAATCAGAAAGGTGAATTTAACAAATGGGGACACAATCTTGTGCAAAATAGCCAGGGTCTTTGGGCTGAACGCATGAAAGCTCACCCTCTGCTGCCTGGAACCCACCGACTTCACTCACACGTCTCATGCTTGAGACTTCCCAGGTCTGAGATTTTATGCTTCTCTTCATTCATCCACGACACCCTGATTCACAGAACAGGAGCCAAGGCAGAACTGATATAATGCCCCTCTTTCCTATTTCAAGCTCCACAAATTTGAGGACTTTCATGTTTCATCTACTGCATGCCAGGTTGAGGCTGCTCTCCATTTATCCTGATGTCTGTCAGCACAGGCGCGCGCCCCGCCCACCAGCTCACATTCCCTCCAAGGGCCTCCAGTTCAGGGATGGTCATTAAGTACTGGATGGACTGTCCTCACCATAAGAGATTCAAAGAACTCATGGTGAAATTTACTTAATCTAACATTGATCAAAATGCCTCCTCCCTCCCCAATTCCCTGTTTTTTGGTACGGAGTTAAGTAAGGTCTAATGCAGTTCAGATTTCCAGTTTCTCTTTTGGCTCTTCGTGGATCTCTAATGAGTCTGTAACCATCAACTGGGAAGGCCTTCACTAAATAAATATCCAATAAGCATCACTTCAGATGTGGTGCATAAGTCAGAACAAAGGATATGATACAAATCCTGTCCACATGGAATTTTCAAGGAGAGGATGAATATTAATGCATGTATACATTATATATTGAAAGCCTACAATCTGCACATTGATTACATAGGTCTTGAGAGCTAATATTCTATCAGTAATACAGATATTAACCTTTATACTACAACGAGGTACCATTTTAGATTTGGTTTTGGTTTTGATACTCTATTAACATTCAGAATCAGTGAAAACTGTAAATTCCAGCAAGTCTCCCCCCAGCGTCTTTCCTGTTTCTGTCTCACATGAAAATGCAAGGGTGATATCCTCAGGATGCAATGCACCATGGTTTTTCTCACCCATGTTTCCTGACCAGATGTCTTCAATGAATTGCTATTTCTAAATAGACCTAGTTGTCAGGATTGTCAGGAGATCAACAAATATGTATTGAGCATTTAAACTATGCCAGGCTCTGTTACAGGTGCTGGGAAAAAGAGTAGTAAACAAAACAGACAACATCCTTGCCTTCCTGGAGGTTATATTCTACTGGGAGACTTAGACAAGAGGTGAAATAAATAAGTACATAATATATTAGGTAAGATGGTGGTATATGCTATGGTAAAAAGATATAAAGCAGGAAAGAGATATATAGTGAATAGATGAGAAGTTCAATAGCTCAATTTTAAATGTTGGTTGAGTACTCAACCATATACTTGGGTATATGCTACATGTTCTCCTCGCACTGTTTATATTACATTGAATAAAGTAATAAGGGACTGAAATCCACATTGTCAAGGAGCTTCTATTCTACCAGAAAGAGATGATAAATAGAAAGGCAAATACCTAAATATATAACATATCAGATGATAATGGAAAGTAAGGAAAAAAATAAGACAAGGCAGGTCCATAGAGAGTGTTAAGGTGGGGATATCTTGGGTAAGTCTCATAAGATAGTAACATTTGTCCAAAGGTCGAAAGAGATGAGCTGTGTGGTATTTAGTGGAAGTCCACAAGGAATGTCCTCTGATAGCTTCAGATATCAGTCTTGAAATAAATTGGACAGTGATGTCTATGTGTTGTTGATTTTTGTTTTGTTTTATTTTGGTTTGGTTTGGTTTGGTTGTTACAAACCCCGAGTGTCTGCATCAGGAGAAAAGAATGGCAGGATTAAGTATTTTCCTGTCATTTTCCATGGAATCTTATTTTCACAAACCTGGTGAAGTTTATTATTTTTTTCTTTCCTTTTTTTTCCTATTATATTTTCTTTCTTACCATATATGGTATTAACCATATATGCCCACAATTGGTGGAAATTCCTTTCAGATGTTGACATGTTTGTCAATGTCCTTAATTTTTTTTTTTAAAGATTTTATTTATTTATTTGACAGAGAGATCACAAGTAGATAGAGAGGCAGGCAGAGAGAGAGAAGCAGGCTCCCTGCTGAGCAGAGAGCCCAATGCGGGCCTTGATCCCAGGACCCTGAGATCATGACCTGAGCTGAAGGCAGAGGTTTTAACCCACTGAGCCACCCAGGCACCCAATGTCCTTAATTTTTTCCATTGATGATTTCTTTGCAATATTTTGTTAGGAAACTGAAAAAAAAAAAAATAAAAAACCAACCCAACCCAAAACAACAAGAAGGAAAAAAAAACAGCTACAGGAATTACACACCAAACACCCATTAAGCCATGTCTTATTATTTAATCTTGAAGACAACTCTCCAAGACTTTCAGCATATATTCCAATTTTATAGGTGAGTTAACTATTAGGCAGAACTATTAAATGAACCACCCAACATTGGTCAAATGATTCCACAGATTAATTTAGTAAGTGTTGGCATTTATCTGACAACCAAGTCTATATTTTCCCTCTTTATCCCACACTGCCTTGTGGCAGACTGCTAACTACATTCCAATATCCATCTTTCTCTGTATTTCTTAGTAGCAAAAATTTCTGTATTATTGGGTATGGCAGGGTGACCAACTATGGGACACTTCCCAGGTTTTCTTGAATCTAGACAGTAGTTAATGAGATTAAAGGAGAAGTGGCTGTGTGGGGCTTACAAAAAGCTCTTTAAGGGGTCTGACTCAGATGGGAAGTGTACCATTTTGTTCACTCCCCATGCCTTCTTATTTCTTTCTACAACATGGATATGATGGTAAGACTCCCAGCTGCCAGGGCGCCTGGGTGGCTCAGTCGTTAAGCATCTGCCTTCGGCCCAGGTCAGATCCCAGGGTCCTGGGATCGAGCCCCGCATCGGGCTCTCTGCTCTGCAGGAGGCCTGCTTCTCCTGCTACCATTCCCTCTGCTTGTGTTCCCTCTCTCGCTGTGTTTCTCTCTGTCAAATAAATAAATAAAATCTTTAAAAAAAAAAAAAAAAGACTCCCAGCTGCCATCTTGTGATCTTGAGGATGGATGCCATGTGTTAAGGTGGATCAGGAAGATGAAAGGGACCCAGAACATTGATGACAGCACATATCCATCATGCTCTCTTGGGACTGTCTCCCTCTTGATTTCTTTTACTCAAGAGAAAAGTAATCTCCCAGTCGGTTTAAGACACAGTTATTTTACGTCATTCTTATCAACAGTTATATGTAGTTTTTAACTCCTACAAGTCTTCCTTATTATAGACTCTGCTGGGATGAGAAGTGACAGACTTAGTTTGTTGGGCCACAATTACATAACAATTATTAAAACTCTTTACTTCAAAGGCAAAGAAACTTTTATACGGAATGCAGTGCTTGGCATGTGGAACTTATTTGTAGAAAATCATGTTGAATAATGGAGTAGTAATATTTTACAGAAACAGATTTCTAAATGATAAGTTCTAGTATATAAGTAAGGCCCCACTTAAGAACTACTGGGTCTTGACTGACAAGTGCAGTATCCACTTGCTCGGACATGACCAAGATTCCTTGGCTAGAAGTTACACACTCTTATGTTAATCTCAGGTTTCCTAAAGCATTGATAGTCTTTAATTTTCTATACACCCTATCCCTGTTCTAGCAAAAGGAATCTTCATTTCATTTAAGAATCACAAAACCTTGATAATTATGGAATTATGTTCTCACAAAGCAAACTAACCTAGCAAGAGTTTCTCTGCTATTTCATTCCAGATCAATAAGTAAGGATTAGTAATGTATCTGTCCATGTGGTCTACAGCTCCAGCTGAATGCCTCAGTAAATTTAACTCAGCTGATATGACCTCAGTGAGATAAAGCAGAAGCTGACCTGCCATCACATGCTGAGAGTGGAGAGTCTTCTCAAAGGCTTTAAAACCAGAGATCCATTCAACCTCTACATAACAGGCATTCTCAGCAAAGGACTATGGTTAGCTCAGTTTGTCCAAAAGTAACTGCTCTTATATTTGCCAGCTCTGTCATCTGCATGCCTCAAGTTAATATTAGATGCATACCAGATCTCTGAGCACATGCAGGTGGAAAACAGCCTTTTTCTAACCCTAAAGAGCCATTAATATGTTCTACTAAGGCCAAAGCCTACAGTACCTGGGGGTCGGACATAAGATAACACTTGTGACCTTAGGCTTCAAGGTAAGGGAGGGGAAGAGAGGGGAAGTATCTGTTTGCTTTTCCTACCTATAAACTTCTACTCATGATTTCCCTCCCTGGATTCCTCTTCTACTCAGATATGATAGAGTTCAACAAATATATAGAGAAAGCTCATTACTGAAAAATACTGTCCTAGGTGCCACTAAATCAGATATAAACCCTACCCATTCTTCAAGACGTACTTTAAAACCTACATCTTATGCAAAGCCTTTCTTATCCCATTTTTCCCCTTTCCAAACTCAACATGATCACTCACACCTCTAAACTCTGACAATCTAATACTGTGATCTTAGAATTCTATAATTCAACTTGTTCTGCTCAAAGCACTCAATGTAATGCAATGCCACAGAACATTAAGCAACATTTTATTTCTAGGCCATGTAGTAAATCTTACAGTATAAGGGAAAATAAAACATAGTTTTTGTCTTCCAGGAGCTATTAATTTATTGGGAGAGAAAAAAAAAATACTTAAGCAATTGATTATAATTCCCTGAGTGTCTACTCCACTACTTAAGGCAAATGATCTAGGACACACAACGTGTGGCACATACAGAGATTGGTTGAATAATATCCACCCCTACTTTCCTTTTTGACAACAGATGCCCATGTCTGTTCATAGCAGCAATGTGCTAAGCCCCAAAAGATGTCACAACTGATTTGGGTCAGTTGTGACATTCCTGTTTCCCCGTTTCCAAGCCTTCTTTGGAAGCCTTCCTACACAAGCCAGGTTTGGCCAGTGAGCTCAGTGGAGAAATCCTTATCTTTCAGAGATTTGGTTGGCACAAGTCCTTTCTCCTTTCATCATTTTACAGTCTTGTACACAAATGTGATGTCTGAAGGTGCAGCAGCTATGATTTAGACATAAGAGATGGAGCAATTTAGCTGAAATCAAACATCCATCTGCATATAGAATATGTGATTATCTCATGAATAATTTATTTCACCATTCCTCAATGGACTATAAGCCCAACCTCATCCCAGGGGAGGAATGTCTCCTCAAAAGCATGCAGGTTCTTCCTTGATCTCTTTTAAAGATAAAGTTCCTAACACTCGGTCTCTGTGGGACAGACTAATCACAGAGAAGTTGGGCCTTACATGATCAAAGCAGCAATGGTTGCCTACCTGAGGCTTCTTGGTTTAGTAGAAAAATAAACTCCTTTTGGTTTAAGCCACTGTTGCTCCTATACTGTTGGCAGCAGAACATCTTTCTAGCTAATATATTGTGCTAAATTTTTCTGTCTGGGGTAAGATGGGAAGAGGAGACGAGACGTATTCAGCACTGTATTCAACAATTATTAACCATCTCAATTGTTAATTATATCAGTACTTATGTGTATACGCTTCAGCTGCCTTCTGAAATTGAAGGAGGAATAATGTTTCTTTATATTTCCCACAGTGCCTAGGATGATTTTCTGTTTATAATATATTTATAAGCTATACATATTTCAGATTAGAAAATGCAAAGCAAGTGGCCCATATCTCTAAAAATTTCCTGTCCAGACTCCAAAAGAATCAGTCTCACCTTCTCTGACCTGACTTCTACTCAGGGCCAGGTGAGAAGTCTTGCCTGTACATCCAGACTCTGAGTCACAATCACTCCCAGCATCCTAAGCCCCAGTTCCAGTACATTTAAAGGGATATGGCTAGTGGACAAGGAAAACCGTTAGCATTCAACGTCTCACACCAAAGTAACTGAGAGTGAAAACAGTGACTTCATTAAAAATGCTAGGAATGCAATAGGTTGTGTTGAAGAATCATGCATTTCATATTTCTCTCTAGTTACATAGAATTTGTCCCAGGGGCTCTCGTGCTTGTAGGGCTAACCATGCTCTGAGAAACCAGCACTTTTAAGTTGAGTTTCACTGAAGCCTGTGCCAGCCCTTCTGGTCATTGGGGGACAAGGAAAGAACAGTTACAATAAATTCAAGGAGAAGTTCTCCATCTGTGGCAAGGCGATGTTGTGAACTCTTCATTAGGCATGTGTCAGTATCTTGCTCTGACATGAACTTCAGGGAATCTGAGAGTGATAAACCAGAATTGGCCCCCAAATCAAAGTCTACATATGTGCCCACTAGGTGGAGACATTCTTGATTATTTAACCAAATGGCATTTTTATACTTTTATTTTCCATTTGTTACTATCATGTACATTTTACTGTTCCACTCTGAGTAGGACTGGAGACCTGGGTTTTAGAACAACTGAGGCTACTGATTACCCATACAACCTTGGGTTTAAAGTCCTCTCAAGCTTTAAAATTCAGTACCTCTATCATGTACATTTTCTATTATTTCTGATTTCGTTTAAAGAAAACTTAAGCATGTTTAGTCTGCAGAAATGAAGACTAGAAGAAGCACTGGTTTCTTAATTTCATGTCAAGTCCTCAGATCAAGCCATTAGTGAAGACAGAGGTAGTTTTAAAGTCGTAAGTAAAGCAATGGCTAAATATAATAAAATGACTTAAAAGGTTGTTAAAACAATGATAATTATGGAAAATGCTTTTATTATCAACTCCATGATACATATAATACCAAGGACAACATTATTATCATGGAGACCAGTGGTAATAGCAGTTGTTTATTATTGTTGTTGTTGTTAATACCAATCATAAGCATAATACCTACTATTTTTGTTACATTTATTATGTCCCAGACACTGTGTTCTATGTTCCATATACTTTAGGTCTCTACTACAATTGTAAAAGTTATGTAATATCATTAAATGAAAAATTGAGAAAACCTCCCTCAGGGTACCTAGATAGATGAATTTCAATTCCAAGAATATCAATCCCAAAATGCCCTACTATGCCACACTGGCTCTCAAATAAGAACATAGAGAAGTAACAGCCGCTTAAAGTACCCATCAGAGACGCTCTCAGACTGCTTAAAATTCACAGTGGGTGAGGGTCTCTTGACCCACCTGTGTTAGACATTATCCTCTATTTTCTTGTCATGGTAGATAAGAATTTATTCCTACCCCATTGTCTTTGGACAAAAAAACCAGAATATTCTTCCTTAACAGAATACCTTTCACACCTTTTTATCTGCTTTACAAATGGCAGAGCTGAATTTCCTGAGAGCAAACGGAAGACAGAGGTAGGAGTAAAAGCTTTAAATTCACAGGCTAGGTAATGACTGAATGTAAGAAAATGACTTAAAAGATTTCTAAGAGCAATAATAATTATGGAAATGCTTATATGCTCAATTCCATGATACCAATGACAGTATTTTCAAGATGCCTGGGAATATCAGGGTTTACTATTCTTCTTTATGGAAGAAAGTAGAGATGATAGCCTAGAAATCTGAAGCCCCCGAGTTCCAGGACATTCTGATAGGGCTATATGATTTTTGCCTCCTTTGTTAATGAATGCATTACTACCTTGACCTGTATCTTTCGGCTATGTTCAGTTTACCTTCAGAATGCATAGGCTGGATCTTCAAACAGAGCTCAGCTTTCATGCTTCATTATTTACAGGATGTATTTCTTTATGTTTAAAATGGAGATAAAACAGTGAGTGAGGGTCTCTTGACCCACCTGTGTTAGACATTATCCTCTATTTTCCTGTTATGGTAGATAAGAATTTATTTCGACCCCTCTCTCCCATCCTTACTCCCTTGTTAAACTGTCCCCTTAGAGATGTACTTACTGACTTAATAATTGTCTCTTAAATCTTTGGTTCACTGTAAATCTTTGTGGAATTATACTTGGATGGTCTTGCTCTAATAATTAAGTTGTATAGGGTTACTTTGAATGGATTTGACTTCTGTTGTTCCTAGTCACAGAGGGTCTAAATGACACTCTACTTTGTACAAATAAATGAAACAAAAGAAAAACAGCATGAAGATGTTTATTAATAAATATATTTTGAAGTAGAGTTTTTAGTATTTTTTTCAGTGCTATATTCCAGATGGACAAGTAAAGTCATTCTTGATCTAATGACTTTGCAAATGATTACAGTAACATATTCTCCTGCCATAACATCAAAATCTAGTCTATCATAGAATGATGTTTTTATCTTTCATCATACTGACTATCCAGGTAACAGAATTTCTAAAGTATCCACACGTATTTGACTATATATTATTTTCAACACATACTTTTACATATATTTTCCATTTAATACTTACAATAGCCCTTTAAGGTTGTTGCTATCCCTGTTTAGAGAAAGAGAACCAAATACAAAGAGATGGCAACTAATTTCCTAAGACCATGGCAAATGCGAGACCTAGGACTAAGATGGATTTCTGCTCCTTGGACTAGAGCTTTATCTACTCCATCATAGCCAACCTCCATGGGTTCTGCTTAAAATCCCTAGGTCATTACAATGATGTGATTCCAATGTAAGACAATCTAGCTTACCTCCCAGGGTGGGTAGTGCAGCAAGAAAATCCAACCATGTACCATAACCTTCCCTGGTCACTCCACAATTTACTTTCACAGATGCACAGGGCCCCATTGTCAAGCAAGTGCTCCCGTAAAGCCATCTCATTAGCCATGCAACATCATTTTAAGAAAATCTCTTCCATTTGGTTAAAGTAACTCTGCTACCATAGACAGAGAAAATGACAGGGACAGGGATCATATAATTGGTGTCAGAATAATCTAGAGGCTCTATATTCATTATCTCAATACTTCCAACACTTCTAGGATAGGGTGCATCCTTTTTTATGTCACTTGGGATTTTTTTTTTGTTAATGATGCTTCTTCTTCATGATTCCTGACGGCCTGTATTCCATAATTTTATCTGTCTTGAGATTGTACCCATAGTTTAATAACTTTTTACTGAGGATAATCCATGTCCCAAGCACTGTGCTGAAACTTGAGAGGTAATAACGATAGAAGAGAAATTGATTTTCCCCTCAACAAGCTCATAGTCATATGGAAGAGGAATGTACACAGGCAATTTTTGTGAGAAGAGCTAATTGCGTCGGCATAGGTGTGGGATAACTATGGAGGCATGTAAGGTCAGTTTGGGGCCCGAAATGGAAGTTAACTGATGTCAAGTCTTGCAGAAAGGGTGGGAATCAGTGTGAAGAAGCGAGAGGTGTGAGAGTATTCTGAAGGCAGAGACACTGATTGGCATGATCCAGAGATGACTATGTTGCAAGAGCTTAAGAGAAGTGAGAACTCAGACACAAGATGGGGACAGGAGAAGACCCCATTTTTTAGCAACTTACCCTATTGGCCATAGGAAACCACTGAACCATCCCACTGGGGAAGTGGCAAGGTCAGATTTGCATCATAGAATGGTCACAATGGACGCATGTATAAAAGACTGATAAAAAGACTGGAACAAAGCAGGGAGATTAGTGAAGAGACTGTTGTAGGGTTCTAGAGAGATAGCCAGGACTGGCTCAATGACTGTGTGGAATAAGGGAAGTGTTTGGATTGAGGAGAGACACAGGACAGTCTCAATGTCTCTAAATTCTTATCAGTCCTTCCAAGTGTTAACCATGGTTGTAGACCTCTGTCCTTCCCTGCTGGTCACTGCCGACTGCCTAGTCTGGGCTTTGTGTGAGTGTTAAATCCATCATTCCTTCCAGCCTGCTGGACTCTACTCCCAACCTTGCTACAGGCCAGGCTATGGGGGGGGGGGGTGTCTATGTTGTTCCTGAAATTATTCTGAATCACGTATACCCTGGAGTTTTTCTCTATTTGAATGGTCCATGATCATCTATTTGCATTGCAAAGCATCAGAAAGGTTCCTCACACCCACGTGTTTTCCTTAGTTTGAGAAAACTTACTTGACCACAGAGTTGAACCTGAACTGATATAACTTAGCATAAACACTAAAATGTTTTGTTATACAAATATTAATGATTTTGATTATGAGGTGCTGGCCCAGATCCTCATGGGGATGCTCTGTTTTACTATCCTGAAATCCAAGGGAAAAAAGAAAAAAAAAATGAACAGAGGCGCTAATTGGGGTTGCTAATTGGAATGCTGGACTTGCATCTGCTTTTTCCCTCATAGCTTTGATGCAGAATCAATGACTGTGACCAGCATTTTTGGTATAAATGCATCTGATTGATCTCTATTTCCATAATGCAATTGTTCTGTGAGTGTTCCTTTCTGCACAACTCCATCAAGGAACTTCACTGAGACAGCAGCTCTCCATTTAAAATACTCAGAAAGAGCTCTGACAGTTAAAAAAGAATTTAAGATTTCAAAGACCTATTTAACCTTTGCACTGATATTTCAAAGCAGCAGTATATTCAATTAAAAAGGAACACTTAAAAGCAGATAATATTTTTTTGCAGTATCTTAGCAACAGGTGATTGAACCCATGCCTAGAACTAAGAATTGAGGTTTTGCCAAAAGGGCCACATACTAGTGATATCTTCTTTTAACAAATGGAATAAATCTAATATTGTTTTGGACAAGTTATGCTGGATTACTTCATAATATGAAATCCTGACAACAGAGCCACAATAAAGGGAGGGCACAGTTTTGAAAGAGAAAAGCAAATACTATTAGCTCCTTTATACCTAGGCTTCAACTCAGACACCTAAGGCATGAATGACAAGGCAGGTTCATTCCTGCAATCCCTGGTCATTTAGAACTCAACTGTCCAACAGGGATCTCTGAGGCACAGAGCTTTGTCCCCATTTGTCATAGCCTTCCTCAAGATGGAGGTCCACGTAGAATTAAACTCGGTGATCCTTAATCTATTTAAGTAACCCTTACTCTAGAAAATTGGACCCCTCAAGATGCTCGTGCAACATATTTATATGATTTCAGCAGGTTTATAGAACAGGCTAAACTTTCAATCCCACAATTGTTCACTGGGCCTTCATCATAATTCCCTCTATTATATCTTGCTAATTTCTATAACCTCAGTGGAAGTAAGGTGGCAGAGGTGACTAGTTCTATGATCCAGAGCTCATGTCACAATATAATTTGTACATTCAAAGGGGCAAAAAGTGGAGTAAGAGTGTTGGCTACAAAGTCACATTTGGATTAATTGAGGATGAAATTCTTTTTCTTTTTTTAAAGTACTTCTGCCTTGGGCATTTAGGTGCCAACAGGTGGATGCTGGAAGATATAGTATTAACCTCTAAGAAATCCCTCTCCCCTTTTAAAAAAACTATAATTAGAACAACCTTTAACATACTCTCAAGAATGTCTTCAGTCTGGGGCGCCTGGGTGGCTCAGTCCTTAAGCGTCTGCCTTTGGTTCAGGTCATGATCCCAGGGTTCTGGGATCGAGCCCCGCATCAGGCTCCCTGCTCATCAGGAAGCCCGTTACCATTCCCTCTGCTTGCTGTGTTTCTCTGTCAAATAAATAAAATCTTAAAAAAAAAAAAAAGAATGTCAAGTCAAGGCCAGTTGTCCAGCTACATTTCCAAAAAGTCCAAAATATGTAAAAACAACCTAGTATGTTTGCTGCAATAATGAGATTATGTATGTGAAATATTTAACAGCATGATAATATATAGGTGCCAAGCATATTGTAATAATTATTATCATGATTATTGGATATAATTATAATCTTATAGTGTGATGTAATTGCTAGCAGCATCCCTGACTCAATTTAGGTGAAGCCAAAAGAGACCACACATTGAGATGGTGAACCATTTAAAATATTTCTTAGGTCTGTTGGAATCTCTCCCTGATCAGGGAAATTCTAGCTCTCTTTTACAGTCAGTCATCCAGCAAATATTTACTATTTTTAGAGGTCTAATTTATGCCAGGCACTGTGCTAGGTGCCAGAGATTAAAAAATAAATACAATGTAGTCTCTAACTTCAAGAGATATATAATCCAGAAGAAGAAAGAGACACATAAACAGATAATTGTGATATTGCGTGGAAAGTGAGATATACATGCACCCCGCATTATGGGAACACAAAAGAGGTCAAACTAATCTGAGTTGGCCAAGGAGTTGTTTTAGCATAGATCTGTCAAAAACAGAGACTGAAGGAAAAGCTTACTCATTAATACTTGGGAGTGGGATCCAGAGAACCAGGACAGAAGTAAGAGGGGAGCTGCAGGAGGAACAAATGCAAAGATGAGGAGGTGCATTGCCCATTTGGGTATAGTTTCATGAGAAAATATGGACAGTTGCTCTTTTTCTCACATCATCTTGAGAAAGACATGCACACACAATATCAACTACCTGTTCTCAGAATACTACATGGGGTCGAGGATGGGAGAATATTTCTTCCAGTGGCCTTCTCCTGTCTCTGTCTTCCACTGGTAAAAATCTATTAACTCCTGGATTATATCATCAGGTTTCCCGGGCCAGAGTCCCCAGGGGTCCAGTCAAACTCACTTTGTCAGTTGACACAGTATATAAGACTCCTCAAGCTTTAGTGGAGACCAGCAGCTGCAGGAACATGGCACCATACTATGGAACTAGCTCAAATTCTTGCTCATACATTTTAGTCTAGAAGATTCTAATGGCCAACACCCCAAGACCCAGAGTGAGGGCCAGCATAGCTGCGTGGATATGGGTGGTGAAAGAACTACATTTTGTACAGAGAGAAAAGAAATGGCTTATCATAAATCGCCAGAAGAAGCTAGATATTATGACTTGAGAGGGAACAGAGCATTTTCTAGTAAGAAACTGCATGCTTTAATAAAGGTTAAGGCCAGCATGGCTTGAACAACAAACACTGAATGGAGAGTACATGAATCTGAGAGGAAGGGAAGGTAATAACTTGAGAGAGTAGATTTCCCCCTCCAGCAACTGTAGACATGATGGAAAAATGGGAGCAACCAGAAGATCAGGAAACAATTCCTCCTGTAGAATCATGCATCTAAAGGAAATGTTTTCCCTCCAAGGATGCAGAGAACACCTCATCTCCTTCATCTGCCTGTTCTTTTATGCATGAATTCACTCATCTAACATCTATTCAGCTCTGCCAGCCAGGTGCCATAAGAGCCTTCTGGAGAACAGAGTGAATAGGTCACCTTTGAGAGGTAGTCACATCTCACAGTGACAGACACACAAATAATGCCTGGTAGTGAATATCCCAGCAGATATGTGCAACAATGGGAGCAAGAGGGAAGGTCAGATTACTCTTTTAAGGGTAAAAGAAAATGCTCATCAATCCTATAAAAGGCACATGTAGGATGAGCCTTGGAGAACAAGAGCTCAGTTTGTCCTACAAAGAACATAAAGCAAAATTTCCCATTAGTCCTTGAATTTCACAAGTAAGTGAAACCATATGATAATTGACTTACTCTGCTTGACTTACTTCACTCAGCATAATCTCTTCCAGTCCCAACTATGTTGATGCAAAAGTTGGATATTCAACCTTTCTGATGGCTGAGTAATATTCCATTGTATATATGGACCACATCTTCTTTATCCATTCATCCGTTGAAGGGCATCTCGGCTCTTTCCACAGTTTGGCGATTGTGGACATTACCGCTATGAGCAATGGGGTGCATATGGCCCTTCTTTTCACTATATCTGTATCTTTGGGGTAAATACTCAGTAGTGCATTTGCTGAGTCATGGAGCACTGGGTGTTATATGCAAACAAGGAATCATGGAACACGACATCAAAAACTAATGATATACTGTATGGTGACTAACATAACATAATAATAATAAAAAAATCCCATTAGTGAATGCAGCATTTGAAAAGCAGAATTGGGAGGGGCCATGCTCTGTGCAGGGACTGGTCCAGGGGTCAGTGCGACTGGAACGTGGGTCTCAGAAAGCAAACCAGTGGCAGACCTAGGATGATAATCCAGAGCAGCTCACTTCCACCAGGCCAATCTTCCTACAAATTGATAAGCTTCCCCCCACATCAATCAAACACTAGTTCCAAAACATCCCATGCTATTATAGCTATTTGGGTACCACGGAGGTACCCAAAAGGAAGGGACAGAGAATTTCCTCTTAGAAGCCTCTCCTATAAGAACCCACATCCAGTCATCCGTTGGAGACTATTTCCCACCGCAGCTCACCTTAGGGTCAGTTCACCAGAAATGTGTTCAGAGTCACCGCGCAGCTGGCAGCAGATAACCTCTCCCCTTGCCTTTGATCTGTGGGCATGGTGACTGTCAGACTGTACATTTCGGCTAGTGATGAAAACACTAACGATACCCCAACCCCAACCCTTAACCCTGAGCCATAGGTTGATAATGTTCCCTAAAGCAAGCAAGGGTACTGTCTGGACTCTGAGCCACAGTGTTTGAAGAAAACCCCAAACAAAGCCTCTCTGGTTTTGGGCCTGACAAGATGTACTGGTGGTGCTGGGGATTTTCTCCTTGCAGGCAGATGTCACATTCAAATGAAAGTTGTTTTATACACGGATCTGAAAAAAACCCGAGACTGTTTGCTATTAAACTCAGGCTGGCTGGCCCACTCCGAGCATGGAGACAATCAGCCTCTCAGATGTGAGGAAACTTGGAAGGATGTCTCCAGGCCTTGGCACGGCACAGGCTTTCTGGGCCTTGGTGACATATAGGTGCTTTATAATGTAGCCCATTTGTTATGCTGTTTAAATATGTATATGCTGGGTACAGAAAGCTAATATCTGGAACAATAAGGTAATCCTATATGCTTTTCAATGAAAAACACGAGCAGAGGGCTACTTGTTGCCAGAATTCTGCCATTCTCACTTAATTCTGTCTTTCAGTTATGTGATATCTCCGAAAGCAGACTTTGTTAAAACTGCCTGGAGAAAATGAGCTACAAACAATATCCACTCTGCCTTTGAGAACCACGAGGTCAATGAAACACAGTTTTATTTGTGACTCAAAGAAACATTACCAGAGAGAGCGAGAGAGGTTACGGCACTGCGGGGAAGGCTACTTCTGGGCTGTCTAGTCCCCACTCCCACTGGCTGCCCACTGTGCCTGAAAGAGGTAAATGTGGGGATGGGAGGGTGAAGAGGTGAGGGAAGAGGACAACTATGCCTTCCCACATATTTTGGAAAGAACTTCATAGCGGAAAGAGATTAAGGCTTCTGGCATGTTAGCAGCAGAAGCCTCCCCCTGGCCTGGCCTCGTCCCTATGCTACAGTCCGAGGTGGAACAAAGAGCTAAATCAAAACTGTAATCCGTGGGGGGTAGGGCTGCAGGGAGAGGAGCTAGGGAACCGCAGATAAGCAGGTGTCCATCTGAGCCCTGAAGAGGAGACGTTCGCTCACCATCAACTGCTGTGACATGAAAATGGGAGGAATCTAAGCTCAGCCAGGCTCCAGGGGGCAAGTTCCCTGCTCCTAAGGGCTTTCTGTGCCTCAGAAATGGAATATGCCCTGTGGGTACATTGGCGCGAATTATTTATCCATCCTGACCTTCAGTTCCTTTTTGAAAATTGAATAATGGCCTTGAGTTCATAGGGTTGCTGTAAGAAATCAAAATAACTTATATAAAATTGCCTAGTACAGTGTCTGATATAAACTGAGATGGCAACAATTAGGTAGCTATCTCGAGATACATCACAGCCCCTGGAGAAATAGTCTTCTAAAAACATGGAAGATGAAGTCCTACCAGATACCTAAACAAACAGGACTCCATTCAATTTTCTCCCTCCCTCAGCATCCCCATAGGCCAAGAAGGACTTCCTTAGCTCAGCCTCACCTCCCATACCAGTTCCTCTGAGAAGCCTTCACCCGTTCGCCAGGAGAGGAAGCTTTGGGAGCCAGTTCTGTGCTCCTAATATCACAGACCTTGTTGCACTTCATTGTGATTCCCTGCATCCTCGTCTGTTTCTTCCACTAGCCTGTGAGCTCACTGTGACTTATGTCTTATTTACCTCTGGATTCCGCCCCACCCATGGCTAATATAAGGTGATATAGAATAAGCATTTCAAACATATCTTATAAATAAGTAAATGCATGAATAAATGAATCCATGAATAGGATTAAATGAATAACCATTTCCTCCATTTCCCAGCTAAAAATTCAAATAGATGACTCAGTCATGAATTGGCTTCCCCAATCTTGTCGCTCCCCATGAAAACACAGGCAGGGAAGTCCTCGACAAACCACATCTTAAAAGAGATGAATTTGTGATCTCTGTTTCTCTGGGTGAATTTCTACTCTGTGGAATCACGCAGTTGTGTAAACCACTGTCAGACTCAGAGGAGCCCACTGCTTTAAGAGTGGGGGAGTTGAGATTGTTTAGCAGCCAGAGCTAACTCACTGGAACACGCATCTTCTTTTCTCTAAATGTTTACAGCATCATTTCGTTGAGACTTTCATGGCCCATTTCTATCTCAGAACAAAGCATGGTTCAGAGTCATTGTTGCACTTACTGGCCCAGTTACATCCCTAGAAGAGAATTTTTCAGAAGGAACTTCAGAGCTCATCTCTATTTGGAGGCAGCATAGAGCACACACCCAAATGACAAATGTGGCTGATGTCTCCATGGGGACACCTGTATCACTTTCTTTCTGGTATCAGGAAAGCTCAGGAACAGATTAGCCATCTTGTTCTCTCATTCTCATTGTATTATACATTCATTCCATCTCTTGAGATGGGCGACCCTGATCTAAAGGACATGGAAAGCTGGGAAGACACACACCTACAATGAGGTATTGATGGAAATGGAAGATGGATAAGAACACAGGACATGGAATACCAGAGTCATTTAAATCACAGAACCTGTTTTTGCCTTGTTAGACAAACACCAGGAAATGGAGAATCACAACAAATCTTCAGACCTGTGTGCAGTCTTTCATCTACCAACCTGTACTGAGTCTTGACATTGTTTAAGTGTCCATATATGTGTCTGGCGCTGCTTGCATCAGCCTCTAGAGAATCAGGATTCCCACATATTCTGCTAGGGATCGACAGAGAGTTCAAAAAGTAAATGCCCTTTTCATCCTGAGTTAATTCACAAAATACTTAGAGAGGGTAACTTTATATTTTCAACTAACAGGGTTTGCAAATATTTTACCCCATTTTTAGACATACTTAACACTGGTAATTTGCAGTGATTAATAATTCTTTGAGTCCCTGATGGGATAGAACCCTCCGCTCCAAGACTGCTTTCCAAATAATTGAGAGCAAACCAGATGGTACTTTCTCTTTAAGCAGGCTGGCTCCTAAAGAGGCACATGATGTTTAGTTCTATTTCTTTTCCCAACTCACAAATTGTGTAACTACCTCCTCCTCCAAAGGCATGAAGGATAGAAAGGACTGGAGTGTTCCATTATCTAAGTCCCTCCATATGGAAATAGAGTCATCTATCATGTTGTTAATGCTCACACACCAGTAAGAAAGGCCTGCTCCTGCAATGTCCACAATAGCCAAACTATGGAAAGAACCTAGATGTCCATCAACAGATGAATGGATAAAGAAGATGTGGTATACATATATACAATGGAATACTATGCAGCCATCAAGAGAAATGAAATCTTGCCATTTGCAATGACATGGATGGAACTGGAGGGTATTATGCTAAGCGAAATAAGTCAGAGAAAGACAATTATCACATGATCTCTCTGATATGAAGAATCTGAGAGGCAGGGTGGGGGGTCGTGAGGGGAGAAATGAAACAAGATGGGATGGGGAAGGAGACAAACCATAAGAGACTCCTAAATTCATGAAACAAACTAAGGGTGGCTGGGAGGTAGGGAGTAGGGATAACCCAGGGAGGCTGGGTTATGGATATTGGGGAGAGTATGTGCTATGGTAAGTGCTGTGAAATGTGTAAGCCTGATGATTCACAGACATGTACACTGGGGCAAATAATACATTATATGTTAATAAAAAAATTAAAAAAAAAAAAAGGAAAGGCCTGCTCCTCCCCAAGCAAGAGAACAGCTAGCCCTACTCTGTTAGCTAGACCTTAGCAGAACAACGATGAAAGACCAGCCAATGGAATTACATCTGCTTTTGAGATATCATCATAAAAAACAAATAAATGAACATTTAGGTGAGTGTTTTTCTCTCTTAATGAGATCCCGTTCCCCTTCTTCCACTATAAGAGAAAAAAGTAATCCCAACAAAGTTCATTAAGACCTATAATTTATTCAGAATCATAACAGCTAGTTGTGATCTGGGTCAACCAACATTTATTTTCCCATTTTCTCAAAACTTCTGCAGCTAAAATTATATGTCATGAAATTTCCTGGTCAAAATAATTGTACTCAAGGAATAGACCTAACATAGATTAAGGATATTTCTCAGGGACCACTTACTAATAAGACTGGATAATTAACAAACTTTTCAGATATATGTTGAATGTTTAAGATGAAATTTATTATTTCTCACAAAGATTAATTTAAAAAATATTACTCAAAAATTTCCATTTTCCAAGCATTATTGCTAGTCTGGTTTTCCTGCGTTAACACTTAAAACAAATACAATTGAGTCATGATTTCTGTCAGTTAAATAAATATATTCTGCTGAAGCTTAAATTATCATCCATCTTAGCAAAGGGTCATATATTATATTAGCAGTCAGTGACTGATTAGTTATTTATTCTCTTAAAGAGTAACTGAAGGAGATTAATATTCTGATAAGCATGTCACTGATTTCTGGGGAGTGCCTGGTTTTCTTTCATCACATGAACTATAATGTGTCAGACATAAATTCCATTATAATTACAATTAGTACTAATGCCTCCCAAATTATATTTAATGGAAAGGTCATTATTTTAACTACAAATAATTTCTTTCTTAAAAGTTTTAAATGGATTTATACACACACAAAAAATCACAGTTAAAATAATGTTGAAGAAAGAATGGTAAGTAAATCAGGAGATAGGTTAAAAAAAAAAAAGACAGTGTATTTTGCTTATTTTCCCAGCTGGGTTACATTTTTCACCCATGTTCTGCCATGTCGGTTTTTTTGATGATAATGGGAGTGGGTAGGGAGGAGGTGAAGAGAGGTAGAAAGAGATGAGAGGAGAAGGGTTGGCCTTCATGTTGGCCGGGTACGTGGTATGTTCCCAACACAGTGCATGATGCCTACAAATTCCTTCTTTTAATTCTTACAATAACCCTGTGAAGTAGATACATCTCCTAGTTTACAGAGTAACAGAATGAGTCTCCTGTTAAATCCCTGAGCAATTTTACTTTGCCAGGAATATGAGGAAGTGAAAATTAAACCTAGGTCTATCCAGATCCAGACCTCCCACTCCCATAGGCAATGGTTATTGCTTCTCATTCTTCTGGTAATGACTGCTGCTGGCAGGAGCCCCACATTCCCATCTGGGTGAATGGGTAAAAACCCGACCTAGGTTACACTGGGCTACGTGATGAAGACACCAAGTCTGCCACACGGTACTAAGAGTCCCTCTGATTCTTCTGTGAGCTGGGTTCCCCTGGGCCTTTCTTGCCAGATATTTTAAAAGCATCAATGAAGATACAGAATACAAGAGACAAATAAAGATAATAACTCAGCTAGAGTCTTGGCAGCATGAGTATAGTTGCTTCTTAACATAAAAACAGCAAGTTGTGAAATGACTATGTTGTGAAATGACCATGATATTTAGAATTAAAAGACAAGTTTGAGGCCTTAAGGAGCTCAACATAAACTCAAAACGAACAGAAAGATGCATTTGGTATATGTTTCAAAATACACACACATGAAAGAGTTGACTTCGACTAAGTATTTAGAAATAAGAACATGCTGAGTGCCTCTGACTAATTAGCTGGGCTTGCATAAGTCATTCTCCAGTCTGAGCATCAATGTCTTCATCTACAAATGGAAAGATTGGGTTACACCAGTGGTTCTCAAAGTGGGAACTTGTTGGAACTATAAATTCTTGGGGTGCCTGGCTCAGTCAGTTAAGCATCTACATTATGCTCAGATCATGATCCCTGGGTCCTGGGCTAGAGCCCTGGGCTCCCTGCTCTGTGGGGAGTCTGCTTGTCCTTCTGCCCCTCCCTGCTTTTTGTGCTCTCTTTCCCTCTCTCAAATAAATAAATAAAATCTTAAAAAAAAAAAAAAAAGAACTGTAAGTTCTTGGGCCCCACCCCAGAACCACTAAAATAGGTCATTGACAAGAGTCCCTGTGAATCTCTAAAAGAGAATACATACGCTCATAAGTGCAAGCCTTTTCCATTGAGCTTCATAAATCATGTTAGTATAGAGTAGTTCATTCAGCGAGGACAACGAACATTCCTTTAGCATCAGCTTGAGTCAAGTGAAGCCATTCTTTGATATATGGAGCCTCAAACCTCTATGTCTTAAGGATTTCAATGTCTGTTGGGGAGGAAAAGGCAAGCTGACAGAAAATCAGGCATGCACTGTTAGATGTAATGCCCTGGAAGACAGAAGAGGGAGCAGTGACAGTAGGGAGGTGAAGTAACTCTGCTGGGTGAAGGGGGGGCAGGGAACTCAGGTTCTAATAGAAGGCATCTGGGAGAGGGAGACTTTGAGGTCCACAAATTAATTGCAGTGAGGAAAGTATTAATTTTCATATTTTGCAGGAGAAACTGAAGATCACAGCAAAACATTCAAGTTCACCCAGCTACTGTATGAAAGAGATGAAGTTTAAAGGCAGATCTTTAGACTTAGAAACTCCTATTTTATTTGATTCTGTTCTCATAGTAAAGCTACTCTTGCGAAACAATGGATCCTGCCCCTCCCCCAACTCTTGACCCCAGGAATAAAGAATAATCCCTACAGGTCTAGGGGGAGGGAAGCCCGTCAATAGTCAGTGAGGCAGCAGTGGCAGAGACCTGGGGCCAGGCAGTCACCAGCAAGCCTATTAAATGTATCAGATGTCATCGGTACCTCCTTTATCCTTCTCACTTTGGACCTCACAGGCTGATAAGAAGGGGAAAGCGTTATAACCCAGAAGTAAAACTGTTGCGTGATTATAACCCTGACAGCCTCCCTCTAATGAGCTTCCCTGCAGATAGGGAGAGAGGAGAGTGCTTTGATCTCCATGAGCAGAAGGCTGAAAGGACCACTGTTTGGAGCAAAGCCGTCTGATGGGGTCCAGTCTTCCAGTAATCAAAGTCACAAGCTACCATCTGAGCCATTTGTGAACCGCAGATAAGATTAGCTGCTCATTTGATAGATCAACCACTGCCATCAATGGGGGCTAATTGTATCTGAAATATGACCAGGAAAGTGTCAGCTCCTGGGGACAAGCACTTCCTTTATCCTGGGTTTGAAGCAGGAACAACATTTTTCGTTTGGAAACTTGAGCAAAATGTTAATGTGTGCTGTTGCATTTTTTTTTTCCTTCCCCCTAACCCCACCCCCACTCCCAGCATAAGAGAACAGGACGAGTGAGGTTCTTGGAATAACATATCAATCTGCATATATATATTTTATAAAGATTCTCCATTATGGTGTCAGAGAATATGTAATTTTAGGATGTAAGACTGGAGGTCTAGGAATATTTGCACGATGGAGTACTTACATAGTTTCAGAATAATAATAATAATAACCCCAAGACAAAACAAAATAAAAACAAAACAAAAAACAAACAACAACAACAACAAAAAAAAACAGAAAATGCCCAGGCTTTGGAAAGTCACGTCTAGGAAGACTCACTTTGGAATTCTAGACTGTTTCGTGTTGTAGGAAAAGAAGAGATGATTGGTCATTCAGAATTCGAGGGCATTGATATGGGTACCATTTTGCCTTGGAGGCTGATGTGACTGACAGCTTTACTTTCTTCAAATGTATTCCCATAAATTTGAAGAACTTATGAATTCTAATTCATGAATTCAGTAGAAACTGAGCTCAGAATGAATCATCAGGTAGCTTGGACAGCTCTTACATTCTAGCAAATGAAGGAATCCCATTTTTCTATTCTAGATCTACTGAAGTTGGTTCTTTGCTGCTTTAAGAGATCACCTATTCTTTTGTATTCTCTAGGCATATTGAAGTATGAGCATGAGGAAATTTGGTTTCTCAGCCTCGGAACGTTTCTGTGTGTGATTGGAAGCCATTTAAGCCTTCTTGTTTTATGAAGGGGAGAACACATATTCCCCAGTCCCATCTCTTGCTGCCACGGTGCGGGCCTCTCTATTTCCGGCCTCGTCCACTATAGCTCTTAAATTGCTATGTTGTCCCTGTGTCCAGGCGGCGAGTAAAAGCTGCCTGAAAATGGCAAGGTATGATGAGAAGTACCTCATTATGGCTCCTAAAATACATAGACCCAGAATAGCCCTGCACAGTTGGGGTAAGAAAAGAAGGAAGAGACCGAGAACAGAATGTCTCCCACCCTATGTATGAGCTAAAGGAAAGTTCCGTCACATTCTAACAAACTCTCAAGCTCTGAAGGCCTTGAAGGGACCACCTTCATGGACCTTCTCCCACTTGGCTGACACTTTGTCCTGCAAGCATCTGACAGCTCGGGTTTAGAATTATTCAACCTCGAAGAAGATGGTGACAGCAGTGGTAGCAGCCCAGTAGAACCGCCAGGTTGGACCCTCAGAATCTCAGAACATTACAGTCAGAAGAACCTTTATAATCAACGGCACCCTGACAATATACCAGTTGCTGTGCAAAGCATATTTCATTCCATAACTCATTTAACCCTCACCAATTTCTGGGGAAGGGGTTACAGTTATTATTTCTTCATTAAAGATGAAGAAACTAAGGCTGAAAAAAGTTAGCCATATTGCCCCCAGAACACAGCTAATAAGTGGCCAGTATGTGAAACCAGATTTGACTAATGGAAGAATTCTCTTTTTAATACTATGCAATAGATCACTTGGATCATTATTCCAAACTGTAAAAAAAAAAAAATTTAAATATAAAAAAAAAACAAAACTTTTTTAATGTTTTGCAACAAAAGATTTGACTGACTGTCTTCAATAACCTTATCCTCACCAGGGCCACCTCTAAAGGTCCTTCTTACCATCTAGTTCAAAAATTACCAATCAACTTGAACTGTAAAAGCATAGCTAAGAGCAACTCTGCAACCCAGATGCACAACCACTTTTCCCAAGTTGCAAAATCACTTATGAGACAGCTGGCACTAGTAAGCAGTACTCTTCATCCCCAGGTCATTTCCCTGCTTGCTTTGTGTTTGCTCCAAAGCATAAGGCAAATCTTAGCACACACTGGGATGCTGCCAACAGAGGATGACAAGGAAAAGCCCTCCTATACCCAACAGGACTACAACAATATTGAAAGCCAAGTGTTAATTTACTAATTATGATTACTAATAATGAAGTATGAGCTTGCTTTCTAGAATACTCTATGATTCAGAGTTGCACATTCCCCAAGGGTTCTAGATGACTAATGATTGCACTATGTGACACAATTATTACTATTATTCTTTTGGACAGTCACACATCTGCCTTTATTGTGAGCAGCAGGTGGGACACTTTCAACAATAGTAAAAAAAATAAATAAACAACTTACAAAAGCAAGAATTCAGTGAAGCCACCTGGTTGGAACCCTTGGGAGCTATCATACGTACGTGCCAACTCAAACCAGCAGAAAGAGGACTCCAAAGCCTATGAGGAGCGAGACCATCAAGGAAATGAGGAGCCCTTCACAGATACCCTGAATGTACTTGGTGGAGGTAACTTCATAAATGAAGAACCAGAGGGTAAAGAACATGCCAATGGTCAACAGAACCATGGTCAAATGGGGAATGACAGCAGGGTTCACTGGGCTGGTGTGTCTGCTCATGGCCTTGATCTCCGTCTTGCTAGGCATAGCATAATCCACTGCTCCATCACTGGCATATTTTAATAACCCTGAGATTTGAGGATCTTACTACTTTGCTGGGTCTTGTCTGAACCTTAGCAAATGGCTTGTGAAATTGAGAGACTGAACTGAGATACAATATGAGATAACCCATGACTGCCACCTTCTGTGCCCTTGGGTCTCAGGAATTAAGATGAGCAGAAAGCACTCTGAGATCAAGGGCATATAGGTCTTCTCTTTCAGCACTTTGGGTGAAGAAAAGTATTTGCCACAGGATAAGGGAACATTACCCACTCTTTTGAGAGCTCTTTTAGGCCTACTGCCCAACAACTATGGCTCTGCTATAAGAATCTTAGATTGGACGAGGAATCTGGCTTTTTTTTTCCTTGACCTTACTCTACTTTCTCAGTACTTTACTCTCCATGCAGTTTTAGCTCATACCTGGCAAAAGCTCTTTATCCATTCTCAACATTTTGAGGGTTTGGGAGGAAACTCAACATTTTGATTCTCTGGAGGAAAACTGAATTCAACTTAGTAGTGCTTATTGACCGGGCTCCCTTCTAGGGCTCAGGGAAACACATGGAGACCAATTCTCTGGGCATCACGGGACCACACCTAGAGGTCAGACTTTCCCAGGAATTAAGTTTCCCTGGGATTCCAGAGTAGACAGGAAGATAAGTCCAGCACTGCCTCAAAAGTCAGGAGGCCTGGGTTTCTCCATTTCTACATTTTGAGGCCCCTTTGCCTCTTAATCTAAGTCTATATGATTCTAAATCCATGTCATCTCAGGGCACATTCTGAAAGAGGCTGATTCTCAGTAGGTACTAAAAGGATGAGTATAGGCACGCCTGGGTGGCTCAGTTCATTAACCGTCTGCCTTCAGTTCAGGTCATGATCCCCAGATCCCAGGATCAAGTCCCACATTGGGCTCCCTGCTCAGCATAGAACCTGCTTCTCTCCCTGCCTGCTGTTTCCCCTGCTTGTTCTCTCTCTCTCTCAGACAAACAAACAAACAAATCTTTAAAAAAATAAATAAAAGCATGAGTATAGAGGGACATTCTACAAAACACCTGACCACTACCTTCCAGATGAATCAAGGCCACAAAAGACAAGAAGGGATCAAGAGACTGTCCTAAATTGGAGGAGACAAAGGAAACATAACATCTAAATGCAATCTGTGGGATCCTGATTGGATCCTAGAACAGAAAAGGGCCACCAGTGGAAAAACTGAGTCAAGTCTATAAGTCTACAGTACAACTAATAATATTGTGCCAATGTTAACTTATTTGTTTTGATATCATGGTTATGTAAGATGTTAGCATTAGAGGAAGTTGGGTGAGGACAGTCTGCAATACCTTTGCAAATCTTCTTCAAAGATTATCTCCAAATAAAAAATTTTAAAAATAATAAAAACATGAGTATGTATTTTCCCAGAAAGTGAGACTATAAATTTCTCGAGGGGTCTTCTTTTTTCTTTCAGTATGTTTCTTAGGTCCTAGCACAGAGGTGTCTTACAGTAAGCCTATTAGAATTAAATTAGTCAAAAATTATTCACAACCACAATTTAACCTGGGACAGAGCAACACGTGACCTCATCACTGTTACAAGAAGTTAATATTGCAAATGTGGTATTTCTACAATTAAAACACAAAAAAGTCTGGGGAAATGTCATTGTTTCCTAGTACCAAGGAAAAGCAATCTCCACGTTCGAGGCAGATAGCCAATCTGATTTCAGAAAATAAAAGGAAAGAAAGAAAAAGTAACAACACAAAAGATCAAGTAGCTCCTTTTAAAAAACCATCATCTTTGCTATTTAGACTAAACCAGAAGCTCCAGATAACAGTAACTGCGAAGAAGAAAAGGAACAAAAAAAACCCTCAGAGCTTTCAATTTGTTTTTCATAATAAATGAATTGCCCCCACCAAAATGCAGCCTTGAGGAGTTAATTAAACAGCTGCCCCCATGGCTGATTCTGAGATGTTAGAAGGCCCATGACAGGCCCCTAAACAAATGGGGCAATAAAGGTGTGGGCTGTTTGGCTTGATTGAAGAGCTTGAGTTTTTCACCCCTAGTCTCTAAAGCATCTGGTAGTGAGTTTGTGGAATGTGGGATGGCAGCCTCTCTGCCCTTATCTACTGATAAGATTCTCAGCCTCAGACATGTGTTCTAGAAAGGCAGGGAGCAAATATTTCAGATCTTAAACAACTTGCAATCCTCCCTCTAAAGTTCACTTTGTGCTATAGCACAGAAGGAAGGACACTCAGCTCACATTCTTTCCCTCCAAATCAAGGGGTTTGACATCAATGCAGGCCAAGACTGAGAGGTTGACTTAAAGGAAAACTGTATTCGGATTCATGAGTTCCACCCCCCTTCTCTGAGCCCTGCACACTTTAGGCTACAAAAGTCAGTCTTTCTGAGAGCTGTCCGAGGATGAGACTGCCTCGCAAAGCAGGTTTAACTGAGCAAAGAATTTGAGGATAAGGGCCAGTCTCTGCTTACAACTGCTTGTCTAGCTGAATCCCCAAACACAAAATATCTGAGGATGGCCCACAGGCTGCAACTTCACTGAAAAAGAATTCAGTGTCTGACATCAGAAAGGCTTGGCTTTTGGGAATGAAAGAAATCTGGAAATTTTTCTTTTCGCTTTAGACTTTAAGTCTAAAAATGAGAGGGCATATGTGGTGTGTAGAGATATTATGATGGGTGTATCTGGTGAGTATGAGGTATGAGATTGTATGTGGGAGTCAGTGTAAAATTAGGCTAAACAGAAAAAAATCATAATTAGATGAGGTTCGTAACCTCTTAGGTGAGACGCGCACATGCACACACACACACACACACACATATACCCACATGTGTGTGCACCACAGATACACAAGAACTGAAGGGAGGCCGTAGCTTCAAAAAAGCTTTCAGAGTTTGATCATGTAATCATTCACTCTGTCCTCTATTTTTAAGTTCCTAGTATATCCCAGGGACTAAGCGCACCCCCAGGAATATAAAATTAGGTGATACATTTAAACTTTGCTCTCAAGGAGTGTGCAATCTATTGGAACAGGCAGAGTAATCCAACAGTAGTAAGACAGAGTGACAAGGGCGACCATAAAAGCAAGTTCAGATTGACCTGGGAGGCCAGATGTGGGGTGACAGTGGGCAGAAAGGATCTACTGTGTCATGTGTTTTTTAAAACAGAAAATGATTCTCCCATTCTTGGTTCATCCAACCTCAGACTGACCTTGAAACTCAAAGAAATAGCAAGGCTTCCATAGTTGTTTGTGGGGTTGGAAAAATGTGATGGCGAGCTTGATTAAAATGTTTCTCTTCTCTGGTCTCAAAAATCTCATGTGTAAGCTATTTGAATGACTAACAAAATTATTCCTAAAACAACAGAAAGTCACCATTTAACTTCATTTATCATTCGAATGTTTTTTTTAAGTACCTACCCCGTGCCAAGTGCTGGTGCCCATACCAGAGAGTATGTCTCCTTCAACCTTAACTCTTTCAAAAGGGGCCACTCTACTCTTCAATGTCTTACAAAACTTGATGGTTCCCCTCTGGCATAATAATGTGGGAGTAGAAATAAAGAAGGATGACATTTTGAAAAGGACTTAATTGGTTTCATAGTGGAAAAGTGATCCGATTTCCCTTTCTTGACAAAAAGCAAAGTGATCATTCTATCTACACAATCTCACTGGAGTCATTGGGGTTGTCTAACGGCATTATAACTAATTGCAGAGTAAAACAAAGATAAGGATAGCTTATTGGACAAAATAATTTCAAACAATCTTAGCTCTGGTGAAACCAAACCAGTGGAGTTTCTTTACCCATTGCAGTGATAATAATGTGTATAATGTTCTTGTGAAACTAACACCAGGCAAATAAACAGGCAGGCACAGCAGACATGAAAGATTATCTGTGATAAGCTTATGTTGAAGTCAACAGTTCCCTCGAACATATTACAGCCCTTTAAGGGCCCCATGTCTGTAGTCATACACAAAAACCAACTAACTCTGTCCACTGAGTTTACAACTTTTTGCATTGTATTCTTACAATACCCTCAAAAATGCCCCAAATAGGTATTCTAAGTTCCCTCTACAGCTATTCAAATATGAACTCTGTTGATTTTACCAATTGTGCTCCTGGGTTTAGTTTCTCTAGCTAAGTGAGGAAACGGCTTCTGCTTCCAGAGGTCAAGCATTATCTTGATTTAGCAGGTTGGGCCCCTGAATCGCTGCTATGCTCAGTAGCAAAGAATGCAGGCTGGGAAGGATTAATTACCAAAGCCAGTAATCCTGACTCCAACCTCCAAAAATATGGGGAAGTCCAAAAAAAATCTTGAAAGTGATTTGCAACATTCTGTTCAAATCAGCCTCATGAGTAATGTCACTTTGACACCTCTTACCCATGTAAACAAAATTATCACAGACCCATCAGCTGTTCCTCTGAACCTTCTCCTTTTCACCCTAAGGCTCAATTTCCCCTCCTCTGAAAGAAGATCAACATAGTTTTACTAATAGCTTCTTCCTCAGTCTTTCTAGTGAAACAAATATATACTCAAAGTGTAAGAATGCCAGTAGCCTGTTTTATGACAAATCGTGTCTACTCCCACAGGCCTAGGCAAAAAAAAAAATTAATTATGTACTTTGGTCTCAAGCCCAGGGGACACGGATTCTCTTGGCAAATTCTGGCCAGCTGATCCAAACCCTGCAATTCCTGTCATTTCGTATCAGTGAAATCTCATTTTATTAGGAAGTAATGAGAGAAGAAATTCCCAGTTGACCATTAAAACTCCTGAAACAGGTACCACTTTCTTTCATTTACTTTGATCTGGTCTCAGTCAGCTCAAGTGTTGCCACAAGACCACATGTCGGCTGTATCACAGGAGTAATTCTATGAATGAAAGTATTTACAGCCGAGGTTATTCATCCATTAAGTTAAATAAAAGGCATCACTGATTTCTATATATAATACACATATTACATACATACATATAGAAAGCCCTGCTACCTGCCAGCATGTAATACTGCTTGGGTTAAAAATGCCAAAAGTATCTTAATACATACCTTCCATCAATAAGAGTTAAATAAAATTACTGGAAAAATTAATAGGAAATGTGGAAAAGCAGCATCTCACAATAAATGGTACAAACACAAATTACTTAACCTTTGGAACCTAATACCTATGCCATTGTCTGGGGCATAAATATAATTAAAACCTAAATAACTAAGAAGACAATGTGTTAAAACAGCTGATTTGGTGAGAAATGTAATTATCAAGGGATGCTAAAATCTCAGCTTATTCTGCACATGTACCCAATATGCGTCACATAAGGGAATTCTTTTCCTTTACAAAAAACCCATCAGGGATTTTTAAAAATAATATTGTACCAAAGGAAGAGCTTAATGAACTGCAGATTTGGAAATGTATATCCACATCCACTGTGTCCAGCTCTCAGTTTGGAAGGAGGCACATCCTGAGACCTGAGGGAAACGAAAGGCGATTCCCATGGCTGCTGGTCCCTTAAACATATCTAGAAATTAACATTGAACAACTGTTCCTGCAAGTACATGTTTTTTCTCCTCTGAGCCAGCATCATACATATAAATATTATATTTTCATCTATCATTCTTTTGGACGAGGGAAAGTGGGAAGGCAGATTTATGCTACAGCCCCAAGGGAACCAGGACATCGGAGTGGAGGGGGTGGTGACAGGTGTGTCAGGTCACCTCCCTCCTAAGTGTTATGCTCAACGCTCAATGTTCCCTAAACACAGGTGGGGGCTGTGTTACAGGATCACCTGGAGCTGAAACTCTCTTATGAACTTCTATTCTCTGACACCTCATTTTCTCTCCGAGGGAGTCCCACTGCTATTAGGATTGTGATCAAATTCTTAACCAGTCACTCAAGGCCTTTAGCTCTAGCTAAACACTGCATCATCCTCCATCACAACTCACTCCTACTCCCCTTCTATTCTCTCACTTTCCACAAAACCTGCACTCCTGTGTGTGCTTAGTTGGTACTCAAGAAAGGCTTCTGATGTCCCAGCATTGATCCAGGCCTTGGTGCTGCAACAATGAACAAGACAAGTCCTTCCACTCAAGGAGTTTGGGGGTGGGGGGGAAGTAGGGGCACAGAAAAGACGATAAACACAAAAACCAGTAAATAAGGGAATAGTATTTAGGTGGCAATAAGTGTTAGGGAGATAAAGAGAATTTCCATGAGAAGGTAGAGAGGACTTCTCTGACGAGAATGGTCAGAAAGACCTCATTGTAGGTGTGACTTCTAAGCAAAACCTCTATACATGAGAAGAATAGCAAATGCAAAGGCCCTGTGGTAGGAGTAAAGCTGGCTTGTTTAGGGCACCGAGAGAAGCTTAATTTGGCCGAAGTAGAGTACTTGAAAAGATTACAAAGATGTTTGAAACATAATGGCAGTCAGCAGAATCCTAAGATGGCCCCCAAGATCTCTCACAGAAAATGACCCTTTATGCTGTAGTCCATCTCATTCCCTTCTTGTCCGTGATGTATGAGAGCCAGAAGAAAGGTTATCTGGAATTTTTTCTGCACATCCAAATATATTTAGTTTCTTTTCAATTGTTTTATTTGTAGTTGCTTTTTCTTTTTCATTTGCCTATCTAAAAAATTTATACAGGTTTATGTTTCTCTTAATGAGGTTTAGTTCTTCCCTCCCTTTGTGTACTTACTAAGTGGGCCATAATTCACAGGCTGAGTCTGAGAATGGGTTAATCCCTTTGCAGTCTGGGTGTAGCTGAGTTTCCGCCCTTGGTTCAAATGCTAAGTGAACCTGCATAACCAGCTTCAGGTGCAGCTTAATCTCTGGGCCACTGTTTATTTGTCAAAGGCCTTGCTGTGCACTCCTGTAGGTCAAAAGGCACAGAAATGAGAGGTGGCAGAGAGGTCAGACCCTGGGGAACTGTGGAAACAGCCAGGACTCCAGTAGGCTTGGCCATTAGCTCCCTGTGTGGCCTGGGCCAGCTCCACAGCTCCCTGAGCCTTAGCTTCTACTTTTGTACACAAGGGCCATGGCCCAGAGAATCCCTAAGGGTCTCCATGTCCCCCTCCACCCCAAGACCTTACCTAAAAGACAGTGAGCTCTGGGGGAGAGGAGGAGGCCAGTCCAACTTGTAGAAACAATTACTCCTGGCTTGAATTCAGTCCCCAAGATTTGTTGAATATTTATGGGCTGTGGTTCTTTGCTGATCAATACCTTGATGTATTATCATAGTTTATCTTCATACGACCCTCTGGAATATTTACTGTGATTCTGCTAAATTTTAGATAATAAAATTTAGATTGAGAGAGTTTAAAGACTTTTGTCAAATCATACAATTAGAAAGGGGTAAAGCTGGATTACTTCGATTTTCATACATACCCACGCCTTAGTGTTTTTAGCTCTATTCTAGCTGCTGTGCAGTAAAATATGAATTAAAAGCCATGTCCAACTACACAAGGATCTTAAAATAAAAATATAAATGGCATTTGTATAATGACAACCATGTACTGAACATTATACTAGGTGCTTTACATAATTTGCACTGCAAAGAGTGTATTTCTATTCCCCACTTTTTGTTAGAGAAATTAGGATTCAGAGAGTTTAAATCATTTCTCCAAAGTCTTACATCCAAACTGATGAAACAGAGCTGCCGGTGTGTCTGACTACAGAGCTCATTCTCTTCTATGGCATTTTGTTATTCCTATGAGACAGCAATCAGTGGGGAATGGGGCCACATGTTAGACAGTGAGGCAAAGGCACAAGGTGGGCAGAGCATGAAGGACACAGAGCCTGGGTCACAGCCAAGTGAGGACTTCTTATGAAGAATAAACCAAAGGCATTAGAAAAGAATGATCCACTGTTGAGAGGCATCAGCAGGAGGAGGTAGAAGCACAGGGTGTAGGTAAGCAGAGTGGGCTGTCCAGACCAGAAGAGTCAGACTGTACCAAAGTCGGGCTCAGGGTATGACTCTCTCTCTCACTGCCACACCCAAAGTAACGGGCTCCCCCTCTTTCCATACATCCATAGCCAGAGACCAGGTTTTGAAAAAGGAAAACAAAGGTGAACTCTTTTGCTGCCTATTCTGATAACTAATCTTTTATGCATTTGACCCAGCACAGTCAGAAATGCACGTCCTGCCAGGAAATTAAAGATGGTCCAGAACCACTCCCAGAAAACCCTTGGTCTTTGTCCAGTGCAAACTTGGCAATTCCACATAGAATAAAAGACACACATTCACAAGTTTTCTGTCCTTGGGAGTGTCCTCAGGAGCTCTAGGTCTCTGCTACATGGCTACTATGCTGGCTGGAAGAACTTGCCAGAATTCTATACAAAGAAAGAGTTTATTATTCTATAACTTAGAATTCAGACTTTTTTGGACAGTGGGAAAGGGAGTACATTTAAACTACTGAAATCAAGGCAATTCATTTAAATAGGAAGGCAGACATATTAGCAAGATTTATGCAAAACTATTTTATGACTGATATAAGTCAGTAATATGTTTCTATAACTTAATTAGAATGTTGTCACATATTCTGGCCAACCACTGTTCTCAGTGAGTATTATGTATATTTATTTAGCATAATTACTAAATAACTTTTGACCTGTAAAAATAGCAACTACGACAACCTTCCCCGTCTTGAAGCATTTTACTTAAACTTGGTCTTAATGGTGAAATTCTTGGCACTTAATTAGGAAAAAAAAAGGGTATAGCCAAGTAGTTTTGACCATTAGTGTCCACTCAATTTGTACTAATTCATTATGTCTTGTTAAATATCCACGGATGAAAGGAAAGCATACCGACCCCCCTATCTTCCTCAAGATATATATGTTATATATGATATATGTTGCCTGGCATTTGGCACCATGAAGACTGGGAACATAAATAGTAATTCCTAAAGGATTTACTATAGCCCCTGGGTTTCTGTGTTTCTGCAGAAGGCTGTTGGTGCAGGGATGCTGAAGTGAAATTGTTTTCTTTCTATCTATTGTTGAAAGCGGGATACTGAAATGCCCTACAATCATTGTATTGTTGTAGTTTTCTCCCTCCAGAACTGTTTGTATTTGCTTAATACATTAGATTCTCCTATGTTGGATGTATACATATTTATAATTGTTGCAACCTTCTTTGTATCTTGTTACGATTTTTGACTTAAAGTCTATTTTGTCTGATGTAAATGTAGCTGTCCTTGCTCTCTTTTGGTTTCTGATTGTGTGAAATATCTTTTTTTATCACTTCACATGAAGCCTATGTGTGTTCTTGGAGCTAAAGTGAGTTGCTTTAAGCAAGCATATAGTTGGTTTTTTGTTTGCTTGTTTTATTTTGGTTTGTTCTTAATTCATTCAGTCACCCTATGCTTTTTGTTTGGATAATTTAGTCCACTTACTTTTAAAGTAATTATTGATAAGGAAGGACTTACTAATATCATCTTATTGATTTCTGACTCCTTTGCAGTTCCCTTGTTCCTTTCTTCTTCTCTTGCTATTTTCCTTTGTGACACTGGTCTTGGTGACAATTATTTGGATATGATACCAAAAACCCAAGCAACGACAGTAAAAATAATCAGTTACATCAAACTGAAAATCTTCTGCATAGCAAAAAGCAAGCAATAAAATGAAAAGGCAACCTATGGACTAAGAAAACATATTTGCAACCCATATATCTGATAGGGGGTTAATAGCCAAAATATATAATGAACTAACACAACATTCTCTCTCTCTCTTTTTCTATTCACACACACACACACACACACACACACACACACACACACACACACACACTCCAATTAAAAATGTGCAGAAGACCTGAGAAGACATACAAATGTTTTTCTAAAGAAGACACACAAATGGCCAACAGGTAATTGAAAAGATGCTCAACAGCCCCAGTAATCAAGAGAATCCAAATCAAAACCATAATGAAATATCACCTCACACTTGTCAGAATGTCTCTTATAAAGAGATAAGAAGAGTTGGTAAAGGTATAGAGAAAAGGGAACAATTGTGCACTATTGATGGGAAAGTACATTAGAATAGCCACTATGGAAAACAGTACAGAGTTTCCTCAGAAGAATTAAAAATAGAATACCATATGATCCAGCAATCCCACCTCTGGATAGTTAGCCAAAGAAAATGAAATCACTATCCCAAAGAGATATCTGCAACCCCATTGCAGCATTATTCACAATAGTCAAGACATGGACACAATGTTAAGTGTCCACAAATGGATAAAGAAAATGTGAGATAGATAGATAGATAGATAGATAGATAGATAGATAGATAGATAGATAAATATTATATATTACATATATTATTCATAATATTATTCAGCCATAATAAAGAAGGAAATCTTGCCATTTGTGACAACATGGATGGACCTTGAGGATATTATACTAAGTGAAAAAAAAGTCAACAGTAATGCAAATACTATATGATCTCATTTATGTGGAATCTAAAAAAGCCAAACTTATAGAAACAGAAAGTAAAATGGTGGTTTCTAGGCATGGGAGTGGGGTGGTGGTGTCTCCAGAGGAAGGGAGGTGCAGGGAATGAGGAGTTGTTAGTCAAAGGGTACAAACTTCCAGTTATAAGATGAATAAGTTCTGGATCTATAATGTACAGCATGATGACTACAATAAATAACATTCATTATATACTTGAAAGTTGACAAGTAAGTAAATCTTCAATGTTCTCATCACTTGCATACACACACACACAATATACACATATATCAAACCATCATATTGTATACTTTAAATGTATACAGTAGTATATGTCAATTATGTCTCAGTAAAGATGGGGGAAAGTTAATTCAGTACTAACATATTACTGTGTTTGAAGAACACACTAAAGTTATTTCACCAAAAATGAGATTGACAGATGTACCTTTGGTATGTTGTGATAGACTCAATCATTTGCCTTTCTATCAAGAATATCCAGATATTTTGAAAGTGCTTGGTTCAAAAGTATTTTGGTTATTACATAATCTGATGGTGATTAAAGAAAAACAAGAGATAAGGGATTTTAAAAGATAATTTACATTAACTCTGGAAAGGTTTAATTTCTTTTTTTAAAAATTTTATTTATTTGTTTGACAAAGAGAAAGAGATCACAAGTAGGCAGAGAGGGAGGCAGAGGGAGAGGGGGAAGCAGGCTCCCTGCTGAGCAGAGAACCCAATGTGGGGCTCAATCCCAGGACCCTGAGATCATGACCTGAGCTGAAGGCAGAGGCTTAACCCACTGACCCACCCAGGTGCCCCCCTGGAAAGGTTTAAATACTGGCAAATGCTTGTTCTTTCAAGGTTACTCCTCCCTGCTCAGTGTGGTCTTCAGACCAACAGCAGCATTGGCATTGCCTGGAAGCTTGTTAGAACTGGAGATTCTCTGCCCAACCCTGGACATACTAAATAGAAATTTGTAAGTTCATGAGAGGACCAGGTGGTCACTATGCACATTAAAGTCTCAGAAGCACGGATCTGTTCTAAACCTTTGCTTTTCCAGCTCTCAAATGCATGAATACCCTGTACGAGTAAGTAGTAGACCTAGTTGAGAAGCATTACTTCCAGAGAGTGCTCAAACTGAGACAGAACTCATTTTATTTTCATACTGGAGTGAGAGGAAAGAAAAAATTTGAAACAGAAAAACTCAATAAACATAGAAATCTCAGCTTCAGGTTATAATCTGCCAAAATTTTCAAGATTGCAAGAAATTAGATACGTTATTACGACAGGCTCATGGAAAGAAAGCAGCATTGTATACCCTCCTGTGCCCACCCATGAAGCTAACCCACTTCAGCAAATTCACTTTCTGGTTGCTGCAGTGCCATGTGGGTGTTTGGAACTCTTCCACTCTGGGTCAGTTTTGGCAATATTCTACAAGGTAAACATGGACATGCTCTATGAGCCCAGCCAGCAACTGTACTTCTAGATAACAACTCTAGACATCTTTTTATATTAGTACATAAAAGCTTGCTCATTGCTGCATTGGTTCTAATCATCGTCATCATCATCATCACCATCATCATTAGATACAATATATGAATGAAGCTTGTATATTGACAGGGATAATTTTCAAAAACATAAACAGTTTGAAGCAAAATATATAAAATGTGAAATTATTCACATCCAGTTTAAAAACCCGTGAAACAATATAAAGTGCATGAATGCCTACAGACGTAAATATAAAACCACTCATGGGAATGATGAATATAAAAACATAAATATATATGTATGTATGTATATTTTTACCATTATGTTAAAAATCTTTTACAAGGAAAAAAAAAGATGATTTGGAGAGGAAGAAGGTGATTTCTGACTGGAAAAAAGAAAACACATAGCAACAACAACAAAACAAAATTAAAATAACTATTCATAGAATTACTTTATTTAAGAAGTTATGGTTTTTAAAGAAATGAAACTCCTCAGAGTTATTTTTTAACCTAACAATAATTACTTTTTCAGCTGGAGGATGATCAAATTACCTCCTAGTCCTTGCCCCATGGTCTCATTTACTCTGCAATTTGTATGAAAATCAGTACTAAAACTTGGACATTTCTGTGAGTCCAAAATGGCACTGGTGGTCCAGAACTACTGAATTTAACCAAAGTCAGAGTCTTCTTTTTGGTCCATGTTGTATGAAGCAAATTCACCTTAGAATGTATTTTCATGAGGAAATAGATTTCTTGCAGGCTGGTAGCATGAACCTTTGAATTGTAGTTCAGACAATTTTGAGTTGTCTGATATTGAATGACGTACTTGACCTCACTGAGTCTAGGTGGAAACAACAGTTCATAGTGTTGATATTAGTATGACATCACATATAAAATACTCAGCACTGTATTTAGCTCATAGTAAAGGTTCTATATATAATGGCTAATAGCAATAACCATGGTGGTAATAAAACCATGGCCAGCCTAAACTGTGTGTTTTTACATTCAGGACTGTGGTATCTCAGGAGATACATAATCTATTTTGCAAGGTAAATGAGCAAATTACCAAAATAAAACACTGCATTGATCTGGATTTTGTTAAGATGCAAAGATGTGCCCAAGAAAACTACTAGCTCTTTCCAATTCACTCCTTCTTTTACTTTATCTTTTCTTCTTGTTCTATCCTGAGTGCAAATTCACTTGGATTCTAATAAAATTTGCCTGACTGACCTGTGATTAGTATATGGACCAGTAGATGAAAAATGCAAATACTAAGGCAAGAGTTTTAAATTTTTTTGATGTTTTCTTGAAATAAAATTTTAAAAGCTTGGACTCAGATTGCTTTTTTTTTTTAACATGAGTTATGAGTCTCCAGACATAAAGCAGGAAGAGACAACCTAAGGTTTTACCCTGGGACACATTGTGTTGGGTGTGACGTTTTAAATAAGAAATGTAGGAGGTCATGACCAATACCTATCCCCCCCGCACTCCTGCTCTACACATAGCTCTTTTCAGTGACCATGGCATATCCTTGGCCTGAGGCAGCCCTTTGGCAAACAATGGAACTGTGAATATGAACAGAGTTGGAAAACCAAGGGCAGGATCATCATGCTCACTGACCTAGAACTTCTGTGTATAAGGCTTGGGGTGGGACTTTCCCTCTATTTCCTCTTTACCTGTTCTTCATTGATCAACGGCCACATATTATGCTATCCCCCATCAGCTCTCCTGCCTCACCTCCTAATGGTAGTTTTGCCTCTGAAAAGAATGAGTTAGGCCTTTCCTATCCTTTCCTCAGAATAGAAAGAAGCCCTAGGGATGATAATATAATATAATATCTCAGGACTTCACTTTGAAAAAATAAATCAAAGCATTCCCTTTCCAGAAAACTAAGTGAGTTTTGGAAACTGCAAAAGACAACAATGTTAGAAGATCAAAAGCTAATCTCTACACCCAAGTCCTGATGATTACAAGGCCCCAATCGACATGCAGCTAAAAGCATTTGTGAAGCTTCTGTAACCCGAGGTTGTTAGGCAGCTCAGATATACAAGAACAATATGTGCTTGGGAGGACAGGGGGCTTCTGGCCAAGAGAAAGCACTTGTGACATTGACTCCCCTCTCCTGTATTTTGAAAAAAGAGGTCCGAAAATGAAGGGCTCCTTCATTTGCAAAGCTGTCCTAAATTGTGGCTAATTGATGTTTTCTTAAGAAAATAACCACAGAGAAAGATCAAATCCCCCCACTACAAAGTTGGACATGGCTCACAGAACTAGGAGGGAAGCGAAAGTGAATACCAGTTGGAGTCCCAAAGCCAAAGGCTCCTCACTTGCGTTAGCAAATTTAATAGTGGGTGGAGCAGGGGAGAAGGAAGAGACAGTGAGGATGTGGGTGGGAGAAGGGATGAACCCTTGTTAGTTCTAATCCCGAGATTGGTTTTAGGAGGTGACTTATTTTAGGACTGAGGAAGAAAGGTGGGAAAAGAGAACTGTGCTTGGGGGCAGAGGAATATGAAACACAGACATAGAGATATTTATTAAGAAATTAATGAATTCCCATATTGGGAAACATTCTGTCCATTTTCATTCTTCTAAAAAAAAAAAAAGTAAGCAGTTGCCAAGGATAAAGTGTCAAGCAGATTTCCTATAAAGAGCTTTTCTAATAAATTATGTACTTGGTAAGAGGAATTGCATTTTACATGCTATGGCCTTACTTCACAGTTTTACAGATTTCTTTAATCCTGACTATATTTTCCCTGGTTTTATATGAGCTGCTGACACTGGGTACGAGTGGTGGCTGGTGAAATTGTACTTTTTCCAGGGTTTTAAATCTAGGAATGGTAGCTGGAGAGGGGGGTAATGGAACTACAAAATGGCTGTGGCCACAGCTTTTATGATTCCAAGGAAAAATGAACATGTCTTATAATATTCAAAGTTTCCTTTTTTCATAGAATGATCTCATCCAGAAGTGTGTTATCACTTTGAATTTTCAGAATAAATGGAAGCAAATTATGATTATCTGAAAATTCAGGAGAGACTAGTAAAGTGAGTTTGAAGAAGCCCCTTCAACATACATTAAGCATTCTTTGATTAAAGCCATCAGTATTCCCTACGCAGTGCCAGACCTTTCCTAAGATTTCTTGGAAAACTTTTGGATGTCATTCCTGAATTCTAAAATATTTAATAATGGAATATGAAATGAAATGATTTCTAGGTTAGAAATACTAAATATGATGCTTCAGTTAGAGGAAGGCACATATGGAAAAGCACAGAAGTTAAATCCACTGCACCTTCATGGCGGTTTAGGACTATTTTCCCAGCAAGGGCTAAATGGTCAACAGGAAGCAAGAACAAATATGAGCACCTCAGGCTCAGGACCAAGCCTGGGTACTTTACTGGGCTATAGACCAATATAAGCTGAGGGATCAATTGCCAATCCTGATGGCTTCTATGACAGCTAAGTATTTAAATCAAAACCCCACATTTAGTACGTGTGAATGTGCCAAATTTTTTTGTGGAAAATTTTAAGCACTTGCTTCCCTAACTACACCTCCAGCCTATTTTCCCTGGGACCATGGAAGGCCAGCAGAATAGAGGCACAAGACCTCAAATCCAAGTTCATCTCTGCCCTCAATAGATGTGTGATTTTGAACAAGTCATTTCCCTTCGATCCTTCTTTGCCATGTCTGTGAAAGAAGAGAATTGCCATGTATGCCTCCTAAGTTCCTTCTAATTCTGAAGTTACATGGCCGAACATCATGTGTTTATTTTGAATTTCAGATCAATATAGTTCCATCTTCCCTAGGAATTAAGGTTAAAGAGTCCTTGGAAATTAAAAACTTATAAAGTACTTGAGAAATAGTTGTACTCAAATCCCCTCATCCTACTCGTAAAGAAACTGACCACTTGTGTTTGTTGGCTTTACTCCCAGATGCCAGTGAAAATATTTGGTTATTTCAAGTAAGTGCAGCAATGAAGCTCCTTTTGAATCTGAAAAATCCAGCTTCATGTTCTCTCGTATAAGAATAATGTCATTTCACTGTCAGAAAAAAATATAATTTCAAATTATAGTAGAAATGAAATATCCATCTAAAATGAAGATGGGGTTTTCAGCATCATAAAATTAAATATCCCTACATCTATCCCAAAGGTGAATCTTGGAAAACAGCTACATAGTGTCTCAGCTATGAGGCTTATCTATGGCACAGTCCTGGGTCTGGACCCAGTTGCTGGAGCCATGTCTGATAAGGAACGCCTGGAGTGAAAAAACAAGAATTCCTGAACTTTTCCAAAAGTTTAAGGTGAACTCTGGCTCTCAAAACCAGGAGATGTAGGGACAGAACGAAGAATACAAAACAAATGGGAAAAAAAACAAAAAGTGTAAGATCATTCCTAGAAGGAGCAAAGGGCCCAGACTCCTTTTTATCAGGAGCCAACCCAAAGGGTTATGTGTAGATCAGCTTCAAAATTCAAGGTCAAGGCAGGCAAGAGTGATGATGGTTGAGGGCTGTCCCCCTAAACCATTCATTTGTTTTTATTATCATGCTTTTAGAAATTAACTGCCATAACTAGAACCATTTTATGAGATTGTCTTTTAAATCTTCTGGTGTCAGATAAGTTTGCAGATGCCTGTGCCTTGTCTCACTAGCTGAAATATTAGCTCTTTGAGAATCTTATTAATTACTGTATTCCCACAGATAGGGTCCTGTTATAAAGTAGGTGCTCTGTAAATGTTTGGTTCATTCCACAGCTATCAAACATTCTGTTTGGTTGAAAGTTATATCATCAGGCATTTTATTATATTATTAATGAACATTATTTCACAAAGTATGAATTTCGTATATTTTTCTAAGAGTTGATAAGTTTCTATAAGAGTATTATGGTGACTTGACAGTTCCAGAGATCTCCGGGTATGAAACATGGTATAATCTAAACTTATCTGCATTTATGTATTTAAGAGTTGACTTAAAAATATTGGGTGTTCTGATGAACAGGAAAACTTTCTATCTTTTTTCATTACCATAATTTTGTGAAATTTATGGTTCATTTATTTGAATGGCCTTCTAAATTTTACTTACATGGCTAACATATATAGCCCACTCCACACACACAAGACGACTATTTCACTTATATCCTTAAACTTCTTCTTTGAATAATTAGGCAAAGAAAAGACTCATTCTGGACTAACAAATTCTTTTACTATTCATGATGTAGAGGATCTTAGAGCAGTTGCTTATCCTACTCAAGGCCCTCTGAATAGTATCTATCTGTTTAAAAGAGAAAGATGTATTTTTTTAAAATGTAATTTAATTTTTTCAGTGTTCTAAGATTCATGGTCCATGCACCACACCCAGTGCTCCATGCAATATGTATTCTTTTTTATTTCAGTAGGATCATTCTTCCATTTACCCATTTACTCATTCTTCAAAAATTCTTTATTCAGTATCTACTATATTGCAGATATAAAGGAATGAATGAGGCATACAGAAAGAAGCTAGAAAATGAATCCTCTGATTTCAAGGCATTTACATTCTAGGGATTAGACAGATAGATAAAGACATTATCGTATTTTCCTCAGTATCCTCAACTTGATATCACTGTTGATACAAGCCTGAGTGCTAGTTGGCACTTAGAATCATTCACTACTTGAGTGAATTAGTAAACGTAATTATGAGAGTTGGAAATAGTAGGCACATATTTGGGCAATGAGCCACTATGGGATACATTTTGAGATCTGAAGGAGGCATCTTTTAGATAAAATAAAATCACACTGATTCATGTGTTTATGAAATATGGAGTTTGTTTCCTCAAGAATGGTTTCCTATTCATGAAGAATCAGTCCATGGTAGATGTAGATGGAAATCCCTAGCATCTGAAATTAATATAGGAGAGGTTGACCAAGCAGATCCATTTCCAAGAGGAGTCCTCATATACATGTGCCAGAGCAGAATCCTGGGTGGGTGGGGAGATCATGGTGTTTACCCAGCTGGCCATCATCCAGTCATTTAACTATGTGCTGACCATGTCCTGTGCTCTCTTTATAGCACAGAAGGTGGTTGATGTTTCCTGTATTCCCTGTCCTTAGCACATAGGATCACATTGATACAGAAGAGGGGCTCAGGGCATGAGTAGCTGCCTTTCAACCATCCAAACTCTCCATCTACCCTGTATAGACCTTCCCTGGGGTGACTTCTCCAGTCTGTTCTTATGTGAGAGCATAAAAGAAAACCAGGCTTTGCCGAGGGTAGCAGCAATCCCCGAAATGGTGGTGCAGTCTGCTAATTCTGTAACAGTACCTGTTTTGCAGGGAAGGTGGTGAGACATTGACAACCTGCTAATATAATGCAGTGTAGGGTTCAGGAAGCCCTGCCTTCCCCCAAGTTTTTCCTAACAGAAGAACAGAAGGACCAGGTGACAGCAGAGGTAGAAATCAAGCTGCTGAGCCAGCACCAAGTCCAAGCAAAGGGGATTCTCCTGCTTATTTAGGCTTTAAAACATTCCTGAGTTGAATGTAACCCAGTTAATCTTTCCATCAGGCTCAGTTCTGCACTTCAAGATAAAAGTGTCACTCATAAGTCAGCAGGCACTGGTATCTGGCAAGAAGCCAGAAAATACTTCTGCAAAATGCTGGTTCCAAGAATTGCCATCTACCCATCGCCTCCACTTTATAACCCAAGAATTGGAAGTTTAAATAATTCATAACTGAACCAAATATGATTCATTCAGAGGCTTTACCATGCCTTTGACTTGATAATGGAGTAGTCGTGGAGAGAGAGAGAGATCACGAAAATTAGCATTTCATTGGAATAAACATACCCTCATTCTGTATCATGACAGCAAAGACTATACTACTCTCAAGAAACAAAACCAGAACTGTGAGGCCACAGCAATCCCTGGCGATGACATGCCCCTGCCCTCAGCAACTCCAGGTTGCTAAGGCTTCATATTTTTAGTGGGTCCTCTTCTCTAACTCAGTGTCCCATGAGATGTCCATCATTGGAGCAATCATCGACGACCTCTTTACCTCAGGGAGCTGGACTGGCAGAGGCCACGTAACTGTTTATTTTAAAATGTGATTTGATACAGATGTCATCAAACAATGATTTCTCCATTTCCATTGTTCTTCTGAATAAATTTTCTTTATTTTATTTTATTCTTCTTCTTATAAATTTTAAATCTACGTCTTGTTGTGAATATTTTTACCTTGCTTAGTTCACTGCATAGTGTATGTCAGGCATTGACTATTATCTCTACATCTATCTGTCTGTCTGATTATCTATCTATCTCTCTATCTATCTATCTACTATTTCATGATCTATCTATCTACCTATCTATCATCTCCATCTGTTCAAAGGACCTCTGAATAATTTTTACAGGTGAGAAAATTGAATGTCACAAAGGTAAACTTGTCTAGGATTATAAAAGTAGTTGGTACCAGAGCTAAGTTATGAGTCTGCAATCATGAGCTGGTCTTTTTTTTTTCTAACTACATTGCTTTCCTTTTTCTCATGACACAAACTAAAGGAAAAATGACACCTCAACTCCTGTGGCCTGCAGAAAGAACACAGAAAGAAACACAGTAAAAACCTAGGAGAAATATTCAGAACAAGAAAATCTCAAGAGAAATTTGGCCTAATGTACAACTTTGAGTGAACATGGCTCACCAAGTGCAGCAAATCTGCTTCTGAACCATTATGGTGGATTTAGGTGTGTTTCCAAACTGGGTTAGTAGGGACCTAAACTCCAAGTGTCTTCTTAAAGGTATATATTTTAGAAATAGCCTCTAATTATTTACCTAATCTTGTGGAGTTTTTACAAAGATGTGCCTAGGATCCATCTCTGCTTTTATCAAATTCCTTTTGCTTGGACAAATCTCCTAACTAGTTTTCCCGAACTAATTTTATTCCTTTGCAAACTGCCTGCAACACTAACACGAAAGGTGATTTTTTAAAACATGCATCATACCGTGCAATGGCTCAGTTTGGAAAACCTGAAGGAAAATTACCAAACTCCTTAGTATAACATACTCAGCAGCCATGCTGAGCCTTGTGATGCCACAGACCTTCAAGATGGCGTGCTTTCCCACTAGTGTTCCCTCTACCTGCATACCTTCCCCTCGCCATCTGCCTCAGCTTGCATCATGCTTCCTCAGGAATCCCCAAATGTTTTAAAAAATGGTGATTGATATCCATCTGTAACACCACTTTCCATCCTGGGGATTCTACTTTCCAAGGGGGCATTGTTTGAGGGGTTAGGGAAGCATTTCTCATGGAATAGTTGATGGAACTGGGGAGATTAAACAGGAAAAAATGAAAATTGAAGACAACAGGAGTGACAGAGAAATACCATGGGAAGAAGCAGGCTACTGACGAGGTTTGTTGAGTATGGCCCAGGAGTCAGAACGAGGATCTGTGGCTGGAAGTAGTACAAGTCAGATTTAACATATTTTTAGAAAAGTCTTTTTGAGATTAAAGATTTATAGCAGAGCGGCTCTTGGGTGACTCAGTTGGTTAGGCTCAGATCATGATCCCAGGGTCCTGGGATCCAGGTCTGCATCTGGCTCTCTGCTCAGCAGGGAGTCCGCTTCTCCCTTTGCCCCTCTTTAATTCTTGCATGCTCTCTCTCTCTCTCTCTCTCTCGCTCGCTCTCAAATAAATAAATAAAATCTAAAAAAAAAAAAACAACAAGATTTACAACATAATGACTAATAGTGCTCTAGAAAGCTCTGGGCTCCAGGTTTCAAGAGAAGGCTAGATGATGCCATAGAAGAGATTACTACGGGGGTTAGGAGAACAAATGACTAATTTTTCTCACAGACGTTGACAATCAGGGATGACGAAAAGAAATGAGACAGCTAACCCATTGGAGCCTATAAACTCCTATTAACTCCTACACGTACAGAGCCACTAATGGATTTAACCATAGCACAGAGCACATAAGCCCTGAGGATATTACTTTCTTATACAATCTTATAACTGTTTAAGGAATATATATTATTAACAAGAATTCCATGACCTCTACTCTCCAATATTTGTGGGTAAGGAATTTACAAGCAACATTATTGGGGACATGCATGAATATGTGGGACTATGGACACATTCAAGAGAGAAATGTTTTTATGTAAGAGCATATTTTAATGTTGGCATATAAATATGTGTATAATTTACCCTCTGGTACTCAGCATGGGTATTGTTACATTCATTCAGGCTAGAACACAGTGATGGTGCAAAACTGTTTAATGCTACCTTCTAAAAAAGCAGCTTGTATACTTCAGTGTCATAATGTATTCCTGTGCCCAGTTTACTGGTGAGATACACTATAAGTAATATATTATTAATGTAGGTAAAGGCTGAAAGGTGTGAATGATGTAATTTTAGAACACTAGAAATCAGATACAAGATCATCCCCCAAATAATGTCATTCACACTCACTTACTTACAGTGTTTCTTTTTTTTTTTTTAAGATTGTATTTATTTATTTGACAGAGAGAGATCACAAGTAGGCAGAGATACAGGCAGACAGAGAGGGGGAAGCAAGCTCCCCGCTGAGCAGAGAGCCCAATGCAGGGCTCGATCCCAGGACCCCGGGACCACGACCCGAGCCATAGGCAGAGGCTTTAACCCACTGAGCCACCCAGGCGCCCCTGTTACGGTATGTTTTCTTAAAGAAACAGAACTGGGTGGAGTTTTAGTTAGCATTCAGGAAACTACACATAATCTCTGGTACATCCCCTGGAAGTGTACTATCCACATCTTCTGTTACGTGTTTTATCCTGAAACGTTATGTTTTCATAGCCTTTGAACTTCACATGATGGACAGAGGAGCACATGCTGAAATATACTTTTAAGGTAAATCTTTCCATTCTCAATTTCATAAGATGGTAGCTAAATAGAAACACATAATGTACATCAAAAAGACAAAAATGATGTACTGACTTTTAGAAGATACTATAAAACTCCTAACATTGTGAAACATGTACACACCTCAGTAACTCAACTATACCAATTGTCCAGAAAGTTAGAACTTCCGATGTAATGACAACTTATTGTCAAATTTCCACAGGAAACAGGAAGATGATTATATGTTTGCTGGTAGTATTGTTAGGTTATGTAATGTCTTTGTTCATTCAGTTGACAACTATATTATAAGGGCTAGTATTCTTCTGCATAAAAACAAAAGATAAGCACTACTCTCTAAGAAAGCAAGAGACAGTGTTGTGTAAGATGGTGCCAAGGAAACAAATAGGGACTAGATCAGATAAAATCTTGAAAGCCATTTTATAATTTATCTTTCTCCTAGAATCATTCTAAAGACACTGAAAGTTGTGCCTGGGTGGCTCAGTTGGTTAAAGCCTCTGCCTTTGGCTCAGGTCATGATCTCAGGGTTCTGGGATCGAGCCCCGCATCAGGCTTTCTGCTCAGTGGGGAGCCTGCTTCCCCCACCCCCCATGCCTGCCTCTCTGCCTACTTGTAATCTCTCTCTGTCAAATAAATAGATAGATGGATGGATGGATGGATGGATGGATGGATGGATAGATAGATAGATAGATAGATAGATAGATAGATAGATAGATAAAATCTTTAAAAAAAAGACACTGAAATATTTTAAGCAAGGTTTAACATGATAAAATTTTATTTTCAAAAATATACTGTGGAAGTATTTAAGAGTATATGTGGGTTATTAGTTTAGGAAACTTTTACAGAAGTCCAAGAAACAGATACTAGAATAGGGTGGTGAAAATAGAGAAATATGAGTGAAATCAAAATACGCATAGAAGATAAGACTAAAAGTCCCTAGTAGGGTATGAGTGAAGGATCAAAGAGAGGGAGGCTTAAGGATTACTCTAAGTTTCTGGTTTGCACAACTGTGGGGGGAATGCAAATGAAGGAGATGGAGAACAGAAGGAAAGGATCAGTTTTAGAGAAAAAGATAATGGGTTGAGTTTCAGATATATGGAGCTTAGGATGTATTTAAGGCATTCAAGAAGAGATGTAAAATAGTTATTAAAATATGTTGTGGAGCTCAAAGGAGAGTTCTGAGTTGGAGATAAGTATCAAGTTCCACTGTTCTGTTTGTCTATCCTTACCCTGGTCTCACTCTGTTCTGATGTCTGTAACTTTCCAGTAAGTCCTGACATCAGATATAAATATCTCAATGTTGGTCGCCTTTTAAAAAAATACATTTTGAATGTTCTAAATCCTTTTCATATTTATAGGAATTTTAGAATCACCTTTTCAATGTCTTCAAATAAAGAAAATCTTGCTGGGATTTTGGTTAGGATTACACTGAATGTATAGTTCATCTAGAGGAAAATTTACATCTTTTAAAATTATTATTATGTTCAGTTAGACACCATATAATACATCATTAGTTTTTGATGTAGTGTTCAGTGATTCATTAGTTGCATATAACACCCAGCGCTCATCACAACATGTGCCCTCCTTAATACCCATCACCAGACTACCCCAGCTTCCCACTCTCTTCCCCTTTGAAACCCTCAGTTTGTTTCCTAGAGTCCAAAGTCTTTCATGGTTTGTCTCCCTCTCTGATTTCACCCCCTTCAGTTTTCCCTCCCTACGGTATTCTGTGCTATTCTTTAAGTTCCACATATGAATGAAACCATATAATTGTCTTTCTCTGCTTGACTTATTTCATTTCATTTCATCCATGTGGATGTGAATGGTGGGTATGCATCCTTTCTGATGGCTGAATAATATTCCATTGTATGTATGTACCACATCTTTATCCATTTGTCTGTGGAAGAGCATCTCAGCTCCTTCCACAGTTTACATCTTAACAAAAGTGAATCTTCCAGTTCAGTTTAATGTTATATCTTGTCATTTATTTAGGTCTTCTTTTGGCAATGATTTGTAGTTTTCAGTGTAGAGACTGTACATAGTTTGTTAAATGTATACCTAAGTATTGCATGTTTTTGATACTATTATAAGTGGTATTTTTAAATTTTCACTTCCCAATTATTTTTCTAGTATACAGAAATAAAACTATTTTTATATGTTGACATGTATTCTGAGATCTTGTTTATTTGTTTTAGTAGGGGTTGTTTGGTTGATTCTTTAAAATCTTTTAAATGCACAATCATATTTTCTGTGAAAGAAATAGAGTTTTACTTTTTACTTTCCCTCATATTTGCCTTTTATTTTTCTCTCTTGACTTAATTACACTAGCTAAGGTCTCCAGTAAAGTTCCGAGTAGACAGAGTAGATCAGAGACACCCTTACCTCACACCTGGTTTTAGGAAAAAATCATTCAGTGTTTCACAATTAAACACGATGTTAGCTATAGGTTTTCACAGATTTCTTAAGCAAGATCCCAATTCCAAATATTGCCGTGTTTGGAGCATGGGCTTCAACATCTGAATTTTGGGATGACACAGTTCAGTCCATAGCAATTTGTTTGTTTAGCTTTTCTCATTTCTGGTCCTTTGTTCTACAAATTCCAGCTGCCTCAGTCTCTCCAAGTTCTTTGACTTTACCTTTCATCTCAGCGAGACCACCACGCTGTGTGCACCATGTTCGTGTACCAACTGGATAATCATGGATGAACCACAGTATGGCATTTCCTTTGTTGTGTATTGTCTGAAACAGTCATTTCATATACTTTGAACAGTTTTTTATAGTGTTTATAGCAAGAGTTCACATCTAGTTATTTTAATAGGGCTGAAATAGAAAACTAAACTATGGATTTTTATAGGTAGGGGATTAAATAAACCAATGGAACCAATGAATTTAATGGTATGTGCAAAATTTAGGTAGAGTAGAAGACAGAAAGAATGTGTGAATTCATGATTTTGGAGATGGTGCAGCTATTAGTGGTGACACAGAGTCATGATGTGATGGGGGCAATTTCCTCTCCATCTTCACCTGACAGCCAAATGGTAAGAAAAAAGAAAAAAAAATCAGTCACCTAATTGGTACTATTGTGCATACGTATTTACATACTCACTAAGCATTATGTACATTCAATTATTTACACATTTTTCCAGCAAACATTCCCTGGATATCACTTAGGATTAAGACAAAGATGTATAAAAATTCAGATAAAGTTCAGCCTGCGGCTAGGATGAGAGCCTAGGGAGGAAATTAATCTTAGGAGAAGACATCAAAACTAAGCAGAGTAGAACTTTGGGAGTGAAAGTAAGATGTCCTAGTTAATGCAGTTGATGATTTTTAAAAGAAATATTCTAGATACAAATACTTTACTATTTTATAAACTTTTATATCCTTAAGCAGTCATCAAATTGCATCCTATTGAGGAAAATAAACCAGTCCATCCATCTATTTCTCTGTCAATGCCTCATAAAATAGCTGGTTTATGTCTCAGACATAAGACAAAACAAAAGTCCATGGAGTATTTTCCTTCCCAAAGTGTTCCAGAAATTTACAAGTTATGTTCCTTGGAATTGCCTCTCATATTATCAAAGGATTGCAGTTAACCAAGCATAAGCCAGAAAGGTGATATTACTTAGTGAGTCAGATGGAATGGATTCCAATCCTGGCTCTGTTTTCTGAATAGCTCAGTAACCTTGGGCAAGATGCTAACTAAGGGAAAGAAATAGGATACAGATTCAAGAGATATGGAAGGAAATGGAAAGGAATAGTGGTTGTCTGGCTATATAGAAAGAAGAGTCAAAAGTGATTTCTTGTTTCCATTCGAAGGAAAGAAGAGAATACTGGCACCATAAATAGACATAGAAGAAGGAGGTCTGAAGGAAAGTAAGATCAATTTGAAGAAATTGAACTCCAGGTGGGACTCAATGTTGAGCTTCTAGGTGGAGTTCTCTAGTAGAAATTAAATGGCTTGACATTAAATATTGGAGCTCAAAATAAAGCCATTCATACATTTTATTTAACCAACAATAGTTAAATACTTATTTGTCTACAGTTACTGTGCTAGTTGTTAGAGATTCAGAAATAAAAGACTTACTAACTGCTCCAAAGGTACTCACCTCAGTAGAACAGTTAGGCTAGGATTAAGACAGTTAGATTAGGCAGTCCTAAGTACCCAGTTATTGGAGCTAAGGCAGAGGTTGGGGGCACAGTGCTGTGGACATGCCCATCTAGGAAGCAAGTTGTGAGTAATCAGAGAAGGCTTCCAGAGAAACTGAGCTAAGTCTTAAAGGAAGAGTAGGAGTTTGTCAGAGAAGTTGAGGAAGGCCTTGCATGCCGTGGAGACAGGGTGTGTCAAAGTATAGAATGTTCACAAGTAGGATAGATTCCAAAAACGTCAAAGAGTACATTCATAATTTCCAGTAACACTACATTTCTCATTTTATTCCTACATCATTGTCTATTCCTTCTTATTATCCTTTATTATCTTCTTCTCTGGTCAGCTCCTAAATGATAGCACTCTTTCCCGCGCTGCTTCTCTCTTCTGCCTATATTCTCTCCCTAAAGGATCACGTCTATGGCTTCATATGTCATTTTCATGCCAATGACTCTTCTCTGAGCTCTAGACTCTTATAATCCATTGGCATGTCTACCCTACAATACTCACCCAGAAATCAACACACACACACACACACACACACACACACACAATTTCCATATTCTTTCCCAAACCTTCTCCACATACACTCTTCTACATAAACAACAACATCATCCACAGATTATTAAGCCAAAAACTTAGGAGGTATCCATTATTCCTCCATTTCCCTCAGCTCCAACATCAGCTCAATCAGTGAATACTCAGCTTTATCTCTGAACTGTCTCAAAAGTAATCTGACATTCTCCATTTTCATTACTATTTCTCTAGTCCTAGCTACCAACCTCTCTCACTTGGACTATTGCAACAGCTTCCAAAATAATTCCTTATTTTTGTGTTCACATGTAATCATTTTCCTATTTAACCGTGACCTTTGATAGGGGAGTTTAAGAGGCAGTGGGACAACTAGACCATAAGGCATTTAGACATGAGTAATGAAGACTTTTTATATGCTCATTAATTCATTTCTTCAATCACTCAATTTGAGAGAAACTAAGGTATTCTTTAAGAAATATGTCAAAGTTATAGTAAAAAGGGAAAAATAAATGAGCATGCAAGAGGATCATATATGGAAATAAAAATCTAAGGCTTTGAAGAGAAGCAGTATAGCACAGAAGTTGGGAAGATAATAATCTGGAACTAGATTATTTTGTTCATATTCTAGCAATATGACATTGGAAAAGTCTTAAACTTGCTGAGTCTCCATTTTATCATAAGTTAAATTGAAATGACATGTGGTAGCTGTGGAGAGTGAATAAGCTTAATGCATAAAGGGCTTAGAACAGAGCCTGGTACAAAGGAAGTACCCACCAAATTTTTGACATTCTTAAAAATTAATCAGTGGATATACAAAAGTGTTTTGAGGTAGGAAAAAAAGTAGACTTTCAATCTCCTTTGTCAAATGAAAGTCATGGTCATTTATAAGGAGTTAAATAGAGGTCTTAGAGATTGGATAATAATGATATTCATTACCCTTTATTGATATGTAAGGCAGAATGCCAAGTACATTACATATATTTATTTTTATCCTTCCAACAACCCTGTGAAGTCGATACCAACATTATTCCCACTTGTAGATGGTGAAATTAAGGTTTAAGGAGATAAAATAATTCACCCAGGTTCACACAGATAGTAATTCAGGATTTGAATTAAGTCCACCAAATTTCATGCTCTAAACTGCTGCACTATCTTGCCTGTCAATTCCCTACTCTGCAGATTTGAACAGAAATGTCCCCAATAATATTAAAATTGCTGCCCTTTCAATAAAATCAGAATAGAACAATATTTTTATATTGCATAAGTTGATCCTCCCTCTTTACTGAAACATACACCATACAACTAATAAAATAAAACAATCTGACTGTCCTCCAGAATTCCTTTGTAATCTGATTTAGTCCTCCATTGAGAAGAAACTGAAATTTCACAGAACATAAGGCAACAGTATCCATTATCTTGAACTGGTACAGTTCTGGTGGCTCAGAGAGAAATGTGTCCAGGGACAATGATTCCAAGAAGATATCAGTAGTTAACATTTTTATAGGGAATTCTAAAATCAAAACTATGTTTTCAAAAGTTTCTTTTATCCTTAATGCGTATTCTAAATATTTGCTCATAGGCTTCTGTGTAATAGACCAATCATGTCTTTGCACACAATACATAAAAATAACCCTACACTGACCTGGAGGGTCTGGGCCTGGCAAGTGATAAATCTGTTAGCCCCAATTTGGAGAGCAAAGTATTTTCTAGAGGTCACAGCACTAGCCATTCACACAGTCCTACAAATGCTTTCAGAGGTGCCTCCTAGTAAAATCATGACCGGAGCTTTGATGTCGGGGTCTCTTTCTTTTTGTAACATGTCCGAATACCTAGGATTAGGAGGCATGCAGAAGTCAGAGCAAAATTAAACAAACACTGGAGAGTGACCAGCTACGGTGGCTTCTAGTCCTGAGGTCATGTGTTTGCCTCCTTACTTGCAGATCAAGGTGAAAAGTGCACCCTGAGCTCCAGCCAAATATGGTATATAAACAAACATGAAAGAAGGGTTAACTCTCTTCCCTGAGACTAATGGGGACCCCAAAAATCAATAGCTGATTTGTGACAATGAGACTAAGTCAATATTGGAACAAAAGATACTAGCTATACCCAACTCACCCTTAATCTCAGGTAAACTTGTAGTAAATTCAACATTATTCATTTCCCTGGCTGCAATTCTCCCTGCCTCGGAAGAAGCAGTGATGTAGGAGGTACACACAAAAGCCACTACTTGTTTCTTCTAATCAGAGCCCTTTCTTCTCCAACTCATGACAGATTGCAGTTTGCAGACCTTTTTTGGTCCTAACTCTAGGTCAGCCAGCAAGAGCTCTGTGTGGAGAGAGAGAGAGCAGCTGATGAGCTACCCACTGTTCTGCCTGTGTCCTGCATTCCTAACACAGGCAGAGAACTATTAAGAGCAGGCTCCCCCTCAAGGGAAAAGGCTGCTGATGCTGAACTGTCACATGGATGGTCCCCTTCATCCAGAAGCTAGCAACTCCAAGAGACATGTGAGACAACACATGTAGGTATTAGGAGTAATGCTGTCATAGAATTTCCTAAAGACTTTAATCTGCATCACAGATTCAAGATCCCCATCTCAGAGGCTTTCATGAACTCAAGGTTGGAAGTGGCTAAGTCCCATGGCCCAACGTTTCCACTTCTGAGTTCACATGATGTAAGAGTCTCAGACCAGCCTCTCTAATATACAACTATTGAGATTTTTTTTTGGTTTACTGGCCAACCTATGCACAGAGAATTTTCCAAAGACTACTCAAGGAAAAAGTGAGTTAAACTCTCAGGCATGCGCACCACATTCATCCACATTTTGCAGATGAGAAAACTGCCTGAGAGCATAGGATGAAGAAAAGATGAATCCAACATGCACCCAGGGATTCTGACTCCAGGATTGGCAAGCTTAGCAACTGAGCTCTACTGCTACAAGACCTTAGCATGCTCTTTTATTTCTCTGAACCATGGCTCTCTCATCAATAAAAGGCGTGTTTTAATACACATCTGGCAGTGCTATAATGAGCAGCCGATAGGAAATAGGAAATGTATGTCAGGTATTTAGTAATGGCTTGGAACATAGTGATCAATAAATGGCCAATTTTTCTTTATTGTTTTCTTTGATAAAGGAACAGGAAATGTATGCAGCACTGATTCTCTGGGCTGCTTCTTGGCACTGTTCATTGTCTCATAATTTCCATCTAGATTTTTCTTCAAAACAAGGAGTTTTTTTTTAATTTAAATTTTCACTGACATGCTATTGTCTTTGATCTGGGTGATTCCTTAGGAACATATATCTATATCAATGCTTCATCATTAGGAAGGGGCTCATCTTTCTTCTCTCTTTCTAATGGCTTCAGGTTTCTCACTTAAGTGAGAATCTAGCTTCTAGGGTTTTGATGAAGAATCAAGAGCTAGTAGTCCAGAAAGTCACCTGGGATGGCAGCTTCCTGGATCTGACTGCACTCATGGTGCTGAGTGGAGGGAACATTGACAACGCTCGATGAGAATAAAGAGTGTTCAGAGTTAGAGGTTCTGGTGTCTAAACCTTCCCCCTTGTCTTATATGTCAGCAAATTGTGCCAAGAAGAGGAATGAATTTGCCCAAGAGGTGTAGTGTGTCACTGGAGAGCCTCCTGTATGTTGTGATGTCCAGGACACTAGGGAAAACTCCCCTTATCCTCACAACCAGTAGTAATAAAATATGCATCCATGGAGTGCTTGTTATTTTCAGGCAGTTGACTACACATTGATTCAAAAGCTACTACCCACTCATCAAGGTGCACAAATTTTGTCCCAGTGCTGAATGGCTGATTGATGAAGTCAATATGTGGCTGGGAGCTGAGGCAGAGACTGAATATCACTATCAGAGACTGCCCTTTTGGGATACAAGAATAAATCTGAAGTTTTATCAAAAGTAAGTATTACTGCAAATTTATCTTCAATGTTTTATGTTCAATTTTAAAAAGATTGTACAGCGTAGGGAAAATCATTTCTTAGGACGGTAGTCGATGACTACTCTGGCATTCACTGTACTGTACAATTGCAACAATAAAGAGATGCTCATTTTCAGCCAAGATCAATGGAGGAGCAAGGTAGCTCTGGGTAGGCTTTGCTGAAGTTAATGTTGTTACCAAGCTACTGAGTTTTCCTTTCCCTCAAACTGTAACTGAATGAAGTAAATGGTGATTTCTGCATATCTTCCTTGAATATATGGTCACTGATGCCATCCCATAAACCAAAAGCTTTGAACTTGCTTGAGGAATATGCTTTCATGATGAAGAATGCTTGAAGAGTAGTTTCAGAAACAAGGCTGAGGTTGATGGTCTTACCAGTCATCACACACACTTAAAAAAAAAAAGTTATTTAATCCTTCCAACAACCTTTGGGCTTCTATTATATCTCTTTTTTACCAAGGAGAAATTAAGGGTTAGAAAGATTAAATAACCTATCTAATTAGAAGTTAAATAGGATTTTAACCCAAGCGGTCCCAGGGCTATGTACAGGGCTGAATAATGACCTAAATGAACAGATAGTAACTCTCCATTGAATGTCTGCCAGGTATCTGGATTGAGGTATACATAAACTCATTAATTCTTACACAATTTGAAGTAACCACTCTTATACCTACTTTACAAATGGCCTGAGAGCTAACTTAATGACTAATCAGTGGCACAACCAGGATTTGAACCCAACTATCTAATTCTTAAATATACTCAACTACCCACTGCACAATTCTCACTGTATTTTCCATCACTGGAGATTCTTTCAACAGTATTCACTGACTGTTAGTGAGCTGACCATAAGCCAGGTGCTGATAAAGTTTAAGATCTAACACTCCCAAAAGAAGTCATGATAGCTTATTCTATGTGGAGAATTAGATTTACATTGTCACTCAGGAGAAAAGACACACGGTGATGCCGTACACTTTGAAAGAATTACAGAAAACGGATTTGGACAGAGCATCATGAAATGAAAAAAAAAATCTGGGGAATGAAACCAGCTGCTTTGTTTCTTGCCGTCTTGCCCAGGGAGGGTTTTTCTCATATGAGTGATATTAGATTAGAAAACAGAGAGACCAGCTTCATGATGGTAGCTTCCAGCAAGCCAACCTCTTTTCCATGTGCCCCTTCCCCATGCTTCTCTTCTGGGAGAGGCCAAGAGGCACCAATGCAACGCAGGTTTGTTGCTGGGAATAGGCTGGAGCTAATCCCTTCCTGGGGATGTTTGTTTTTACTGAAATAGTTTCCCCCACTTCAGTTAGCCCGTTTTCCATTATGTGAGTCAATCTGACAGTTTAAACCAACAGAAATATTACTTTTTCCCCCCGCCTCAAAGTGTAGGTTAAATGCAACGTTTAACATAATGAGCCCAAGGATGGCGGGGCGTGGGGGGCGGGGGGAGGTTCACTTTTTCCTTTAAATGAATACTCCTTCAAAAAAAATTGAATATTCCTCTAAAAAAATGAATACTCCTTTGAAAAAAAAATTAGACTCAATTAATACTTAGATGGTATAAGTTTGCAAACAATGAAAGGGGAAGCAGTGTCTCTTCACCTCCTCCTCCTCCTTCTTCTGTTAATTAAATCACATGGCCTATTGTTTTGTTTTAAAGCCTGAATACCAATATATTTCATACATTATGGCTATTTTCTGAAAGGAAAAATATAAAACTATTTTATTAACCACTATTCCCCCATATTTACTGTAAGGTAAACAGCAGCCCTAGGTAACAGCTCTTTTTCTCCTAAATTACTACTTCCCCTTGTTCCCTGGAGACCTAACTAACTCCAGTTTGACAAAGATTGATCCTCAGTCGCGACTGGGGAAGGCATGCTTCTCACAATGCACTCCTCACTTTGCAGTTCTCTGTGCTTGAGGTCCAAATCCTAACCAAACCGCTTGGGGTTCATACGCTCTCATTTTTCCCAGCAAAATCAAAACTTGTTTCTTAAGAGGGTTCTTGCTAACATTGCTTGTTAAGATGAGTTCTTGAATATTGCCTTTTTCTTAGCTAACAGCAAGCTGAGAATTTAAGTCTAAATGAATCAGAAACATATGGCATGCATTTCTCTTAATAATACGCTGGGTTTTTATAATTAAAGGAGAACAGCGCTACAGGCAAAGTGTGCTTTGAGAAGCTATTGAAAGAGAAACGTTGAGTGGGATTGCGGATGGTCCATGAATGCAAAAGAAAGGCCCACTTGGCCTTGAATTTTGCAATCTTGGGCTACCAGGGAAGACACCACAGCCTTCATGGAAATTGCTAAGAGAGTATTCCATTTGCGCTCTTTCTTCTTATTTATTATCTCCCCAGTTTCATTGCCTACTCCTCCTAACTTCTCCCTTCCCCCACCTCCCACTTCTGGTTCCTTCACTAAAATCTTCCTTCCTATTAATGTAAATAGACGACATTTGTTTAGAAGCCTCTATATATGCTCAGACCTACACAAAATGAAGGTAGATGCTCAATTATTGAGTGTGTAACCAAAGTTTGGCCCCAAGATTATATTTAATCACACTTCATTACTAAGCGATCCTAACGTCAATGTCATTGAAAATCCATGGGGGCTTGATGTTGACTTCTGAGGGCTATCATCATCTCTCTGTCATCTTTATCAAGTCTGTGTTCAGTATGTTTATGTGAGAGAAGAGGAGAGGGCCCAACACAGCTGGGTTCTAAACTGTCAACTATGCTCTTCCTTGGAGAAGTCACTTTATCTAACTGAATCTCAGGTTTTAAACTCCACAAAGCGAGAATGAAACTAATGCTATATTTGAGATTAAAAATTGCTTTGTAGGTTATATTTGAATTAATTTTGAATACATTGTTTTTACCTCTCACCTTTAAATATTTAAAAGGCTCTCTTAGACATGCTCCATATTTTAATGTCTTTATATTTTCCCTTAAATTCTCTATAGCATTTTTGAACATTATTTTTCCTCAAATAGAAACTGGATAAAATACGCGTCCACGTGTCCATATTGTAGCCAAAATTGACAGGAGGAATTCTTTTAACTCCACCTTTTTCAAGTTTCTGTCCTTCTGAGAGTCTGTACACTATCCAGCCAGTTCTTAGAAATAGCCAAGTACAGTGACCCTGAGCTAAAATTATTACCTAAACCAGAGTTGGACACTCAACCTTCAATTTTCTAGTCTGCCACCTTGTCTTTTGGAATCAGACTCAGATCTCCTTCTAGAAAGAACTCAGTCTTCTATTCGCCAAGGGTCTCTCACATGTCCTGTGCTGCACTAGGCCACCTATGTGTATCTCATTTAATTTTCTCTCCACTCAGCATATGTTAGGTAAGTAAGAGTTGCATAACCTCCCCACCCACCACACCAGGGATTCTGAGGGTGCCATGAAGAACTGCTTGGTTTTAAAGCCAAAAGTAAATCAAGAATTACATTGACTGGGAAGCAAGAACCATATGGTGGGGCCCTATCTGTGGCCTGGGGACCCGAGGGCTACTCATCTGCACATTTGCTAGAGCGATCCATCAAAGGGCTGTTCCTCCTCACATGGCCATTTGCATGGCTTCTGCTCAGCACTCTCAGAAGGTCTGGCACTGGATAGGTTAAGACCTCTGAGATGTAAGCCCACTTCAAGTATTTTAGGCCAAGGGAAACAAACAGGATGGCAGACACCAGGGACAGGGGTGTCCCTTTGAAGAGGTACACGCAGTGAGCTGTGGAGCAGGCACTGGAAGCTTAAACTCTTATCTTAGCACCCCCACATCCTAGCTAAGTGGCCTTGTGCAAGTCACTCTTCTGGGCATCGTTTTCCTCATTTGTGAAATGGAGAAAATAATTCAGCTCTTCTCACTTCACATGGAAATGGAGCTCAAATAACAAAAAAACAAACTACCTGAAAATTGCTGACATAAATGATTGTGTATACAATGACATATAGTGACCATTTGTGATGCCCTAGGAATGTAGTCATTGCTCTCCTTCCTGGGGTGATGGAAGAGGGACATTTCCAGAGAAAACTCTGCACAGGCTTTCCTCTTCCTGATCCTTTCTAGGGCATTACAGTGAGAGCCCTGGACCCTCATCACCTTCCTTGGTGCACCCAGGGCCTCTCTGCCTTGCCAGGATGGAGTTGAACCCAACAGTCCTTCAGAAACTTCTCTTCAAGGAGCAACAGGGCATTACCTTTTCTCCCAGCTAGGCCAGGTCCTCACAGGAACAGGACTCAGCAGAGGGACAGAGCAATCACCTAGAAGCAACAGGAATCTGGAGGAATGGAAGTGAAATGCAGCCAGGTGTGGTCAAGGCAATGATCGAAGGCGTCTCATGGGAAGAAACATAGCTCACTGAAGGCAGGGACTGTAGGGAAGCTTTTTCCTGCAAGTTGTATTGGCCAAAGCTGTTTGATGCAACTTACAATTGCAAAAGTTTCTGTATAGCCGTGTTCAGGCCTTCCAGATGGGGTACAATGGACAAGCAGAGGAGAGGAGCAGGAGGAGAAGACAGAGAAGGAAAAAAGAAGAAAGAACTAATTTGAGAGCAGAGGAAAACAGAGGCGAGAATAGAGAGGACAATTGATCCTTGGGAGGATGAGGTCATTCTTTTTGTACAGAACGAAAGTTAAGCTGTATCCATCATTCTTAGAAAAGAAAGTGTGGTAGCACAAATCATTTATTCCCCCTGTGTCCCTTTCCCCCAACTTCAGCAATGTCTGAAGGACTCCTGAGTTCCATCAGTCTCTATGGAGTCACTCTAGGCTCCACCGAAAAATAATAGAGGAAAAAATAAGCATATATACATGTGTGTGCATGCACGTGCTATGTGTGTGAGAGTGCACACACTATTTGTGCACACAGGAGCTGCTTATGTGTGCATGTGTGTGTGCGTGGCAATGTTTGAGGGTGCCTGCATCTGTGGGCATGCACACAGGTATTGTTCGTGTGATTGTGCGTGTCTGTGTGCATCTAAGCTGAGGCCGAGGCAGAGCTGCTCCCTTCCCCGGGTCTGGGCACATTTTGCTGCAGGATCCTTTCCAGTAAGGAGGCTGAGACAACAAGCCCAGCTCGGGTTTCATGAGGCTTCATCCTGTCTGAAGGCTGGTCATAGACCAAAGTCGGGTGTATTTCAGAGGCTGATTAAAGCTCTCACAAATGCCAACTTACATCATTTCAATGCCTATTAATTTAAAGAAAATATTTGCCTGGAAATAAAGAAAAACATTGAAAACCATTCCTGTTTTCTCACTGAGGGTCCTTACTCTCAGTAGATCCTTTTCTCTGTCATGCAGCGGGTAAGTCTGACCTGGGCAAAGTTATCAAGGTAGAGCAATTACAGAAATATGGGCCAGATTCTTCCAATTAGGTGAGTGTGCACAGACCTTTGCCACAGTGATGGCAAGAAAAAAAAAAAGAAAGAAAGAAAGAAAAAAGAAAAAACTACTGTTCCGTCCCCCATTCCCACTGTTCAAGTGATAAATGACCCCCAGCCCGCTCTCCCCAGAGCTGAGGGAGCCCTGTCTCTGGACAAAGGCCAGGGAAAACATAACAAGATTTATAAGAGCCAAAGGCGGGGTGAAGAAGAGCCGCAGGGCATAGGGGAAAGACCACATGAGAAAATGTGGCACGTTTTAGTAGCTGTATGTTACTTTATGATGATGGGGCAGGAGCAGAAGAGGAGGTGGGGGGCTGGCAAAGGATAAGCAGCCACAGTCAAATAGCCTAGAGTATCTGGAAGGCTTCTCCTCAGTTGACTCAGCTCTCTGGAAAGAGGGAGAACCAGTCCTGAAATCCTGCTCTCGCTCCTTTATTCACCCCAGCTCCTTTTAAAACAGACACCGTTAAAGGAATGTATTTAAAACTAAGGAGACAAATGGAGACAGAGAGAGAGTAGTCATGTGCTGCTGAGATTAGAAGGCATGATGGTACAATTAAAGATATTTACCAGAGAAATTCGAACCCCATTACACGCTGGCGTACAGTATGCAAGGAAGAGCTGTTTTATATCATTAAAGACAAAAACCAGGTCTATAGGTAAGCTTTAAGAACAATAAACATCCTGAATTCAAGAATAAGTCTGTCAAATGAAGGGATATTGATTTTGGAACAAGGAATATTATGTCAAACAACATTAGTTTAATTGATCTGAATTTAGTTTAAGTACTAAAAGCATTTATATACAAACAGCAAATGAAAATTAACTGCAGCTGAGCCCCACTGCTTGGTTCTCAGGGGCTTCTCAGGACGCAGACGAGAACCTGGCACCCGCAGGCCTGGTTGGAGTCACGAGCACGCGGGCTGGGCTTCCCTCCCCTGCACGATGATGGGTAAGGCAATGTGCTTTCTCTCAGAGCATAGGAACATTTAACACTGGCCTCTGACTTTTCAAAATACACAAATGCCGTTTCTTGCTCTGAAGGGATTCATGAGAAACATGGGGCGGGCCCGCCGTGAGGAGTCAAGGTGGTACCCAAGTCAGTGAAATGCTTCTGGTCCCGAAGTGAAGGAGACAAGGCCCCAGTCCACTTCGGACCACTTGGCCCCGGCTGAACCCATGCCTGACTAACACTGCCTGTGCTCCACACAGAGCTGCCCCTTTCAGCTGCTGCCAGGCCCCGGGAGCCCGGGCACCTGGGCGTGGAGCCCAGGGCCGGACAGGTTGTCAATAAACAGTACCAGATGCAGTCCCTCCACAGTGACAAAATGGAGTGAGACTTCAAAAGCTTCCAAACCCATTTTCGTGCCTTGTGCCGTTGTCTCCTCCTGAAAGAGAACACACATTGACTGCTTTTTCCTTTTTAACCTGGACCCACTATGTCCCATAGTATCCACTCCAGAGTGGGAGAACGCACAGGAAATGCAGAGTGGAAAAGCTAGGGTAGAGATGCACATTCCTCTTTAGTTACTGAAGTCTTGTGTGCAAGAACAATCATGATTCTACTGAAAGAATCTTCAAGAGACTTCTAGCACAGCCCTCTGGGAGTGCACTGGTCCTGGGGACTGCCCCAAGTCTACTTGCCGATGGCTCATCGTCCGGCTGCCACAGACCCCCCGTGAACGGGTGAAGGTGTGAACCTCTCCGTTATGTGTCAGACTCATTATTTAAGGTCTGGTCGGCGCAGGAGTCAAGCATGTTTCCACTTTGTTTTCAGAAGGCCTGACAAAGGCCCCAGGATGTTGTTTTGTTTACATCTTGCCACCTGCGCACTCTCTCCTGAAAGCCAGAGTCTCCACTCAGAGATCAAAGGGCAGTTAAGTGGAGCTGGAAGAAAAATCTCTCCACCCCCAGTCCTGAGCTTTCACTCCAACAGCAGAGTGCTGCATGTTGTCAGATTTATAGCTTCATGTGTGAACACGGTCGCAAAAACCAACAAAAATAGCCCCACGCCGTGGTTTTCTAGCCATTCAGACCCTTTGCCACAAACTCGAGGGTAAGTCTCAATCTCGCTGTGAAGGGACATTTCTATGGGCTCTCAAGATACCAGTTACCCTATCTATCTTGATTTATCCTTCTTGAAACATTTTTCTATTTCATACATTTGAAACATTTTCTTTTTTTTTTTTTTAAAGATTTATTTTTATTTATTTGAGAGAGAGAGAGCATGAGAGGGGAGAGGTTAGAGGGAGAAGCAGGCTCCCTGCGGAGCAAGGAGCCCGATGTGGGACTTGATCCTGGGACTCCAGGATCATGACCTGAGCCAAAGGCAGTTGCTTAACCAACTGAGCCACCCAGGCGCCCCATTTGAAACATTTTCTATCAAAATATTTTGCCCTCTGATATTCCCAGCCAACAGAGTCAGTAGGGGACAGAGTGACTGAGGACCAGGAGAGTGGTATTCTGGAAAGACAGATGTAACTTGCTGAGGACATACAATAAGAAAGAGGCCTTGGGTCAAGGTCTTGGGTGATGGAACATTCTGGGAATACCCACTCTGTGCAGTAGGGTCTCATAGAGCCCAAAGAGCTAACATTCCAGGACTAATAGTCACATTATATTTGTTAATCAAGAACATATTGAGTACCTCTGGTGTGCCAGGTCTTATGCAGAGATTGCATGAATGCTTGAATACTATTTCTACCTCGGTCCAGGAGAACCGATGATCCTAGCACAATCTGACTCATATGTGCTGAAACAGATGTACAAATAACTCACTGAAAGAACCTTGTAGACAGAGGCAATTGTTCTTTCAAGAAAGAAGGCTGCCATGGTTTGGATGTTTGTGCTCCTCAAAGTTTAGGTGTTAAAATCCTAAGCCTTAAGGTGATATTAGTAGGAAGTAGAATCTGGCGCTGAGGTCATGTGAGCGGAGCTCTCTTAAATGGGATTAATATCCTTATAAAAGAGGTTCCAGAGAGATCTGCATCCTTTTCTCCATGGTGAGGACACAGCAAGAAGTTTGCTGTCTTCAGTGTGGTGGAGGACCCTCACCTGGACACACCAGTGCCCTGATCTTGGACTTTCACCCTCTAGAATGCAACCTGAATGGGCGAAGGCAGGGAGCATGGCAAGGAAAGTGTTTGGGAAGTCCTATTGCAGGAGTCTGCCAGACGAAATAGATGAATAGGAAGAAAGGAGATTCCAAGAAGAGGAAACTTTAAGAACAAAAGCACAGAGGGTGCAGTTGATCTCCATACAATGCTGCCTAGTGTGGTGTGGCTGGATTACAAGGGATTGTGGTGAGGACCCGAAAAGAATCCTAAACAAGAGCACTCATGGCTTCCTAATTTGTTACTTTCCTTTCCTCTGGAGTAGCTGTAATGGACCAAGACACAGAGGGTCTTTGGTTTGAGTCGGTCTGCTCCGTTTCTTAGACATGTGACCTGGAACAAGTCACTTAACCTCTCCAGACCTCAGCCTCCTCCTCTGAAATAGGCAGAAAATAAGTTACCACCAGAGAAAAGCAGAGGTGAGGCTCAAATGGAGACAACATGTGAGAAAGCCCTTCCACACGGTATAGGACAAGGTCTACCAAGGCCCCCAGTCACGTGATCCAGGGGAGCATTACAGTGAAAGGGGGTCAGGCTTTCACTGCCCTGAATTTAGAAAAACTCCCAGTAGTTCCACTCATATGATTCTGTGCACACCACATTTCCCCAGGCCTTATTTTCCTCTTCTATAAAACAGGAGTGGAAGGACCAGGATTGATTTCTAAGGTCTCTTCCGGTTTAGATTTTCAAGGACAGAGTTTAAAACTCACTGGGCAAAAGCTTCAGATTCCTGAAGACCTTGTTTAAATCCACCTCCTGGAGTGTAACTGTTATATGTCTGAACATTACAAATTATGAAATATGAAATAAATATATGCATATATACATAAACACATGTGAATATATATAGACATGCATGTATATATGTAACTCAATTGTTCCAACCAGGGACATTGGTCCAATGCCTGGAGTTTCTCTTTTTCTTTCAGGATTCAACATTTGGCTCAATTCCAATGTATTCCCGAGTTTCTGAGTCTTGTTCCCACAAAGATCTGTCTTCTCTCTCTGGTTAAAAGAAATGTATGCTGGGCATTCTGCCAAGCACTTGGGGGCCTTGTAGCATTCTACTGTGACCCCTGGGGTGTCCCCCTTCCCTGTCACTGATTGTGGGAGTGAGGGCAGGCCTACCATGGCCCTGCTGGAGCTAGGCATTGAATTCTGAGGCATGAAAGTATTACCCAGGCCCAAAAGTGGACTACCCAGTTCTGTGTCTCAAGGGTCCCAGCCAACTCTGTTCTGATGCACTAGTGCCTTATGGAGTGGCCCTCAAGAAGAGAGGCCCACCTGCTCTTCTAGGGCCACCATCACTAATACTATCTCTCACACTCAAACAGCTCATGGTTTACAAAACCCAGTTGTGTCCTGGACCTGATATAAGTCAAATCAGGTCATTAGCATGCATATAAGCACTCAATTTATAATTCATGTGCATATGGAATCCTAGGGGTTATCTTCTGAGGAAATGTCCTCTTACTGGCCTCTAGTCCTAGAAGGGTCTGGATATACCCTGCCTGGGGGTAGGGTATTCTTAAACTTAAAGGATGGAAGGGATGGGGGTGACTTTTGGAAAAATGGAGAAAAACTAAAAGATGGGGAGACTCTATTCCCCCTTTTCATGCTCTGTCCCATCAAAGTATCATTTCTACCTCTCCCACAGCCTTCCTCTTCCTCCTGGAAACAACTGTTTTCATGACAAAATTTACTAGTGGTCTCTAAAGGCCCTTAAAACTCTGACATTTTATGGTTCTATTTGAATTTCATCCAATTTCTTTTCATGAGATGAAGCATTTTCATGAGATGAAGTATTAAGGAGTTTCAGAAATGCTGGGGTCATTTGGGAGGACAGTTAGGGGTTTTCCTACCTAAGCAGATTTTATGGTGGATGTCTTCATGGAAATGGGAGGCATCACAGAGCCTGGCCATAGAACCTGTCAAGGTCTGATCATATATAATAAAAGGTTGTCCAGGCCAAGGGAAAGTCCCAAGAAACAGAGCCTCCTTCTAGAGAGACACAGCTCTTCTACTGATGAACTCTAGTGCAGCAAAACAGATACAACTCTGAATCTATGGGCAAGAATATGAAGATAAATACTCCATGCTTCTTGGATTTAAGGAGTTCATTCTCCACTGGTGGAGATATGTACATGAATAGGTAATTTTAATAAAATATTCTAAGTGATAAAACAGATGTAAGCAAGAGTATTGTGAGAGCACAGAGAAGAACCATTCAGCCAATCTAGGAATTCAGAAAATATTTTTTGGCAGGAATGAAATCTGTTCATGTTCCATTTTAGGAGTACTTTTTGTTTTTTACAGCATGCTCTTGTCCTTTTTCTCACAATATCCCTACACCATTCCTGTGAGGGAGTCAGGGAAAGGAGCATTACATCTGATGGATGAGGACGCTGGGGGAAGATAAAAAAAAAAAAAAAAAAAAACAAGGTTGCACAGTTAGTTAATGGCAGAGAAAAAGAAACTGTATGTTTCTATGCTCTTGAGTGAACTGTTAATAGACAGAGACTGCATGGAATAATGGTGAGATATCTAGAGTAGTTAGGGCTTAGAGCAAGGAAAAATGAAGAAGGAGATATGATAGTCTTATTGATTTGCTTCAACCAAAGCTATCCTCTATAGAAATGTATACTCTCTAAGTCAAAAACACTATCCATGTGGGGTGGAAGAAATGGGTGAGGGAGTTAAAAAGATAAAAACCAAACTAAAACAAAATAAAGCAAAACAAAAACCCATAATGCCATTTACAATTGTTCCAAAGAAAATGAAATACTTATTTATTAATCTCATACTGACCTCTGTGCTGCAATACTAAATGTTCGGGAAAGAAATCAAAGAATACCCACATAAATGGAGAGACATATTATATTCAGGGATTAGAAGTCTCAACCTAGTAAGGATGTCAATTCTTTCCACATTGGTTTATAGATTTAATGCGCTTCCCCTACCTTTTGCCTACATGGCATATTCTTGTGCATTCTTGAGAACAAAACTCAAACATCACCGGGCTCTGTTCCCTTGGGCCCTGGATCACACAGCCCTTGGATCTCCTTCTCAGATAACTACTTCTCTTTTGCTTGACTCTTTCTTCGTCTACCAGAGAGTGTGATTCACGAGAACAAGGATGTTATTCTATTTATGTCCCCAGAATCCAAGTGGTAACTGCTTAGTAAATGAACAAATGAGTGGACGAATGAAGGAATGAACAACAGTTAGGAGTTGATCTTAAAAAACAGTGTCAGTGTCAGGTCTCCTCTAGCTTCAGCTCCAGGATATAAAGAACTGGGAAAAAGCAGCATTCCCACACTAATGAAAAAGAGCAGACTATCTTCAAGTTTACAGCATTTTTCAAACCCATCAGAGGATGGAGGTTGCAGAGAACAGGCTTGGAATCTAAGGAGAGATAGATGTGAAAGGAAAGAGAAGATGTGAACATGTACTCCACTGGGATAGATTAGGACCAGATATCAACAAAAACAATTCAGCTAGAATAGCTAACAAGTTGGTAAAGGACAAGTGGGAGCTGGTGGGACAGAGAGCACCTCTGGGTGAGGGGTGGTCACAGAAATTAGAGGAGTTCCCAATATCTGTCATGCATGTTCACCATGAACCTCCAGGGGTCAACAAAAAAGACCAAAAGGATCTATCATGGCGTAGGTCTAAATGAGAGAAACAGTAGCCATGCAAGAGGGACAGCAACCTCTACTGGAATCTTCCCCTATATCCCCTACATCTAGCTCCACTATGGAACACTGAGGGAGAAGGGCAGCACCACTGGCCTGAGGGCACAGGTGAACATACACTGAAGCTGGGGGAAGGGAACTAGAAAATCCTAGTCCTGGAAGAAGAACAGAATTATGTATCAGGCTCACAGGGCAGCCAGGGGAGGGGCAGGGAACAGAAGGGCACCATGCTAAGACCCAGGGACATGGTATATACCTAAGACCAAGCTTCACCTGGAACAACAGAGACCATACTCCACCACCACCAGCAGCAAGCTAAGAAGCTTAGAATAATGAATAACAGGAGAACACTGCTAGAGAGGGATGCAAGAAGAACAAAAGCTCACAGAGACCCTCTCTGAGGTACAGCACACATGGGAGACCTAAAGCTTGAATCATACAGATATTGCTCTGGTTAACCACACACCACCCTAGCACAAAGCCTCTCTAGAGGAATGTGAAGAATGTGGTGAACTGAGTAAAAGCAAAGCAGAAATAGTAGCATTCAGAAACAGTCGAATATATTTTCTTTTCTAGAGGAGATAGAACATTCACCATGGTAAGTACAGAGTTCAACTGGCAAATTCTACCAAAATCGAAGGAAGAAAAAAACAGCTATTCTAGACAACTTTTCCACAATATAAAAGCAGAAAGAACACTTCGCAACTCATCTTATGAGGCCAGGATTATCCTAGTATGAAAGCCAAATAAAAGCATTACAAGAGAAGAAAGCTAAAGAAAAGTATCCCCCATTAATATAGAAGCAAAATCCTCAAAAGAAAAAAAATATATAACACCGCTGCAGTAAATCTTATCTTTTCCCAAAATAAAAACTTCTAAAAATGGTATCAGCATGTTTAGAACTCACTATGCAACTCCCCCTTTAAACAGAGCTTTCTTAAATCTTGCAATGGAAATCTTAAACTAATATCTGGACATGACTCTTTAGCCAAGGTTACACAGGTAACATATAGTAAAGGAAGAAAAAATCTGGCAGGTAAACTTTGACCAGGTGATCAAAACTAATATCATCAGATGCTACTCATTTTAATTGTTGCCACCCAATAGGATACAATAGAAAACCAAAGTGTCACTTCTGTAACATTCCTACCAAAAATATATGGTCTGAATCTACTCAAACCCAATTCCAGGGGCATTCTTCAAAATAACTGACTTGCATTCTTCAAAAGTATCAAATTCATTATGGCTAATGAAAGATTGAAGAACATTGTGGAGAAAACTAAAACCAATGTGCAGTTCTGGACAGAATCATTTTTCTGAAAGGATGGATTTGATTAATTTGTGAAACTTGAAAATATTTATAGGAACATATTTAGGGAAGAATAGTGCATCATGTTAGCAATGCTCTCTCTGATGGTTAAAATATTCTTCTTGGGGCTCCTGGGTGGCTCAGTTGGTTAAGCGTCTGACTCTTGATCTCAGCTCAGGTCTTCGTGTCAAGGTCAAGAGTTCAAGCCCTGCAGTGGGCTCCACACTAGGTGTAGGTCATATTAGTCAATGAGGTCATAGTAGTCAACTTAAAGGAGCTCACAATGGCCAAATCTGAATAATTTGAACAATAAAATAAATAATGATAGTAACAGAGTATAACCTATTGGATAAAATAAATATTCAGGACCCCATGTTTAAACAGAAAGATGATAGATGATAGATAGATAGATAGATAGATAGATAGATAGATAGATAGATAAAGGGACATTTTCTAGCGTCCGAGTGAATAAATGTAGAAAGAATGATGGAAATATAAAATCAACATTTGGCAAACAGGGAGTAATAATTAAAGGAAATGGAATTATTACATGCCACAGAAGATTCCTTATCACTCTGGGACAATAACTTGTATTAACCTTAAGCTTTATTTTCAAATGTTATATATTTAATACAATATGCCAAATATTAGTATCTACTTAAGAGGTGCTACTTTTATTCGTTCATCTATAAATAAACAAACAAAATTCCAAAAAAATAAGGCCAGAGTTTGGAGAGTCTCTTGAAAATTGTTGAAATGTGTGTTGCCATAAAGAAATCAAAACAGGAAAATAAATATTTTTGAAAATAATGAACTAGAAAACATTTTAGTAAATGCTTAAGCCGATATAATTCATTTTTGATACAATGTTTTGAGATAGTCCTTTTTAAAAAAAGTTGTATGAAATATGAAGCAAATACAAATAATAAAAACATCATTGGTATTGGTATGGTAATTGAACAAAAGATTTATGGAGTACAGATTTTACTACACATAGATTTCAGTGATCTGAAGAATATGTGAAGTCTAGAAATCTTCACACTATTAGAAGAGCAACTATCTTACTTAAATGAATGCTTACTATGTGCTTTACATGGCATTAAGTATTCTATGTATGTTGTTATCATTTAATCATTACAACTCAAGGTCATTCGTCTCCAATGTAGAGTGAGGAAACCACATCTTAGGAAAGTTCATTATCTTACCCAAAGCTACCCATCTTGCATGTGGCCAAACCAGTATTTGTAACTAGATCTGTCCAGCACCAAAGCCTTTGCTCAAAAACAAAACAAAGAAAATCCAACACATTCACAGGCTAAAGTTTCACCAGCAATGTTAAAGCATCAGTCATGAAGCCTTATTCCTGCAGAATCATTTATAAAAATCGTAAAAGCGGTAATTGTTACTTAAGAACTCATAATTGTAGCAGTAGAAAATTACACATTAAGTTTGAGCCAAATCTGGACTTTATTAGGGGAATGTGTCATTAGAGAAGCTAATGATCCTCTCCACAACCAAGATGTCTTTATGTTTAGTAGAGAGATGCTCAACAAGAGAACAAGTTACAGGCTCACTGTTTATGCTTCTTCAAATGAATTCCCTGCATTTTTCTGCTGTGCGACAAAGCCATGAAAATAGAGTGTTATGATTCAGTTAGGAAATGGATGATATCTCTGCTGTCTGTTTTCCTTCCTGTCCATCTTTTTGGATTCAAATGAAACAACAACCTCATGTCTGTAGCCCAAATGTGTGAAAACAATGGTCAAGGTGAGTGAAACTTCCTGCTGCTGAAAATATCACAAAGGAAAGCAAATAGAGAAAGCCATGGATGCAGATATGACATAAAAGGTCATCCAACCTGGTCCATCTGTGTCATCTTCAGGTGGAGTGTGCAGCAGTCCAAAGATTTCAATGGTAAGTGCTTGCAAAGAGGATATCCGGATGAATGAATGTGAAGCCTGGAAATTTCCACAAAGGGGATGAGAGGACTTTATATACAGCCAGTTGAGGCTTCTATTTGACCTCACTCACTCTGACTTCCAACAGTGTGGCCTATTTGGTTTGCCGAGCTATTTGTTGATTGTGGATCTGAAATATAACTTGCTCTAGAGTTGGAAGGAAACACATAGGAAACCGAGGTCAGCGTACTGTCTCTCTCCCTAGATTTATTTGTCTGGATCTCAGTCAAAGGCAGCTGAGAACTGGGCCATGGAGAGAAGTTTTGACAAGGCAGAGAACACCATAAGAAATTCATCATGCAGATGGTGGGTACAATTTTAAAGGTTTTTCAGCAGAAGTTAAAAACTATAGCTTTAGTAAATGATATACATCATTCTATTTGTTTTCCATTTATTAAAACCTTTGCTATATTTCAGTGGGCCAGGGGATATGCATTGTTTTACCTAAAAGATACCAGGACTACAATCATTATATCTACCTTCAATGCCTTAAGAAAGATAACCAAGAGAATATTTCAACTTATGTTAATTTTAACCACAGATAAAATGTGAAATTGAAACCTGAACAAGTAGCACTGATGTCCAAAAAGGCAGTGCAAGTTTTCACTATTGTACCCTGGCATGACTGCAAGCCCTAGCAAGTCCTAACCTTCACTCACACCATATTAATAATTACACTCCCCTATGGAGAGAATCACATCAAATTCTTTGTATGATAATGGTGGCAGTTAGATCTTTGAAAAAGGCCTTTGATAAAGAACCACTGTAGATCCTAGTGACTTAGTAGACTTTAAAAGACGTCAAAACATTTGCTTTTTCTCACAAGACATTACTTTTCAAGGTAACGGATATGTGACTGACACCATGCGTTTATTTTTAATTAACATTTTCTCTCATTTCCTTTACCACCTCTCCTGCTCCACTCTTCACCTGAGCCAAGGGGGTAAGTACAGGCTAATGACTCCCGTTAGCTTTGTCTTTACAAACATCAAATTGATGAGCAGACATCCCAAATCCTTCATTAGGTGGGTCATAAACTGAAAGAGCTCTTTGATTATAATATGATGAAAGATTTATTAACGAACATGTATTCAGCTAAATCATAGTATTGGCAGGTTTATGAGATTGTCTCTCCCCAGCTGACAGGTGGGGACCGCAGGCTGCTGTGGGAATGAAAACACTAAATCTGTTAGTGTACTACATAATGATCTAATTACTGCCCAACGGAGGGCTGCACTAGGATCTAGCAGTTCAGAAAGTTTCTTTGGGTTTGCTAAGTCCTAACACACACAAAAGAAACAGGAACCATCATTTAGGGCACAAAACTAAAATACATTAAATAAAATGGAATAAACGAGGGTTTCACAGAAGGCATGTAGTCAAGCGACTTATCTAAAAATAGTAAGAAAGAAGGCAGGAGGGGCTCTAGGAAATGCCGAGTCACATGCAAACAGCCTTGATTCTCCATGATCCCCTAGCAGAGATGTCTTGGAGAATTTTCCAATATGTAATGATTGTTAGGAATTTAAAATATGTAATAAATATGCCCAACATACACTTAAGTCATACCATATGATAAGAGAAAGAACAAAAATGTTACATTATTAGCTCATTAAAAATTAAATATTTGTACATATCTTGAAAAATGATGGACAAAAGTCATATTTATAATATCTTATACCACTGGACCAGATGAGGTTTTTTTCCCCCCACTGGACATTCACTCAGAATTTTAGAATGTTAGCATAAGGTTATTTATATGAATAGACGTATATACCTACAAATGGTGTCTGAGAAATTCTGAAAATTGTCATCAAATTACCAACATTGTCTAACTTACTTCCCAAAATGCTGCAATGTTTTGAATAGTGAAAGATAACCAACTATTGTGAATCATCACAGTAATTTTTATAGGCTCATATTTTTACAAGATGTAATTTCCTTAAGGAGATTTTTTTTTAATCCAAAAACTTATCTTCTTTTTCTCATTGTATACTTTGAACCATACATTCCTTTTCCCATTTGCTGTCTATTGACTATTGCATTGTCAAACACCAACACATTTTCCAAAGTAATAATTATAGGTGAAATTAGCAACAAATGCCCTAGCTTGAAATGAGGATTTAGTCATAACACTTGCTATTTAAAGAAAATTTATATGCTTCTGGGTAGATGTTAAAACTGAAGAGTGATATGTAGCATAAAGGGGATTATGTTCTTAACCCCTGTATTTAATGAAGATTGAATGGGGAAAGGAAATTTCTGAGACTCTAAGGAATGAAAGGGACCTTAACTATCTTCTCTTCCAAACCTCTCACTCTAGATATAGTTAGATAAACTCAGATAACTTCTTCAAACATAGTATCCATAAACATAGCATTCATTTTCCTTCATATGTACACAGATGTGAAACCACAAAAGCCTCTTAAGGAAGTATCAGTCTTCCGATGTTAATAACGATCTCTGTCATCATAAACATCCACAGGAAAGTGAGCCACTAAACTAGTACTTGACATCATATAATAGAAACATATTCTTTAGAGTGTGTTTGTGCATGTAACAAAAAAATCATTTTCAAGTATAAATGCAATCATAGTAGCTTTCATGTTTTGAGTACCAGACACCATACCAAGTAGTGTGCTGGGTACTTTTCATACAACAGTATCATATGCTAAAAGGATGTATATTGCTATAAGAATTTAAAAACAAGATGCATTTAATTAGCCCTTTCATCACTTTCATCAATTCAGATTATCAGAAGGAAATATTTACAGGCATATAGGTAATTCCCTAGCAGGCTTTAGTAAGAAAGCAGATGTACTCTGCACCCTGCCTGCCCTCAACTGAGGGCATTATTATTATTATCATCAAAATAGTAATATTAGTAATTACATTACTATTACAGGCTTCCTTTGGAGGTAATTGTATGAAGGTTAATCTCTAGGTTCTAGGGAGTGAAAGATAAAAATAAGCAACCTACAGTCTATTAGGAATAGATAAAATTTGAAAATGCCACACAATATAATCAAAGTGCCATACAGAAAAAAAAAAGGGTTTTCCATGGAAACGTGAAGGAGGATGTTATGCTGCGGCATGAGGAGGTAGGCTCCCTAAGCCTTACCCAGAATAAGGCAAAGGCCAGCAGCAAGAATGATCTAAGCAAAAGGAAGGCCTTAGGATGAACAGTGAGAGATATTTTAATAAATTAAGAAGAGGAAAAAAAGACTGTGTCTCACTATGGGTACCAGGGGAGAGATAATAAGAAATGAAACTACTGCATATTCTTATGAAATATGTTTAGAAGTCTGGACCTCATCTAGAAAACAATGGAGAGTTAATCAAAAGTCTGTTAGTAAGAGAATGACACAATCAGCTTGAATTTCATAAAGATCACTTGGCTTGCAGTGAGAAGAATGGCTGAAGGAGGCATAAAAAAGTTACTTAGGAGAGTATCGGTAACAATCCATGAAAACCCTCTTAGACTGTTGGTGGGAATGCAAACTGACACAGCCACTCTGGAAAATAGTATGGGGATTCCTCAAAAATTTAAAAATAGAACTACCCTATGATCCAGCAATCTCACTACTAGGTATTTACCCCAAAGATACAAAAATAAAGATTTGAAGGAGCACATGCACCCAGATATTTATAGCAGCATTATAAAAAAAAAAAAAGACAAATTATGGAAAGAGCCCAAACATCCATCAATTGATGAACAGATAAAGAAATTGTGATTTTATATATATATATATTTATAAAATATAGAATATATATTTTATGTAATTTATATGTAAATTTTATATAAATATATATTTTAATATTATATATAAATATATATAAATAAATAATATATAATATTAAAAATATATATAAATATAATGGAATAGTACTCTCCATCAAAAAGAATGAAATCTTGCCATTTGCAATGATGTGGATGGAGCTAGAGGATAGTATGTTAAGTGAAATAAGTCAGAGAAAAAGAAATACCATATGATTTCACTTACAGGTGGAATTTAAGAAACAAAACAGATGAATATACAATAAAGGGAAAAAAGAGAGAGAGAATCAAACCATAACAGACTCTTAACTATAGAAAACAAACTGAGAGATGATGGAGGGAGGTGGACAAGGGATGGGCTAAAATGGGTTTATGGGCATTAAAGAGGGTATTTATGATGAGCATTGGGTATTACATGTAACTGATGAATCACTAAATTCTAATCCTGAAATCAATATTACAGTATATATTATCTAAATGGACTTTAAATAAAAACTTGAAACAAATAAAGTAAGTAAAAAATAAATAAAAATGAAACTAAAAAACAAAATCCATGGGAGTGATTTTAACAGCCTGAACTGTAATAATGAGAATAAGGGTGAATACAAGAGGACATCACAGCCACCTATATATCTATATAATCATTATCATCATCTGGATCTAAATAGATAGATGATAGATAGAAAAAGTTCTATTTAATTTTTTAAATTTAGGTATTTTTATTTAGTTCTTATGTCTGACTGGATATGGGGAAAGAATAATCAACGATGATGGCACGTTACAAATTTGAGAAGCTGAATATGATAGCACCATCCAAGTTTAGCAGCCAAGGCAGATTTAAAAGTAAAAATAATGGCTGCAAGTGAAACATGTTGACTCTAAGAAGTTTGTGGGATGACAAACTGTGTCCATTCATCGGACAACTGAAAATATGGATCACAAGCATACAATGGAGAGACAGCCTGAACATGGAAATTTCGCAATCAACATCTAGGAAGTAATTACCTATTTGAAAGTGGAAGGGATAACCCAAGAAATATAACAATTAAGTAAATGAGAGAGGAATAGATCCCCACAAGGGAGAATGAGGAAACCTGGAGGAAAATGAGGGCAATATCAGGTCATAAAAGGCAAGGAAAAAGGAGATTTTAAAGAACTGGGTGAGATAATTGCATCAAATGTGCTTGAGAAGTCAAGACAAACACTAAATAGGATTTGATAGCAAGGAGCTAGATGGTAACTCTAATGGGGGCAGTTTCATGAGCTGATGAGAAAGGCAGTGGTGGGAAGGAGCTGGGCATTTTACAAAGTTGGGGAGACTTGACACGCTGCATTTGAAGAATGAGTGAAACTTCTTCTGGGAGGAAAATAGTAGTGACTTCTGGCAGAAACGAGAGCTAAGGTAGGGGTTGTATGTGGTTAGTGAGGTGTCTGATGTGGTCTGAGCAAGCATTCCTGGAGAGATGATGGATAGACTAATTCAGGGAACATCATTCTAGACTTTGAATGTGCCAGACTCAGACATTTGGACATTGTTCTGTGGGGCACTAGGGAGCCACTGACAGGCTACTAATAGGGAAGTGTCAAGTATAGAAGTGAATTTAAAAAATATCCTAGGCATAGAATAAACAATGAATTGGAGAATACTTACTACTACTCAATGAGTGATAAAAACTAATAGCAATATCCTTTTCTCAGTACTGAAGCTGAACAATGTCAATACAGGTGCTCTAATCGTCCATCTATTATAAACCACAACTCTACAGTGCTGTGGCCTTACAATACTTGTGACTTTATGAAATGCCTGCATATATGGTAAGGATATATTAAGGGAGTTCTGCTCCAATTGTTTGCTTTGATGTGTTACTTTAAAGCAAGACTAATGGGGGCACCAGGGTGGCTCAGTAGGTTAAACATCTGACTCTTGATTTCAGCTCAGGTCATGAGCTCAGGGTTGTGGGATGGAGCCCCACATTGCGCTCCCCAGTCAGTGGGGAGTCTGTTTGAGACTCTCTCTCTCCCTCTCCTTCTGCCCCTCCCTCCCCAATCTCGTGTGTTCTCTCTCTCTCAAATAAATAACTCTTAAAAAAATATTTAGGGGCACCTGGGTGGCTCAGTTGGTTAAGCAACTGCCTTTGGCTTAGGTCATGCTCCTGGAGTCCCGGGATGGAGTCCCGCATTGGGCTCCCTGCTCAGCAGGGAGTCTGCTTCCCCACTGTGACCTCTCCCCTCTCATTCTCTCTCTCTCAAATAAATAAATAAATAAAGTCCTTAAAAAATAAAATAAAATAAAAAATATTTTTAAAAATAAAGCAAGACTATTGAATTTCTAATAAATAGTCGGACATTCTATGTCCAAATGAATGTAGAAAGCATTCCCTTTCAAATTCTGTACTTATTTGACTTTGGAAAGTGCCATGAGAACTAGCTTGCAAGTCACTCAAGATAATCTGATTTTTTTTCTTTTTTTTAAAGTTGCATTTCTTTTTGCCAAGAATGATTATTTGGCAACAATTATCACCATACCCACCAGTCTGGATTCCTGGCAACTCAAACTGCCTCTAAAAGTCAACTTCAGGAGCCAAGTTGGAAACACTGCCTTTTATAAAACTTAAAAAAAAAAAAAAAAAAAAAACTTCCAAAAAATTTGCAAGTATATCTAAAAAGACAGTGAAAAAAATATATGGTACAACAGTAGCCTGGTTTGAGATGTGCCGGCCTTACTTTGTTCCACAGTTACAACTCTCACTTGCCTAGAAAGGAAAAAGGCTGCTAGGCGTAGTTCCTCTGGCATGACTTTTAAGTCCCTAAACTAGCTAGAGTCCTATTAACCAATTAACACAGTTGGGTGCCACTTAACAGCCTCCACTCTTACTCAGGCCCTACATCCTCTATTTGACCTGAGAACGACTACCATCCTCCATCAAATGCTTGATTCCAACGATTCAGGCATGGAGACACTGATAAGGGAACAGAAGGGTTTTCGTTTCTGAAAGCAGGACGCCTGAGTCAACTTGTCCCAATTGTATCTGCACAAGGCCTATTATATGGACTGTGATTTCCAGGGATGAAAGCTGTGAACTCCCGGGTCACTTGTAAACTGATCACTCCCCAGTCTTTCCTCCTCCTGCTTTTAAGTGGTTTGAGGCTGGTAAATTGAAACCTGAAGAAACACAGAGCTCTGATCCCCGGGACCTCCAGAGCAAACCTGGACTTTGGCTGATTTGCTGTAGGAAGTAACTGCTTACTTACCTCATAATTAACACCACAAGCTGATCCTTGGGAGATAAAGTACAGAGGGTCAGACTCGAGATCATCTAGAGAAGGATTTCACTAAAGCACTGCTTTTAGTTGCTCTTGTGGCTACTTCACTCCAGAAACAATTGGGTGTCATTTCTAAAAATATTGCTGTTCATAGCAATGGCGGAAAGGATGAATTACACTTCACTGAATATGAATTCAGCAAATTCCCCCTTGATTAATGAAGCCAAAGCACACATCAACCCGATACCGTATGGAGATGTAAAACATGCAGTTTGTTCAGGGGCAAGTTAAACAATTGTAACTACATTTCATTGTTCTATATACAAGATGACCTTTCTTCCCTGGTTGGAAGTATTTACTGGCTTACCACCCTCCATCAAATAAAGTCCCCTTTTGGCCCAGCTGATGGAGTCTTTTACAGCAGCCCTACCTCATCCTCGCACCACCCTCCCTCACCCTTGTAGTCTGATGAATGCAGCCGAATTCCCTGCCTCTGTACTTCTGCACAGAACGTGCCTGCTCTTGGGACACCTTTACTGCCTTGTGTACAAGTCAGATCACTCCTCTTCCTCAAGATCCAGCTAAAGAATCACTTGTCCACAAAGCTTCCTCCAGCTTATAGATATCGCATTGCTATCATGGAAAATATCAATCCCTTCTCTAATTTATTCATCAATGGGTATCAAAATTATAGGAACTGAATGAAGAGCTATGCTAATAGAATAAATTGGTTTCTATCATCTTTGCTTCCCCAATAATTTGTAATCAAGGTCTGTCTTCACCCATGTTAATCAGTATCTGGGAGTCAATGAAACTGGAGACAGACAAGTTTTTTAACGAAGCAGAGACCATTAGAGTTCAACGCAGCTCAAATGCAATAACTATTCATTCTTACTTAGAATTCAGGTAAAGATCCCTTATCTGGGAATCAAGAGGCTTAGATTTCAGCTGTGGCACTGGCATGACCCACGGGGAAGTTCCTCCCTTCCTCATTAACATTGTCCCATTTGCAGAATAGAGAAGTTAGAATGTTTCTAAGGATATTTTTCAGCTTCAAGATTTTATGATTCCATGAAATATTCAGGTAGACTGGGTAACTGCCATATATAAATCTATAAAATCCACACTCTAGCAGTATAGAAAATTGACCTCATTAGCTTAATTGTTTTAAGTCCAATGTTAATATAGTCAAAGTTTATGGCCCATATGGGCAAGTTAGGCAAAATCCTCTGCTTCCTCAGTGAAGAACTGTGTTTACTAGCTCAATCTCACACTGTCTTATACTGGTTCCGGGGGAGCCCAAGATTGAGACTTCTCATATCATATTCAACAAGATGATTCAGAAGTCTCTGGTAGCATGTATGTCGTGCTGACCCCAGGTCAACATCATTACCCTCATACACAAATGTTTATCCCCTTTCACTTGCTGCTTCTATTTTTGGACATCGCTTATAACAATCCCTATAATTTGATGTAACTTGAAGTTCAACAGTATTCTTTGTAGCATTATACATACTATTAAAAAAAAAAGAAAAGAAGCCAAATATCCAAAAATAAGGACACTGACAGATTGGTTTATAGAAGAACAATGAATCATTACAAATCCATTAGACTTGTTAATAAGAATATATATATCATGGAGATACATTAAATGTTAGGTTAGAAAAACAATAAAATTTGTCTCATGGAAGAGTCACATTAACATGCAGGGAAGAAATAAATGAAAACCTACACTAAAATGATGTGTTGTATAATTGTAATGAGACATGCATGACTTTCAAATCTTCTGTCCAATTTTTCAAAATTTTCTAAAATTTGTATGATGAACGTATATTAATTAAAGAGCAGACAAAATTTAAATGTGTTTTAAAGGGCAGCATTTAAGAATACATTTATAATTCAATAAATCAAAACTTATAAACCATATTAAATATACAGGTCAAATTTAAAAAGTATTCTATTTATGCAATAAACTGAAAAAAAAAAAAAAACCTCACCAGGAAATCTAAATGTAATTTCATCAAATTAATAAACAAATATGATAAATTTCAAATGGATTACAGGAAACACTTTAAAACAAGTCTCAGGAGGCACCTGGGTGGTTCAGTCCATGAAGTGCCTGCCTTCAGCTGAAGTCATGATCTCCAGGTCCTGGGATCCAGCCCTGCATCAGGCTTCCTGCTCAGCAAGGAGCCTGCTTCTCTCTCTCTCTCTGCCCCCTTCCCCTCCTCACTGTTCATTCTCTCTCTCTCTCAAATAAACAATTAAAATATTTTATTTATTTATTTATTTGTTTGTTTGTTTATTTATTTATTTATTTTATTAACATATAATGTATTATTTGCCCCAGGGTACATGTCTGAATCGTCAGGCTTACACATTTCACAGCACTTACCATAGCACATACCCTCCCCAATGTCCACAACCCAGTCACCCGATCCCTACCCGCCCCCGCCCCCGCCCCCACCTCCCAGCCACCCTTAGTTCGTTTCATGAGTCTAGGAGTCTCTTATGGTTTGTCTCCCTCCCCATCCCTTCCTGTTTCATTTCTCTCCCCCACCCCCCACAAACCCCCACCAATTTCTTCATATCAGAGAGATCATGTGATACTTTTCTTTCTCTGACTGACTTATTTCACTTAGTGTAATACCCTCCAGTTCCATCCACGTCATTGCAAATGGCTAGATTTCATTTCTCTTGATGGCTGCATAGTATTCCATCATATATATATATGCCCATATACA
>CM053610.1:105590304-105646029 GCA_028646535.1 Procyon lotor
TATATATGTATATGTGTGTGTGTATATGTATATGTGTATATATATATATATATACCACATCTTCTTTATCCATTCATCTGTTGATGGACATCTAGGGTCTTTCCATAGTTTGGCTATTGTGGACATTGCTGCTATAAACATTCGGGTGCACGTGCCCCTTCGGATCACTACATTTGTATCTTTAGGGTAAGTATGGAGGTTCCTCAAAAATTTGAAATAGAGCTACCCTATGACCCAGTAATCGCACTATTGGGCATTTACCCTAAAGATAAAATATTTTTTTTTAAGATTTTATTTATTATTTATTTGACAGAAAGAGAGAGATCACAAGTAGGCAGAGAGGCAGGTAGAGAGACGGTGGCAGGGGGTGGGGCGGGGGGAAGGAGGCTCCCCGCTGAGCAGAGAGCCCGATGCGGGGCTTGATCCCAGGACCTGGGATCATGACCTGAGCTGAAGGCAGAGGCTTTAACCCACTGAGCCACCCAGGCGCCCCAAGATAAAATATTTTTTAAAAGAGATAAAAATCCATGATGTATATATTAATATTATAAATAGAAAGCACTTCCAAAGAATTGAATTTACAGGGACTTAGGTAATTAAAAGTACATGCAAGGCACTGTCTAGTGATGTGGCTGAACAAGTTCTTTCCTCTTTGAAAACTCACAATCAGCAAAATGATGGCACTATCCAAGACATCCCATGCGTTTCCATCTGCTCCAAAATGCTGGTTTTCTAAGGGCTGTCATTCAACAGACGGAAATGAAAGGGTAAAAGGTGTCTTAGAGATATGCCCAAGAAAGAAATTTAACCTTCAAACAGGCAAAAATATCCAAAAGGGAAGGAATCTAAAAGGGAAGGGAAGGGAAGGGAAGGGAAGGGAAGGGAAGGGAAGGGAAGGGAAGGGAAGGGAAGGGAAGGGAAGGGAAGGGAAGGGAAGGGAAGGGAGGAAGGAAAGAAGGAAGGAAGGAAAGAAGGAAGGGAGGGAGGAAGAAAAATAAAAAGGATCAAGTGGGAGAAGGAAGGAGATAGGAGGGAGAGAGAGCCATCTAAGAAAGAATATTTTATGTGAGGAAAGCGTTAGTGAAATATGTCTTAGGATGCTCCAGGGTGAGAAAGTCAAAAGTTAATGAGATTCAAGTCCATGTGGCAACCTAGAGTGCTACACGGTGTCACATTCATTCCTACTCTGAGGCAGCTCAGTAAACGGCATGTCACCTTTTACCCACTACATCAGACCTTGAGGCCACAACATTAACCATGGAATGGAAATAAACTAGGGACCGCTATACACAAGATGCATAAATAGGTCATTGGCTTCAGATAAGAGAGAATATTTGAACCATATGAGTAATATCTCCAAGTGCATATCTCCCCTGAATGATCCAAAGAATCCTTAGCCTCAATAGTCCCAAACAGGACCTTATCTTCATGCTCCAACTTGCTACTTCTCCCAGAAACTTCACTTGAAGGACTGACATCTCTTTATGCTTAGACTATAAAACCAGATGTCTGGGTATCATCCCAGATGCTCTTTCTAACTTATACCTAACTTCTCATGAATGTTCAATGTAGTCATTCATCTCTAAATATCTTCGGAATCAATTTCTCACCAACCCCCCTCAAGTCTGGTTTACAACAGCAGCTTCCTAATTGATGTTTCCTTCAATATCACTTCTCAGCGAGCATATACCTACCCCACTGCTCCTGGGTACTTTTCTAAAATGGAACTCAATACCATCTCATACCTTCAAATCTTGAACCATTCTCCTTGAGGATATTTCCTCCAAAATTAACCCAAACTCATTAGAATGGCATAAAAAGCTGACCAGAATCTGGCCTCACCTACCTTCTCTGGACTCTGTATTATGATAAGTCACCCAAGGTCTTTCACAGGTCGTGTCTCTGAATGTGCTCTCCTCCTCATTCTTCCACAGATACCTCAGAAGTCACTTTTCTCTGAGAAACTTCCCTGACTGCCCCAGACAATGCTTCCTTCCTCTGTGCTCCCATAGATCTTCATGCTTTCCTCCATTGATACCTCTTTAGCACTGATCACACCGTGTTATATTATTTGTGTTTTTATCTCTTCTCTCACTGAAATGTGAATCCTTGTGAACAAGGGTCTGAGTTGTAGAAGTCCTAGTATCTCCTATATTTGTCCATCTTGCAAATAATCAATAATCAGTAAATAACCACTGAATTAATAAAGTGAATAAAAGGATATCCTCTAAGGATATATGGATACAAATTTAGCAATTAGAAATCAACGAGTAGGGGCGCCTGGGTGGCTCAGTGGGTTAAAGCCTCTACCTTCTGCTCAGGTCATGATTTCGGGGTCCTGGGATTGAGCCCTGTGTCAGGCTCTCTGCTTGGTGGGAAGCCTGCTTCCCCCTTTCTTTCTGCCTACTTGTGATCTCCCTCTCTCTGTCAAATGAATAAATAAAATCTCTTAAAAAAAAAAGAGAGAGAAATCAATAAGTAATGTGGCACCTAGGTAGCACAGTGGGTTAAGTGTCTGACTCTTGGTTTCCACTCAGGTCATGCTCTGCTCTGAGTCGTGAGATCTAGCCCTGCATAGGGCTCTGTGCTCAGCGCAAAGTTGGCTTAAGACTCTCTCTCCCTCTCTCTCCCTCTCCTTCTGCCCATACCCCCTGGTCTCTCTCTCCCTCTGAAATAAATAGGTAAGTCTTTAAAAAAATCAACGAGTAATATGTGTTGTTATTGCAATAGCTTTATAAACTTTTAATCTAAAAAAAAATTGACCATACTGCATATACCATTCCATTTTCTGGATCAAGGTTAGTCATTTGTACAATACAAGAAGTTCAGTATCAGGGCACCTGGGTGGGTCAGTTGGTAAAGCAGCTGCTTTCGGCTCAGGTCACGATCCCAGGTCCTGCGATCAAGCCCCTCATCAGACTCCCTGCTCTGCAGGGAGCCTGCTTCTCCCTCTCCCTCTGCCTGCCTCTCACCCTGCTTGTGCACTTTCTCTCTCTGTCAAATTCATCAGTCCATCAATCAATCTTAAAAAAAAAATACAAGATGTTCAGTATCTCAAATCATTTGATGATATTTGGCAAAATATACACATGGCGCCTTGAAGAAATAAACTAGCCTTTGAGTTGCTGGGCATGCAAAGTCACTCTTAAGAAGCCATGATAATATTAAAATGATTGGAAACAGTGCGTAAACTTTGAAATTTTGACCTAGATTAATTTAATCAAGAATTGAGCAGAAGGGAAATAAACATAATCAAATACTTCTAGGTGTTTTCTTTGACCCTATTCTGTCGTTTTTTTAAAATGTTTTTAACCACAACCTCTATTTAACAAGTACCGGGTATAAATATATTCTTCTATCACAAGCTCCAACATAGACTTTCCAGTCTCTTAGAAATCTCTACCTGAAGCAGGAGAACTCAAATCCAGCATTACTAGACTTGTACTCATTATTTCGATAATCTTTGTCAACTAATTCCTTTTATTTTTCCCCCTTAGTTCTATAAATGGCACTACTACCTACCTAGTCACTCAGGGTTTTAGAGTATCTACTTCCCTCACTTCATTCTCAGCAGGCGATTAGTTAGCAGGATCCTCTGTATCTAACATGTGTCAGTGTCTCCTCAGCTCTCCCCACATTGCCATTCCTCTAGTTCATCTGCCAATTACCTTTCCCCTGGATTATTTTGAGAACATCTGATCAGTTACACTGCTTCTGTCCCATATCCTCCTCTCTGCTCCTCAAACTCCATAAATTTGTCTTTATACTGGTGTCAGAGCCCAAAATCTAGTGTAATAGTGTCTAGCAGATATTCCAGAGTGGATAGACATGTTTTTTACTGCCCTGTATGGTAGGCAGTCGGCTACCATATCAAGCTAAAGAGCACTTAGAATACATCTAGTGAAGTTGGGGAACTGAATTTTAACCTATTTTAATTAATTTTAAGCAACTATGTGTGTCTAGTAGCTTCCATATTAGACAATGCATTTCTATATCTAATCAACCAGCCCCTGATTTGAAAATTTTCAGTAACTCAGTTGTGTCCTAAGGGTGAGAGTGAAATAAAGTGAAAACTCATCAACTTCCCATTTGAGATTCTTTAGGATCTGGGTCAATCTAAATGCTCATTTGTGTATCCCACTGTACCTTACCATGGACCCTGTGATATAAACCCATGGAATCCCCATGATTTTTTAGAAGTCCCTTGGATTCCCCATTCTGGGTCTTCATGAAATCACTTTTGCTTAGAAGCCCCATCATGTTCCTGTTATAGAAGCCTGTCTATTTTTCAATACCCAGGAGGCTCTATAGTGCTATCATCTCATTGATAAACTGCCTAGTGCCCCCCCCCCGCCATTTGAGGGACTTCACAGATTAACAATATATCATTCTAATGACACTGTTTGCCTTATATTTGTGCTGTGTTTTGTTTTTTCTTATTTCTTATTAGTATCTTCTCCACTGGATTCTAAGTTCCTTACAGTTATGCTGTATCTGATTCAAGTCTGTAAATCCATGACATCCCACATGACGTCTCCTTTTAGTAAGCGTTTATTGAATGAGATATTATGATTCTGTAGACTAGAGACTATCTTTCCTGGTAATCTTTAGTCATGGGGTCTTTGGAACAATTGCCTCAACATGAGGTTGGTTTTAGACAACTAAAACTGGGTATATCCATACCAGTGTAAATACAAATGTGACATTAATCAGAAAATGCTTGAGGGGCGCCTGGGTGGCTCAGTCGTTAAGCGTCTGCCTTCAGCTCAGGTCATGATCCCAGAGTCCTGGGATGGAGCCCCACATCAGGCTCCTTGCTTGGCAGGAGGCCTGCTTCTCCTGCTACCATTCCCTCTGCTTGTGTTCCCTCTCTTGTTGTGTTTCTCTCTGTCAAATAAATAAAATCTTTAAAAAAAAAAAAAAGAAAATGCTTGAGATACATTTCATGTTAAGAACCATAAACTAAACATAGTTCATAATACTTTTGCATTTACAATTTAACTAGAAATTCATCTCTCAGAATGGTGCTTGTTTCTCTAAAGAGAAGAAGATCCTGTAAGTGGGAATTGAACATGCACTGAGAATTCACGCCATAAAATTCACTAAATATTCACTGCATGGTCAGTCCTAAGCCAAGTGTTGAAAGGGAGTAAAAAAACATAATAAATGATTTCTCCCTCAGGTACTAAGAACTAAGTTGGGTACAAATGGCATGCATGTAAGAAAGTAAAGAGCAACACAGAAAAATCTAGTAGATGTGCTCCTATTGCTCCAGTGAATGAGATACTTTTTTAGCTCTGACAGCCTGGGAATATCTGGAATGGGCCACGAAGGACAAGTTTGGCTACTTTGGACAAAAAAAAGAGAGAGGCATAAACAAAAACTAGAATGTACAGAAGATAAATGAACCCACCTATATGAAATTAAGGTGCTTTGAGATGTGGAATATTGTAGATAAATAAGGAAAAAAAAAATTTAGAGGCCGGATTCTAAAAAGCACTATCTTCCAGAATAAGTAATGTGGAATCAAGGCAGTGGGGAATCTTTGGCAGCATCTGAGTAGGAGAGAGATGGAATAAAAATTAAAAGTACACGGAAATGATTTCTCTCGTGCAGTTTTAACTTTAAAAACAAATTTTTTCAGGACTTCCAAGATGACAGAATAAAGAGCTCAGCACACTCCCACCCCAAATCCAAACATCTTAAATGGTGAAAATTTTTTTTTTAATCATTTCAAGTTTCCAGAAATTTTCCCAAGGGCATACAGGAAATGGAGAAATGTTCATTCAAGAAAATCTACAAAATGGTAGCTAAGTTGTGATGCATACAGCATAACGTATAAACTTGCTGAATAGCCATGTGTACACCCAAAACTAACATAACATCATATGTCAACGCTGATAAAAAAAAAAAAAAGAAAATCTACTTAATTTTAGTAAAATTGCTCAAAGTTTGTGGCATTTAGCCATAGTCTATACCATTAATCCCTTCTTCCCTACAACTAAGTATTACAGAAGCCCCCAGTACCCCAGGTGACAAGAAAGTACTTATATAAGCAACAGAAACACAGTTGCATAGACAGTGCAATTCCAGCGAGAGACAGAGTACCCCTTGTCTGGGTGCGTGCGGGGAGAGGGAGGCAGGCACAGTGAAGATGGGCCATTACCACTCCTTTTGAGTTTTCTCTGTTCCCACCCGGGCTACCCTAAATCTGTCAAGTTTGAAGGAGTGAGGCTAGAAATGTAAACATCATTCCAGCATCAAGGAAGTTCCAGGCAGAAAGACAATGAGCGTTTTAGTCTGTTTGGCTATGTGGCCTTAAGTGTCCTGCTCATTAGAGTCTTGTGTGTCTCCAAGCTGCCTCAAATGTGAAGCTGTTGATGAACTCAGTGGATGTCATCACTCTGCATCTCCAACAATCAAGGACTGATTCTCTTCACATCACAGCAGACTCACACTTTCAAAGAAACTGGGATGCCTGAAAAATTCAAAAAGACCCCTAGGAAAATGACTTTCTGCACAATAAGAAGTAATAAAATGTACATCATTCTTCCTTTCTTATGCCAATATTTGGTTATCTAGATAGGGTCCCATAGTTGAAGCTTAGATCTAGATAGGGTCCAATAGTTGAAGCTTGAATAGGAACCAATAGTTGGTTACCTAGATAGCGTCCAATAGTTGAAGCATGCCCATATGAATGCATGTAAGCATGCATTTTCATATATAAACTTTTGTATTATATATTATTGTGAAATACATATATTTGTAGTGGTTAATATTAAAACTAAACTACAGAACTTACTGAAATTAAAGTGTAAAACAAATGTCTGCCCCACATGAGATTTTTTTTTTTAAACTGGGTGCATGCCAACAATTATTTATTTATTTGATATTTGATATTTGATTTAGACATTTACTATGTGCTTGGCATATCCTAGGCACTTGTGAACACAATAAGCAAACAACCTTAATACGCTCATGGAACTTACTCTATTAGAAGAACAATCAATAGACTGCAGTAAGTGCTATGCTGAGAAATAAAATATGATGACATGATAAAGAGATCCTGGGTTCCTCTTAGGATCATCTTGTCAAGAAATGTCCACTGAGGAAATGCCATTTAGACTGACACTCAGATCTGATTGACAAGAAAACACCCATGATGAGCAAGATGGGTAGGGGAGGAGGCAGCAATCCAGACCCAGAGAACAGCCATTGCCAAGATCTGGAGACAGGAAATGTCTTAGCATCTCCCAGGATCAAGAAGAAGGCCAATGTGGCAATAGCAGAGGGAATAATGAGGAGAGTGACAGAAGACAAGGTCAGCCAAGTTAAGTAGCTTGGATTTTAGTTGCATTTTAATGCATTATTGCTGACATTGTAGTCTGAGAATCACAATTTGGGTGGATTTTGATCAATGTCCTGCCATTAACTTACTGTATGACTCCGGAAAACTTATATCCTTTCTCTTGGCCTCAGAGCGACCTCAACTGTGAAACAAAGAGATTGAACTAGAAGGTAGATGATCTATGAATTCCCTTTGAGTGCTAACATGCTATGATTCTAATCTTTGCCCTCAAAAACGAAGTTGAATACTCCCTTTTCTTAAAAGTACTGAGGCCTTTCTATGAACTAAAGAAGGATAGCTCAGGGTATGCTGGTCATTTGCCCTGAATTGTAAAACTGCCAAGACTTAAGATAGGATGAGGAGCCAAAACTTGCATTTCCCCTGTGTTGTTGACATTTCTTACAAGACGTATTTGCTGTGAGTTTTTATATTTTGCTCTTGTCTTCATTACTCTCTCAGTTTCTTTGGAGTGCCTGACTAAGGCTCTCTCAATTTAACATCTACCTTCCATCTCAACAATTCCATCTACCTTCTATCTCAACAATTTAAAAAGACAGAGAGAGAGAGAGATGGAGAGAAGTGAATCAATATGAATGCGGAAGTCATTAACCCCTTCCCAATGTCCACAGGCATACTGGTTTTCCATACTTTCCATTGGGAATAAGATCAAATGTGAAAGACTGGCTCACTTCTCTCTGAAGAAAGGTGCTTGAAGAGGTAACACTGATGTAAGCTTGATCCCTTTGTAGAAATTCCCAATATAATCAATCTGGGTAGTGGTTCCCAGAACATGAAATTCACTGTGACCAAAGATTAGTTGACTCTCACCATAAATAATTTAGAAAGACCACTAAACAAACACATTAATAGTTTCACAGGTTTGCTAAATAAACAAGTAGTACGTGCACAAGATAAACCTTTTAAAGAAACAGCTAAGAGATTTGGACTTTTAAAGAATATTTACCTTGGAACTGAGATAAAACCCAAGACTAAGTTTAAAGAGACAGAACACAGGATGCAGGCCCTCTTCTGTGAATCAAATAAAGAAGAAATGCTGTTTCTGATTTGTGGTATTTTATGTTTCAGGGCTGCATCGATACCGTGACCTCTTTTTCAGAGTCACGCATGTTTAGTAGGAGAAAACAAAACACTTTTAAACAACATAGATATTTATGAGTTTGTTATGTTGTGTGATTTTTATCAAGCTTTAGAGGCCAAAATACATGAATTGGAAAACAACTCTATTTTATTATGAAAAATAATATCTGACATACAGAAATTTTACTTGCAAGACAAAATACATTCTATAAAGTGATTTTCAGCTAAACTAAACAAACAATGTAGAAAAAATGTTGTTTATTTTTTAAGTTGCTAACAATATGAGTCATTGGAAAGGTATTTTATTATGTACAAGCAAGAGTACACGTGACGACTAGGTTTTCACACTGCCTCTTTAGCATTCAGCAATGTAAGTTTGGATAAGTTACGCAGCTTCTCTGAGTATCACCTGTATCAGCCAAATAAGGCAATTGGATTAAATGTTCTCATACTGTAATTCAACGCTGAAATGCTGGAAATGTATTTTTAACACCACATATTGCGTTTGGATGCAGTACATGGTAAGTATTTAATCAGTTCATTGACAATTTAGTGAAAATATGCAACAGTGAGACACAGTGTTTTGCTAATTGGAAAAGGACATTACTTATCTTGGTAATGCAATATCTTGGTAATATGGAGTCCTGGAGTTGTTATCACCAAACTTTGTTCTCTCTCCTACTGACCATAAAGGACCTTTGGGAAGATCATATGAACTCCCTAGAGTACCATTTCCACATTTATGTACTGTCTTCTCATAACTGTTGTGAATAATTAAGAACACAGGTGCTAAATCAGATTGTTGCATTTTAAAATCTGGCTCTGCCAATTATGACTTGTGTGATTTGGGAGACGTGTGTTTCAAATGAGTGTCTCAATTTCCTGTCTGTAAAATGGAGGTGATAGCAGTATCTAATTGAAAGAATTGTAAATAGGAGGTATGAGATCACATGTATAACAATTAGAATAGTGCTCAGGATTCAGTAAATGTCAGTGTTAAACTATAAGTGATTCTCTCTGCTGAGCAGAGCCTGATGCAGGGCTTGATCCCAGGACCCTGAGATCATGATCTGAGCCGAAGGCAGAGGCTTTAACCCACTGAGCCACCCAGGCACCCCACTATAATCACTATAAGTGATTCTTAATGATAGAGAACAATCTGAGGGTTGGTGGAGGGACATGGGTGGGGGATGGGCGAGATAGGTGATGGATATTAAAGGGCACACTTGTTGTCATGAGCACTGGGTGTTGTAAGTAATAAATCATTGAATTCTCCCCCAGAAACCAATATTGCACTGTATGTTAACTAACAAAATTTAACCCCCCCCAAAGAAAGAAATACTTAAACCTTTGGACTCAACTTTGGACCCCAGATGGCCCTCACACAAGGAAACAAACACAGTTGAGGCTGGTATTATCCTACTGAAGTTAGACTATGTATACATTTATATGCTGAATGCTGAGAGCCTCCTTATTATCCTATTACTAGCCTTCTGTCACTGATGGACTTCTAGAACATCAAAAATCAAATCTGTATTCTACAAGGAAAAGATGGGAAAACTGTCTCTGGGAATCTGACTAGGCCAAAGGTGAGGATACAAAGGTTCTGGCACTGAGATTTCCTCCACAAAGCAGCCCATCCAGATTGCCTCTTTACTTTGAAGATTCTGGTTGAAAAATTCCACCAAAGCACTCAGAATTTCACATCAGCCTTTAAAAGACTTATTCTAAAAAAAAATCAGATCATTCAGAAAATATGCTAACATGAAAGAGATCTGAATGCAAGTGAAAAAAAAAAGAAGCAACTTGGAGATAATAAAAAAGTACAAGATAAAACCTTGAACAAAAATATTATTCATGTGTTACATTAATAAAAGAGTAACTGGGGGCGCCTGGGTGGCTCAGTCATTAAGCATCTGCCTTCGGCCCAGGTCAGATCCCAGGGGCCTGGGATCGAGCCCCGCATCCGGCTCTCTGCTCTGCGGGAAGCCTGCTTCTCCCGCTACCATTCCCTCTGCTTGTGTTCCCTTTCTCGCTGTGTTTCTCTCTGTCAAATAAATAAAATCTTTTAAAATAAAATAAAATAGTAACTAGATGCACTTTACAATAACAGATATTCTGACAATTTTAAAAGGGTCTTGGAAATAAATATGACAGAAATGAAAACATCAATAGAAGGATTGTAAAACTGAGTTAGAGAAATTTCTAAAAAAGTGAGACAAAATGTCTAGGAGATAGAAAATGAGAGAATACAAGGAAAACTTAAAATCAGCCCAAAATGTTTGATATTCAAATATTAGGAGTTCCAGGGAGAAAGCACTGATAAAAAAAGGAAAAGAGGAAGTTGTCAGTGAAGAAATATACCAAAAATGTTCAGAACTGAAGATATGAATTGCCAAATGCCTGGCACAGCAAATAAAAGTAGACCCATACCAATATATATCATCTTGAAACTTCAAAGAAGACAATACACATTTCCAAAGAAATAGTCACAGATTCCAAAGAAATAGTCACAGATAAAAGACAAGGAATCAAAGTAGCTTTGGATTTCATAACCACAGAGATAGAAGATGGAATACAATGAATTGGAACCTTCAAATTTTGAGGGAAAATGATTTACGACCTAAGATTCTATACTCAACCAAACTTTCAGTCAAGAGTGACCAGAACAAAGAAATTTTTTTAAAGATTTTATTTATTTATTTGAGAGAGAATGAGCACTGGCAGAGGGAGGGACAAAGGGAGAGGGAACATCCGACTTCCCCACTAATTAGGCAAGGAGCCTGATGCAGGGCTTGATCCCAGGACCCGGAGATCATGGCCTGACCCAAAGACAGTCACTTAACTGATAGAGCCACCCAGGTGCCCCTAGAATAAAGACATTTTAAAGCATGCCTTGGTCTTTAAAAATGTTTACTTCCCATTATCCTTTTTTTATGAAACTACTGGTTGATGAGGTCTGCAAAACAAGTAAGTGATCAAAAGAGAAGGCATGGCTATAGTAAAAGGCAGTCCACCACTGGAAATAGGAAGAAAATCCCCAAGAAAATTAAGGATAAATGAAAGTGATGACTGTACACCAAGCATAGAAGGCAATCAAATCCATGAAGAGGAGATGACTAGGATTTTGATGAGATTTTTTTTAAAGATTTTTTTCCAGAATACAAAATTTAAAGAATACTTAAGGATGTTGACAATCAGTAAAGAATCTGGGCTGAATTAATAAGTACATAAGAAGCTAAACAAAGGGGAAAAGATCAAGATAAATATTCACTAAAGAGAAAAGGAAAACTGAAGAAAAAAAGAAGAAATTATGATTTACTGCATAGTTCAGGATTTATGTGATTAAAATACAGGGAGCACTGAATAATCATATAATCAAAATTGTGAGAATTATATTGGAAAGGTGGGAGAAATAGGAAACGTGTGTGTGTGTGTGTGTGTGTGTGTGTGTGTGTGTGTGTGTGTATAAGTCACTGGATAATGCCTGAACTGAAGTTTCTGGTAAATAGCACTATATTTAGTGCTTGTTCAATTTATGTCATGTGTGGGCCTGTGCGTGTGTGCGTGCGCGCACACACACACACGTTTATAGGTGCACAGGAATAAACGGAAAAGACTACTTAAGATAGGAAGCAAGAAGGCAGGGGCTCAGGCCACCCCCGGTTCTACCTGCTCTCCTTGAGGACAGAAAGGATCACTATCTCCCCACACCTGTAATCTACTTGCTGTTTACTGTTTGGGAAGCTCTGATTTAGAGACAGGGAAATAAATACCAAAAAACCAAGCTAAATGAATCGAAAGTGATTTCCTCCAGAGGGGGGATTTGGTTCAGTAAGAGGAGACATGCAGGGGGCAGAGATGTACCATATTTCACAATAAACCTTATAGAACTCATTGAATTTTTAAACCATATCTACATATTACCTTAACTTTTTAAAAATAAAATGAAATCAATAAAAACCTAAGCTATACTATGAGCACGATGGCTGAGCTAAATATGAAGCTAACATTTATTGAGCCCATTTTAAATGCCAGGCATTCACTAATTTCCCCATTTGATCCTCACGACAACCAAGTGACCAGCAGTAATTATTACTATTATACACATTTCCAAGGTGAAGAAACATGTTAAGAGAAATTAGGCGCACTGCCCGTGTTTCCATAGTTAATAAATAACAAAGTTGAAATCCATCCAAAAGTCTGCCACCTACCAGAGCCCAATCTAACACCCTGCCATGTTGTCTCTCAGGTGAGGTCAGTGTTGGTGGTACCACATGCTGGAGGGTCTCGTGTATCAGTCTAGGTGAAGGTCTCTTGACTTAGGCACTTCGGGAAATGGAAATGGGATCTTCCAAAATCTCTTCACACAACAGGAATATGGGCCATATCAACCTGTTCAAGTCTAAAAGTAGAGTATTAAAAAAGCTAGTTCCGCCATCTGACTGACCCTCCTTGCAGACACTTGACCATGATCCCACTGCTACCCTATGCTTTATGGAAATGGTGCCCTGCAGCCCTTGGTCTTCACTTAAGAAAGCTTCCTGTTAGGTTACTGCTGCTCTCTATGGGCCTGAAATACTCTGCTGCTTTAATAGGAAGGTTGAAATGCAGGAGCAAGCCTCACTGTATGTTTACTGATGTTTCCAACATTGCCATTTAATTATTTTTAACAAAGTCACTACCGGTTAATGTGTTTGCTAATATGGACTCTACTTTCTCATAAACTTCTTTCAGGTATGTGCAAGTGTCATATTCCAATCTGAAACTTAGGGGGTAAAAAAGAAAAAAAAACTTTAAAAAGATTGATGGGCACTTAAATTTCATAGGAAAAGTGACCCCTATCTCAGCAACCAATACTATTAGGAGGTTTCCTGGCATTTTAAAAAAATTAAAGTTATTCTGAATATGATATCGAGAAAAGCTTCAATACACACATACATGCGTGCGCACACATACATGTGTGCACACTCACACAGATGGAGAAAAAGACAGAGACAGATACAGAGAGAAGGAGGGAAGAGAAGAAATTTTTAAAGGACAAGAACAAAGAGCCCTGTCAAAATAATATTTTAACCATAGGGACCTATAGATGATTTATGTTAACTAGATCAATGGAATTCAACTGACTGGGTATGATTATTTCTTCCCACTATCTTTCCATGTCTCTCCTGCCGGGAAACCAGACAAGCAGACTTTTCCATCACAGATCTTCTAAGATCTCTCAGATCCCCCATACTTATCTCACATGCTCCCCCACAACATGCACAAGCTCACTCATAGCTCTGATAATAGTGGAGCATCATCACGGTCCAGGACCCCAAGGCCCTCTTAGAACCACACCTAACCTCGCAGTGGGTTAGGTTGGTCCAGTGTCATGGTCTGTAGTTGCATCTGAACTGACCACTGCAAACAACTCCCCAGGGACCTTCTCCCTCCCAGCTCTTCTTCACCCACTGCCACCCGCTGTGCCCAGAGGGCTTTCTCAGGCTTTACAGCTAGGCAGGAGTCTCTCCTCTGGAAAGTGAGTCTGGAAGGGAAGATTATAAAATAACCTCCCTTCCTTGACAGTGAAGAGATGATCATTTGAGGCACGTAGGTGGCTCAGTCAGTTGGGTGTCTGCCTTTGGCTCAGGTCATGATCCTGGTGTTCCAGAATCAAGTCTGGCATCGGGCTCCCTGCTCAGCGGGGAGTCTGCTTCTCCCTCTGCCCTTCACCTCACTCTCTCTCTCTCTCTTGCTCTCTGCCTCTCAAATAAATAAATAAAACCTTAAAAAGAGGTGGAGAAAGAGAGAGAGAGAGAGAGGGATGATCATCTGGTTTTCTTTTCTTTTTTTTTTTTTTTTATTTTTTAAGATTTTATTTATTTGACAGAGAGAAACACAGCGAGAGAGGGAACACAAGCAGAGGGAGTGGTAGCGGGAGAAGCAGGCTTCCTGCCGAGCAAGGAGCCCGATGCGGGGCTCGATCCCAGGACTCTGGGATCATGACTTGAGCCGAAGGCAGACGCTTAACGACTGAGCCACCCAGGCGCCCTTGGTTTTCTTTTCTTAAATAAAAGCATTTTATTATTCAAATATATTGGTCTCCTGATTTCAACTTGCTCCAAAGGGCATACTTCTCCCTTCCCAGGCTGCACAAAATACTGTCCAGGGCCCTGGCTGCCTTATAGATGGATTGACTAATACATTTATCCCTTCAGTCAAAAAGGATTTCATGTATGCTTACTAAATCCAATATTTACAGGTGAGAAATTAAGGATTTTCCCTACTGGAATCAGTGCTAAATGGCAGAAGACATGACTTTCTGGAATGCTCCCTGGAAGAGGGGTATACCTAACCCAGACTTCTCATGGGCAGGAGAGGAGAGGACAGGTGTGTGAGTATGTAGAGGGAGCTCTGCTTGTCAAGGGAGAAGAGTCTCCCAGCAGAGAGAATTGTTTCCTCAAAGAAAATATTGAGGAAATAGAGGAAGATTATTCTCCCAAAGCACAGTGGGAAAAGAGGCAGGTCGGAGTTAGCTGGTGAGGCACAGAGCTGCAGATGTGGGCAGGGTCAACCATGAAGAGCCTTGTAAGCTCACTTGGGCAGTGATAACCCACCGGAGTTTTTAAAAGCTCAGTAACATGATCAGATTCACATTTTCAGAACTTCACTCACTCTTAGCATCGGATGGATGCTTGGGAGATCGATTCTATACTTTAAAAAGCAAGTCTGCCCTTATGATAGCAACTTTATCAGTATTTAATTTGTTAGTAGTTGTCTAATGGTTGCGTAACATGTGGAGATCACTAAATACTTCCAGACATATTTTCACATTTTATCATCATAATTAGCTACATGGCCCCTGTAATGATCTTCGTTGTTACTAAAGAAGAAAATAAGACTCAGAAAAATAAAGTGGAATCCTGGGACTGGCTCTATATTCAAGTGACCTTCATCCTGCCACTATTAACCAACCGACAGTTCCCTGACCAAGGGAAGGTCCTCTTGCTCACTTGGGCAGCCTGAAACCCACAACATAAACAGATAATATGCACAGAATGCCAGTTGCGGTGGATTGAAATTTATGACCTATAAGATGACCCAGTAAAAAAATGAAAAGGCCTGAATGTGAGTACCAGAGGACTTTCAGAGCATTAGCAAAGATCCATTGTGACGGTCAGTGAGGAAATTATGTGGGAACTACTAGGTGCTCTCTTAGCTTAATGCCGTTCTATTTATGTAAGATGATCTCTGATGAAGTTGTTTTAAAGAAGAAACCACACAAGCTAAGACAGAGATGTGCATGTATAATGGTGCTACTTGTATACACATTCTTGTATTAATATAGACTACCTCTGAAAAGACAAATGAGACACAAGGATTGGAGACTGACACAGGTATTGGAGACTGCCTCTGGGGGGGAATTGGACTGCAGGGACATTAGACATTATTTTCACTGTGTATCCATCTGCACTGCCTAAGATGTTGCATGGTGCCTGCATCATACTCTGAAAATGGAATTTAATAATGAAAAAAATGGAGTATTTTGAAGAAAATGATCATTCTATCTAAGACAGAGAATGTGTTTTAAAATATAAGTGCAGAAAAGGCAGGCAGAATATCACTAGTTCTTCTTCTGCAGTATCTGACACATTCTGGAATAGGCTTTCTAACGCAGAGCGATGCTCTTTGGAATTACGTAACTCCTAGGGAAGTAAGATTTGCTCTAAGAATAGTCATTTTATGTATTATCGTCCTAGGGCTGTGCCAAGGCACTCTAGGCCACAGAGCTTCATGTTCTTCGGCCTCTGCTTACCCCCTGAGAAGGGCCACCCTGCCTCGGCACTATGAAAACACACGATGTCAGTGACTCAGCATTTGATCCTGAAACTTCCCTGACTGAGTTCAAGTTCTTCAAAAATTATATTTTGAGGGAGAAGGGCAGAAAGGTGGGAGCAGCCATTCTGCTTAATGCCCTCATCCACTGTTTTAAAACCGATACTCTGTGATTCACAGGGGAAAGGAAACGTCTGTCAGATGTCCTTGGAGAATGCCATTTTCTCCTCTTCCTCTTCTAATGTGGACTAGGGCACAGTGCACATTTGCTCATTGTCTTTTGCATTTATTACATATGCTTTTATTCAAGGTCAGATTTTAACATTTTCAGGAACCCATTATTATATGGGAACACCCTGGGGCAAGGCTGTCATGAGCTCCTTAGTAGATCTTTGCAGCAATAGCCCCCAATTCATCACCGTCCTGCTACCCATGTCTTTGTACATTCCTCTCCCATTTTCATTCCGAGTTTGGCCACGTGATCCGCTTTGTCCAGTGCGACACCAGCAAACAGCAAGCAGAGGTTTGATAAGGGTCTGCACAATGGGGACCTGCCCTTTGGGATTTCTGCCCTGAGGTTCTTCATGCTGGGAAGAAGTCTGGAGTAAGAGTGAGAGGTCCAGCCACGGTGGCGGAGAAGGTGAGCCCGGCCTCCAGCCAACTAGCGGACGGATGTAGTTGCACAACTGAGCCTTGAGAATGCAGCAAAACTGCTCAACTACATGCAGAACCATGAGGAATAGCAAATCGTTGTTGTTTTAAGCCACTGAACTTTGGGGTGATCTGGTAACTGATACAGACAGTTATATTTCGAAGTGAAGCAGGGAACCAAGCATCAGGACACTTGACCTCTATTCAGAGCTCTGTTCTCTGCCTCAGTTTCCTAATATGTAGAAAGAGGAAGTTAGACTAGAAAACATCTCATGGGCCTTTTAGCTTTAATACTGTGTTAAATGCAAAAGGAATGTGTTCCACATACACGTACTATTATTTTGGCACCCATTTGACCCCCGCATCAGGACGTGAGCTTAACATATATCTTGCAGGTGAAAAAAAAGAGAGCTCCACTTGAGAATTGGCAAATCTGGCTCCCAGTCCCCTAGGCTGACTTAGCCCAGATGTTAGAATGGACGTATCTGAGTCTGGAGTGTGGTTCTTTGCAAAATAAAAGGTGAGGCAATGGCCACGGGTCACAGACTCTCGGCCTCCTCACTTTTCCGGGCTCAGTGGATCTGTCAGCAGCAGTATGACCCTGAGCTTTCTGAGCGACAGGGTTTGTGTTTGCAGCGCATGGGACAGAAGAGCAGCAAAACCCAGCCCAATTCCCAGCCAAGCTTGCTTGCCGTCCGGGAGGAATAGGAGTGTGGGATCACACTTTGTTTATTTGTGGTTCTTTTAAGTGATGTCCAGAGACCCACATTTCATGCTTGTTTGAAAGTGTATATGTAACTGGGGAAGCTGTTAAACAGCAGTTTGCTTTCACTCCAGCTAGTCACTTATTTAGTTTTATGCCAGCATGAAGTTCATTGAGCCATAATTCTTTACCATGCCCTAAGATGGCCAGTACTTGAGGCTGTCAGAGGGAAATCTGCCTCTCAAATTGATAAATATTTTCCAGGACATTATATTTGGCTGTTTATATTTCAATTACCGTGGCTTTTTGTTTGTTTGTTTGTTCAAAAAGCTTTCTTTGATTGGTAACATGGCTTACAAAAAAAAAATGAGAAAAAAAGAAAAATATCTATTTCAGAGGGAGGAAAAAACATAAGTCATCCCAAAATAAGCTGAACCAAATTCCTTGAAAGTGCTGAAAACTGCTTTAGGATGTGCAGATTCTAAAAAGTGGGAGAAAAGTAGTAATTCATAATCACTGCAAAGGTTTAACCAAATGCAGAAAAGTTTAGTTTAATTGAGAGAAAAATCAAATGAGCTGAATAAAAAACATGTTTTTGCTCTTTTGCATTGTGTGTATTGGCAACAGCAAAAAAAAAAAAAAAAAAAAAAAAATCTTCCTAAAGAAAAATACAACTCTAAATCAAGTGAAAACAAACCAGAAAGCTAGACGAAGGTGACACCTCAAAGAAATGCTGCCTTCGCGACTCTTCTAAGAGAACTGATAACTGCAACCTACCAGCAACATTTTCTGGCTTGCGAAATGTTCCAAAGCGTGCAGGCAGTGCAAGAGGTCTAACTCCTGGCACAACACCCACCAGGCGTTCACTCAGAGATGAGGCCTTTTCCTTTGACTTCCTGGAGTGTTTCTGGGCAACACAATGAAGGCAAAAGCAAGATGACTTTGCAGGCCTTATGTGGCAGGAAACTGCTGGCTTGAAACCTATCTTTTCACTCATCTCTCCTGTTCAGTTCTGTGTTTTGTAATTGGCAAAAGTGGTTGTGGGGGGCGGGGGGGCGGGGTACAAGGAAAGCCAAGTGGTTGGGAATGCTCCCCCTTTCGGTCCCTGAGAAACCTGAGTTAATATCGCTTCTCGGCCTTTTGGCTAAGATCAAGTGTAGAAACCTGAGTTATGCTCAGGACCCAGAGCCCTCTTCACCTTGCTCCCAGGAAAATGCCCACCAGCCTCAATAATCTGGAAAGGTGGTCACTTCCTTGGCCACCTTCTCATGCTCATTCTTATAACCATCACTAGTAATCAGTCTTAAGAGATAAAAGTTTATTTAGAAATTCAGTCAGCAAGTTAACTGTGGTTTAAAGTGAATGGCTCCCTCTTCTCTCATTTTAGCCAATGATTTACACCCCTTCCAAGCCGGCCTGGGTCTTATTTATGTAACTGCACTAGAGAGTGGCTTGAGGTTGCCTCTTATAATAACAAACTCTATTTATACCTTGTATGGCTGGGCCCAGGCAGTTAAAGCAACTTAGATCGAAACAGGCACCTAGAAAGTAAGAGCAGGCATCATGGAGAGGCTTTAACCAAGACTCTCCCTCCTTTAAATAAGACAACTTGAGCATTCTGATCATTTAGACCTCAGAGTTATCTGTGATCCCACAGGACTTCCACATACTCTGGGTTCTAAGTTGTTTTAGGCATAAAGTCACTTGAAATGTGGGCACAACCTTATTACAAAGCATCTACTGTTAGGAGCCCAAGAAACAGACAGAAATGCTTTTTCTGCTATTGCTGCTGATCCTGATAGAAACAGGCATTATAACATACACCTTGGTGTCAGTTTTTATTCGAAGATATCGCTCCCCAATTCCAGATGTTGTACTGGAATTTGAATGTTGTACACACATTGTTGTTCATATATATAACACACATTAATACATTTTAATAACATAAGGGTTACCAACCATTATTCCTTTTGCTTATCAACATTCTTATCTTACATAAATCCAGAACATATAAGAATAATTAATATAATGCATACATTTACAATAGAGCTTAGATAAGGTATCCTTGGCTTCATTATCAATTAAAATGTCAAAGGTTAAGTAAATTGACATCTCAAGAGTAAGATGAAATATTTTTCAGTTTCATCTAGAATTACAATACCATCTCTTTCTATAAAACAGCAGTTACAAAAACTTTTTCTCCACAAGCTGTTAAATGGCGCCCCCTTCCTGTCACTGATGAATTGACAAAAAAGAATCACATTGCCTTTTAGCATCTCAAATTGTTAGGGTCAATGGATTCCCTAGAGACAATTTCACGTAGGTCCTTCATCAGACATGCAAAATAGATTGAGATCTAGGCCACGAAAGGATCTTGTCACTTTTTTTAAATTTTTATTAACATATAATGTATCATTTGCCCCAGGGTACATGTCTGTGAATCATCAGGCTTACACATTTCACAGCACTTAATATAGCACATACCCTCCCCAATGTCCACAAGGATCTTGTCACTTCAGTGAATTAGTTAAAGATATTTTCAGTAGATACTTTGCTAATCATGGGAGATAAACTACAGTCCTGTCTCAGGGAACTCAAAATCTCATAAGGAAGACTGTAAGTAAACCAAGTAATACAAATACAGGTCAACAAGTACTATATTTGATATGTGTACCAAGTGCTATAATAGAAATAATAAGTTTGCCAGAGTAGTGTAATGAGGACTTTGAGGAAGTAACAAGTAAGGTAGATAAGGACAGATGGTTAATTGTTGACAAAGCATACCAAGCAGAAAGAGAATGAATTCTGAGCAATTCAAATGGAATTTTAAACTCTTCAAAGTCTGAAAAAGTGTGTTAGAATGAGGACTGGGGACTTCGGGATGGCAACTGTGTAAGAACTATGTGGAGAAGAAGGAGGAAAAGGAGGAAAGAAGAAGGAATTAGGGATACATTCTAAAGGCCTGATATGTCAAGCTGTGAAGTTTAGACTTCAGTCTGAAGGGGACAAGAGCCACAGAAAAGTTGTTAAATGGTGAAGAATGCACTGTTATATTTCATCTTACCCCCTTCAATAACCTGGTCAATTACATATCTATCAAACAATATTCATTGGCTTCCAATTCTATGCTAAGCCTTCAGGTACTTCAGAGGGATATTCTTTGCTCGACTTAGCCACCATATGAAAATGTTATAAATCCACAGCAAGAACAAGGCAGAAAGAGTAGGATTTGATCTATTGTTCTAGTGAGTCTTTGTAAAAAAAAAAAAATAGTGAAAAGAGTATATATCATGGGATCTTTTGTGTAAAAAAAGGAAAAGAAATAAGAAAATATATAACAATATTATTATTTTTACATAAAGAAACAAAGAGCAATTAACATAAATAATAAAATCATTTAGCAGCCATGGGGGCAACAGGAATGAAGGGGTAGTAATACTCCTCTGAGTATATAACTTCGTAGAGTTTAAATTTTGGAAGCATAGTAAATGTTCTGTATATTCAAAAATAAAGCTCACAAAGACAGTGGGAAAAACTGAAAACTAAATGCAAAAAGAAACAAATAAATCCACTGTGTCTAAAATGAATAGAGTAATCACTGAAGGAAAAAAAAAATAAAGCTAATGCTAGTGACCATAGAAGACAGTGCTCTAAATACAGAACTTCAGTCTGGAGGAAATGAAAATGCAAACAAACCTTGAACTCTTCTGAGTGGGGTTTTTTGTTATTGTTTTTATTTTTTTCCCTACAGTGTTTTGGGTCCAGCAATTCTAAAACTAATTTTTACGTACTATAAAATTGAGCAAATGTGTTGATATAATTAGAAATCAAGGTCCTCACTGTGGAAAAAGGAAGGTAGAAATACAAAAAGGGGGAAGGCAAGGAAGAATCATGTGGAGTTGGATTGGAATTTGGAAGTACTGGTAAGAATTAGTGATTTATAGAGAAAGATGTACATATGATGTTTTCTCCCTAGCTCTGTCTGGTGAAAGTGTTTAGAAGTAGTGACAACAGTAGCAAGGGGCACACCTACCACCCAGATCTTGGTTGCCCAATATCATTTCTTGCTAGAAGGAAAAGGGGATCATTGGAGAAATAGCAGATTCTAGGACTGGAACAATAAAAGTACCGGAAGAACACGGAATACCTCAGTATACCAGGAAGCAAAGAACTTCTGAAAAGAATCCTGAGAGAAGGTCAAAAAGACATAGGGTCCAGCTTGAAGAGGCTTTCACCAGCATCAAAATAAATAAGAACGGTAATGCATTATAACCCACTGACTAAAATAGATGATAGATAGATAGATAGATAGATAGATAGATAGATAGATAGATAGATAAAATGGGGCTTTTCCTTATAATAAAATGCCAATTGTTAAATGTGAATGAAGTGATATAATCATCATAGTAAATATTGATTTGGGCAAGGATCACTAAAGGGTGCTAAATCTAAGAGAGAAAGCTTATTAATTGCAGGGGCACATCATAACTGCAAGGAGAGAAACAGAACAGCAAACATTTCTAATTTCTACCAGGCAAATGAGCAGATAAACATTGTGGCTTCTGGATGTGCTATCCTAAGGACACAAATTCAGTTTTGTACTATTCCCACCAGGGATGTATAACCAGAATGTAATCATGAGGAGAGATGAGACAAATCCTGATTATGGAAAACATTTTATAAAATAATTACACTGTAGTCTTCAAAAATGTCAATTACGTGAAAGTCTTAGCAAGGCTGAGGAACTGTTGCAGATCAAAAAATACTAAAGAGACATGACAACTGAATGTAACATGGGATCCTAAATTTATCCTGTAAATGGAGGGAAAAATGCTATTAAGGGCATGATGGGACAAGCGACAAAGTTGGAATATGTAATACAGGGTCAATAAAAATTTTATATCAATGACACATCCTCTAAATTTGGTAACTGTACATTGGTTGCATAGGGAATACCATTTTTTTTTCTTAGAAAATATATACAAAAGTCTTAAGGGGAAAAGGAGTATGTTGCATGTAAACTATTCGCAGATGGGTCAGAAAAATTACAAAATAGAGGGCTCCTGGCTGGCTCACTCAATAGACCAATGTGACTCTTGATCTTGGGGTTTTGAGTTCCAGACCCACGTTGGGTATACAGGTTACTTAAAAATAAACTCTTATAGGGGTGCCTGGGTGGCTTACTGGGTTAAAGCCTCTGCCTTCCGCTCAGGTCATGATCTTGGGGGTCCTGGGATTGAGCCCCGCATCGGGCTTTCTGCTCAGTGGGGAGCCTGCTTCCCCCTCTCTCTCTGCCTGCCTCTCTGCCTACTTGTGATCTCTCTCTCTGTCAAATAAATAAATAAAATCTTTTAAAAAATCTTTTAAAAAAAATAAGAATTAAAAATATGCATATACACACACAGAGTGAAGACTGTGGGAAAAAAAAACCAATATGGCAAAATGTTAAAAATTGGTAAGGGTGTCTGGGTGGCATAGTCAGTTAAGTGCCTGACTCTTGGTTTCGGCTCAGTAGTGATCTCAGGGTCTTCAGATCAAGCCCTGTGTTGGGCTTCATGCTCAGTGCAGAGTCTGCTTGGGACTCTCTTTCCCTCTCTCTCTGCCCCTCCCCCCTGCTCTCTCTATCTCACTCTCTCTAAAATAAGTAAATAAGTCTTTAAAAAATTGGTGAATCTTGGTAAATGGTATAAAGAAGTTTTTACTATTACTTTTAGCATGAAGTTATTTCAAAATGAAAAGTTAAAAATAAACAGAGCCATACAAGATGTATGCCCAAGCAATAATGGGTATAACTTGTCCCAGTTATTTTAATTAATCGTGTAGCAACCGGCCAAAAGTGTTTGAGAGCCACTTGTAGGAATGCACATAAAAATATCTGCGTACCTCGTAAGACCTACCTCAATACAATTCCAAAAATTGTGTACCTCATAAGACCTACTTCAATATAATTCCAAAAGTATACCCCCAGGGGCACTTGGGTGGTTTGGTCCCTTAAGTATCTGACACTTGATCCCAAATCAAGTTGTGATCTCAGGGTTTTAAGAGTGTTTTGTTTTGTTGTATTTTTTTTTAAAAGGATACCCCAGATGAACTTGATAACTGTAATTACAGCCACAGTCCCTGCCTGGTCCTGGCAATATCAAAGGCATCCCATATATCGTGAAGTGCAAGGCTCTAGCAATGACCCCCCACCTTAAGCCAGGTGATCCCTAGACAGCTTCCTTATAGACTTAAGAGTGAGTTCTCTTCCTCCATGGTCATCAGACTCTACGTTAATGAGTACATTCTGAGACCACGGAGAGCAAAGACAAGCAAGGGATGATACTATAGCTTTGTAGGCCATATTCACAGAAGAAATTGTTTTACCAATTCCTTGAAAAAATTTAGAGAGTAAGCTAGATAGAGTTCTGGGCTTCAAGTTCAAGCACATTGGAAGTGTTGTGACTGAGAATGTCACTAATATTGAATATCTTGAATCCTAATTTTATTCATTGTTAAATGGCTCACAGTCACACAATGCTTTGCAATTTGCAAATTTCAGGCATACTCTCTCCATAGTAATCATACTGTCTATAGTAACAATAATTGTTATTTATGAAGCACTTCATTAGCAGTGGGGACTCCATTAAGTGATTGGCATATATCTAATGTAATCATTCAGATAGCTCCATGAAGTAGTTTTTATTATTCCAGTTTTACACGAAGCCCATGTGAGTTAAATAACATTTTTTTTAACTTTTAAAACAGCTTTATTATCACTGGCATATAAAAAATGTATATATTTAAGGTATACAACTTGAAGTTGTGATAAACACATACATTGTGAAATCATCACCAAAATCCAGCTAGTTAACACATTCATCACTTTTACATGGTTACTGTTGTGTATGTATGTATGTGTGTGTTGAAAAGATTTAAGACATATCCTCTTTTTTTATTATTATGTTCAATTAGCCAAGATAGAGCACATCATTAGTTTTTGATGTAGTACTCAACGATTCATTAGTTGCTTATAACACTCAGTGCTCATCACAACACATGCCCTCCTTAATACTCATCACCTGGTCAGTAACTTTCTGATAACAATAGTAAGAAGCAGAGCTAGAAAACATGACTGACATTAAAATCCATGAATTATATCTCATGATCATTCCTACTATTCAAATAAAGGAATTGAGGCCCTGAAAGTTAAAGGATTTATCTACATTTGGAATAGCCTAGTTCAGGTCACATGACTGTAAATTTGGCATCATTCCTACTCTGGATGCTATGAGGAACATGTTAAATGGTGGGCAGAAAGTGCTTTGTAAATTGAGGAATTTGTGAATACCTGAGGATTAAATCTCATTATTACCTTTAAAAACTTTCCTAGTGTAGCAGCTGGAATTAAAAGGGGGGTTGACATACTTTGGAAAACAATTTGGCCATTTCTTATAAAGTTAAACATACACTTCCCACCTGACCTAGTGATCCCACTCCTAGGTATTTACCCAAGAGAAATGAAAATATATGTTCACATAAAAATCTAGATGGGAAAGTTTATTGCAGCTTTATTCATAATTGCCAAAAATTGGAAACGACCCAAATATCCTTCAAACTGGTGAATGGATAAACAAACTGGAACATCCATGGAATGGAATAGTATTCAATAAAACAAAATGAATTACTGATGGATGTAACAATGCAGATGAATCACAAATGCATTATGGCTAAATGAAAGGAGCCATATTCAAAAAAACTGCACACTATATGGTTCCATTTATATGAAATTTTAGAAAAGGCAGAAATATAAGGACATACAACAGAGTACTGGTAGCCAGGGACTGAGTATAGAGAAAGTATATAGATTGCAGAAGAGTAAGAGGTAACTTTTTCAGGCGATGTAATTATTTACTGTCTTCATTGTGCTGATGGTTACATAATTATATGCATTTATTAAAAGTTATAGGACTCTACTCAGAAAAAAGTTGTTTTATTGGATATGACTCATACTCCAATAAATCTGACTTAAAGTTTTTTAAAGAAAAGAAGCTGAGATTCTCTAAGTGTGGGCTAAACAGGTTGAAGGATGTAGCACCTGGCATCCCTCCTGGATCCCTAGGAGCATTTTTCAAGAATGCTCTGAGATGGTGCATCAAGATATCCCCAGGAAAAACCATGTACACTAAAATCTTACACAGATTCATTTCCAGATAGGATTTTTGCTACTATCTTACCTACTTTCACTTCTCAACTTAATTTGCTTGCGCAATTTATTTTTTTGCTTGCATAATTTAGCACTATTCAAAACACAGTGCATGCTGAGTCACTCACTGGGAATGGGCTTGAGTAGAGCTCACCTGCTTTATTCTTCTCTCGGGGAACTGCCCTGTGTCTCCACTCTATTATCAGCTCCCTGTTCTCTCTCTAGATCCTCTTTAAGTCTTAAGACTCAACTCTGCCTCCCTGACCACCTCAGGCCACCTAAGTCTACAGAGGTTCTTACCATATGGTATTGTTTGTGACTGCCTATAGCCTCTTGCTCAGGCTCTCAAATATAGATATAGAGTTGTAGGTCTTACTAGATATCACTTTGCCTTCTTGCTTCTGGATAAAAGATAGACTTTACTTCCTAGATGCCTTCACATTTAAGTGGAGCCATGTGACAGTGGCCAAGATGCTGTGAGAATTGATGTATGTTGCTTGTAAAAGAGAAAACCTGACACATCAATGGATTTGTTTCCCCATTTCCAAATGTGGAAGTCACAAGTTAATACGATAAAGATTAGAATATTCTGGGTCATGGAGTTACTATTAGAAGACAGCTTTTGTAGAATCATCTGGACCTTTAGTGAACTTTGTGTGATGACAAAACAAGCTTCCTTGTGATAAGCTGTTGAGACATGGGGGTTGTTTGTTAGTTCACTATAGCTGAAGCTATCCTAATAGAAGTTGATAGCATAGAAACACATCTGGATGGAATGAATCCAGATGGAAACCAACCAGAGAAAGAGATAAGTAAATACCTCCACAACTCCAGGGTTTAACATGTTGTTTGAAACATACCCAGAAGATTTTCAATAAATGCCTATTAAACTAACATTTGCTTTAGCCACATACCTAGTCAGTGTGAAGCAGGGACCCCTATTTTAAAACAATAGTTGGTACTGAATACACTGCTCTCAACAGTATTGAATCACACTAATTTGAGATCTCTGAGGTCATTCTTACTTTTACTCTACATCTCTAGAAATAATAGAAACTTAAAAAAAAAGTTTTTTCTTAAAAAAAAAACCCAAAAAAACAGAAAACAAGTGCACTCTTTAAATCCTTTCATGTATTTAACTCATTCCCCACCCACCTCCCCTCAGGTAACCATCAGTTTGTTCTCTATATTTAAGAGTCTGTTTCATGGTTTGCCTCTCTCTCTCTCTGTTCCCATTTGTTTGTTTGCATTTTTTTTAAAGATTTTATTTATTTATTTGACAGAGAGAGAGAGATCACAAGTAGGCAGAGAGGCAGGCAGAGGGCGAGAGGGAAGCAGGCCCCCTGCTGAGCAGAGAGCCCTATGTGGGGCTCAATCCCAGGACCCTGAGATCATGACCTGAACTGAAGGAAGAGGCTTTAACCCACTGAGCCACCCAGGCACCCCTTGTTTGTTTGCTTTCTTAAATTCCACATATGAGTGAAATCATATGGTATTTGTTTTTCTCCTGCTGATTTATTTCACTTAGCATAATACTCTCTAGCTCTATCCATGTCATTGCAAATAGCAAGATTTCATTCTTTTTGTGGCTGTGTAATATTCCGTTATATATATGTGTGTATACATACACACACACACACACACACACATATATATATATGCTGTTTGAAACATACCCAGAAGATTTTCAGTATTTGCCTACCGAACTAATATTTGCATTGGTCATATATATAATATATATATGCCATTTCACACACACACACACACACACACACACACACACCATATATACCATTTCTTCTTTATCCACTCATCAGTCAGTGGATGCTTGGGTTGTTTCCATAATTTGGCTATTGTAGATAATGTAGATAATGCTGCTATAAACATTAGGGTGCAAGTATCTCTTTGAACTAGTATTTTTGTATTCTTTGGGTGAATACCTATTAGTGTAATTGCTGTATCATGGGGTAGTTCTATTTTTAACTTTTTGAGGAACCTCTATACTGTTTTCCAGAATGACTGCACCAGTTTGCATTTCCACCAACAGTGTAAGAGTCTTGTTCTTTCTTCACATTCTCACAAACATCTTTTGTTTCTTGTGTTGCTGATTTAGCCCTTTGTCAAAATAAACATCTTCTGTACAGTGAAGGAAAACAATCAACAAAACTAAAGGGCAACCTATGGAATGGGAGAAGATATTTGCAAATGACATATCTGATAAAGGGTTAGTATCCTAAATATAAAAATAACTTACACAACTCAACATCCAAAAAAACAGATATTCCAATTAAAAATTAGTAGAAGACATGAATAGACATATTTTTCCAAAGAAGATATATGAAAAAATGCTCAACATCACTGATCATCAGGGAAATGTAAATCAAAACTGTAATGAGATATCACCACACATCTGTCAGATATTCTTTTTAATTCTATTTCCTTTCAAGCAGATTAGATATTTACTAATCTATTAAAGGGCCTTTTTACCCCAAAAGGATGCTAGAGATCTTCCTGATTATACGTAAGTTGACTAAAGACCAAGTCATGTTAAATGTATCCTAAATGCACAAGCACATACTCACACAGACACATACATACATACAGGCAATATTTTGTGCATAAATAAGCATTTTAGGGGCACCTGGCTGGCTTAGTCAATAGAACATTCTACTCTTGATTTTGGAGTCCAGAGTTCAAGCCCCACATAGGGTGTCAAGATTACTTCAAAAATAATAAAATAAAATAAGCATGTTATTGTATTTTATCTTAGGATAACCTTGGACTTAGGCACCTAGGTAAATAAAAATAAAAGTAGCTCAGCAGGAAAGAACACTACATTTGAAGTCAGAAAATTGGGGTGAGAACCTGGCTCTGCTGATCCTACATGTTTGGTCTTGAATATTCCCATTCCTCTCTCTGAAAAATGGACACAACATCTACTCTGCTTACTTTACAGAATTGTTGTAAGAAGGCGCCTGGGTGGCTCAATCATTAGACATCTGCCTTCAGCTGGGGGCATGATCCCAACGTCTTGAGATTGAGCCCTGGATTGGGCTCCCTGCTCAGTGGGAAGCCCGCTTCTCCCTCTCCCGATCCCCCTGCTTGTGTTCCCTCTCTCGCTGTCTCTCTCTGTCAGATAAATAAATAAAATCTTAAAAAAAAAATTGTTGTAAGATACGACTATTTTTTATGATCAATATCATTTAAAATTAGTACATTCCAAGGGAAAAGAAAACCTAGGTTTAGTTCTCTCTCTCTTAATAAAAGCAAATATTCTACTTAAGCCAACAAATAGTTTTTCTTCACAGCAGCATTTTATATTCTTTTAGGAGTTCTACATTTGCTAACTGCTCATCTCAGATGTTGAAAACACACACACACACACACACACACACACACACACACACACACACTTTTCATGTAGTTCTCCATCAGTGTTCCTACTCCCAGGCTAATTTCAGCTCATCACTCTAATCACAGTCTTTGGAGTTTTCTCTTCCCATCCAGGTGTTGTCTCTGCTCCTGACTCTGCTCCTTCTCTCCCACCCATATGGGTTTTCATCAGCCAATGCCGGAGTCAGGTGGGGTTGCCCTTACTGTGGACAGAACTCAGCGGGCTGCTAGAGCCTTGCAGACACGGGGAGAAATGTGAAGGAAGTGGGGGAGTGTCGGGTGAGTGCATGTTGATAGCACTGTAGGTGGGAAAGCAGGTCTGGGAATTGTTCCCCCTCGGCCTGGATAATGTCCACAATATCCCCATGCTCCCAACATCGCTGGACTTCTTGCCATGCCATTTGGTGGGAAACGATTTTGTTTGGATCCCCTTTCCTCCAGCAAATTGCTTTTCCGAAGCCTTTTGGATTGCAGTTCCTGACTCCAGCTTTCTGCCAGCACCGCGTACCTCAGTAGCTATTTCTCCACCATTCTGGAGCTCCCAATTAAGTTGTAGTTAAGGCTCTCATGGCATAAATTAGGAACAGAAAATCCAGTTTTAACTCGTGGCTCTGGAAAGCAATCAGTAGAGCCATGAGGCCTGCTTTGGCAAAGGCTCCTTCTCAGCCAGGGGGGAAAGGACAGCCCAGCCAATCATTCAGTTGTGCGTTTTCTAGCCCACAGAAGCTAAGCCCCTGGTAGGCACGGGGCTGCCTGTTGGCAGTGGCTCTCCTCCCGACGTATGGCAACATCCTTGCTGTGTTTTTGGCAAGGTCAGAAGAGGAGTGGGAGACTGCTGATGCTAGCATTCTAATTGGGAGGCTAACTGCTTTCCTTCTGGATTTACTGCTCCCAAAGCCGGAGGGGCACACAGCCTAGGTTCTGGCAACTCATGGGATGGTTTTGTGTTACTTTTTGGAAACTTCCTATTGTGTTCTGACGTAAGGGGTCTGAGAGAGTCCCTCCTTGGGATAACCCATTATCTAGTATGAAGAGAGACACTGACCTTTTCTATTCCCTTCTCTGCATGCACAGAAGCAAAGCCAGCACGCCTAGGTCTGACATGGCACATCCGTCATAAAAACACGACACCAACATCAGTGCTGGGGGTGGGGCAGCGGCAGCAGAGCAGCAGGGTCCCTGCTCCTCTTGCTCTCAGGCCTGTGCTCTGAGCTGCACACAAATCCACAGCTCCGTTTTCCTTTCTTGGCCCTGGGCCCCTTCTTTCCGGCACTCTGTTTCAAAAACATCACAAGCCATGCAGGTGGTTTTTGTTGCACCACAGCTCGTATTCTTGACAGATCCTACATCTGCACATTAATACTCCTTGATGCTTCCAGCCTGAAACTTTCCCAGACACACTGGCCTAAGAGCCTCAGAAGCCGTGCATGAGGGAGACTAACTACGCAGGAATTCCTCACTGGCTCTGAGGGTTGGGGGGTCATGGTATTTTAAACAAGAGAAGCTTCATGGTCACTTAGCTCTGAACTTCAAGGCATTTGACTCCATTAGAAACTCGCCCTCCCTTCAGAGCAATGAGTGCTTTAGCCAGGGCTCTGGGGCAGCTCCAAGTTACTGTAATCATGAGGTATTACCATTGCCACAATTGCAATCATACAATTCATAATTATTGAGTGAATAAACAAATGACAACAATGATAACAGCTAACATTTATTGGGTCCTTCCTATTTGTAAGGCACTGGTCTTGTTTAGACAATTACTCTTAATGCTCAGGACCACTACACGAGGTAGGTACTAATTTACACACTTTACAGATAAGAAAACGAACAAAATTAATAAGTAAATAAACTGACTGAGGCCACACTATTGAATTAATGGCAGAATAGGGAATCAAACCTAGATCACAGCACCCAAACCTATTCTAGCGAATTCCATTTAATTATGCTATTTGAATAAAATGTGAGGGTCAGGAAGTATAACAAAGAGACTAAGGGCCTTCAAAACAAACTGCCAGGAATTGATTTCTGTACTGGGCTCTGTCATCCAAGGAGCCATTGGAACACTTCACTGGCCAGAAGAAACACTTTTCTCATTTTACTAGTATGCAGTGAAAAAGAATGGGGTATAGTGGTTTGGACTGAGTGAAGAAGAAGTTTCCCAGATTCAACAAGAAATAAAAATTAGGGGGAAAAAAAGAAGAGATTCATCTCCCAGGAAGGCTGGAAAGAAGAGAACAGCATCATCCCTGAGGATACTAGATAGATTAGTGGAGTGGCGATGAATAAATCAGAGATTTTAGAGATGGCAGCCAATAAAAAGAAACAGTGTAGAAGTCGTCTTTGAGAGCTTGTTCCCTCCCTTCCTTCTGAAATAACATGAATTGTGAGTAATGCTACAGACATTATCTACAATTACTCCAAAATGTTGTTTCTTTAAATCTAGAATTTTTATTTTAAGGCTAACCCTGAGAAATTTGGCAGTTGTAAAAGACGTCAGGATAGAGGAAGGGGGAGAGTTTCAGGAAATATGGTGGGTCAATACAGGGTTCAAGCCATCCATTGGGGCCTGAAATCAAGCTTGAGAAGAGTTAGCAGATCCATTGATTGTCTGCTGGAGAAAAGTGGCAGATGGCCTGAGCCAGAGGGCTTCTCAGAGAGGGAGGCTGGAGTGCTGCCTAGGTCCCAAGTGCATGACTAACTCATGACTTATGGAGAGCCTGACAGGTCTGACCTTGGAATGGTGAAGAATCACACTGGAACTGACCACAGCCCCTTCACTGGGCTTCATCTTGTGCCCTGACGAGGGCCTCTATCATTCCCCTATTATGACTTGGGTATGAACAATATCTGTGGTCTCAACCACAGGGACAGGTCTGGGAACAGTCTCAAAACACACATCTTAAATCTCTTCCACTTGATTATCTACTTTTGATTCCATCCACTGTCCATGTAGATGGCTGAGACTAGAAAATCAGAGGGAGGTTCGATTCTGGGAAGAATAACATTCTCAAACACATAATCATGAAACTGAATTTGATTTCCTCAGAATTAATTGAAGGCACCCAAATAACCAAGCTAGAACTTACCTATTATTAGCTAAATGAAAGATTTCTGTTGATTTTTTTTTCACAGACTAGTCATAATGTTAGTATTAATGATATTAGTTGAATACTTCCTTGGACATTCAATGAGAAGCTGCTATGTGCAAAAAAGATGGTATGGACTATGCAGGAAGGTTGTGACAAAATAAACTTAAGATCTTAACACCCCATTTTACTGGCAGTTTTAATCTAGTTAAGAACAAGACTGAAATGAATTTTACTATGTTGTAGTGTTCCCCTGATGATCTTGAGACAGAAGTACAAAGTAGTATTCTATGATTGTGCAATGGGTAGAAAGTATCTAAGTGCTTTTAACATATAATTGACCTCCCTCACCTGCCTACATTAGCTGAGCAAGGCACTGAAAGAAAGAAGAAGGACGACAAACTTGTTCAAATTCTAGAACACAAAGAGTTCTTTTACTCTACATATGTTGAGATGACATCATAAAAAGTGCATAGGGTTGAGAGGGTAGGATAAAATGGTGAGGGGCTGCTTCTAGGTAGGTAGTCTGTTAGGAGACCCCTGCATAAAGCTAGAGTCCCAATGGACTAGAGTCCTAAGGGGCTATACCTTTTGTAAAAGGTTGAATGAGAAACAAATTCACTGCCAAAAATAGAAGATCAAGAAAATTTTCCAATCTCTGAATTGGTACCAGTGGAGGCAGGGAGGAGAAGATTTTATAACCACAACAGATCCTTCACGAGGTTGCCATCCAAATTTATGCCACCTGTGAGATCTGAAAAGTCTCAAATGGACAATTTAATTTAAAGTGGTCCTAGGTCAATGGTGCCCCCAGGAAATTGGCAGAAGCAAACACACATCATTTCTGGAGGAACACTAATTGAACCCAGGCCTCAAAGAATTCCCACAGATAAAGTTCCAAAGAAAATGAACAACTCACTGGAAAAAAGAAAAACACAAAGAGACAAGGTACCTTGAATTAAATTCTAGAGAACCCATTCCTTAATATATCAGACATTGTAATTCCCAGAAAATATATAACCGTATTCCCTTGTTTGAAGAAATAAAAGAGAAGCATGAAAATATAAATGATAATAGATATTTTTAAATGTAACAATATTTTTAAAGATGCAAATAAAATATTATAAATGAAAAACTATATTTAAAATTAAAAATAAAATGGAGAGGTTAATAGAAGATTAAAGTTGACAAGAATTAGTGACCTAGAATATAGATCTTAAAATGTTAATAATTCAACTCTTCAGAAAGACAAAGAGATAGAAAATATGAAAGAGAAATTAGGAGCCAGAGCATCGAGCACAAGAGCCAACAAATGTCCAATTGCAATTATAAAAAAACAAGAATGAAAATAAGCCAATATTTCATGACATTATGTTTGAGAATTTTCCAGACTCATTGAAGAACACCAATTCCCAGATCCAACAAGCCTAGTATATTCCAAAAAGAATAAATAAAAAATAACTTCACACAAAGATAATATCATACTGAAACATGAACATCAAATTAATCCTTAAGTAAGTACAGAGAAAGGATAGATCACCTGAATATCAATTAGAGAGATGTCTCATTTCATAATAGTATGTATGGAGATCAGAAGACAATGCAATACCTTGGAATGCTTTGCCCAGTAAAACTGTTTTTCAACAAGGAGGAGAAAATAAAGACAGTTTTGTATAATGAAACACGGAGGTTATTACCAACATATCTTCACTGAGGAAATCCTAAAAGAAATAAAATGAAATACAAGAAGTAGTAAGCAAAGAAATTGTGAGTTAATCTAAATCAATAATACATAAAAATAATAACGTTTAATCTGTGGGGGAATAAAACCAAGAAATGGAACAACAGTAAAATACAAGTTTTAAGATGAGTAAGCCAAGGTAAGTATCTAAAGACTTTGCTACTCAAAGCACAGTCCAAGTACCTGTAGTATTGGCATCACCCAGAAGTCTTACTATAAATGCAGAATTTCAGGCCCTAACTCAGGCTGCCTGCATTTTAACAAAATCTTCAGGAGATTTGACTATACATTAAAATTTGAGAGGCTACTTGAAGTATTTAGAATTTGTTAATTATGAATTATTTTTAAAAAACTAATTAGAGTAACCACTAAAAGCACCAACACAGAGCATCATTTACAAATAGTAGACAGAAAAATGATGGAATGAGAAAAAAATTTGAATTAATTGGTCAGTCTGGACAGTCAGGTAATTCTGTACTAAAAATGCTCATATCATAAGCTTAAAACAACAACAGATAATTTCTCATTCATGTTGCACATCCTTTGTGCATTAAAAGGGGAAACCAGAGAACTAGAGTGAAGTAATTTCATATATATTTGAGTCTACATCAATAATCTGACAATTTGTGCTCTGATTATTTCTTTTGGCATGGATCTGTTGACAACAAATTCTCTTTTTGATTTTCTTTTTCCTTATTTTTCTTTACATTTGGAGTATATTTACTTGGATACAAAATTTTAGGTTTTCATTTATTTTCTTTAAGCACTTTCAAGATGTCCATCATCTTCGAGTTTCCATAATTTTTTCTGATGAGAATTTAAATGTTAGTCTTATTGTTCATTTGAAGGTGAAATATATTATTTTTTCCTGACTGCTTTTAAGATTATCTTTTTGTTTTCAGTAGTTCTACCATGCTATACACATTTTTAAAAATTATTTATCCAATTGAAGGTTTTTCATTTTTCTTGAATTTTGTGTCTCAATGGTTTTCATCACTTGGAGTAATTGTTGATCAGTATCTTTTCAAATTTTACTTTTCTCATAATCCATTTCCCTCTTCTTCTAGGACTTCAATTATACATATGTCAGATTTTTTTTTCACCATATCCCATATGCCTTTAGTGCATTTTTAGTTATTGTTTTTTTTAAAGTTTTTATTTATTTATTTGACAGAGAGAGAGAGAGAGAGCACAAGTAGTCAGAGCCAGAGGCAGAGGGAGAGAGAGAAGCAGGCTCCCGTTGAGCAGGGACTCCTATCCCCCTACTGTCAATGCGGGGCTCCATCCCAAGTCCCTGGGATCATGACCTGAGCTGAAGGCAGATGCTCAACCAACTGAGCCACTGAGTTGTCCCATAATTTTAGCTACCTTACATCTTCTTTTCTTTGCACAAGTTTGGATATTTGATAATAGTCTATCTTTTAGTTCATTTATCCTCTCTTCTGCAATGAATCGATTAAAACTGTATTTTCAGTTCTTAATTTTCTTTTATGTCTTTTCAGTTCTAGAATTTCCATTATTTTATATATCCTACATCCCAAGGGAAATTCTTACTCTTGACATTTTTTTTTTAACACAGTAATCATTGTAACATAAATGTCAAACAGTAAATAGATCAGCTGTTGGTCTGATTCTATTATCTGTATTTCTTCTTGGTTTTAGTTGTTTGGTCCTATTTCCTGACATACTTTGTTATTTTTATTCAATGACAGATACTGTGAATGAAAAAAAATGTAGAAATAATTTGAGATTTGGGACTTATCTTTCTCCAACGAGGACAGAGTTTTATCCTCCAGCAGGCATTTAGAATAGGTACAAATCACCATAACACAGTTTGGCATTGACAAAGCTCAATACTTGTGTGTGTGTGTAATAATCTATTTCCAGTTTCCACTAGCTTTTAATGCTAGTGTGTACTATCTTTAGGGGTCCTAACTGGCTGTATGAGGCTTTTACCATGGACCCATTTGTATTGAATCCAGTTTTTATCTCCTCAGTTCCATGAGATTGCCAAAAGTTTTGCTCAATTAGCTGCCACTTCCTGATCAACTTTTTAGGCTATTGGCTCCATGCCAAGAGCTTCATATCTTGAGTAGAAAGCAACGCAAAATTTGGGGTTCACTTCAATGCACTAAACTTCTCTCTGGGTTCTAGCCCAGCTGGTCAGTCCTAGATGCCATACTGGCTCTCTGTGCCTATATGGATATTTTTTTTCCAGCTTTTCTAGATGTTCTTGGTGGGAATGTTGGTTTGCAATTAGCTACTCCATCATTAATTGGAAACAGAACTCCAAATTCCAACTTTGAATTTAAAATCTTATAAGCACTCCCTTATGAGAGGAAAGAAAAGTAAAAATGTATTTTGTACATAGAACATTAAGTACCCCAACATTTCATAAGAATAAATAAATGAATAAACTACTCTTTCAAAACTAAAAAAAGGGGAAAAAAAAGCAAAATGGTGCCCTACTATGTGCTGTCCATGTATTGTTTCATTTATTATTTATAATAACACTGAGTAAGATATTATTATTGCCTCTATCTCATGATAAGAAAAATATGATATAGAAAATCTAAGTCACTTGCATAAGGACCACAGAACCTATAAGGTGAATACTAGTACTGTATATCTTCTCAATCTAAAAAATATAAAAAAAAATTAGTATGACTAGAAAAAATAAACAGAAGAAACCTGGAATAAATTAAGAACAGCTATTAAACACTGATGCATCATTGATGCATCATTGATACATTGAAGCATCTTTTTTATGGGATGCCTGGTAGCTCAGTGGGTTAAGCGTCTCCCTCAGCTCAGGTCATGATCCCAGGGTCCTGGGATTGAGTCTCACATCTGGCTTCCTGCTTGGTGGGGAGCCTGTTTCTCCCTCTGTCTGCCACTCTGCCTACTGTGCTCACTCTCTCTCTCTCTCTCTCTGGCAAATAAATAAATAAAATCTTAAAAAAAAAAAAGAAACATCTTTTTTTAAAGGACAAAATTATAGCAACAAAAATTTACATCTTTTTTTCTAGGAGTCCAATCAAGCTATTTGATTCTACCATTAAGAATATTTAAGTAATCACAACATTGTAGATTCTGTTCATTAGATTTCAGATTTTAGAATCAACCTCTTGGCAAAGTGTATTATTGTCACAGAACCACATGTAACATTTGTTTAGTGTTTTCTGACCGTTAGGCAGAGTGCTAAGCACTTTATATAGATTGAACAATTTAGTCCTCACAGTTGCTTATGAAAGAGTTACCATTATTACCCCAATTACACATGTGGAATTTGAAGTTTTGACAGGCAAAGTATCTTTTTCAAGATTACATAGCTAATAAGTAAATAAGTGATGAAATGCATTTTGAACTCTGGGAGCTTATTTTAAGTAGGTTCCTCCCACAGTAGGTTCCTCCTCCCCCCAAATAAAGTTAAAAACAAGAAAATTCCCAATAAAATATAGGAAGGTGAAGAGAAAAGAGGAGGCAGGAAGTAGTATGGGTGTGCAAAGTTCCTCATCTTTTTTGGAAGAACATCAATAGATACTGTATAAAGATAATTTTAGAAGTTGAAATAGAAGTATGTTATTTAACATTACAACAGCCAAGGAAAATAAAAATAGAAATGGAAACTATTAAAACTGGTTGCCACTGGAGTACAGGATGGGGGAGAATGGTAGATAAATGGGGGAAAGAACTTATCTTCTCATTTTATATCTTTCTCTTTTGTTTTCATCGTATGTATGTATTACAAATAGAAACTAAGATACATATAAAAAGATAAATTATAGTATAATAATGTTGGAGGCATTATATTCTACTGAGAGCATATGTTCTGGATTGCTCTTGGCCACATGGCAAACAAGTTTTCCCTGGAGAAGGCCTGTGATACATGAAAGAGACTCCATAAGTCTTTCTAAGTCTAGCCCAGTGTTAAAAAACCCACATAACCCAATAAAGAAGTCATTTTGAACCATAGCTGCCTTATCCATTATAAAGGTTATATTTTGGCCTTGAAATTTTCATTCTTTTTGTTCTTATTTCTAATTGGTTCAGAACATGAATGGAAAGAAGCGTCCTTTTCCTCTGGGTCCCTAGGCTCACTCCAACATATTTAACAAGAAACACAGCATAAAGTTGAAATAGAGCAACAGCATTAAATCATTTTACAATTTCTTAGCATATCTAAAATACCATAGGATGCTTGGAACCATTTGACAACTTTCCTGGACTCAGACATAACAGTTTTGGGTGGAGTGAAAGCAAATTTGGAATTTGAAAAACGATCGAGATTGTATTTCAATCTTTTTTCATCATTCCATATCTCTCAACTTAAATTATGATTGGATAAATGTAGAAAATGTTTCACGCACTTTTATGCAAAGTACAACCTTCCAGTGTGAAGGTTGCAGGATTATCACACTAAATGAACCCTGTTTGGGGAGACTTGCAAAATGACAATTCTTTTGAGAAGTTTGCTGCTTCTTCACATCCTCAATCACAGCTTCATTCATCCTCCTGTCCCAGAAGCAAGTCTTCTTCATTTTCATGGGCTGCTTCCCAAAGGTACAAAAGGAGTGAGGAACCACTTTGAAATCTCATAGGTGCCAAAGCAAAGAGAAGTTGGGGCTCCTGTTGTTTTTCATGAACATGTGGTTCTCTTTCCACATTTCCTACTCTTTGCCAAAGTGCTGAGAAATGGTAAAGCTGGGACCGGCTGGCTCCAAGCAATCTGGCCTGACAGCCCAGAACCTACACTTAGGATGTGCATTTTACCCAACAGCTGTTTCTGCTTCACTCTAATTTGTTCAGGATTTGGTTGGGACCCTAGAGTTCACCTTCTGCAAAATATTTGTTAATTTTTGTTTTTAGCTGAGAAAATACCTTTTCCCCTCCCAAAATGAGAACAATTTGCTCTGGGATTGAAGATGGATTTGTATTATAGTTGCAGTGGAGATTTGTTCAATTGCTCCATAGCCACATACCCAACACTCACTAATTCCTTTTAACAAGAAAATGGTAAACAGGTGGAGTTGAAATCATAGATAAATAAAGAGTCCTCTCCAATACATTCAGTTGGGTCTTTGTAAAAGGAATTCTACCCAGCTGGCAGAGCACACTCTTATACAAATGGAATATTTTTTTAAAAACAGCATTGAGAATGGTAGACATGATAACATGCTTATGAAATCTACTGGGTAGACAAGACTTCAAAACAATCAGCATCATTTTGCTAATTGCCAAAACTCCTTTCCAGACATGACCACCTTCACTTAGAAACTAACTTTTTTTTCATTAAACCATCTCAATCTATTTGCTTTGGTCTTAAAACAAAACCCTTTACATTGTTGGTAGCAACAATCATAGGCTCACATATTTTAATATAGTAATTAATTTTTCCCAGTGATAGTAATGGCTTTCGTAAGCCTAACAAACAAAGTCATGTATCTCACACCAACTTCTCTGAAAAGATAGACTTTTCTCTCCTAAAAAGTGTTTATTTTTCAAAAAAAAAGGTGTTTATTTTTCAATTTTCTGAAGAAAATGTAGCTAGACTATTGAATAAGAAGATCCTATGCAGCTTATCAGTCCTAAAAAATATCCAATGAGTCCCACAGAGCCATGAAACCAAATAAGACTATTTAATTTGCTCTATCACTACATTAAGTGCCAGGTTGTTATTTTTAAAGAATAATCTAATTTTTCTTTTAGATTAAGTAATATTTTATAGACAGATACAAGCACATTCACACATACACATAAATTCATGATCACAAATAAAGCACGTTATAGCTGCTTTCTTCTTTGTCTAGTGTTCAGCCCTAGTAGCGTTTTGTTCTATTTGTTTTAATTCTTTATTCCTTGAAATATTTTTTGTAAATTACCTAAGGCGAGATTGAATTTTTAAATACTGTAACAATTTAATCAAAGCTTTTATAAAATAAAGAACATGCTATAACAAAATCTTTCATTGTCCTATTAACATAAAAAAATCAAATGCCTCCCTACTTTGTTTCTAGCAGAACTTTAGAGCACAGTTTTCAACATTTTTGGGCCTGGACACCAGGTAAGAAATGTACTTTTTACTTTACCCTGCCCTCAAAAGTGAAACCAAAGTTTTATGAAACCCTATGTCTCTTTGCTGTCTGTGATATCACTCTGATCTTTTGTATACCAACCAATTCTGGCCTACTTTTATCCTGTTGTTTTTAAATGCTGGTAACAACCTGAAGTTTGAAAAAACCTGTTGGGTAGAAACTTATCTTTGCTTCCACATCCCCTAGATTGAATATTTAAGTCACCCCACTTCTCTCAACCTATTCTCTTGCCAGACCCTAAAGGATTTTCTATCAAAGCCACTGGGATAAGAGGCATGCTTTTATGGGGCCTCACTGTCCCCTTAACATCAAAATTCTAAACTGGAGTCCTGAAGCTGGCAATGTCCATCTTTAGTCCCATTTAGCATTGTCAGGCCCCACCCACTCCACCTTATATTAACCATGTGAAGTCTGTATTCCCTGCTGAATCATAATTTCCTTTGAGTGAGAAACTATATCTAATTTGGTATAAATTTTCCTCTCCTTCCCTCTCACCACTCTTATAACATTATCTTATTCATCTAGGAGGCACTCTGTATGCTAAAATTTAAAAAGATACTTCAGGAAACTTTAAAAATGGCATGAATGTATCTCAAATATATCAGTGTATCTCTAACTTTTACCTTCAACTGAATAATATCTGATTCAGTCTGTTCCCACAAATCCGATTTGACAATTTGCAAGATTTCATTTCCAGATCTATTGAATCTCCAACAAAAAATTTCACTTTGAATTAAATGCTTCCAAACTTCCAGCTCTGTCTCTTCCTAGACAGGAACTTCCTAGATACACAGATGTAACCTTAGGACACCCTGAGTCCTACATCAAACCAGCAGTACAGAACTTGCTGGCCCAGTGCTGACACAACTCAAAAGAAGATCCTGGGCTTCATGTTCCATGTCACTTTGTTTCCTTACGCCCCAAACTTGCCCTTAGCTAATTTCCATTCTGTTTTTATCTTTTATTTTTTAAATTAAAATTGTATATACTGAACATGTGAAACACGGTGATTTGAAATTTGATCAAATCACTTAGTGAAATAATTATTACAATCAAGCCAATTAACACATTTACTCACATAGTTACAATTTTGTATATGCATGCATGTGTGCATGTGTGTGTGAGTGTATGTTAAGAGAGCACCTGAAATCTACTCTTAGCAAATTTCCAGTATTTGATATGGTACTATTAACTACAGTCATCATGCTGAACATTAAAACTCTAGAATTATTCATTCTACATAACTGTAACATTGTACCCATTTCTCCCACCTCCTCACTGCTGGTAATCACCATTCTACTTGATGTAGTCAAACTTTTTTAGATTCTACATAAAAGTGAGATCATGTAATTTTTTTCTTTCTTTTATCTGGCTTATTTCAGAGAGCATATCCTCCAGGTTCATCCATGTTGTTGCATGGCAAGATCTCCTTTTTAAAGGCTGAATAATACTCCATTACATACACAGTTTCTTTTTTTTCTTTTTTCTTTTTTTTAAGATTTTATTTATTTGACACACAGAGAGAGATCACAAGTAGGCAGAGAGGCAGGGAGAGAGAGAGAAGGGGAAGCAGGCTCCCTGCTGAGCAGAGAGCCCGATGTGGGGCTTGATCTCAGGACCCTGAGATCATGACCAGAGTGGAAGGCAGAGGCTTTAACCCACTGAGCCACCCAGGCTCTTTATCCTGATATAGTTTCTTTATACATCCATTCATTGATGGATACTTAGGTTGCTTCCACATACTGGCTATTATAAATAATTCCACAATGAAAATGGAAGCACAGATAGCTCTTTAAGATACTGATTTAATTACCTTTAATTACATACTCAGCAGGGGGATTGCTGGATCATATGGCAGTTCCATTTTTAGTTTTTCGGGGTACTCCAAACTTTCTTCCATTTTATATATATATATATATATATATGCACACACACACACATACATATATATATGGGTTCCCTTTCCTTCAAATACTCATCACTTGTTATTTTTTTATAATAACCATTCTAACAGATAATTCAATGGATAATTCAAAGATAATTTGATTTGTCTTTCCCTGATGATTAGTGATATTGAACACTTTTTCATATACCTCTTGGCCATTTGTATGTCTTCTTTGGAAAAATGTCCATTTGGGTCCTTTTCCCACTTTTGAATTTTGTTGTTATTGTAGCTCTTGAGTTGTGTGAGTTTCTAATATATTTTGAATACTAACTCCTTATCAGATAACCAGTTTGCAAATACTTCCTCTTTATCTGTTATGTTGCCTTTTCATTTTCCTAATGTTTTCCTTTACTCTCTTTATTCTGCTATTTATTAATTTCTGCCAAACAATGGAGGAAAGTCTAGGTAAATTATGCTATATGTGCATCATAAAAGGTTTGTGGTTTTTCGAAATAGTATTTGCAATGCCATTTAATGATATGGGAAGTTTCTTATACTAATTATGTTAGGTGAGAAGTCAAGATACTTTATTTTTCATACAGTATGATCTGAATAGAGCAAAAGAAAAAATGATGTAAGAAATAACTGGAATGAGATGTACTAAATGTTAATGAGTAATTTTATTTTGTTTATTTATACCTTACAGGTAGCCCTGATTTTCTTCAAATGAGTAAAAATGTACATTTTGCTTTTATAGTCATATAAAATGTATATTTGAGAAACAAATTCATGTGTAGGATTCACTGGAGCTGTGAAAAATGGCAAAATACCCATCCATAGACCTTCATTGTTCAGCCTGTTATTCCTAAGGCGATGGCAGTAGTTGTACTCCCTGTTTCAGGCAACAGGCAGCATGAGAGAGCCCTGAGAAAAAGGGGCTATGGGTAGAGACAAGGCTGGTCGATGATTGGCTGCAGTTTAGAGGTGAAGGAGGAAAAAGCCTAATCTGTTCCTAATCTGCCCCCTAATCTGTTCTTAACCTGCCCCACTTACTTCTACCACATCATGGTCTTTTTCACTTCCCCAGCTTTTGTTCATACTTCGGCAGCAGGCAAGAAATCCAACTTTGTGAGTCACCTTTCCAAAAAGTAGTCATCTATAATAAAAACCAAAGTCTACACTAATGAAGGTCAGAAGACAGAATTGCAGTGGTCAGTATTCAATCACTCAAATACTTATTGAGAAGTCTGCTACGTGCCAGACATCCACCAAGATGAAAGAATCAATAAAACTCCCTGAAAGAACTCATACCTTGTTGGTATAAATGAAATCACTGTTCCAGGAGCTGAGGACATACCAGAAAACACAAGAAGGCACCAGCTGTCAAGAAGCTTGTACTACATCAGTCTCAACTCTGTGAGGGCTATCCTCATTAACACGTGAGCTTCAGTTTAGGTTTTGGTAAAGTTGTAATTTTAGGCCTACAGTTTGATTATATATAAGCAGTGGTCATGGTTAAATGAGATTAGCTAATTTGACAGAGAAGGGAAACCACAATTTTTATGGAATGATCATAATGTAGTGTAAGGGAAGCTTTTAGACTTACACTAATACTCCTTTGGTCATGGCTGGAGAAGCCAAAGTTCAAGACTGAGAAGCATCTGAAGTGTTTTTCTAGGCAGTTAATCTGTTTAAGAGACTTCTCATAGTCCTTAAAGTAAACATCAGATTTCCATACCACACCCTTGAAACTGGCAAAGAACCCCAAGCCAGGCCCATCAGGGTTTGACCCCTGAAAATGATGCTCTTTAAACCCTATGAAATAAAAAATGCCTCTCAAGCCAGACTGATTTGCCAGATCTTTCAACATGGGCATACTTAACCTATGGTCTTACTTATATAAACTATTTCATCAAGAAGCCAAACTAAATGGAAACAGGCATGTTCTGTCTGTGTTTGTGCATGTGTGGTGTGCATGTGTATGTGTGATGTGTGATGTGTGTGTGTGTGTGTGTGTGTGTACTATGTCTGAATGTGTGGGTGTGTACAGTCAGGACCTAATTCATACTTATCCATGACTCCATGTCTATCTATGACACGTCTATGGGTACTGCCATAACTAATTGAGTAACTCCCAATTCCATAAGATACCGAATCAGAAAAAAAAAGTCTCAGCAGACCAAGAAAAACAGCTAGAGGAGAGGACAGATGAACTTTAAGAGCAGTTAGTGGTACAGGAGGGAGTAGAGGAAAAGAAGATGATGTGTTTCCCAAGATTAAGTCAATCCACTTCCCTCACCAGTAGGCATTTTTCTTTAGCAACCATGCATTTTGGCCAGAAGCTACAGAAAGAGAGTAAATAGACCAATGCTTTACTCCATTGTGCTAAAAAGAGTCTGAAATGCCTAGAATTTACTGCCTTTTTGTCCTATTGAAACTTCTTAAATCTGTCTTCTGAATTTTGGTGTTCTCATTGGGCTAAAGCATGGAGAATGCAAGGCCAGGATCTCATTAATCATTTCAGCTACTATATAATGGTTTTCAGGGATTAACATATGCCAGGCCCTCTGCTAAGGACATATTATTTTATGTTTTAGGTACTATCATTGTACACATGTGAGCATGAAAATGCACACAGTGGGTGGCTAATAAATGGCTGTATGCTGTCTAAACACATGACATGGTAAGGGATCCATCTGCTTCACATTCTAAATTGTACACTCTGAGGGTAGTCAGTGCCCACCAGGATCACAGCATACAGCTGTGGCAGGAACACTGCACTAGCACCAGGAGGCCCGGCTCTGGGTCTGGTTTCTGGCCCAGCCACTGGTTCCCTGTGCGGCTTGGCAAAAGCCAATTTGGATTTTAGGGCTTCCATTTTCTCATCTAGCAAACAAAAGAAATTCCACTTTGCCTCATAAATCTGTGAGGAGGAACAGAGGAGACAAATACAAGTGAAAGTGCTTCATATAACTCACCTGAGAGGTAGCATCAGTGAAAACATGTCTTGCCACAAGCTGTCCTCATTATTGTTCTTTGTTTTCTGCTATTGAGGAGCTCAAACAATACTACTATTATTTTAAGTAAAATACAACATACTCATCGGATGCGCAGGGGGAAAAATGTGCCAATGAAATACTGGCAGGTCAGATGGAAAGTAGATCTCTGACTCACCATCCTTTTCAGAAGAATCTCCAAATGCTCTCGCCCAGCATCCAGGGCCTCTCCCAATGTGCTCCTCCATTCACTTCATGCTCCAGTAATAACACGTGACATGTAATCCCTCCAACAGAGCAGGCTCCCTCAAACTCTGATCCCTTTCACTTGTGGCTGCAACACCAATGTCTTATCTGCTTTGAAATTCTGTCCATGCATCACTACTGTCAGGAAACTTCTCTGCCTCTTCCTCAGTGCTCAACATCACTCACACCATTACACTATTCCTAAGAATCCTTATCTCCATTACTAGTAAGTTTTTCAAAGACAAGCATGCTTCTTTCATCCAGTTATTCCCAGGGCCTGGCGTAGGACATGGAACTCCACAGGCATATGATGAATTTTTAGTCAATTGAGCTAAATTAGTATATGTTCACAGTACCTTGTATGGTCAGGAGAACATAGAGGTTAACTATTTTGATGTTGAACAAATGTCCTCAAGTATAAAGTTTCATCATTTTCATCTATGATCTCTTACATTCATTTCATAATTAACCCAAAGGATGTCAATATTATTCATTGGGATTCCTGCACTACACTGTGAGTTTTTCCAAAATGGAAATCATATTTTATTAACTTGTCTCAATTTAATATTTTATTAACTGATAAAATAAAATAAAACAAAAATAAAATAAAAATAAATAAAATAAAATAAAAATCAGCTTATTGACTGTTGCTTGATTTAATGAATGAATGAATGGATAGATTTACTATACCCATTTTTAGATCACCTCACAGAAACTAAGATGGTGCTTGGGACATGTATTCTCAATTTCTAAACTAATGAGTGGACAAATGAATGTCTTTTTCATATATTTTTTTAACTCCCATGATTAACAAAGAATGTGGCATATGGCTCTTCAAAATCCTTGCTTGAAAAAAAAATCCTTATTTGAGGTATGAAAAAATCTAAAGATTCAAGGACTATCAACTGAGAATCTGGCTACTTTTAGTTAAATTTGAATATATCTGCCAAAGGTTCACATTTCTAATTAGGAATCTGCTAGGAAAAACATCATAGAAGTAGCACTTAATGGTTGGTTAATCTCAAGATTGTCATGATTATATGTGAGGTGAAAGGCACCTGGGTGGCTCAGTCAGTTAAGTGTCTGCCTTTGGTTCAGGTCATGATCCCAGGGTCCTGGGATTGAGTTCCACATTGGTCTCCCTGCTCAGCATGGAATCTGCTTTTCCCTCACCCTGTCCCTCTGCAACCTCCCCTCTGCTCATGAGCTTTCTCTCTCTCTCTCTCTCTCTTTCACTCTCTCTCTCTCAAAATAAATAAAATATTTTTAAATGTGAGGTGACATATTATTCAACTATGATCATAGATTTCTTAAGTTGATACATTTAATGAAGAGTAGATTCAGATTTAGAATAAGTATTATAGAAATGACAGAAATATTGCGTTATGTTAAATTACATCACCTATTATGCTATGTATTCTAAAAGCATCCCTTCCAACCAGTCTCCCTTTCTTCAAGAGCTTAGTTGGTTCCCATTAGAGTCTACAACATGGAATCTTCTCTATAATGTGTCCCATATAAAAAGATTAGGCCTTAAAGACCAAGTAGAGTCAGGTGAGTTTACTTCACCATGGCATTTTCCTGACCAGTCAAACGAGCTCTCTCTTCCAGGAAACTCATGATTAGCTTTTGTTTGGAGAAAGACAGCCTCTTCCAGGCTAAGCCTACTTGGCTGAACAGTGCCTCACTCTCCCTCTGGGGATCATGAGCTGAAATGAATAGTAAATTAGGTCTTCAAGGAACCCAAGTTCAAAGGTGAAGCTAAGGCAGTGCTCTTTATATAGATACTGTTAGACCCAAAAATGCTGAGCCACATGATTTCTCAAAATAAAACCATCTGGGTCCCAAAACCAAAGGTGCATGACCCAAAATCTCAAAGTTCTTGTTTGAGCAAAAAAAAAAAAAAAAAAGCAAACACAGATAAAAATTTATCACCCTGTAAACTTATACATAACTCAGATAAAAACCAAATGAAAGAAATTAAATATTAAAAATGAGAAAAGCATTCTCTATTCACTATAATTTGATTCTCAATTCTGATTTATTCCAATCATAATTTATAAAATAAAGATGCACAGCTCATTAACAGTGAATGACTAATAAGTTAACAATATGGCTATCACCCTTATTAAAGTTAGTAAATAATTTAAAAAAAGTAGGCAATGTGATCAAATGAATGGAAGCAAAGAGAAATGGATTATTTATGTTGCTGGTACACCCTCTCAGTATCCACTAATGAGATGAAAGTAAATACAAAATAAAAAGGGGAAGGCATATATATACCACATCTTCTTTATCCATTCATCTGTTGATGGACATCTAGGTTCTTTCCATAGTTTGGCTCTTGTGGACATTGCTGCTATAAACATTCAGGTGCACGTGCCCTTTCGGATCACGATGTTTGTATCTTTAGGGTAAATACCCAGTAGGGCGATTGCTGGGTCGTACGGTAGCTCTATTTTCAACTTTTTGAGGAACCTATGCAGCCATCAAGAGAAACGAAATCTGGCCATTTGCAATGACATGGATGTAACTGGAGGGTATTATGCTAAGCAAAATAAGTCAGTCAGAAAAAGACAGTTATCACGTGATCTCTCTGATATGAAGAATTTGAGAGGCAAGGCGGGGGTTTGTGGGGGGCTAGGGGAGAGAAAGGAAACAGGAAGGGATGGGGAGGGAGACAAACCATAAGAGACTCCTAGACTCGTGAAAGGAACTAAGGGTGGCTAGGAGGCGGGGGGGCGGGGTAGGGATAGGGTGGCTGGGTTGTGGACATTGGGGAGGGTATGTGCTATGGTAAGTGCTGTGAAATGTGTAAGCCTGGTGATTCACAGACATGTACCCTGGGACAAATAATACATTATATCTTAATAAAAAAAGGGGGGGGAGGCAGAAATGACCCTAGATTCATCATCAGAAATAAAAAGAAATGTCCAAACAGTAGGTACTCAACAAATGATTTAAATTAACTAGTCTTCCCTAGCATCACCTCTTTTCCCTTTTTCTTCCTTTCCTCTGCCTGTTTCTCCTTCATCATCATTATCATCATCATTACTAATAAACAGCATGTGGAAATTCTCTGGGTCTTTCTATAGTGAAATCACTACCTGTGAGAAATTCAAATACGGTTATTAAGGGATAGAGAGACTTTTGGAAATTATGAGGCACATGATTGCCATGCTGTGCTGTTCTTTCTTTCTTTCTTTCTTTCTTTCTTTCTTTCTTTCTTTCTTTCTTTCTTTCTTTCTTTCTTTCTTTCTAGATTTTTATTTATTTGTTTGTTTGACAGAGAGAGAGGGAACACAAGCGGGGGAGTGGGAGAGGGAGAAGCAGGCTTCCTGCTGAGCAGGGAGCCCAACGCGGGGCTCAATCCCAGTACCCTGGGATCATGATCTGAGCAGAAGGCAGACACTTAATGACTGAGCCACCCAGGCACCCTGTGCTGTTTCTTTAATGTTTACTAATACGGTTTCCCTATTGTTTTATTTAACTTTGTATCTCACAAAATCTCTCTCTCTGTTTCACCCACATTCACATTCATACACAACAAATCCTACAGTCTCTTTATCCCATTCCCAATTAGTTTGGTTTTATTAAAAAAATGATAATTTTACAGAGGTAAAATTAAGATTGTTTAAAATAAGAGTATCACTTATTTTAAAATCTGGTATTTTGAAATCTTCCTTAAAGGGCCATGCTGGCTAACTCATCATAATTATATTCAGGAAGAGAATGAGACAGAGGAGTAGAGGAAGTAGGAGAAGAGGGAAAAGAACGGTTACATAAGATGTATGAATAGGCAGCATGGACTAGGTGTTTTACATATATTATTTTGGTTAGTTTTCCTGTTAAGGAGAAGAGAATGGAGGTTTAGGAAGATTAAATGACCATCTAGAAAGCAACAGAATTAGGGACTGAATCATTGTCTTTCTGACACCAAAGTCTATGTTCTTTAACTTTACCTCTTCTGTTTATCCTCTTCTAGGACTCTTTTGCATGTATGTAAAGCAAAACATAAAAATAATTGTATACACTAAAATATTACATCAATATTATAATGGAAAAAAATTTAGAATCGGGAAGACAAGCTAAAGGTATAGGAGAATCAATCATGGCACAACTCTAAAGTGAGCAACCATGAACAGAAATAATTCTATAGAATTTACGGTAACGTGAACAGTGATAAAACTGAAATGACATGGAACATTATCGTAATGGTTAAGAGAAGTAAAGACATAAATTAATTCATGAGAAAAATATGGCTATTTCTTTCATGAATTTAAACACAAAAATCCTCAACAAAATGTCAGTAAATCAAATCCAACAGTGAATCAGAAGAATTGTACACCAAGCCCAAATGGCATCTATTCCAGTTATAAAAGGATGGTTCAATATTAAAAAGTCTGTCAACGTAATCCTCCACATCAACAATCTAAAGAAGAAAAGTCAAATTATGTAATCATGTCAGTTGATGCAAAAAATATATATAAAATCCAACACCCACACATGATAAAAATTCTCAGCAAGTTAAAAAAATAAGGGAACTACTTTACTTGATTTTTTAAAAAATCACATGCAAGAAATCCTATAGCTACTATTATATTTAATGGAGAAAGATAATGCTTTCCTCCTATGAACAAGAACAAGAACAAGGCTAGGATGTCTGTCATCACAACTCTTATTTAACATAATACTAGAAGTCCTAGTCAGTGTAATTAGACCAAGAAAAGAAATAAAAGGCATACAGAATGGAAAGGAACAAACAAAACTGTCCCTATTTGCTGATGACATGATTTTCCACTTAGAAAGTCACAAGAAATTAAAAAAAAAATCTTAGAATGAAATAGTGAGTTTAGCAAGGTTACAGAAAACAAGTTTATGACATATCTCTCTATATTAACAGTGACTTTGTGGAAACAATTTTTAAAAACACAATCCCATTTACTATCCTCTAAAGAAGATGAAACATTTAAGTATACATTTAACAAAACATGGATAGGACCTATATGCTGGAAATTACAAAATGCTGATGAAAGAAAGTTTTTAAAGACCTAAATAAGTGGAAATGTATACTGTGCTCATTTATAGAAAGACTTAGAGTAGTAAAGATGTCAATTCTCCTGAATTTAGCTAAAGTTCTAATATAATTCCTACCAAAATCCCTTCAAGGTACTTTGTAGATATATAAAAGCTTATTCTAGAACTTATTTGAAAACACTGTGACTATAATACCTAAAACAATACAAAAAAGAAGAATGTGGGATTAATCACTCTATATTCAGAGAGAGCATATATATCACATATATATATATGAACTCAATAGAAAAGTAACAAACAATCCAACTATGAAATGGGTAAAAGACATGAATGATTGTTTTACTGAAGGAGACATAGAGATGGTAAATGAAAAATTCATTAGCAAAAGTCATTTTACAATAAGTATTATTCTTCAGAAATAATAACTAAGCAACTTCAGTACATATTTTCATATCTATATTACTTTTCATGTTTCCAACACAAACCATGAAAACAGCAACTAAGGTTTCTTTTGACCTTTCCACATTCACCTCAATAGTCAAAAACCAAAGTAGAATGTCCATAGAAATATTCCCAAATGATTATCCTTAAACTTTAATTGGTGTACTCAAAGAACTTTCCAGGTTGAAAAATTACCAATATATATTTTTAATTATGTGAAAAAAATTCAATTTTATCTTGAATGCCTCTGTAATATTTGAGTCTAAATTTCACCATCATTTTAAGCTGAAGTCATGTGCTTAAGTCTCTCTGATTAAACCCCTCAAAGACACTAAGCCCCTAATAGACACGAAATGTAATAGGACTTGCCCAAGGAACCAGTCTTTTCCAACAAGGAAAGGAACAATGGCTAAGAAAGTTGTTAGAGCAGTCCAGAGCTCTAAGACAAAGACTTGTTCTTCCTGTGGGGTCCTTGGATTGCTTTCCATCACTCCCTGGGTATTCCTTTTGGATGATATTCTTGGAAAAAATTCACATTGATCTTTGGTTTATTCCATTGCTTCTCTAAGAAGCCAAAGTTAAAAACTGACCTTGAGCTCAAGTAACTTCTAATGTGTCACATATGGAGGCAGGGAGATAAAGCTCTGTCTGTGGTTGAGAAAGAATAATTCTGCCAAAGCAGTGTTCTCAATAGCACTGATGATAATAATAATAACTCCATGTATTATTAAAGTACTTTATATTTACCAAGTGTTTTCATATATATTATAGCACTGGATTCTCATGAAAACGCTCTGAGGTAGGTGAGCAGACATTATTTATAGTATTCTCAGACGGAAATAATATCTGTGCCTTATCTAAATTAATCAACCAGCAAGTGTTGCACATAACACTTGAACTTCAAATCTCATTTGTAACATTAAAGACATTTTTAAAGATAAAAATAGATCATCCCAGCAGTCTATAATAATTGATCCAAATTTTGTAAATGGTTAAGATTTGGTCCATGGGCATTTGCATTTTACATACCAACCAGAATTACAGTATTGTATTCTGCATTTATATATTTATTATATAATAATCCAGTCAAGTCATGGCATAGTTTTTATAATTATGTTGCTATTCTATGGTGTGGGGAATTTTAATTTATTTCATCATTCTATTCTACATGATTTTCTTTCTTTAATCATTGACTTAGGATAAATTTTTAGGTCTATGAGCCCTTGAAAGAGGTTGAAGATTCCACATCATTAGTGCTACTAATTATCATATTCTCAAGTAAAATACAAAAATTTGCACTGAGCCTAGCTGTGTTTGCAAATACAACGCAATCTTATCAGTAATTCTAAGAGTTACCATTTTTAAGTTGGAATAAGTATAAAGGTAACTTCATTTATTCACTTACTCAACAGCAAATTGGATCTTTTCCATAATTAGCTAATTTCATTTCCTATCATATATATTTTTTTCATTTATCTATTAAGGTCTTGATACTTTTTCTTATATATTGAATGAGATACTTTAAGATAAAAATTAACCTTTTTCATAATTAAGTATTTTTTCAGATTTGTTTCTCTTTAGTTTTATTTTTTATTACACAGTTATTCTCCTCTTTAGTTTCTTTTGTAGCCTCAAAGCAGAGGAAGTTTTCCCCTCACTCTACTATTATCCGGACCATTTTCTGTTTCACTTTGACTGAATTTTAATATTATAGCTCTTTTTTTGATCAATATGGAATGTTTTTATAAGAAATATGAACATAACTTTTTAGAAATACAGTTTTTTTGTTTTTGTGTAGTTTATGCATACATATAATTTAAATAGTAAATATATATATATATATAATATATCTGAGAGGTTTATCATAAAATAAGGATTCCTTACTGCTACACCATCAATATTCCCCTTCCTCAATGCTTTCTACTTTCCATATCTTAAGAGATATGTATAAATGTATTTATACTTTTATACTTTTATATACCGGAGTACTTACATTGTTAATTTTTTATTTTTTCAGTTTTATGTATAGAAATATTCTCTCAAGATAGGAGATATGGGCTTAATTCTTTTTTCACAAGCTACATTAATATGTACACACACACCTTCAGACTTCCATCCACTCAATAAAGATACTTTCATGTTGCACAGATCAATCCATTAAGGTTACCTAAATGTTATTTATAACTGAGCCATGCAGCAAGCTTTAATTACTTTTCCTATCTTGCATAAACTTTGCTCCCTTTGGATTCAATGGATGTTTTATTTACTTTTGTTTTCTTCGTTGCCTGTGTTATTATGACTAATTCACCCCAAAACTTTTCCCCAGTGTTCAAATACATCCAGTTTTCTATCAGTTTCATCTTCTTGGAAAACTTTTATTCCAGAGCCTCTGACTTGCTCCAATCTGGACTACTTACTCTCTAGGCCTGTTATGCAGCTTTAATCCTAGCATTTCTTTTCAGCATCCCTATTAGTTAGGGTAGGCTGCAATAATAGATTCCCGAACAGAAACTTCTTTCTTATTCATGTAACAATCCAAGATGGTGGCCCATGGTTAGTGGGTGTCTTCTCCTCCAGGTGGTGAGGTTGAGATTCAGGGGGTTTTTTTTGTTTGTTTTTTCATTTTTTTTATCTTGTAAATTTACTATCTATTGAGACCTTGAATCCTCAAGGTCACCTCAAGGGGAGTTAGAAGAGGCACTTCTTTCACTTCTTGAAAACTGTCCCCTGGAAGTAACACGGACAGTTTATCTATAGCACTCAGTCCTGAGGCCACATTTAAATGCAAAGGATTTGGTAGAAACGGTCTAACTATGTGCCTAAAAGTACAAGAAAAGAGATTTTTACTGACTCTAGAAACCTCTAGAAATTATCATCAAGGGTATTCCTTTTGCCACTTGCTTGACTGAGATCTCGTTTCCCAGATCCTCTTTTCTTCTCTTACTTTTACTTTCCTGATTGGTAGAATACATGCTAAAGTAGCCTTTTTAGAAAGAGTGAGTAGGAGGTATATTTTTAGTGATATTGGCTATCCCCAAATATCTTTATTCTACTCTCGTATTTAATAGCTGTTTTGACTGAGTACAGAATTCTAGGTTGGAAAACACTTTCTCTGAAAATTTGGAAAGCTTTTCCATAAAAGTTTCAAAGGTATTGTTCTGTTTCTATAGAGTTTAAAACAATTCTATTCATAATCTTTGGTATATTGGTTTTTTTTTTTCTTTCTGGGAGGCTGAAGATCTTCTCTTGGCCACAAGATCCATTTGATCCATTTTGCTGGGCATTTGCTATATATTTTATTATACGACTCATCTTTCCCAATTCTGGGAGATACTTGAATTATTTCTTGATGATTTTCTCTTCCATTTTCTCTGTTTTTTTTTCCTATTTAAACTATAACTTTGGATATTGATCTTCCTGAGATGATCTTCTAATATTCTTATTTTTCTTTCCTATTTTTGATCTCTATTTGTTTTACTTTCTGAGAGAACTCCTCACCATCAGCTTCTAAGCCTCTAACCATTTTATCACATTTTATAGTTGTAATTTTCAAGATATTTTTTCTTAGAGTCATAGTACCTCTTTGTGTGGCATACTATTCTTGTTTCATTGATATAATGTCTTTTCAACTATTTGCAAAGATACTTTTATCTCTGTGAATAATCTGTTCCGTTCATGTTGTTGCTTTCTCTTTATTCATTATTCATTCAAGTCTCTATCTTTTCAATTAGGCACTTTGTTCAAACACCTGGGGATCTTTGGGTGTCTGCTCATGTTTATTAGTGGATCTTTAAAGACGAATAGAAACCACTGAACATTCTGCTAGTCAACTGTGGGCTTCATTTTAAGGAGTGATGTGACCAGTCTATTTCAAATTCTGCATAGAAAAAAGCATCATCCAGTCTCTTAAAGAAGCACAAGCCAGAGAAGTACAAACCAAGCTCCTAGTGTTCTAAGAGCAAAGTAGGAAAAGAGTGATACAGGATACCCAACATTCAGTGCACAAACTGATGAAATCTCTCAATTTGTAATAAGATTTCCTTTCCTTCAAGTATACCTAATATTCTCAGTTCAGAGATATGCAGCTTTACCTCTCCAGAGAATAAACGTCCAGTCTTCTGCCAAGGTGGGAGAGGAGTAGTTTTCCAGCTGAGCAGAGGAAGGAGTAAAACTGGTGGCTTAACTGCATCTTGAAGCAGAATTTAATCCAACCTCCTGTTTTCAACAACTTCTTCATACACTTCATCCTTCCTGCTTGCAGAGGTACCCGGTGCTGACAATTTCTGAGCCTCTTGGGAGATTTGTGGTGTAGATTGAATAGCTACTCAGCTTTCTCTACTGCCGATTTAGGATTCATTTTTTTTTTTTCCAAGTCAGCTAAGTGGTTTAGCACCCACCTTGTTGCTATTGCCATTTCTCAGTTTCTCTGTGCTTTTATATCTGTATGCTTAGAACATCTTTTAGTGCCATTTTAGTGAAGTGTCAAGGAGGAGTGGAGGTAAAGACACTCAATCCTTCATCTTCAACCTGGAAATCCTTAATAGAACTTTTCATTTTCCAAATTGTTTTCCTATCAGAGCACCAATTAATAAATAATCACTTATGGTCTCCTTCCTTTGTGTTTAGTTTGACATACACCAAGTTAATTTTATTTCTGGAAATCATACTCTAATCAAATGACACATTTTTACAAGAGTAATATACATTTTTTATTTTCCAGAATATATTATCATATATAATAGTTGCTCAGTACAAGCTAGTTCTGCTAATTGCTACATATATTCAGGTAACCCATGAGGAAAGAACTCTGTTAAGAATCATCATGCAAGGGGCGCCTGGGTGGCTCCATGGGTTAAAGCCTCTGCCTTCAGCTCAGGTCATGATCTCAGGGTCCTGGGATCAAGCCCCTCATCGGGCTCTCTGCTCAGCGGGGAGCCTAATCCTCCCCCACCCCCACCCCCCGCCTACTTGTGATCTCTTTCTGTCAAGTAAATAAATA
>CM053610.1:105646129-105692526 GCA_028646535.1 Procyon lotor
TGATCCATCCATTTAGCCTAATCTTTAACCAGAAACACACAAAGACACACATATAACCACACACATACCTTCCTAAGCCATGTGTATCTCACTTTGGGTTCTGGCCCTTTGATGCTCAGTGACATTTTCTGCTTCAGAATATCAAGATATTTTGCCAGACATGAACTTTAGCAATCTCAGTAACACCTCTTTACCATATTAAAGATTAAAAGGGGGAATCAGTTTTGTAATTTACCAGGAAAATAGGACTATGTGGAGTCATTTCTGATCTTCTAATCCAAGATTCTCTTCCATGTGCATTCCTAAATATTTTCCTCTTACTTGACCTTCCTTATTGCTAATATGGATTACAAAATGATCTATACCACTCTTCACTTTTTAACACAAATATCTATTACCAAGTTTAAATGACACACATTCAGAATGAGTTTTTTTTCTCCCACATAGATTTATCCTGGGGAAAAAATTTTACTTTTACTATAATTCTAGTCTCATCATAGCTGGCAAATAATTATTCATCAAATAATCATCTTTGAGTTATGCCTAATATAACTATCCTCATTATAACACGAAGCTGCTTTACTTTTCTAATGGTTCCTCAAGGCTAAAATTTATTATCTGTAGTCATTAGAATAACCAAAATGTATGGACCAGAAGGACTGCTGGTTACATGAGGGAACAACCTACATATTTCAAGGTCAAGGTAGTGGTAAGAAAGATCAATAACTATGGAAAAAAAGCACGAGAAATAATAATTTCATATTTATAAGAAATATTACCCTATATATGGCACTCCTGGGAAAGATAATTCAGTTATTTATAAAAGAATTGTATATCAGTTTTAAACTGTTTTGTTTCTTATTCTAGGTCTTATTCATCTTAGAGGTTGATTGTGTGATTTTTGGCTTATTCTTGCGATCACTCAGAGACATTAAAACAATGGTGTGAACTCACTGGAACATTCCCCTCCTAATCTCACTGGAAAAGTATAAAGTTTTTAATGGCCTATTTATGGTTCTCAAAAACTTGATTTAGGGTGGGAAATATTGGACTAATCCACTTTTTTGCAATCAAAAGCACATACCAAAGAGAAGATAGTCTCTCAAATTAGGAACTTAGGGTCCAAAAATAAAATGCAATCCAAATGTTTGCTAAGAAGAGACTAGGAAGAGACAAGATTCTCAGCCCACCCCACCCACTCCCACTTCCACCAAAAAAGAGATCCTCATAGAGGCATTTGCAAATGCTTTAATGCTCAGACTCATGAAAATAGTCATCTTTGTAATAAGGAAGTTAAAATAAAGCAGCTAAAGTAAAAACCAAAAGGGTAGGCAAGACCAAGCCTGATCTTTTCCCCACCACAAATATAACTTCTCTCAACTCTGAATTTGTTGACTTTGAAGACAATCATCAGAGGCTGAGTAACACCCAACCTTTCCATTCTGAGGTCTCAGAATTCTTTCCTTTTGGCCTTCACATCCAAGAATAATACACATCCCAATTACCCCCTGGGCTAAGGGGCCAAATCCACACAGTATTCCATTTCAGGAAATTAACATCTCAGGGTCTTTCCTCTGTTTTTTGCTCCTGCTTAGGCATGTTTACCTGATATTAAGAGAAAATAAAACCATTTTCATATGTTTGTGGGTGTTTTTCATACTAAGAGAAACTAGTTTGCTTGATCAAATAACAAAGCACCAAGCATAATGAAACTGTGTTTTCCTTGTCCTGGTCATTTTCCCCAACTTCTACAACAAGGCTTGCACAGGTATTTCTGGCAATGTCTAGGTGAGTTAACATAGCCATTTGGTGCAACCAAATAAAGAGAATTAGGACTAGCTCATTTTAAACAGAATAAATCTCAATGTTGAGCTAATTCTCCCTTACAAAACAATTGCCAAAAAATAATGTGGTTTATCCTTTAGGAAAGACTGGTGAGAAGTATGTGTGGGGGGTGGGGGGAAGCGGGTAATAAGGAAGGAGAGAGAAGGGTGTACATGACTCAATTTTTGGAAAAATCTGAATAAATAATAATCAAGCTAATGACAACTAGAAGGAAACACCCTAACAATTCTGGATCAGTAATGCTTTAGAACAAACACAGTGTGAATTTTAAGATTTCAGTCTTAGAGCTAACCTAAACACACACACACACATGCATTCACAGTTATTTATGATATAATTCAGTTAATAGAGTTATCAGTCACAGTTTAGTAAAAAGAATCAATAAATCCACAAGAGACAGAGTTGAGAGAGAAAGACCCAGATCTCTAACCAGATCTCTTTAGTAGTGCAGTTGGGGAAAATGACAAGTCTTCAAGAAGCCAGTCTCTGCCATAATATTAGCAGAAGTCTTGGGAAAATCATTTAATTTAATTTCCTGGTTCCTTAGATGCCTTTTATGTAAAATGGAGATGATATTAAACTTAACTGATTTCATGGAGGACTAAATGAGATATGATATGAGAGGGCATTCTCTAAATGTAAAAACATGCAATAAATATTAGTAAAATAGGAAGGCATTTATATACTTCATATTCATACATCACTGGTGGGAATAAAATTTATTACTAGAATAGGGGCACCTGGGTGGCTCAGTCATTAAGCGTCTGCCTTCGGCTCAGGTCATGATCCTAGGGCCCTGGGATCGAGCCCCACATCGGGCTCCCTGCTTGGCAGGAAACCTGCTTCTCCCACTACCATTCCCTCTGCTTGTGTTCCCTCTCTTGCTGTGTTTCTCTCTGTCAAATAAATAAAATCTTTTAAAAAAAATTATTACTAGAATAAACCTTCTAAAAAGTAATTTCTATAAAGTACAATGAACTTTTTCATACCATTGATCCACACATTTACATATGGTCAGAGATTTGGACAAAACATTATTCCCAAACATGTTCATTGCAGGGTTACTTAAGATAGTCAAGTGGACTCAGCCTTAATGTCCAATAGTAGAATAGTACAGCTATATGATACTCTATTAAGACTATCCCTGAAAAATAACTTTAAATAATAGCAGTGAGTCACTGTTTCCTGAATTTCCATTTCCTTCATTTATATTTTAGTCAGTGGTGTAGGAATAGAACAATTTGGTAGATGGTCTCTTTGTAGCTCAGTGTTTATAATCCACAGAATGCAAATACAAATATACATCAACCACTGTCGGTTGACTGAATAAATAATATGGATTAGACATACATGAAAAATTATTTTTTTCAAAATATACAATTATAATTGTGTTTAATAAACTACAAATCCATTTTAAATGATTACCAGCTTCATAGCAAAGATTTTTTTAACAATGTGTAGTTCTATCCACTAATAGTGTAAGTACTCTTTTTTTTTTTTTTTAAATTTTATTTATTTGACAGAGAGAAACACCGAGAGAGGGAACACAAGCAGAGGGAATGGTAGCAGGAGAAGCAGGCTTCCTCCGGAGCAAGGAGCCAGGTGCAGGGCTCAATCCCAGGACTCTGGGATCATGACCTGAGCAGAAGGCAGACGCTTAACGACTGAGCCACCCAGGCGCCCCTCTTTTTTTTTTTTTTTAAGATTTTGTTTATTTATTTGACAGAGAGATAAAGACAGCCAGAAAGGGACCACAAGTAGGAGAAGTGGGAGAGGGAGAAGCAGGCTTCCTGCAGAGCAGGGAGCCCAATGCAGGGCTTGATCCTATCCCAGGACTCTGGGATCACGACCAGAGCTGAAGGTAAATGCTTAACGACTGAGTTACCCAGGTGGCCCAAGTGTAAATGCTCTTAAATATAAGTCTGCAAAATACTTTGATATTGAAAATAACTCTTTGGGATGCCTAGGTGGCTCAGTCGGCTCAGGTCATGATCCCAGGGTCCTGGGATCGAGTTCTGCATCGGGCTCCTTGCTCAGCAAGAAGCCTGCTTCTCTCTCTGCCTCTGCCTGCCACTCTGCCTTCTTGTGCTCTTTCTCTCTCTGACAAATAAATAAATAAATAAAATCTTAAAAAAAAAAAAAAAACTTCACATATTTCTTAGAGAAATTGAAACAAGTTAAGCATGAAACATCATGTCATAACACACAGCAAGGAATCAATTAGACTATAAGGTACATCAGTAGTACCTAGGAGCCCACTTGAAGAAGATCCTATTGGGCCAATGATGAAAAACTTAAGCTTCAAAGAGGATAACAATACTTAATTGAAACCTATCAAATGTGCTTAATGCCCGAGTTCATAATAATATTTTAAAAAAACTAATTGTTTACCTTCTGAGGATTTTAGAAAGTTGATTTATTTATCTTAAAAACTGGCAAATATAGAGAAAGAATCAAGCATTTATTCTGGCTTTTCTATATTAACAGTATAACTGAGTAACCAATTAGTTGAAGGGAAATATATATTTTTAGGTGTATTTCAACTAACACACGAAAGAAAAATTATAGAATTAGGATATTATCATTTTGTAATCCCCAATAAATAGGTAGATCTAGGAACTGAGCTTGTGATAGGCAGTATTCTAATATGGCCCCCATGCTCTCTGCCTCCAGTGTTACTCTCCTGTGATTTTGCTTATTTTTCTCACCTTACATTGGCAAGTACTGCTAGTACGATGTTAAAAAGGAGTAGTGAGAGGGGACATCCTTGTTTCATAAATGATATTAGTGGAGAAACTTGGAGTTTCTCACCATTAAGTATGATGTTAGTTGAAGGTATTTTATAGATATTCTCTATCAAGTTAAGGATTTCCCCTGTATTCTTAATTTACTGAGAGTTTATATTATGAATGGGTGTTGGGTTTTGCCAAATTTTTCTTCTACATCTATTGAAATGGTTATACAATTGTTCTTTTTTAGCCTCTTGATATAATGGCTTACAATAATTGATTTTCAAATGAACCAGCCTTGCATACCTGGATAAATTCCCCCTTGGTCATGGTTTATAATTCTTTCCATTACTTTTTGGACTCAATTTGCTAAAATTTTGTTGAGAACCTTTGCATCTATATTCATGAAGGATATTGGTCTGTGGTTTACTTGTAATATCTTTGTCTGGTTTTGGTATTAGAGTAATGCTGGTCTCACAGAATGAGTTAGGAAATATTCTCTCTGCTTCAGTCTTCTGAAAGAGATTATGGAGAGTTGATGTAATTTCTTCCTTAAATGTTTGGTAGAATTCACCAATGAACCCATTGGGCCTAGTGCTTTCTGTTTTTGGAGTGTATTAATTATTGTTTCAATTTCTCTAATAGATACAGGCCTGTTTGGATCATCTATTTCTTCTTGTGTGACTTTTGGCAGATTGTGTCTTTCAAGGAATTGGTATGTTTCATCTAGGTTAACAAATTTGTGGGCATAGGGTTGTTCAGTAGTATTCCTTTCTCATAGTTTTAATTTTCATGGGTTCTAGAGATCTGCATGCCATCTTTCATTTCTGATATTAGTAATTTGTATTCTCTCAATTTTATTGATCTTTTCAATAGAACAGCTTTTGGTTTTGTTGGTTTCCTCTAGTGATTTCTTATTTTCAATTTCATTGATTTCTGCTTTGATTCTAGTTATTTCTTTTCTTCTGCTCACTTTGGATTTAATTTGCTCTTCATTTTCTACTTTCTCAAGGTAAAAACTTAGATTGTTGATTTTAGATCTTTCTTATTTTCTAATCTATGCGTTTGATGCTATAAATTTCCATATAAGCACTGTTTTTGCTGCAGAGCACAAAGTTTGATAAGCTGTGTTTTCATTTTTATTCAGCTTTTCAAAATACTTTAAAATTTATCTCCTTTGATATATGTATCATTTAACCTCCATATATTTTCTAGTTATTCTCTCTTCTTGACTTCTAGTGTAATTCCATTGTGGTCTAAAAGAAAACATTAATGATTTCTTTTTTTTTTTTTTAATTTTTATTAACATATAATGTATTATTTGCCCCAGGGAACATTTGTGATTTCTATTCTTTTAAATGTGTTGTTTTTATTGCCCATAATGTGGTCTATCTTCATGAATATTCCATGTGAGTTGAAGGAAAAAAATGGTATTCTTTTTTTTATTGGATAAAGTAGTCAATAGATACCAATTGAATCCTGTTGATTAATGGTATTGTTCAGTCTGACTATATGCTCACAGATTTTCTGCCTGCTAGATCTGTCCAATTTTGTGAGGGCATGTTGAAGTCTCCAACTATGATAGTCAATTCATATATTTCTCCTTGCAATTTTGTCAGTTTTTTCCTCACGTACTTTGATGCACTATTGTTAAGTATATACACATTAAGAACTAGTAAGTCATCTTGGAAAACTGATACATTTATCATATGTAGTGTTCATTGTTATACATAATAACTTTCCTTACGTTGAAGTCTTTTCTGTTTGAAATTAATATAGGTACAAATATAGGTACTCCTGCCTTCTTTTAATTAATGTTAGCATGATGTATTTTTCTCCACCCATTTACTTTTAATTTTTATGTGTCTTTATATCTAAAATGGGTTTCTTGTAGACAGTATACTATTGGATCACATTTTTTATTTACTCTTACAACCTCTGTCTTTTAATCGGTACATGTAGAGCATTGACATTCAAAGTGATCATTAATATAGGTAGATTCATATCTACCATATGCTAGTGTTTTCTTATTTCCCTTCTTCTTTGTTCCCGGTTTTGTCTTCCACTCTTTCACTCTTTTTCATGCTTTTTGTGGTTTTATTTGCACACTTTGTTATTCCGTTCTCTCTCCTTTGTTAGCATAATGGTTATACTTTTTTTCCTCCTTTTTATAGTGAGTTGTTGTAGTGTTTTCAGTATACATTTACAACTAATCCAAGTCCACTTTCAAACAACATTAAACAATTCATGGATAGTATGAGTACCTTAAATTAACCCTTGTTTCTTCCTCCCATCCCTTGTATCATTGCTGTTATTCATTTCACTTATATATAAGCATACATAAGCATAGATATGATATATACATAAACATACATAATCAAATACATTGTTACTATTATTATTTTTAACAAAGTTAGTTCAATTAAGAATAAGAAAAATAAAAGTTTCTATTTTACTTTCACTTATTCTTTCTTCAATGCTCTTCCTTTCTCCATGTAGATCTGACTTTCTGATTTACATTATTTTCCTTATCTCTAAAGAACTTCTTTTAACACTTCATGGAAGGCAGTTCTCCCGGCAAACATTCTCTCATTTTTTTTCTTTGTTTAACAAAATATTTATTTCTCCTTCACTTTGAAGGATAATTTTTCTGGGTACAGAATTCTAGATTGATGATTTTTTTTTTCACTCAATGGTTTAAATATTTCACCTCACTCTCTTCTTGTTTGTATGGTTTCTGAAGAGAAATTGGACGTAATTCTTATTTCTATTCTTTTACTGGTAAGGATCTCCCCCTCAACCCTGGTTTCAGGTTTTTTTCTTTTTGATATTCTGTACTTTGGAAATTACATACCTAGATAAAGTGATTTTGTTTGTTTGTCTGCATTTACCATGCTTGCTATTCTCTCTGATCTTCCTGGATCTACAGTTTGGTATCTGACATTAATTTGGGAGAAATTCCCAGTCATTATTGTTCAAATATTTCTTCCAGTCCTTTAACTCTTTTATTCTCCTCTGCTATTCCCAATATGTGCATTTTACATCTTTTGTAATCAACTTTGTCTTTGAATATTCTGTTTTAGTGTTTTGGGTTTTTTGGGGGGGTTGTTGTTGTTTTTGGTTTTTTAGTTTCAGTCTTGGTTTTCTTTGTTATTCAGTTTTTGAGATTCTATTAATAAATCTTCTGGCTTAGAGATTCTTTCCTCAGCCATGTGCAGTCTACAAATAAGCCTATCAAAGGCATTCTTCATTTCTGTTTCAATGCTTTTGTTTTGTTTTTTGTTTTGCTTTATCTCCAGCATTTCTTTTTGGTCGTATCTCAGGTTTTCCATCTTTCTGTTTATATTGATTATCTGTTCTTACATGCTATTTGTTTTATCCATTAGAGCCCTTAGCATATTAATCATAGATATTTTAAAGCTTTCATAATCAAAACAGTATGGTACTGGCACAAAAATAAATATATAGATCAATAGAAATAGAGAGCCCAGAAATAAGTTCATGCTTATTGTCATTTAATACCAAAAAACCACAAAGAAGGGAAAAACACACAATGGGGGGAAACACAATCTCTTCAATAAATGGTTCAAGAAAACTGGACAGCTACATGCAAAAGAATGAAACTGGACCACATTCTTTTTTTTTTTTTTTAATTTAATTTATTTGACAAAGAGGAGAGAGATCACAAGTAGGCAGAGAGGCAGGCAGAGAGAGAGAGGGGGAGGAAGCAGGCTCCCTGCCGAGCAGAGAGCCTGATGCGGGGCTCAATCCCAGGACCCTGAGATCATGACCTGAGCCGAAGGCAGAGGCTTTAACCCACTGAGCCACCCAGGCGCCCACATTCTTACACTATATACAAAAATAAACTAAAAATAAATTTAAGACCTCAATGTGAAACCTGAAACCATAAAACTCACAGGAGAAAACATAGGCATTAATCTCTTTGACATTGGCCTTAAAACATTTTTCTAGATTGGTCTCTTCAGGCAAGGGAAACAAAAGCAAAAATAAACTTTTGGGAGTATACCGAAATAAAAGGCTTTTTCACAGCAAAGGAAACCGTCAACAAAATGAGAAGGCAATCTACTAAATGGAAGAGGATATTTGCCAATGATATATCTGATAAGGGATTAATAATCAAAATATGTAAAGAACTTAACAACCCAACACACACACATACAGACCCACAAGTAATCTGATTAAAAATGGGCAGAGAAGGGGCGCCTGAGTGGCTCAGCGGGTTAAAGCCTCTGCCTTCGGCTCAGGTCATGATCTCAGGATCCTGGGATCAAGCCCCGCATTGGGCTGTCTGCTCAGCAGGGAGCCTGCTTTCCCCCCTCTCTAACTGCCTCTCTGCCTACTTGTGATCTTTCTCTCTGTCAAATAAATAAATTACAAAAAAAAAATGGGCAGAGAACCTGAATAGACACTTTTTCTTAAAAAGACATACAGATGGCCAATAGACACATGAAAAGATGCTCAGCATCACTAATCATCAAGGAACTGCAAATCAAAACCACAATTAGATAACACCTTATGCCTGTCAGAATGAGTCGTACCAAAAAGACAAGAAATAACAAGTATTGGCAATGATATGGAGATAAAGGAACCCTTATTCATACTATTGGTGGGAAGATAAATTTGTGCAAACACAGTGGAAAACAGTACGGAGGTTCCTCAAAAAGTGAAAAATAGAAATATCATACAATGTATTATTTCCATTACTGGATATTTACCCAAAGAAACCAAAAAGAGTAATATGAAAAGATATATGCACCCCTATGTTTATTGTAGCATTATTTACAATAGCCAAATTATGGATGCAATTTAAGTGCCCATCAGTGGGTAAATGGATAAAGAGGATGTGGTACACACACACACACACACACACACACACACACACACACAGGAATATTACTCAGCCATAAAAAAGAATAAAATCTTGCCATTTACAACATGGATGGACCTAGAGGGCATTATACTAAGCGAAATAAGTCAGTCAGAGAAAGACAAATACCATATGATTTCACTTATACGTGGAATCTAACAAACAAATAAATTAATAGAAAAAGCAGAAATGGACCCATAACTACAGAGGACAAGCTGGTAGATGCCAGAGGGAAGGGGCTGAGTGGGAAATATAGGCTCCCAGTTATGGAATGAATAAGTCACAGAGATGGAAGGACAGCACAGGGATTATAGTTAATGGTATTGTAATAGGGCTGTATGGTGACGATGGCAGCTACATTTGGGGTGAGCATATCATAACGTGCAGAGTTGTCAAATCACTATGTTGTATACCTGAGAAGAATAAGACATTGTGTGTCAACTATACTCCAATTTAAAAAATTTTATTTGTTTTCAACTCCAGGTCTGATAATTACAAAATCCCTGCCATGTATTGTTCTTGATACTCACCCTCTCTCTTCAAATTGTGGTTTATTTTTTGTTTATTTATTTATGTATTTTTTGTATTTGGTATGTCATAACTTTTCCTTCACAGCTAGACATGACGTACTGTGTTAAAGAAACTATTGTAACTAGGCCTTTAGCGCTGCGGTGGTGAAGTGGGGATGGGGAGCATTCTGTAGTCCTGTGGCTAGGTCTGCCCTTCAGTGGTCCTATGCCTCTGGGCTGTAAACTTCACAAATGTTTTTCAGTTTTTCTTCTCCCGACCCCTTGCTTAGGTGGGACTGGATGCCTAGACTTGGCTGAGTTCCTTTCTCCCAGGTGGGAGGGTAGAACTGGAGTTGGCTCTTTCACTTCCTTAGGTCAATTAGGCTCTGGTAATACACTAGCAGCTCGGGCTCTCATGAGCTAGTTTCTCTGACGGCAGGTTTTGTTAAGAATTGAGTGCTCTGGCCTAATTCAAAATGGTTCCTTTTCCTCTCCCCCTGCTGGAAGCCTAAGAGAATTTTCCTCTGATATTTACTGTAGGAATCTGGTTTTGCTGCTAGAGCTAGATCTCACAACGTTGTGGGGATCCCCTACACCTGGATCCCCCTGGAGTTTTTAACTTTCAGAGTTATCCACACTAGGTCTCCAGCAATGCCTCAATCATCATTCAGTTGTTCCTTACCCTGCCCTGGTTCTCTTGCGAGTGTCTGCTCTGGTAAACTTGACTCCCTATATTCACCTGTCTCTCCAATCCTGGGGCAGAAGTTTGCCCTGTGTCTTTCCCTCTCTGTGGATCCAAGAAGAGTGGTTGATTTTGCAGTTTGTTCAGCTTCGTATGTTGTTAGGATGAAGTGGCAACTTCCAAATTCCTTTCATGTGGAATCAGAAAGTAGAAGTCTAATTTTACTACTTTAACTGGCAAAAGATGCAGATGCAATTAAGCTCACTAATGAATTGGCCATAAAATAGGAAGATTATGTAAGTGAGCCTAACCTAATCAAATGAGCTCTTTAAAAGCAAAGAATTTTCTTCCCCTGGTGTCCTCATAAGAGGCCATCAGTGAGATTGGAAGCATGAGAGGGATGCAACACAAGGGAGGTTCTCTGATGCTGAGAAGGTTGGGAACTCATGGAAGGACCTCAGAGTCCTAGAGAACTCTAGGAATTACCAGCAATCCGGAGGCAATGGCTAGCAAGAAGACACACAAACAGAAGATGCTGAATTCTACCAATAACTGAATGACTGTGGAAGCGGATTCTTCCCCAGAGTTTCCAGATGAGAGCTCAACCTGGCAGGTGTCTTGATTTCAGTTTTGTGATACCCCGAGCTAAAAAACCAGTGTGCTAGACTTCTGACCTACAGCGCTGAGAGCTAATAGATGGGTGTTGTCTTAAATTACTGAATCTGTCATACTTTGTTATACCGCAATAGAAGTGAATACAAGCATCAATAGTTGCTAATATCCCCAATGACAAGAAATCAGACATTGTGTCTCCTGATGAAAGAAGATAAAATCAAAATATGTAGAAAATAAGATATAAAGGAATCTCACAAAAAACACAGAGATCAAAAAAGTTCTGATTAAGCCCCTGGAATCAATTTCCAAGAAAACAGAGGACAGAGGAACCTGTTGAATTACACCATGTCTGTGCAATTGCAAAAAAAAAAGAATATAAATGTCATATGACAGACTGTGGGAAAAGAAAGGGCTGGAGGGAGACCTTATAGACGAAAAGACGCTTACAAGTTATTTTAAAAAAATGTTTTGAAGAAAAAGAATAAATAAGAATATCTAGAAATACGTGTGTGTGTGAGTTTTAAACTATAAAGTAATACAAAAAGGGGTTAACCTAAATATCAGATGAATACTTACTTTGTTTACGGGCACAGGGGAAGGAGTTGAGATAGAGATAGAAGTAGGAAAGATTTCTACAGTGGCTGGCAACCCTATTTCTTGATTAGGGTTTTAGAAAACCTTCATTGAAGTTACATGCAATGAATATTTGTTGGGTGAATTAATGCATTAACCAAGTATGAAAAGAGACTTTGTCTTCATTATTTCACCTGATAGCATGTAAAGTTGCTTAAAAATTCAAACCAAAAAAAAAAAAAAAAAATTCAAACCAACACAATCTTCTTCATGGAGTAAAAGTTCTGTCTGTGATATATAATCAGGTGACTCCCAAAGTCATCAGAATCTAGAAAACAAAGACCACCTTGGCCATTCCCTTAGGAACACCTTTTCAGCCCTAGTCCCTACAAAATGAGTTATAAGCACAGTCGTGCTCAACAAACTCAAGTGTTTACAGAGCCCGTGCAGGAACTTAAATGCGCACCAGTGTTGTCCAAGAATAGGTGATAAGACTTCTATTTGGTGAAAAACAGGGAGTTCAAGGGATTATGGAAAACTGGAAGTCACTGGGCTTCTCTACAAGAGGGCAAAAACTACTCTCTCACAGCCTTTCTATGGGGTGGGAGAGGTCAGGGCCAAGTGTTGCCCAAGTGTTTTTCAGGGGAGTTTGGAAATTCTTGCATTTATGTGAAATTCCTCCCCCATTTTTGTCCTTTAATAATGTAGAACACTGTATGGGCCCCTGCTGTCCCGGCCAAGCTAAACACCCTAAGGCCAGGTCCAGCCCGCAGCCTGCCAGTCTGCCACTTCTGCCAGGATCTGAAGGAAGACTCGCACATTTCTGCCCTGCCACCCCCTTGCTGCGACTCCAGTGGCTTCCACTACGCAGGTGTGTGCCCAACAGCTAGAATGCTGATTCTTGGGCTACAGAAGGTGATTCTCTGGGCCATCCTCCTGAATAGGACTTAGCCACAACTTATCTGAAAGACTGTCAACTAGGGCAGCTCTTCTCCTCAAGTTAAGTCGCTATTAAATGTGTTGTGTGCTCTGAAAGGGGCAGGAAAGGATCAACTGGGTGAGGAAGGAGAGGTTTCCCCAGGAGGAGATAAAGTCAGGTCAATCTCTGTCCACAGTGGTAAAGTCTGGGCAATTCCTTAAACTGCTTGAACCTCCCAGCCTAGATGTTCGGGTCACATAGGTAGGAAATTCACCTACCTTCTGATTTGAAGTCGGGAATATCTATGCAGCTCAGGGGTGCTGTGATATAGTGACGAACAAAACATATGCAGAAGCTGAACGTGGCCAAGGCTTGACTACCACTAGCACTGTGGCTTCATATCATTACACTGCTGTCTACTGAGGAACTCCATAAGTACAATTACACAGCTGGTACCATTCATCACTGTACCCTTGAGTGTGAAAAAAGAATTTGAAATTACAGTCTGAAATGGGCACAAAACTCCTACCGTAAAATAATATTATTACTTCCAGAAATCCCAAATTGTTATAATTTGGCTTTTACCCCAAAGGAAAAAAAAAAGCTCTAAGATGGTAGGGGTCCAGAATTTCCAGCTATATTCCAGATGTCTCAGAAGAAAAAGCAATAAATACTGTACTTTGGATAGAAGATCTTTCCAAAGATATTTTCTTTTCTGGAGCTTCATTAAAATAAACAAACAAATCCGTATCAGTATGCTACGCAGAACTTTGTTAGAAAATTCCGCAAGCCCTCAGGTCCCAGAGGTAGATGTCAATGTGATTAAATTTCCCCAGTATGCTCTGTGGGCTTATTAAAACGGTACCAGTCAGAGGTTCTGGGCATTTCTAAGCATTTATAACCCAACTGAAATGTTAGGTACCTTTTGTAGGATTCCATAGGTGAGTTAGGCTTGCTGGAGGACTGGAAATATATTTTGTGTGGGGTTTATTGATACATATTCATCTTAACACTTTCCTTAAATACCAAGCATGTATCACTCCAAGATGCATGTACCTGAGAATGTACTTTATGTTAGGCACTATGTGCCTGCTAGGGCTGCTAAGAAGAGTAAGAGATAGCCTCTGTCTTTAAAGAGCTCACGATCTAGTTACAGGTTCTTTCTGAGCCTCAGTTTCCTTTTCAGTAAATGAGGGGACTAGATTAATGACTTCTGAAGTTCCTTTTAGTAATTTTATGACATGGTTTCCAAGGACCTGACAGATTCACTCACAATGGCATCTGTCTTCTCTTTTTCAGATGAAATGTGGAACACAGAACACAGGCAGAACACCCAGAAGAGGATGGCATAATTTTCAGGTCAGGGCTTGGGTTGGTATATATGATGTGCTCCATTATAGACAAGGATGTGACTTCCACCTTTGAACTCATTACCTAATTTCTGTGCCCAGAAAAGCAACCTACATACACAATTGTAGGTTTGTGATTGTTTAGTACAGATTAATATATGTTCATAATATTTTGAAACTTGGAGTAAAGTTTTTTTCATAGGAAATCCATGATACCCATGACACCATTAAAGAGAGTGTGGAACAAGAAATAGAAAAAGTAGAATATTGTATAGCAAAGGGAATAATAAAAAAAAATGAAAAACAAGCCTACAGATTAGGAAAAATGTATTTGCAAACCATGTACTTGATAAGGAGTTAATATCCAAAATACATAAGAAACTCCTACAACTCAATAGCAACAAAAACAAAACAATTTAAAAATTGGCAAAGGACCCATTCTTTGGAAGACATTCTTCCAAAGAAGACATACACATGGCCAGTAGTTACTTGAAAAGGTAATCAACATCACTAATCATCAGGGAAATGCAAATCAAAACCACAATGGATATCATCTCACACTGTTACGATGGCTATTATCAAAAAGAGAAGAGATGACAAATGCTGACAAGGATGTGGAAAAAAGAGAACCCTTGTACATGGTCGCTGGGAATGTAAATTGGTACAGCCAATATTGAGAACAATATGGATGTTCTTCAAGAAACTAACAGAACCACCATATGATCTAGAAATTTTTCTTCTATCTACTCAAAGAAATGAAATTGATATCTTGAAGAGGCAGCTCCTATGTTCATTGCAAAATTACTCACAATAGCCAAGATATGGAAACAATGTAGGTATCCAAAAATGGACGAAAAAAGGAATTGTGGCTTCCAAATACATTGGAACATTATTCAGCTTTATAAAAGGAGATCCTGCCAATTGCAACAATATGAATAAGCCAGACACAGACCAGAAAAACTGCACGATCCACATATATGTGGAATTTTAAAAAGTCAAATACATAGAAGAAGAAAGCAAAAGAGTGGTTTCCAGAGGCAGGAAATGGGAGAAATAGGGAGATGTTGGTCAAAAGGTAAGGAGTTGCAGTGATGTAGGATGATAAGTCTAGAGATTTAATGTACAGTATGATGACTATAAGTAATTATACCATATTGAATCCTGGCAATTTGCTAAGAGAATCAATTTCACGTGCTCTCATCGCATACACGCACGCACGCACGCACGTGCACACACACACAGTATGCTAGCTGTATGAGGAGATATGTTCATTAGCATGACCACATTATCATTTCACCATGTACATGTATATTAAACCATCATGTTGTACACCTTGAATATATACAATTTTTATTAAAAAGAATAGAACAAACTTGGATTTTAGAATCATCTGTGAAGTGGGAAGACTACCTCAGAAGATTATTGTAAATGAACTAATGTAGGCAGAGTATTTAGCATGGCTGGCGGATAAGTTCTGAGCAAACTATGACTACAGCTACTATTAAAGCAAATGGAGGCCCCTGGGTGGCTCAGTGGGTTAAAGCCTCTGCCTTCAGCTCAGGTCATGATCTCAGGGTCCTGGGATCGAGCCCCGCATCGGGCTCTCTGCTCAGCAGGGAGCCTGCTTCCCTCTCTCTCTGCCTGCCTCTCTGCCTACTTGTGATCTCTCTCTCTCTCTTTCTCTCTGTCAAATAAATAAATAAACAATCTTTAAAAAAAAATAAATAAAGCAAATGAAGCAACAGCCAGCACATTAAACATGCTCAGAAAATGCTTCTCTCCCTTTCCAAGCTTCTCCAGTAAGTACAGCTCCCTTCTCACAATCACTGATATCTCGATACTTCTTTATCCTCTTTGTATTGTACTTCATATAACGGTACCACCATCTACAGGTTGTTTTGATCCTACCAACCCTAGAATCTCTCTCCATAGTTTCACAGAAAGCACACCAGACCCAGGGACCCACTTAGCAAGCTAGTGGAACTGCTTTCTAGCTGAGGAAAAGACCTCCCCTATCAGCCCAACCTTACCGCCATTTGTTTCAAAGTCTTTAGCTGATTCACAATGTATGTTAAAGGATGAAATTGATCCCTTGGGTACAAAGATAGTCACTGTCCCTGGCACTCCTCTTCTTGAATCCAGCTGCTCTTTAGGCTCCACAAACTATAGAATGCCAAAACACTGCTCCTGACACATCACACCTGCTTCCCAGGGCACATTTCACCCCACACCAGCCAGGCTACAGCCACGGGCCACATTTAATGATTCTGCAGTGCTCAGATTAACTCTTTTGCTTGGCTGGCTTTTATGGATGTAGCGAAGTCCATTTGGTTTTGTTTTAATAGCATCCCAATAAAAGAGCTGGGAAATTAGATGCTAGGAATGACATTTAAATCCTCCATTTCCCTTTACTGCAATAATAGCCTTCTTGATAATAAAGTAGATAAATTTTCTTAAATTATATGAAGTTTTTCCATTTGAAAGCAATTAAAAAATGCTTTCAGTTCTGAATTATAAAACGATTCACTTCAGATTTGAGGCTGACATTTTTATTGGTAATCTGAGTTATAACATGTTCCAATTCTATGCCCATTCATTGGCCCCTGATACTTCTGCCAACTTTTTATGGTTTTATGTGAAAGTACAGTATTTAAGCCTCCTCTAAATTCATAAGCTTCCCGTGCTTCTGAAAAAGGTTCTCTCAGTGTCTTAACGCAACCAGGGCTGATGTTTATTTAAAAACATCTGCTCCCTCCTTTGTGGTAGACCATACCAAAGTAGCCTGACATTTTAAATACTTTTTTCTTTACACTCTGTGTCAAACAATGAGAGAACGTAACTGCTATCATGATGAAAAACTGTTCAGAGCAATTACAAGATGATACAGTAAGTGGACTAAATGGTACCCAAAGTAATCAAAAGAAAACACTGGGATTAGCCCGAATGCTGCAAAAGGCCACTTTTAGGGAGATCCTTAGTTCCCTAAATATCTCCATGATTAGGCTGTACATCTTAGTGTTCCCTAATTGATAATAAAAATAGTCCCTTGTCATCTTATTTTTTAAGGTAAGAATGTGAATTATTATTTTGTTGTTGTTTTTGACAAACTGGGAAGAGACCACCTCTGTGTCATTGCTATTTCCACCTCGCATCCTCGATTGGTCAGAAATTCTTCTAGTGCTACTGACCACTGACTCACTTGAAATCATTTTTCATGGACATTCTTATCAATGTCCAGTGCAGAAATGAATTAAGAATCTAAGGAAATGCAGTTTTAAACTTCTTGTGCACATGAATCATTTAACTATCATAACAATGCCCCATAGAGTCCCTGCTCAGCCTATTGTAATGATAAAATGGCTATTTCTACAAAAACAGGTTCTTCTAATACTTGCAAGGACAATTTTTATCAACCCAAACATACCTTCAATGTTCCCCCAACACACACACACAACACCTGTTTTCTGATATAGATTGGGTAAAAGTAAAGTTTGGTTTAACCTCTATTGATAATAGCATTACAAATCCCTTTAATCAGCAGAACACCACATGACTGAAGGCACTTGAACATTCTTTTGGATATGATAAGTGAACCAAAGGAGACATTGAAAGAAGATGAAAGTCAAATGTGGCTAAATTTCCTAAGAAACAATCTGATAGTCACAGTATACCCGAAGTAGAAAAAAACATACCTCTATTTATTATTGGTAAGGGGTGAAAGGGAAGAATGATTTCTCGCTGTTGTTGAAAATCTATCCTGTAATCACAAAAACACAGTGCTAGAAGGAAGTCTTAGAACATTCCAGTAGAAAGGGGCACTGTCCTGCTAGTTTGGCAGGGATTTCTGCTCAGGGATTCTTGCTCAGGAGGATTCACTGCTAGTTCTTCTTGCGAACCTCTTCAATCCCTACACCTGGAATCCACCATCCCAAGGGTTAGGAATCATGGTTTGCCACAACTGCTCACAAACGAATTCCCTAAAAGAAGCCAGAAATAGAGGGCCTAAGAATATGTAGAAAGTAGACACAATAGGGAAATGTTATTTGTGACCTTTTAATATTGCGGCTCACTGTGGTACATAAATCTCCTTTTTTCTGATCATACTAACCTACCTTGTGAACACACGGGCCTTTGATTGCCTCTTTATTAGCTTAGCAAATGGAGTGATGGGTGAGCTTCTGTCATGGTGCTGACCCTGTTACAAAGTGTAAAGGGAATTCCCATCCACCCATGGACCTAGAGGTGCCCAAATGCCAAAATACATCTGTTTTATTGGACATTCAAAGGGAATGTTTTATCAAAAAGCACAATTATAAATCTCTACATGCTGCCACATTCTCCTGAACCCTTTCAATCACCATACAAGATAAAAAGCCTCTCCCTTATTAAAATGAAAAAAAAAAATTGGGGGTAGGTAGCTGGCTCAGTTGGTTAAGCATCATACCCTTGGTTTCAGCTCAGGTCATGACCTTGGGCTCCTGGGATTGAGCCCAACTTTGGGCTCCCTGTTCAGCAGAGAAGATTGAAGCTTGAAGATTTCTCTCCCTCTCCCTCTCCCTCTACTTCTTCCACTGCTCATTTGCACTGTCTCTCTCTATATATAATAAATAAATCTTTAAAATCTTTATTTAAAATTAAATAAATAAAATAAAATAAATTTTAAAAGAACCAAACACATCCCTTGCCCCGTGTCCTCCTCCAGCTATAGCCATATTTCTATCCTTCTCTTCATAGCAAAACCCTCGGGAAAAAATAGTCATAATCCATGTCTCTATTTCCCCTCCTCCAATTTTTTCTTGAGTCATTCCAGTCAGGCTGCTGTCCCTACAATCAACCAAAACAGCTATGTCACCAAAAAACTCCTTTCTAGCTCACTGGCAGAGGCTTCTTCAGTCTCCTTTGTTTGTACTTCCCCACATCCCCAATTTCTAAATACCAAAGTATCTGAAAGTTCGGTCTTATGACCCCATCCCTTTCCATTTTTTCTCTTACCAGAGAGTTCTGTCCAGACACACAGAATTCAATTCTACCTACATGTGGATGATTCCCAAAGTGTATCTCCACTGAATACTTCTCCACTGAACTCCAGACTCCAACTGTTTCCCCAACACCCTCACTGGATGTCCAATAGACATAGCAAGCTTAGCCTGTCCATTCCATGCAGCCCAGTTCCTCCTGAAGTCTTCACCAACTTAGCGAATGGCAATTCTATTCTCCAAGGTATTCCAGCTCATCACATTCCCCATCCTTCATAAAACTAAAGTCATCCTGACTCCTTCCTTTTTTGGTGCCTTTGGTCCAATCTTCCAGAAAATTATTTTATTTCTAGTATCTAATTACTTGCAGCTACTCTAATTCCAACTACTGTCATCATGCACCCAGGTTATTGCCAAAGCCTCCTAGAAGTCCTTGCTTCCACCTTGACTCCAAACATATATTGTCCACAAAATGGCCAGAGATCCTTTGAAAGATATATTTAAAATTTATCTTTTAAATTATCCTGTAGTAAAATTGATTCTTTGGTGTACAGTATCATGACCCTGATACGCCTATGATCAAAACCCTCCAATGGCTTCCTGAAGTCCTTGCTGTGGCCTCAAAAACCCCCTGCAATCTGAGCACCAAATACTTCTCTCCCCTCCTTGCTCTGAATTACACACTGCATGCCTTGTTGCTTCTTAAACTCAATCATCACGCTCTTATCTTTGCATCTCCTCTACCAAGGAGGAGACTTCCTTGGAGACTTCACTTCCTCCAGGTCATACACTTTATTGGACACTCAACAGGAATGTTCAGATGTGAAACAGCATCTCATCAGAAACATTTTCTCTGACCATCCTATCTAAAAAAGAAATCCCAACTCTCTATGCCCTATACTGTATTTTTCTTCTCTCGGCAGCAGTCATCCCACAATCTGGCCTAGCATTTCTATTATCTGTTTATTGGTTTGTATGCATGTTATCCATCTCCCCTTACTGGTATGCAAGCTTAATGAGGGAGAACATTTGTCGTTCACGACTACACTCCATTGCCTAAAACAGTGTGATTCATGTAATCCTACCCAAAATATGTGAAATCATTGAATCAACACATCAAAGAATGTTAGATCCTAGAAAGGACCACAGAGAATATCAAATTAAATTCAGTTTATCATACGCCCCTTACCCAGAAGAAAAAGTCAGACATTCTATAAGCCACTAGAGAAGCAACAACTTAAAAGTCATTTGCAATATCCTTTACTTGGTGAAGTTAAAAATAAGGTATATTTTTGGAAGACTTTTAAGTAAGGATCATAGAGCAGAAAATTCTACAAACTAAAGGAAACCTTAACTGATTATCATTTTCTGTGTTCGTGCACATACACACATATACGATTATCTTGGAGAAGAAATAAAAGCTGGGCAAGCTTTTATGGGGAAGCTACAATCACAAAAGACAACAATAAGAGAAAAGGAGGAAGGTGCAGGGAACGGTAGTCTGTTTATATATGCTTGGTTGATTAGCTCACTGGATGAGAAAGTAGGTTTCCAGGAAAGTAAACAAAATTTACCATGCATGGTGGACAATCATTTTCCTGTGTAGAGAATCTGTGATAAGTATTTATTTTAAAGAAATCAATTTTCTTTCAACGAGATGTGTGGTCCAGATTCTCCTCCAAGCAGCAGTAAATACCACTCCCAATCACAATCCTATGAAAGACTCCATTCATACCAGCGTAAGCCTTAGGAAAACAGGACCAAATGGGACAATGTGCATTTTGGTGAGAACATTAAATCTTACATAAACAGATGTATGCACATAAACACACCTAATTTCCACCCCCATTTCTTTCATTTCCATAAGAATTCTCTTCTGGATTAATGTTCTACACCTCGTACTGATGTTGCAAAATGAGAAAATACACCATAGTACCTTTTATAAGTCATATTAATAAAACTTCCATATAAAGCGAGGTCAAATGTGACCATGCCAAGAGCAGATGTTAGAGGAAAGAACAGCAGTTTTGAGGCCTAGAGGAAGCACTGAGGTTCTATTTTATTTTATTTTATTTTATTTTATTTTATTTTATTTTATTTTATTTTATTTTATTTTTAAGATTTTATTTATTTGACAGAGAGAAACACAGTGAGAGAGGGAACACAAGCAGAGGGAATGGTAGCAGGAGAAGCAGGCTTCCCGCCAAGCAGGGAGCCCGATGTGGGGCTCGATCCCAGGACCCTGGGATCACGACCTGAGCCAAAGGCAGACGCTTAACGACTGAGCCACCCAGGTGCCCCTGAGGTTCTATTTTAAACGTCCACTACCTTTTTAGTATTCTGAGTTTTGGATTCAAACAGTCTTCAATTCAAATCATGGATCTGGAAACCACCAGCTGTGTGATCTCGAGCAATATTCTTAGCTCTTAGAAGCTTGCTTCCTTTCTTCAAACACTGAGCACTCCCCACTGCCCCCAGAAAAACAAGGTCATCATGAGACTGAACTAAGATAATGTTGGTAAAGTAGCTAGCACAGTGTTTAGTATATAGTAGATTCTCTCTTGTATGAAACCTGCAGTGTATGCAATTCAGTGTCAGTCACCTCAAGCCAGTAACACTGAAAGTGGAAAGTATGATGTGTTTGTACTTCTCCAATGAAGAAGTGAAAAATTTCAGTGTGCATTTGTTGAATACTCAGGTCCCTAAACTTGATCCCACTTGGTTTTTTTTTTTTTTGTTCTAAAATGTTATGAATTTGCTCCCTGCCATCTGATCCTCTGAGACTGAAGAGTCACTTCAGCCAGTCCCTTGCACCAAGGCCATCTACTAATTACAAGTTTACCTTGCCAACCTCATTCTGCACCACATACTCTTACAAATCCTCGCTTTCAGGGGCACTTGGGTGGCTCAGTGGGTTAAGCCTCTGCTTTTGGCTCACGTCATGATCTCAGGGTCCTGGGATCGAGCCCCGCATCAGGCTCTCTGCTCAGTGGGGAGCCTGCTTTCTCCTCTCCCTCTGCCTGCCTCTCTGCCTACTTGTGATCTCTCTCTCCGTCAAATAAATAAATAAATAAATGAAATCTTTTAAAAAAACAAATCCTTGCTTTCAACAATTAACTTAAATCTAGACAGATATCACCCCTTCTACCTCCTTGCCCTCATTATACCAACAGGGATCCCCACTCAACTCCATTCATCTCTCATAGAGAAATAGAGAATTGTCCATATATTTTCTTCCAATTATTTACTACTCACAATGCCCCACAGAAAAGACCATAAAAAGGGTAAACTGATTCCTATGGTACACAGCTTCTAACCCCAAGAAATGTATATTTGAATATTAAATTAATATGCATTTCTGTCTTGGTGCCCCTGGATGGCTCAGTCGGTGAAGCATTCAACTCTTTATTTCAGCTCACGGTTGTGGGATCAAGCCCCACATTGGGCTCTGTGCTCAGAGGGGAGTATGCTTGAGGTTCTCTCTCTCCCTCTCCCTATGCCCTGTCCCCCCTTCTCTAAATGAGTAAATGGATAAAATCTTTATATATATACATATGTATATATATATACACACACACACATTTCTGTCTCCATCTATCTGCCTCACTCAAGAGTGGTGACATCAAAGAGATGTTAGATATCCAATTCTGCTAAGAATAGAAAATGTGCTTTATAAATAAAATAGTATCCTAATATTAAGAAAAATACATATTATTTTCATAAAATTAATTTTATAGCAAAAGACAAGCTGAAATAAATGGAAAAGTCTATACTTTATATCGTTGGTTTTTCCTTTTACATAGTTACCCAATTAGAATAAAAATATGCAGTCTCCAAAGCACATTTTGGTTTTTAAATAAATGACAAATTAATTGTGCAAATCTTTGCATTCAAGAATAAGACAGAACTTTCCTATGAAAGCTTTAGCCTTAAGGTTGGAGCATAGTTGTGAATTTCAGACAAATCCAGCCTTTTTTTTTTTTTTTAAATCATATTTCTGGTTAACAGAGACAAGAACATGAAATTTTGGGTTCTGTAGCCCAGAAAAATGGCCACAAACTAGAACTATTTGTTAGATGGGTTTTGCAGATATGAACAAAATGAAAAAAGACATGTCTAATAAAAAAAATGAGCATCCCTTTATGTTATGCACTGCGCTAACCAATGTAATGTCAGACCATCTTATCAACTATCTCAATAATGGGAAAGCACATAGACATGCTATCACTTGTCATCTTTAAAACACTTTAGAATTTATAAGAGACTTTCACAACCTACTAGTTCATTAAAAGCCTTTTTTTTTAAGATTTTATTTATTTATTTGACAGAGAGAGATCACAAGTAGGCAGAGAGGCAGGCAGAGAGAGAGAGAGAGGGAAGCAGGCTCCTTGCCATGCAGAGAGCCCGATGCGGGGCTCTGATCAGGGGTCCTGATCCCAGGACCATGAGATCATGACCTGAGCCAAAGGCAGAGGCTTTAACTCACTGAGCCACCCAGGTACCCCCAAAAGTCTTTATAGCAAGTACAATGAAAGGCATTTTGATTTGGTTGCCTCAAAAGACAAAATAGGATGGACTGTATTTTGTTCCCAGATGTGTCCTACACAGAGCTTTCCCATCGTCATATTAAAGCTCTGAAATGTCTTAGGGAGAAAACAACAATACTGTAAAAATGGGGTCAGAACAAAATGGTCATTCTTTATATGTTGTGTCTGAAGTTGTGTCTGAAGTTGTGTCTGAAGATAATTTTTTCAAAGTTAAGTAAAAACGAGCAAAACTAAATCACTCATCCAGATGGAAGAAGTATGTGAACCACACTTTAAGTTATGATAACATTTATTTTTTATCCTAAGCTTAAATCAATAGGTGATTTGCTTCCAGGCCTTTAAAAGGATGTAAATCAGATTCATAAGGGTGTCCAAGATAATTTGACCTTAGCACACTGAGACAGAAAATTAGCTCAAGTGGACAGCACATCTGATATCTACCCTCAGACAGGCACGTGCAGGACTCAGTGGGAATAGCATGGGTGTTGGTGAGGGAAGAATTGGCCTGGAATAATGAGGGAGACTTTTACAAACTTGAGTAAAATATTTCATTAAATGTTTGGTTTCCACCAACAACTACAGCTGTCCCCCCAAAATCTTCACTCCACTCTATTTTTATTTTGCTGAATAGACAGATGTCAAATAGAATATCTTTCATGGTCTACTAAAAGTATTCTTACTTTTTTGGTATCTTGGTTCAACCAACAGTAAATATTATCAAAAGTAAGCAGTTAGTAAACTGGCTATTGATTATTTACAGGAAAAATTACCTCACCTATTTTTTAAATTTTTGTACATAAAGATTTGACTATTAACTAGATACTTGGGTGATTTATTTACTTTGGTAAGAGTCCAGGCAAAAATATTTAAATTATACTCTTGGAAGTAAGAATTATCTAATCATTCACAAGCTGTTATAATAAAACATTTATCATGAGTCATTAATCCATAAGGACTTATTTTCCGTCCCATCCTTTCACTAGCACCTTGCTTTGAACATAGTCACGTTTGGCTGCAATTTTCCCTTTTATCATATATCATAGTTACAGGATGGGAAGCACCAAAGCTGGATTCCAAAAACCCTGCACTCTGCTTGAACTTGGCACACAGAAACTCAACTAGTGATTCTGGGGTTGAAATTCATCCAGGTTCAAGTCCTGATATCATGCTTGGATCATGGGGTACCAAAAGTTTAGGGTTAGGAGACAGCAGGGAAAAAATATGTAGGTGCAACATTCTCTCACAGAGGTTTGTGGCCATGGGAGCTGTCTCTGCATATGCCTCTTTCACCCACAGCCCCGCAGCTCTTCCACAACCCCAACCACAACCCTTCAACCTTCTGCTTTGCCCTGTTCTGGCCCAGTGGCCTTCCTTTGACATCCTACTTCACTCCAAGTGAAGCCCCTTGAATGTTTCTTGGACATAAATAACACCAACACATGTGGGTAGCATCCTGTTCAACAGCAAACTACACTTACTCAGAAATCACTAATAGTGAAAGAATGTGACATAAAGAGGTAAGAATATCCAATCTGGCTTCCAGTGACCCAAAAAGGTAGTGGATTTTGCACTAAGAGAGGCAGAGGGAGTTAGCCCCTTCTCTGCTTTCAATTATGAAAGTTATTACTGCTCTGTTTGTCTCACAGGACTGTTATAAAACTTAAGGAAGCTGGTGTTTAAGAAAATATTCTGTAAACTACAAAGTAGCAAGCCGATCTGCAATCATCGTGATACTCTCTGGTGATGCTCTTAAGCTGCAATATTTTGGGCACCATACCTGGATCTATGCCGGCACCTGGAGAAGTAATTGATGAGTGGAGAAAATAGGTCAGATATAAACTTAGTATATACCAAAGTGAAATAAACTTAGTATATAGAACAGTGATTTTACAGATGAGGATTCTGAGGCTCAAAGAGATCACCGACTTGAACAAAGCCATGCAGCTACCCAGTTGCAAGGGCTGACATTAAGGCTGTGATTTGCTTGTACAGGAGTCATTCTTTCTTGGGTCTACGCCAGCAGGATGCACGATCTCTAAGGCTCAAGTTCTCAAATAGGTTAATGGATCAGCCTCCGGGGGATGTGCTAATAGAGAAGAAACCAAGCAGAATGAGCTCCTGCAGAAGCACAGGAAAATAATACAAAGTATTATTTATAATATAAATATTATGTTTATATTTATAATATAAAATATAAAAAAATAACCAAGTGCTTTTTCCTCGTGGAGGATGAGCATTTGAGGAAATGTCATATATAACAATTAGAACAAGCTAGGAAGGGGGCACCTGGGTGGCTCAGTGAGTTAAAGCCTATGCTTTCGGCTCAGGTCATGATCTCAGGGTCCTGGGATCGAGCCCCGCATCTGGCTCTCAGCTCACCAGGGAGCCTGCTTCCCCCCTCTCTCTGCCTGCCTCTCTGCCTACTCGTGATCTCTGTCAAATAAATAAATAAAATATCTTTTAAAAAAAGATAAGCTAGGATGTGTCACAGAGAACCATTTTTCCTTGATTCTTTTAGATTTTAAAGATGTACTTTAACTTTTGTTTTTTTGTATGTTTGCTGCTTTCCAAAACTGGGACACAGCTTACATTGACTGCCAAAAGTGACTTGTCATCAACTGGACAGAGAAGCAATTGTGAGGTTGTTGTCATTGCTTACTCATCTGTGAACATGACTCACTCACAGGGTATCTGTAAGTCAACAGTCACCTGTGGTTAATAATTTTCATTGGTAACATCACACACAGTTTGATACTTAGATTTACATCAATTCCTGTTTAAAATGTTTCAAGATTGTCCTCTAAAAGCAACACTGAAAGTAAGTTTTTTATATAAGCAGATTGCTTGTCACATACCAGGCAATTCAAATAATGTCAGTAAAAGTTGCAAATTTCTCAAAATTAACAAAGATTTTCAAGCTCAGAAGGCAGCAGTGATATGGCAGCAATTAGGGCCCGAGTAATGATAATGGAGAGATAAACAAACCTACTATCAATATCTTCTATATCCTCTCAGACACAAGGTACTGTCTTTCAAGCATTAGAAAATAGTCAGAAAGATTCTGGCTTCTCTCAAAAGAAGTTTTGAACTTCCAGTGAGAGGCAATTCAATTAAGAAGGAAAAAAAGGAAACTCTGGTCTTCTTTGACAAACCTCAAATTACACTGTCAGTCCTCAGGGTGCTATGTCAAGATAACAAGCCTGAGTGAAGAAAGTTGGAGTGTCACCGTGATGTTCTCTGTAATCCCTAATCGCCAAAATTGATTCAGAAAAAAACACTACAGACTCGGTACTTGCAGGATTAGCCTCAAATATTGATGCTGAACCTAAAGCAAAATGTAACACATACCATACGGATTAATGTATTCTAATGGTTGTCAGTTAGAAATTAGTTAAAAGAGCACGCTTAAGCTGTTGCTCCCCAAAATGTTAGCATTAAATCCATTGACCAGTTTATCATTGTTGGTATCACAGATTTGGTGACATGTGACCAAAACCATAAAACTGAGAAATCACTGGGTATTTACCAGGCATTGTATGAAGCTTCTAGCTTTTACTACCTCCTTAAATCTCACATCAACCCTATATGAGAGGTACATTTGTTCCATTTTACAGGTAAGGAAGCTGAAATTTGGACAGTGAAGAAATCCATTTTCATCATGCAGCTGTGAGAGGATTAAGCCAGAATGTGAGCCCAGGCCCCTCTTATGTCTGGTCCATTGCTCAATGACCACACTGTAGGAATTAATCTGTCACGGGAAGAGCACAGCAGTCATCCACCCAACAGAGTTCCAGAACTAAGACACACCTGTCCCTCCCGTGGCCATGAATGATTCAGAGGACACTGCAAAGGCTGGGCTCTGGCAAGCTTTTTCATTTCTAAATATTTGTTTGCTATCCCATTGATTAAACTGCTCTCTGTAGGCCTCATGTTAACAGTATGTAGAGGGCTTTCCTGTCTATTTTTCCAGATATGCTAGGAGAGATTCTTGCCAAATGAAATGCGATATTCCCAGAGAAGCATCTCAGGCCCTTTGACAGAGGCTTCTTAGGCACATGGGTTATGTCACTTTTGTTATCTATAACTCTTCTCTCCCACGAGTCCTGATAATACAAAGTAGACAATAAAACAATTAAAGTGGAACTATTTTTCAACTACCTCTCATCAGTAACAGATCATTCACTCCTAACCTGGCGAGACTGTACGACCACACACTCCAGTATGAGCTTATCTGTAAAGCAGAAAGAGCCACACTCTGATCCCCTCCCTCACTTTAATTCATTGGTCATTTAATGATATCACAACCAGACATGTCCCAATGTCTCCGTTCCCTGACATACTGCAGATGTCCTGCTTCTGGATTCCGAGGAAAGTAGCAATACAAAAATGTATGGCACACCCAATTCTTCCCATGGTAAGCTTTCTCTGCATGTTACACGTGTGTATACATTTATTCAACCACACCAAGTATGCACTCACACATATAGACGCCATATGCTCTGTGTGTGTGTGTGTGAGAGAGAGAGAGAGAAAGAGAGAGAGAAAGAGATCTCATCCACCTTACCCTTGACTGATGGACAGATAAAGCTGGTTGTAGTGACAGACCTCTGTCTTTATGATGTTAGGTTCACCTGCCTGATTTCTTCACCAAGAAGTTAAGTTTTTAAATAATGCATTATACAAATTCAGCCTACAATGCCTACTTTCTATGTCACCTAGGGCAAGGTCAAGCTATGCAGACATTTCATTCATTCAGCAAACACCCTTTGAAGCACTTCTGGATTCAAGGCCTAGTTTAACTATCACTCCACAAAAAGAGGAAGCACCAAAAAAAAAAAAAAAAAATCAATATGACGTTCCATTCAGCACAACAGGAGCCTCCTTACTCCCCAAAGCTTCAGTTTTTCTGACCCACAGACCCACAGAGGCAAGAGAAGGTCAGATAGAGGGCTGGTATGGCAATTTCATTTTATTTTTTTTTTTTAACCCTGTTAGTTTCCTCTTACTCCCATACTTATCTTTCCAAGCTTTATTTTTTTTTCTGTGAACATGAAAAATGTTGCTGTTAAATTACAATTCCTTGGAAAAACTCTAAATATCAGTGCAAACTATGTGGGTTGCTTGTCTTTCTAAAATCTATCACATATTCAGAGAGGTCCAGGACATATCCTATGGATCCAAAATTTTAAAAGCCAAGTATTTGTATTATACATGTCAGGTATGCCTAGGCAGTGATGCATTAATATATTTTTTTTAAGATTTTTTATTTATTTATTTGCCAGAGAGAGAGAGAGATCACAAGTAGGCAGAGAGAGAGGAGGAAGCAGGCTCCCTGCCGAGCAGAGAGCCCGATGTGGGGCTCGATCCCAAGACCCTGAGATCATGACCTGAGCCGAAGGCAGAGGCTTTAACCCACTGAGCCACCCAGGAGCCCCCATTAATATATTTTTATGAGTTTCTTTAATCCTCATTGAAAAAATAAATCAAGTATTGTTCTGTGTAAACAAATAAAGTCGATTTACTCAAAAATTTAAAATCCTATCTGGCTTTAGATCACCAGGAGCAACAGTTAATGAGGAAATATTCCTCATATCTCGATCTTACTAAATTACTTTGAATTATTTTCAGAGGCAATGGGTTTGGTTTGGTGGTTTCAGTGCGGAGGTGAGCCCAGGCTTCCCAGAAGAGGCCACATCTACATGTGTATTGGCCACACAAGAGGGGACAGAAAATATGCCAGGAGACTTTGTCTTCTGATCTCCCAGGATGAAAGTCTAGGAGTTGACAGCATGTTCTCTACTCCTCAGGGAGACTTTTAAGGGCACAGAAGGAATATCCAAGTAGCTTCAGAAATTTCCTTCTGGATCTCCATGTGCAAATTCCCCACAGCCTCTGGAGAGGGCCCACCTTCCTCCCACCGCATCAGAGTCTATAAACAAGAGAATAGTACATTTCAGCCTATGCTCTAATGGAGCAGAGTGCAGTATCTAATAATGAAAATGAAACCTACAGCTTTGAATCTTAAGTCAAGGAAAACCTAAGGCTGTGGGAACAGATATCTATCTATATGCCTCAGCTGACAAGGCCCCAAAAGTCAGAGAAAAAAAAAAAAACAAAGAAAGAAAGAAAAGAAAGAAAAGCAATTTAAAATACATTCTCTTTTTCTTCCCCTTTGTTACAATGTGTCATGATGTCTTTTCCATCCCTCACTCACTCCCACTCCTACTTCCCAATTACCAATATTCTGAAAGTGCCTTAAAGAAAAGGACCAATTTCCACTGAAATGACTAAGAGTCAATGCTCAACGAATACTGATTCAAATAATGTACTCGATAGAAGAGAAAACTTGTTTAAATTGTTTTGGGCAAGAGCACCACTAGCACCTCAGGAACCATGAAATTTGAGTCCCCTGTTCTTGGCCTCCTTTGGGAACAGGTGACCTCGAGGTTAGCCTGTCTTTATCATTGATTAGCCAGGAGATTTCGGGTAAGTCATTTTACTGCACCAAATTCAGAAAGCTTAATAATGTCTCCAACCTCTCAGCCAGGAGGAGGCAGATCCATAAAAAAGGTCTTAAGTCACAAGAGTCAGAGGAATTTCCAGATCTTCTGGATAAAATTCAGATTAAAAGTTAAATCAGTGAGATACATGTTTGTGAAAATATAGATATAGATATTCAGTGAGTTAAAATATATTCAGGGGAATTGTTAGAAATAAGAATCATCATTTACTGGCATTCATTATGTGCCAGATACATTTAAGCATTTTACATATTACAACCTATTTGTGGCTCATTACATCCCCTTCCTGCTTTGCTCAGGCTACTCTCTCTGTCCAAATTTCCTTACCTGCCTTGCCTACCTGAAGAATACTCAATTTTCAAGACTCAGCACAAATTTCACCACTAAATGTCCCCTCCCCTCCTTTGTAGCTTCATTCTTTCAAATACGGACTTCTAAGAAGCAATAACAGAAACCGTGGTTTACTTATTTGTGTATATATTTGACTGTGAGCTCCTGGAGGGCAAGATACACATTCAGTTTACTTCTATATACTCAGAGTTAAGCCTAATAAATTGTTTGCTAAATAATAAACAGATGCTGCTAAATAAATTAATGACTGAGAGCATTTCTATTTTTATTGCAGAATTACTGTATTTCAGATGGCTAAGCCTAACATAGCAATCTTTACTAGCTGCAAAAAACAAACAAATAAAAAAAATTAAATTAAATGTCAGCCTGTGGAAACCCAAATGCACTGAGGCAAAATTATCTGACCTCTGTCTGATAGCCCAGAAAATATATAAAGCAGCAACCCAGACGGAAACTCAAAAGTTAACAATCTCAAAAAAAAAAAAAAAAAAAGTTAACAATCTCCTCTGAGTTTAGGAGAAGAGAACAAACCTCAGCAGTACCATCTTCCCTGGCTAACAGCCATTTTCTAAATCAGCAAATTTAAAAGGCAGAGGAAGAGAGACAAAGAGTGATAAATGGCAAAGCAGTCCACAGAGATGCCTCAGGCGGTGAGGCCTGAGCCCGACTCTGTGACTGTAACTTGCTCATTAGAAGATTCAGAGGGTTTCATATTTTGTTTATCATCGCTCCTGGACTTCATTTTCCTTTAGGAACTAACACAATGTAGAAGTGTTTGTGTCATTCTCTTTCTTTTCCTTAAAAATTAAAAATCTGCATAATTGAATCCCCATAAATAGAGAAAAAATATACAGCTCTTTCTTGGGGTTGAGTTCATTGGGTCCCCGGATAAGACGTTAAAGGAAAGGCGATAATAGCCTGCACTGATGACTTTGTTTATAACTGTTCTGTCCCTAGAAAAAGACCACCTGCATTCTTCTTGTATCAACACCCAGAGCCAGCCCAGTGTGGGGAGGCTCCTGACCCGGAGCTGCAAATCTTTATCCGGTTACCAGCATTTTTTTTCAGGCTAGGCCATGTTCTGAAGCCTTTATTTGACTTGTTCCCAAAACCCTAAAATACAAGCTATGATGAAATCCTTCCAAAGACACATTTTTGCATAGCATATAAAGCCTTTAATAATCCTTTCTTCCCTCCAAGATTAAAAAGTCTGTGAATCCCTGAGCTTGGTAGGAGACCCGTCCAGGAAGTGGAAGGCCCCCTCCCCGCACGCAGAGGTCCTCCGCAGAGAGGCCGAAGCTGGCTACACTGTTTGACAGGAGGGTTACTTTTCAGATAGTGAAATTTTAGTTGCCAGGTGCCAGAGGCAATTTATCAGACACTCATAAAATAAAGATCAGAAAGCCCATCCGTCTCCCCATGCATCTGGGATCTAGGAAGGAACACTCAGGGCCCTGGATCCTTTAAACAGCTCTCACTTAAAGAGCTTGATGTTTATAATAACAAAAAAAGGAGAAAGGGGTCAGGTCAAATTCTGCCCAATAGCAGGTGTTGTTGTAAGTGTTTTGTTTTCTGTCTCTCTCTTTTCTTTTTTCCTGAAAAAGTAATCTGAAGGAATATTGAGCTGTTACAGGAGATGCCCTCACAGGCATTTATGTATGTATGTATGTATGTATGTTTCAACAGAAAAATGTGATCTGAGAACTTGAAAATAAAAGTCTTTGATCAAAAAAAAAAAAAGTTTCGAAAGTTTTTTCATGAAAGTGCCAATTACTAAATGAATTAAATAGAATCCAAGTAGAATGGTGTCCTGTGAGGCTTAAAATGAACATGTAACGTAATAATTTGAAGTGACACTAATTAAAAACAACTAATAATAATGCTTGCACATACAGAATAACTTTTTCCTTCATTATCTCCTTAAAGAGCCAAGAGAGGAGGAGACTGGTCTGCAATCACATGAAGTGTAAGTGACAGAAACACTTGGACCCTGGTCTTGGGACCTCAGGCCTTGTCCTGTTACCATGAGGCCTCCCTGAAGCAGAGCTCTGGGTGCAGCTTTGCACGGAGTGCCCCACCACCGTTGTTCTTTCTCACTGAATTGAAATTAATACACCTAAATTTTTGCCATTTTAAGGGCAGTTACTTAAGATGTCCTTACCCTACCCTAGTTCTGAGCCTTTATTATTTTCTTATTTTGTTAAGCAAATGGTATAATTTTATGTTAGGGATAATGTACATTTTGCAAATAGTCCTACTTCCTTTTAGTGTTCCCTAGAATGAAATTCAAAGCTAAAAATATTATGGTTTGTATTCCTTGGTAATGTCTTCTTTCCTGTTCCCTTCTTCCCATCTTCCTACTTTGTTCTTCTTTTTCCTTCCCCTTATGTCTCTGTCTCTTTGTTTCCTTCTCCTCCTCCCTCTTTCCCTTCTTCCTCCTCCTTCTCCTTTTGTTTCTTACTCGCTTTTCCCTCTTTAAATCTTGCGATGCACCTTTAATTTTTCTTCATTGTGGAAGAGATGGGAAGGGAAGAAAGAAAGAGAAGTAAAAGAAACAGGAGGGAAGGAAATTTTAATTTAAAAATTAAAAATCTGCATAATTGCATCCCCATAAATAGAGAAAAAATATACAGCTCTTTCTTGGGGTTGAGTTCTCTCCTCCCCCTGCTATACAGGAGAGAGAACACAGGGATTTAAAAAAAAAGAAGTCTGGAAAGATATGATGATGAGAAAAATAAATAAAATACCAAGAAAATGAAAATCTAGCAGGGTATACAAGTCTTAAGCACAAGTAAAAGTTCAAAAATAGAGAGAATAGAGGGGGAAATGGGGAAACTGAAAGGAACAGCAAAGGAAACAGTCAACAAAACCAAAAGACAACTGACAGAATGGGAGAAGATATTTGCAAATGACATATCAGATAAAGGGCTAGTATCCAAAATCTATAAAGAACTTCTCAAACTCAACACCTAAAGAACAAATAATCCAATCAAGAAAAGGGCAGAAGATATGAACAGACATTTCTGCAAAGAGGACATCCAAATGGCCAACAGACACATGAAAAAGTGCTCCGCATCACTCGGCATCAGAGAAATACAAATCAAAACCACAGTGAGATACCACCTCACACCAGTCAGAATGGCTAAAATGAACAAGACAGGAAATGACAGATGTTGGCGAGGATGTGGAGAAAGGGGAACCCTCCTACACTGTTGGTGGGAATGCAAGCTGGTACAGCCACTCTGGAGAACAGTATGGAGGTTCCTCAAAAAGTTGAAAATAGAGCTACCTTACGATCCAGCAATCGCACTACTGGGTATTTACCCTAAAGATACAAATGTGATCTGAAGGGGCATGTGCACCCGAATGTTTATAGCAGCTTATAAACAGTTTATAGCAGAATTATTTCTAATTCTAATTTGTTCATTAAATATTTTAGTTCACTAAAATTTTTGTATATAGCCAAGAAACTAACGTATTATTGCAGATCGATATAAATATAGATTTTAGAGCCTAGAAAGGGCTTGATTATAATCACAAGATTGCAGAAATGAGCAGAGGGGAACGACTAGAGTTACAAGAATCCTCAGTGGAAATAAGGCAGCTTTATGCTATGCCTTGGAAAAGTGTTGACCTGGAAGTTAGATCTCTGGACAATATTTCATATATGTATATGAGAGAAGAAAACAGTAGGTATTTGGCAATCTTAGACATTCATTGGTAGGACTAAATTACAAATTAGCCAACAACAAAATATTATTTTCCAAGCATATTGGACACAAGAGAAAATAAATCGAAGATAGCTTGTCAGAATCATCATAGGCTGGCTCTGGAAATCACACAGGGGATCAGTAATTCATGTGTTCAGGGAGAGAAAAAACTTAGAGGTTCTTAGGAAAGATGTTTTTCTTAGCCCAAAGCCCTTCCTAAATGTCACAGTTCTTTGGCATCCTTGTGGAGGTTGTATATCTTGGGGGCTTTGAGAACTACTCCCCAGAATTCACACTTGCTCGGGAAATGGCAATTTAAGGAATGATGCTGATGGGTTTAAGATCAAAGAATTTCTGCTCCGTAGTTCAGAAAGGAACTACTTCTTGGTGCAGAGATGTGTTGTGCAGGCTTAGGGCCTGGTTCTTGCCGGTGGGGCCAAACTGCATGTAAAACAGATCTGAGCTTTCTGAAGGACACACAACACAGCCAGGTCACAGGAATAATAATAAATCACTCCTAGCTGATTACCTGCTCCACGACCTGATGGACACAAGATGAGTAGCCATCCTAAAAATGGGTCATTTTCAAGTTCTCTGGAACTCTAAGATTCTTTAACTGCCCTAGGCAGCCACCATCCCCAAAGACAGATGAATTCAAATTTTTTTTCCTGTGGCAATTCAACACTCATTTAGGAATGCCAACCATCTCCAAAAATTGGAAAACTCAGATTACTTTGGCATGTATGACTTTGAGAGTATCTAAAATACTCTCTATTTTTTTTTCAAAGATTTCTTATTTATTCATTTGACAGAAAGAGAGAGAGAGCATGAGTGGGGAAGTGGCAGGCAGAGGGAGAGGGAGAAGTAGGCTCCCCACTGAGCAGGGAGCCCGGACAGGCCTAGATTCCAGGACCACTGAGATCAGGACCTGAGCCGAAGGCAGATGCTTAACCCACTGAGCCATCCAAGTGCCCAATACTCTCTGACTATTAATTTCTAGAAGCAATTGGCATATCTAGAAATCAGGGTGAACCTGAACAAATCACACATTCATAGTCTGACTTTTCATAATCCTGCTCATCATTATCAGTAATAATAACTTTCCTAATCCATATGTGTACAGCTCTCCATAGACTATTGTAGGTGGAACTGTGTTTCCCAAAAAGATCTGTTGACGTATTAATGCCCAGGACTTCAGAGTGTGATATTATTTGGAAACAGGGTCATTGAATATGTAATCAAGTTAAGATGGCATCATACTTGTTTATGGTGGATCCTAAATCCGGTAACAACTGTCCTTACAAGAAGATCATCCAGAGACATAGGCACTTTGATACACACGAAAGGACAATGAGCATGTGAAGGCAGAAGCAGCATTTGAGTAATGCAGCTATAAATCAAGATATGTCAAGGATTTCCAGCAACCATCAGAAGCTAGGAGTTAGGCATGCAACAGATTCTACCTCAGAATCTTCAGAAAAGACCAATTCTGCCAACACAGGGATTTCATACTCTTAGCCTCCAGAATTATGAGAATAAATTTCTGTTGCTCTAAGCTACCCAATTGGTGGCATGATGTTAAATAGCATCTCTAGGATACTAACATACTGTATAGACCAAGGAACTTACTGCTTGTGAACATCTGATGTGATGTTTTATTATGGAAAACTCTTGGAATAAGTAGAGTCACAGATGTCACCATTGTCATTACCATGCACTCATTAACTATAGAATGACTGTGTGCTAGTACTGAGCTCCACATATTTCTAAACTAATTCTTACTACAACCAAATAAAAAAGGTATTATCAGTCCCATTTTATATAAATTGGAATGGTTCAGTAATGTGGTTAAGGTCATAGCCCTAATAAGTTGTGGAGCCAGAATATGAAGACTCTTTCTAAGTCAGAACCATCAGCCCTTAAGCATTATTATAGAGTACTCCATTATACCAACTGAAAAGTGAAAGGAAATTTAGCAGATTATTTTGTTCAAGCCTCCTCACTTAATAAATGAAGAAGCAGAAATTTTGTACACAAGATGAATTTTACTTAGGGACACACAAGATGCTCCATGATGCTAACACAGGTCTTTGGTCCCTCTTTCCACTATACCATGTCAAGTACATGCTTCCTGCACTATTAATGCCCTTGCGTGAGCCCTTTATATTATTTTATGCATGCTATATTTATTGGGAGATTAGGACAAATGTAAAGAAACACCAAATAGGGAAATCCTTGGGCCTATGCTTCTCAGACAGAACCAGACATAGTACACATAGTGATTAAATCTGGAAAGTTTACACTCGTCAACTAGCTTCCCCAGGCCCATAGTTCTTTCCTCACTTTCTGACTTGCTATTTGTGCTCTAGAGAAGTTAGAAAAAGTTGTACCTATGCCTGGCTTAAAACAGCAGCCACCACTGCTTTTTAGAGGAGTCACAAACAGACGAAGGGCATGTAGGGATCAAAGCTGCATCGCTGCTTCTAGGCCGTGAGAGTGAGGCATTCTTGGCCTGTCAAGTGTTCTTGGTGTGACCTAACAGGGTTGCCCACCTTCTTCTCTGATCTATTCCTATCAAGGAGATGTGTTAGAATAACTTGAAGACCAGGACGGTCTACGTTGTTGAGCTGTCTTAGTGTTCTTCCTGCTCAGCACACACACAGAACTCTCCTTGGAGAGCACAGTAAGGCACACATGCCAACTAGTGATGCAAACTTTGTGAAACTAGGGGCGCCTGGGTGGCTCAGTGGGTTAAGGTCTCTGCCTTCGGTTCAGGTCATGATCTCAGCGTCCTGGGATGGAGCCCTGCATCAGGCTCTCTGCTCAGCAGGGAGCCTGCTTCCCCCTCTCTGCCTGCCTGTCTGCCTACTTGTGATCTCTCTCTCTGTCAAATAAATAAATAAAATCTTTTAAAAAAAAACTTTGTGAAACTAGTGATGCAAAGCTTTGACAACTAAGCAAGATACCTTGTTTACTTACCTGTAGCACATTCAGTGTTTCAAGAACCTTAAAAAAAATATTCTTGGTTCTGAATTAAAAACATTCTTAATCCCACTCTGGGAAATAAATAAAATTACAGCATAATGGATAAAGACACAGGCTTTAGTCTCAGTATTTGGATTCGCTTACTGGCTATGAAGTCTTGGACAAGCTGCTTAGCCTCTCAGAATATGTTTATTCCTTTGTAAAATGGGCATAGTAATCTGTTCTGAGGGATATTATGTGAGTTCATTACAATATCCCAAGTAAGATACTTACCGGTGTGATTAAAATATGAAATATAAATGGGTTACTACTATGATTATTATTATCACTATTATACTAAGGAAATTTGATAAGGCAAACAAGGCTTTGTATGAAAAAAATATTCATTGCAGTGTTATATATAGCAAAATGGGAGAAAGGGAAATAGTTTAACAGCTCAAAGTAGGGGATTAGTTGAAAGTATTTTGCACCAGGACCCATTTTTGCTTGGGACATGGGATTATAAGAAGCACTGCTCTTGTACTTGAAAATCTCAGAGTCTGGGGACTCCTGAGTGGCACAGTCACTTAAGCATCTAACTCCTGGCTTCAGTTCAGGTCATGATCTCGGGGTCCTGAGATGGAGCCCTGTGTTGGGCTCCACACTCAGCACAAAGTCTGCTTGAGATTCTCTCTCCCTCTCCCTGCTCCTCCCACTTGCTCACTCTCTCTCTCTTTCTACCTCTCTCTCTAAAAATAAATAAAAATATCTTTTAAAAAAAGGGAAGAAAATCTCAGAGTCTGGTTGAGACGATGAACCTATAAATAGCCAAATTCAATACAGTAGAATTAGTCCAGTGAGGGAGGTATAAATAGTAAGCTCTGTGAGTTCAGCTAGATGGCTCTTAGCCTTAGGATGATGAGATAGGAATAGACTGTAGGGTCAGTACCTCGGAGCATAGTCCATGCTGTACTCAGTACCTAACTGCTGAACAAAATTTAAAAAATGTATTGAGCAACTCAGAATTATTTCATTTTGTTGTTGTTTTGAATCAGAGACATTTCCAATTTTAAGATCTGCAGGATAGCTTTATCCATATTTAAATAATAATTCCAAATTTTTCCTGACTAATTATAAGCAAATATTTAATATAATGTATTTCAGTATAATCTCTAAAAGGAAACATATTTGCATTGTACCTAAAGAATATCACAATTAGAGAAATTTCCTTAGCTGTAATCTCTAGCACAGCTAAGAGGAGAAAAAAAAATAACACATTCAAATGAATGAATCTCATTTTTCATCCAATTTTATGTCACATTCTATGCTTGGGGTATCAAAATATAAAAAGGACACCACATTAATAGCAATTTGTAGGATCAAGACCATTTACATAATGCAATAATCAAGTAGATTTATTATAAATTTTACTAAGTTTCTGTTTGGATTTGATGCCAGGAAAGTTCCCCTCTCTTACTCAATGTAGACAGCTCAACTTCAGTGAATGCACTAAAACTGATAGCATCCGCTCTTAAGATATAAGCTAGCACTATGTCTGCAGAAATTGATAAGGAAATTATTTTCTCCAAAACAAAGCAAGGGAAAAAGATAAAAAAGGAAATGGCACACTTTATTCTTTATGTTTTTAGATGACAATTAAAGTACTTGGGATTAATTGTCTACCATTTGAGTGACCTCATTTTTTACAAAACAAAGTTATCTTAGGAATTCCCCATTCTAAAACTGAGATTATGGCCTCAATTTAAAGTGTGAAATCTGTGTTTAAACCACACACGCTTTTTCAAGGCAGTGGTTATAAACCAGCAACATTCTTAAAAGCAGAGACAGAAAATTAATTGCTAAATATCTTACCAATCTCTGTGACTTTGCTTTGATGTTGCAAACCAATATCGAGAAAAGGAGAATAAACACCTTTTCTGATTTTTTTTTTCACTTTGAGTACTTAGGGGTTTAGGAAGTCAAATAGGCAAGGACACACACACACACACACACACACACACACACAATCTGATCATCTATGAACCCACCCACCACTCCAGAATGCCAGATGTAATGATTTTCAGGGGTCTACAGTCTCTCCCTAAACTCCATCAAAATGTTTGTCCCCAGGATGGATGACTAGGAAGCTAGTATGAAAATTCCAACTTCATAGCAGTAAGGAAAAGGGTAGTAAAAAGCTGTATTTGTGTCATGGGCCAAATTCCAGCATCTGGGACCAGAAGACAACATCATCTAGTACACAGCTCCTCAAAGGGAAAACTTTGTGAAATATATATTTAATTTCCAAACTCTACTCCTATTTTTATTGAAATGCAATGATCCCAATTTCACAAACTTCATCTTGAGACAGAAACAAGGGTTTAGAAAGCTGTGTGTTTTAAACAGAACATTATGAAAGCTAACAAACACAAGAATCCTAATCCACAAAACTAAAACTTTCTATTATTTAATATTGAACATTTTTTGTTTATTTTTCTTCTCATTTATTTATTGGTGACACTATTTTTCTGTACTCTAAGGAGATGAGTTTTTGGTTTGTTTTGTTTTGTTTTTTGTTTTTTCTGTTCAAATCTATAAATAATTACTAATGGCCCACTATGTCACAAGCATGTCCTGGTCACCACAGACAGAAATACACATAAGCCAATGTCCCTTCTTCAAGGAACTCAGCTTAGTCAAAAAGACAGAAAGCCAACAGGCACTTAAAATTCATGTTTTATGCATTCGCCTCCGATATCATCACCCAAAACAAAAGCCCAGAGAGGGAATTAGAACTTCTCCTTCTCTTGGCTTCTGCCTTATTGATTCAATTAGCTTAAAAATTTGCTGAAACACTTAGCTCCTTCTCCATATTTTCCTAAGCATAATGGAATAATCTAGGCCTCACTCTATAAAAGGTTGTACAAGATCTGGTTTACTCCTGAGAAAAGTAAGGCCCAGCCACCCAGCAGGAATGCTTTCAGGATTGGATCATGTTTTTATTCTTGCAATGCACCATTTAAGAGCTACTGTGGTTTTTCTGAAGTTCCATTTGTGGGGCATTAAACATGTAGGCATTCCTTTGTATATTACATTATGCTACATAATACTACTAGATTCCAAAGTTTTTACCTTTTCCTCTCTAAAATAAAAAGCATCTAGACTTCAGGGTAAAACGTTCATGGTACTCTTTTTTAATGCCCTACTCTTCAAAATAACCTCACAACCATACAGAAACTAGCCAACATTCCACAACAAAATTTACTGTAAATACCCGATTTGTGTAAAGAATTCCTAATATCACTGTTTGATTTAATAACTACAGGATACTACTTCCTCTGCACAGATTTCCAAAACTTAAATAAACCTAGCATTCCTATCAACTGTTTACAAAATATTTGACATTTTTTTCTCCTTGGTAGAATTAAAGACGTTAGACTTGCACTTGCAGGGAAGAAATGGTTTGATATGTCTGCCATTTCATATCAAATTTGAATAATATCAGTTGAACACACACTTCATCCAAAAGTCAAGAAGAAATGCAAAGCTTCACCCATTTTCATATTCTTAATGGTTTGAAAACTATAACCAAAATGCTTCTGTAGAACAACAAAAGTGAGAGCCAGAAGGAAACTTGGCAGTCAAGAAGAACTAGATCACTTTTTACAAATGCTTAAACTGGAGTTCAAACAGGTTAAGTCACTGGTCCAAGCTAGATCTTAGTTGAGCCAGGGCAAAAGTCCAGGACAATGACTCTCAGTCCAATCCTACTAATGGGTACTCGAGCACAATGACCAATTTATAATTATGACCCAGTATCCTTCCAGGCTTCCTCTGCGGCCAGTCAGCAGAGCACACAGTCAGGGTCTCCTTCCACAACTTTTTGTAAATGAGAACTCTCTGGAGGATATAGGCAGGGAGAGGACTAGCTCAGCCCAAGAATAGCTCTTGTGGAACAGGACTGAAGAAAAGCTAGATACCCTCTCTAGCCTGGCATGTTGCTTGACATTTTCACCAATAGGGAAGATTTCCTTCAGACTAGAGATCTTTTTAGTTTTCCTAGAATCTACGCTGGTTTAAAATAAGCTCATGCCCAAATGCACCGTGGGATGGCAGATTGATGAGATGGAACAGAATAGGAGGTAGTGTTTCTGTACAGAAAGCAGTGTTGATGTACATCAGGCTTTATTTAGCGTATAGCATATTCTAAATCGGCAGTAGAATAAACCTAGCTTTCTAAGAACATTCCTTTTTTTTTTTTTAAGATTTTATTTATTTATCTGAAAGAGAGAAAGAGAGAGAGAACACAGAGGGAGAAGGATAGGGACAAGCAGACTTCTGGTTAATTGTAGAGCCTGATGCAGGGCTCGATCCCAGGACACCAAGATCATGACTTGAGCCAAAGGCAGACACTTAACCAACTGAGCCACCCAGGTGCCTCAGAACAAACATCCTTTCAATGATGATCCAGCCTTCCCTTGCCACACTCCCCACCAAGCATCCTTCATTCCAGCTACTTAGACTGCTCCTCATTCTGCAGACGGAATCTATATAGCACTATCTCCACACTTTTCTTCATGGCATGTTTTGCTAGAACGACTATCTCTTTATCCATATCCATTTACCGAAATTCACACTTGCAACAAAATCCTTCTTTTTTCCCCATATCTCTCTTCTTCCATGTTTCTTTCCCAATCTCTAAATCTAATATAATCTCTATGTTTTGTTCCTATAGAATTTTTCTTTGTGCCTCTATGTTACATTTGATGTTGCTTTTTGTTTGGTTAGTTTCGGTGGCGGTAACAATTCCCACAGGAGAATCTCCCAACTAGACCATTCAGGGCTGCATCTGATACAGCTTTCTAGCCTGTCTTTAGCTAACACAGTGGTTGGCACATGGTGCACAGTCAAAACACATTTGCTGAGTTCAACCTAGTTAATGTATACACGAGAATTATAGAAGACTCAGTATGATTAATTGCTGATGTAAATCTTAGCATTTCTGGTGCAGTAGCAATTTCACTTTCTCCTCCTCTTCTTCCTCTTCTCTTTTTTGAATCCTTATTGTTGTTGCTGTTGCCATTAGTATTCTTATCATTATTATCTTGATCAAGAACTCAGAACTATATATTGCCTGTAAGACCTGTCAACATACATGGACATACTTGGCTGCTGTATGAAGTCTATAGGTCTTGGCTCCGTTTGGTACAGCACAAGATAGCATCTCCTCTCTTAAATCAACCAAGAGTCTGAGCAGCAGAGAAAGCCTCTGGTCATGCTTCTTTTTGCCACGGCATATATAAATTATCCCTGACCATTAAGGCATAAAATAAAGTAACCTTAAAAAATGCAGGAAGCTATAAATTAGCCTGAAAATGTTTTAATCTCTCACTATCAGCTCTTCTTTGGATCACAATCAAAGTGTATCCCATTTAAAGAAGTCCTTATGGGTTTCTTCTCCAGCAGAATGCCTTGCTTCAAATTAATGTCTGGGATGGAGGAAAAGCCATTTATATTTTGTTATAACATCTCAAAAGGATATGCTTTATATTTTCAATTAAACTGTGAGCCCCTTGAATTCATGTTCTGTTTCCAAATAAAAGAACTTTGAGAAACAATGGCCATTTCACATACCAAAATTTTATCACAAAATATTATTGTGTAAAATTGTCCAAACAACCCTGCTAAAGCAGCTGTTTGAACATCTGGATGACTATATTACAAAAAAAATTCTCTCCCTATGAGTCCCACCACAACACACACAGGAGGCATCTCCTACACCAAGGTCTTTGTGACAAGCGATGACAGTAGACACTCCAGTTTCCCAAGTCAACATCACTAGGTTCTTCATCACTGCAATGAACCAAGGGTTGCTTCAATAGAGTCCTGTTTAGAAAGAGCTATTTATAAGAATAAAACTTATTTGTACACAAAGAAAGCAAAATATTCAGACAAAACTGATAACTTAACATGTTAAGTCTGCAATATATATATGTGTATTTATAGACATTTATATATACATGCATATATATTTATGTATATATTTTGCATAGATCTACTCCCCAACATTCAGACTATCTGTCAGCAGTCTCTTAATTCCTTGCAACCTATACGTGAACTCCACCATAGAATGAATGATCGCATTTATATTTGGGTTCATAAACTGTTCATAAAATATTTTTAGTGCCTTATAAAGTACTTGGCTTAGGTTATTATAAAAGGGAGAAATGTAAGTTATACATCTTACTAAAATTCAGGTTTCAAAATATTGCAAATACACATATTTTCTCAAACTCACCCGAAGTGGCCTGGAGCATCCTGAAGAAAGCACAGAAGAGTTTCTAGGTCTACTTAGGTCCATATCCCTAGTACTTAGTCCGGTACTCAGCACAAAGTTGGTATTCAATAAATATCTATAAGCTAAATAAACAAAGTAAAAAAAAATCTTATAGGAGGCAGTATGGTATGAGGGGAAGAGCAAAATTTGAGTCCTAACTTCAACATCTCCTGGATGCAAAATTTGAGGCCACTGCTGATGTCTCTCAGACTCCAAGCTTCTGCCACAACACAACAGTAATCCTCAAGGTGTGGTTGTGCGAATCAAATGAGGACACATGTGAAAGTCTTCTTATAACAATAATACTATCATCTATTCAGTGCCAACTATGTGCAAAGCAATTTCTATGATCTAGCCTCTAATTCCCATAACAATTTTTCTAGCAGGTACTAGTATCTCTGAATTTCAGAAAAAAATTATATACTCAAGTTCCCTACTTCTGTTGGTTTCAATTTTTTACTTTAATAGGTGGGAGTGGATCTTCCTCTGACCACATGGTAGCCACTCAGTCACAGGCAAGCACCAGGACAGAAAGTAGGTAAGCCAGGTTTTGAAGTCAAATCAAAATGTGTGTGAAAGTGCTCTGGAAACATATGAAAGTACACGCAGTGGAAGATACTGTTATTAACATAATTCTATAACTGGTTCAGAGGAATTAGAATAGTCATTGTACACATTTCCCGATCCTGGAAGCCCTGTGTGATATTCAGGTTTTGCTTACAGCATGTTACAAAAGCATGGCAGGACAAAAGTGGTGGTAAGAAGCCCAAATAACATGAAATCACTCTCTCCTACAGTCCTGGGAATAAAGGAGAAAAGGAAACTCAAGAACTTGAAGATTGTGCCAGAAATTCCATTTTGGAAGGAGGATGCTGTCTTCAAAGCAGCTAGTACCTCCTACTTCTCTGTGTTTTGATATACAGCCCGTCACCAACTTTGGTGAAACTATTTCTCATCCTCTACAAAAACCCAAGGATCACATCCCAGCTACTTCTGGGGAAATGCCACATCTCCTAGGGCAAGTGAGAAAAGAACATTTCAATTTTATGGCAGCATGAGCAAAAATGTCATCTTAAGGAGCCTGGAGGAAAAAGAGAAGTAAAATATTATAAATGAACATTCCTTCTTCCTCAGTGGAGGGAAGAAGGAAAGAATTTAAGGCCAGATAAGGAACCCAAGCCAGAGATACTATAGCATTTTACAGCTTGAGGTCACCAGAAGGGGGACAGGAGGAGGCCAGGATAGAGGAGTAGAGCAAGTGTTAGGCCAAGAAATGTAGGGGAAATGTGTGGAGTTAGTCCTTGGAGGCTGCTGGGTGAGAACAGGGAAAGAGAAATGGGGAGGCAGCCAGTGAAGGTGTTTGGGGCTGCTTGAGAATATCAAATTTCTTTCTGAGAATAATGGGTCAACAGGCACAGTGACAGATTCTAAATCAAGGATAAACTAAAAACACTAGGATAGCCCAGAGGGAGATTGCTACCAAGAGTCTTCCCTCTCCAGGCAAGATAGGTTAGTTAACTGTCAGATTGCTCCATCCCTGGAATGAAATACATGTGCAAACTCAGCAGATATAAAACAAAGAGTATAGTAATTCTAGATTTGGGAACTGATTAAAGAGCAGAAAACTGAAAATTTCAAGACTTGAAAATGGTGGGGGGATGACATGAGTGGTTGTGAAATTGTCACTGAAGAGTTGCATCATTTATTCAGGGGTAGGTGAAAATTCCCAGAAGGGAACATGTGGCAAAGTTGGCTGTGATGAGTCAGAATTGTACTCACCAATCTCCATGAGCATAAGAGGAATTCGGAAAATTCCAGGAGAAAGTATAATGAGGCTACAAACTGGGACCAGGGGGCTCCATCAGACTCACATCTTTCACTAAACCTTCAAGGCATTGGAAAGCTTTTGAGTCTGTTTTTCTCATCTACCTGAGAAAGCTGAATTGTAGCATGACAGTTTTGCTCTTAGGTTGAAGAGAATAAATATTTCTTTCCCCTCTCCAGCTCCTAGAAATCAGGAAGTCTCTCCAGTACTTGTAGCCACAAATTCTAGGATATCTTTCTTGTTTACTTTCTAACCTGTCAGCTTATTAAAATGGATACTCTCTTCTCAAAGAGAATTCTATATCTCTTTCCCACTTCTGGTGCCCCAATCACAAATCCCTAAACCACAAGGCTATACATAGATGCTGCCGGTCTGTATGCTAATATCCATCCCAGAGTTGTAGAGATGGCTAGTTTCCTGAGGACCACAATAACTATAATCAAAATACTGATAAGCTAGTATGTATTGAGAGTAAGATGTCATTCTAACATATTACTACACTTCCCTCACAACAATCCTATGAGATGGATAAATATAGTCATTACCCATACTTTACAAATAAAGAAACTGAAGCACAGGGAGAGTAAAAAGTCTGGCCAAGGTCACATAACAAGATTTGCACTCAACCAGATTGACTTAATGCTGTCAACTACTGTGTGATAACTTACTGATGTCCAAGTAAGTTAGGAAGGAAGGAAGGAAGGAAGGAAGGAAGGAAGGAAGGAAGGAAGGGAGGAAAGAAAGAAAGAAAGAGAGAGAGAGAGAGAGAGAGAGAGAGAGAGAAAGAGAGGAAGGAAGGAAGGAAGGAAGGAAGGAAGGAAGGAAGGAAGGAAGGAAGGAAGAAAGAGCCTGGGTGGCTCAGTCGTTAAGCTTCTCTGCCTTTGGCTCAGGTCATGATCCCAGGGTCCTGGGATCGAGCCCCGCATCGGGCTTCCTGCTCCGCGGGAAGCCTGCTTCTCCCGCTACCATTCCCTCTGCTTGTGTTCCCTCTCGCTGTGTTTCTCTCTGTCAAATAAATAAAATCTTTTAAAAAAAAAAAAAAAAGAAAGAAAAAAGA
>CM053610.1:105693026-105783160 GCA_028646535.1 Procyon lotor
TTCCCTCTGCTTGTGTTCCCTCTCGCTGTGTTTCTCTCTGTCAAATAAATAAAATCTTTTAAAAAAAAAAAAAAAAGAAAGAAAAAAGAAAGAGAAAAAGGGGGTGCTCAGCACTTTGGAATAGAATATACTCTATACAACCAAATGCAAAGTTTCACTTTATTTTGTAGGCATTTTCCTCTGAGCTCCCATAGTAATACACATTCATCTACATTAACCTATAGCACACTGCTGCAATTATTTGCTTAAACATCTGTGTCTCTGCTTAGGGTATGAATTGCTTAAAAGCAGTGACTATATGTTTTGTCTAGCATCCTCAATGTCTAGTATAAGACTGGAATATCATTAGTACTCTATAAATTTTGTTAAAGGAGTGAATAAATTAAAGTAAAATTATTTTTTCATTATTCCATTATTCTTTCAGTAATTTACTATGGGCCTATTATGGGCCAGATCCAATGCTAAGCACTGTGAACAACAAAATGAATTGGTCACAGTTCCTGCCTTCAATATGTTCTCAATCTAATCAGAAAGCCAGATGAATAAAAGGAAAATTTCAATAGAGAGTAAAAAATTCTTTGACAGAATGAAGTATGTGGTATTACAGTAACATAAAGAAATAACACAAACCTAGCCTGAGGTTATCGGTCAGGGCTCCCTAAAAGAGGTTTTGAAACACCCTCTGGGAATTAGCTGGACACCATGGACATAAGCCAGTAAAAACATGGGGTATTTGGGTACTTTCATGTGGTTGGATGTTGATATAGTACAGATTATGAGAAGTCCATTGGGAAAGAACACTGAAAATGCAACTAGAGGTAAGATATAAAGAGCAAGAAAGGTTAAACACTGAATTTCCTCCCCAAAGATCAGGGGGAATCATGGGTATGTGGCGAGCAAGCAATAGAGTAGTACTAAAAAAGACCTTAGTTCCACTTCAGGTGAGCCATCGACCAGAAAGCTGGCACTGAGATGTTGGGAGAAAAAGAAAGCACAGGAGCTGTCGGGAGTGGAGAGTAGGTTACAGCTCAATTTTTGGATGTAAAGAAGCAGAGGAGCAGAAGATAGCACAGGAGAGTAGTATTGGAATCATACAGAACGGCATTCAAATCTCATCTCTTGATGATGTGCTTGTGTAAACTTGGGCAACTTATGTAAATGCTCTGTCCTTAGTTTCTCTTTCTATACCCTGAGAATAAAATCACTAACCATGTAAGATTGATCTAAAGATTAATGGGGGTAATATATAAAATCCACAACTGGAAAGGAACTTAAGGGTTTCTCTGTATTATGTTGACAAGATTTTGCCAAAAGCACAGACATTATACAGAGAAACCTTTACCTTCCTCCTCATCTGAGCATTTTACAGGTTATTTACTATTCATTTCAATCCTACATGGTCAGTGTTGTTGTCAGACAGCTCAGGATACAACCAAGAGGGGCACTCTAAAGTTTTTCAGAAGTATTGCTTTCTCTATACTTTCCAGGATCTGGGCCATTACTCCTGTCACATTCAACATCTTCACCCCTCCCTTCTACCATTTCCTAAATCCTATGCTATTTAGGGTTTCATCTCTATTATTACCAACACCCGCTGCCACATTCAAATCGCTTTTTGTTTGGTGTGAAACTCCCTTCTGGGATCCATCCACTGATGTGCTTTGAGAGCCTCAGCTAGTTAGAGACCCATGCCCCACCTACATGCACATCAAGACATGGATCATCACTCACAGCTTATACCAGATTTAGGAGTCTCACTTCAAGCAGCCTATTGCCAATCGTGTGGATGAACTGGACGGCTATCAAACATACTAGCAAGAAAACTTCAGAAGTGTCAGTCCTATTAAATCACTATTCCTTAGAACACTTATCCCAGGCCATCATTGTATTTATTTTTTAATGCTTTTGTTTCAATTGCTCTAAAGATAACAAGGAACCTGAGTGGTCCTATTGTTTCCTCACTCTCGGTGATGAGTTAATCTGTCTCATGTCACACAATCACCTACATTTACCCTTAGGCACAGAGTCTGCCAACTGGTTTCTCTGCCAACAGAGAAACCCTTAAGTTCCTTTCCAGTTGTGGATTTTATATATTACCCCCATTAATCTTTAGATCAATCTTACATGGTTAGTGATTTTATTCTCAGGGTATAGAAAGAGAAACTGGTGGGCTAGCATGTGGTGGTGCCCCTGGCTTAGAGACTTGCAAGAAGGAAAGGTTCCACTTCTCTCAAATCTGCTCAGAAAAGTGACCTTGACTTCCCATGGATGATGGCTGGAAAAAGAGGAACACTTTTGGCAAGGAGATGATTAGATTCCAGTCTGTGGCTTTTCCATCCAATCAAGGGCATTTCCTTTAGTCAGGCCTACAACCAACAAACTTTGTACCCAGAATACTGACTCAGCACACAGTAAGTTCTAAAGATGCATACACATAATAGAAGAAATCCCAGCCCTCAGAGAAAACATAGACATTTTTACAAGATGCAGTTCAAAATGCTAACAGGTACTGCAATAAAAGAATGCCCAAACATAGAAACACCAAGAAGAGTGCAAGTATAACACATGTAAATAACTTTCTTAAATGACAAATTATTATACTGAATGCTTTACTCTATTATTTTATTTAATTATTATAACAATATTATTACATGGGCACTATTGTTATCCTCATTTTACATAGAAAGTGAGGCTCAAAGCTTAAGACTGTACCTTAACCATGCACTGAAGGAAAGACTGCGTACAGACTGTTGAATCTATGCAGCAGCTCAGTGGACCTTAGGAAGGATCCAGCAATACCTCACTTACACATAATCGTCTAAATCTCCAAAAAGGAGCCCAAATAGAACCTAGCAGATTCAGAGATAAGTTTTCCATCACATGTCCCCAAATGCCTCAGATGACTGTGGTCTGGGAAGTCCCAGACTCTAAATAGATCCTCTTCAAAATGAATTTCTACTTCCATCTTCTCCCTCTTGATATCTACTGCCTTGGTTCATGAATTCTTTTGCTCTTGCCTGAATTATTGCAGCAGTCTCTTTGGGGCCCTGATTGACTCCACTCAGTTGTTTTACTTTTTTATTATTTTACTGAGGTATAATGTACATATAACAAAATATAGTAATAAGTACAAGATTTAAGTATGTAATTTGACAATTGTATATATCCCTCTAACTAAAACCTAAAACAATGTGTAAAATAAATTTGTCTTTACCTTAGGTTTTCAACAGTTTGACTATGATATGCCCAGGAATGGTTTTTGTTTTTGTTCTGTTTGGTGTTCAAAGATCTTCTTGGATATGTAGGTTGATATCTTTCATTAATTTCAGAGAATTCTTTACAGTTATATCTCTAAACATTTTCCTTTACCATTTCACTTTCTTCTGGCACTTTAATCACACCTATTTTGTGTCACTTGTTATTATCCCACCTATTCTAGATATCACAATCCATTTCTTGAGTCATTTTTCTTTCCATGTTTCAGTTTGGATAATGGCTATTGGTCTGTCTTCAAGTTTATTACTCTTTTTATTCTACTGAACTTAGTCTATTACTAAGCCAGTGAATAAATTATTCAATTCTGGTATGCTATTTGTAGTATTTCCCTTTGTTTTTTATTTTTTTTTATAATTTCCATAATTTCCACTAAGTTCCCCACATACACATGCACGATGTTCACTTTTTCCTCTAGATCTCTAAATATACTTATCATAGTTCATCTAAAGACATCTAATGACAATCCGTCCAGGTCATCTTCATGTGTGTATAATTCTATGACTATTTTTCTTTTGATTATGGGGTCATATTTCCATGTTTCTTTGCATTTTGTATAGCCTTTATATTGTATGGCACAGATTGTGACAATAGGAGTTGGGGTCAATAATATTTACCCCAGAAAAGTGTATACTCTTCTTCTGACAAAAGCCATTTATGTATGTGAGTATGGGGTCAGGAGGGACAGAGATGAGGTTGAGTCCATCTAAACTGGGTTTTGTTACAGATCAGGTTAGACAATTTACCACTGGCTTTGAGATGATCTGAGGCCAAGATCAGGACTTTCTCTTCAAAGTGACTGGGATCTAAGCATGATAAGACTCAGAAGGATGTATTAAGCTCACTAGCCCAGCCTACAGATTTCTAAACCAGGAAGGTTTCTCCCTATTTTATACCTCAGTCTCCAGCCTTCTAAATCACCGAGGAGTTATCTTTGCATTCTGGGCTTCTGCGTTTTGATGCCTCAGCATATCCCCTCTACCCTGTTTCCCTCAGTCTTCAGTGGGCTTCTGCAGCACCTTCAAGGAAAATCTATTGCACAATAGATTTGCAATCAGCTCCCTTCAGTTCTACCCATAGTTTTCTGCAATCCACTGGTTTGCAGTAAATGAAAGCTCTTTGTGCTCTGGATGAATCTCACAGTTCTACTCTACCCCTTGTCTACCATAAATTTTGCACATGAAGAATGAATTTTGTGCCTCAGAGGCATTTTATACAATTCTTCTGTCCTGCCCTAGTCTTCAGCCTACCATGTAGCTGCTCTCCATGAATACCCATGGGAAAATGTTGGTGGATGAATAGAGATTTATTCTGTAACTGGGGATCCGCAGTATTCAAATCCTTATCCAGCCCACATGTGGCTATTAGGAGTTCATTAAAATTTCAGGTTGTTTCTCTTTACTCCTACATATGGTGTTTTCATGGCTCCTTGTTCCATCAAGGTTGAAAGTCACCATGAGTCCCTTCTTTTCTAGGAAAGGCTTGCCTCTTTCTGGAATTCAGCTCATTTAAGTTTCTTTGCATCCTAAGCTCTTTTTCTGGACTTTAAAATAGCTATGATTTTGCAGCCTACCTGGCTTTTTTCTAATTGTTAGGGTAAAAGTGGTTGCCTCACACAAATTTCTACACCCTAACCAAAATTGAAAGTCTTCTTCACTAATATTTGACTCCTCAAACATCATCCATACATCCCCAGAACTGATCTTTTAAAATATGTCTTATCATGCTATACCCTGATTAACCACTCAACGGCTCTTATTGTTCATATGCTCCTTGGCATAGTTGGTAAGACCTTCCATAAATAAGATTTTCCTCCTCTTTTCAGCTTTATTTACTGATTTACACTTTGCAGCCAAATAATATTGAACTATTTCTAGAATCCACTTATTTACCAGGCTGTTTCTAAGCTTGAAATATCCTTTCCCTCATATTTTGCACTGAGCTAACTCTTAATCATTGCTTAATACTCAGATCAGTCATCACCTTTACCAGGAAAAACTCCTGGCACTCTACCTCCTCTTCCCTCCCCCTCCAAAAAGTTTAGATGTGCCTCTTCTGTGCTTTCACAACCATAGCCCCATGTATATACTGCACCAATAATATCTAATATTGATTCATCTGATTATGTTTTATTAGAAGAGACTTCCATTTAGCCAAAGGACTGACTCCTAGTACATGTACCACATGTAATATTTTCCATTGTATACTTACTGAAATAGTGAATGAAAAGGAGAAACATCAGATTTTCATCCTAAAACTATTTCAATGCCTATGAAGCAATATCCTAGGTACTATATTTACAAAGTGAACACAACAGACAAAAATCCTTATTCTCATATTTTTTTAGGTAACTTCTAGTTATTTACTAGTAAATACAGAAAAGAATTAAGAATACTGAATATTAGGAGTTCTGGATTAGGCCATTGATTTGATAGGATGCAATAAAAAATAGACAATTTTAGGAGTAAAAAATTAAATTAAACATCATCCAATGACATTTTCCCCTATAGGATGAAATTCATGGTCTGATCTCAGACCTCCCTTTCCTCAGAAGCCTACCCTCCCAGTCCACCATGGGCTCATTCACTAGCCATACTAAGTCACTCTTCGTTTTTTTCATGTTTGTCTGTTTTGACTGTACATTATATGCTCTCATTTATCAGGCTTTTTCTTCACCTAACAAACCTCTATGTTTTAAGATCACCCCTCTCAAACATTAATTCCACTGACTGCCATCTTCCAAGTACAGGTAATCCTTTGACCAGTCAATTGGTATTATTTTATTATAGATATCTGAATGTTAAAATGGAAATTTCAGCTCAGATCTTAAGACAATAGATATTAGACGTTAAGTGGAAAAAATATAATAGGAGTGGTGGGAAAGGTCTTTCTTCCTTAAGGTGGGAAAAGTATTTCTGGAAGGGTCACATTTAACCTTAAACCAGAATTTTAGAAAAAGCATTATGATGCAAAAATCTGGAAGAAATAATTCTAGACAACAGAAACAAGTGTCAAAGGAATAAGCTTGGGGAAGTTGAGGAATAGAAAGAGCAAAATGATTCAAGATGAGATCAAAGGGAATTGTTAGATCATAAAGAAATATCAGAAATAGCAAGGAGATAGAATTTTATTCAAATGTTTTTGGATGCCACTGAAGGGTTTTAAATAGGAATATAAAATATGTTCAAACTTACTACTAATCAGGAAAATGTGTGTTAAAACAAGGTACCACTATATAACCATCAAATTGACAAATGTTAATAAGTTGGACAATACTAGAGCACTGGGTGGCTCAGTTGGTTAAGTGTCTGACTTCAGCTCAGGTCACGATCTCAGGGTCCTGATATCCAGCCTCATGTTGGAATCCATGCTCAGTGGGGAATCTGCTTGTCCCTCTCTCTCTGTCCCTCCCCCCACTCATGCTTGCATGTTTTCTCTCTCTTTCTCTCTCTCTCTCAAATAAATAAATAAAATATTTAAAAAGAATAAATTGGACAATACCAAGAATGAGTGAATAGACAGAAGTGTAAATTATTACAAATTACTACCTTATGGAGTCAACTGGCAACACCTGTGAAGTTAAAGACATATATACCCAGCAATTCTTTTTCTAATGTATGAAATAGAACAGTGGTTCTCAAATTGGGAGTATTGACCCATTAATAGAACATAAAACCAATGTTGTAGATAAGGAGTAACACTTTTATAAATCAGAATCACATAGCATAGTGTAATCACATTGCACAGCAAAGAATAGGAAAAAATTAGAAATTATTAGAAAGTAATCAAGGTTAAGCATTATTTTATGGAATTTCAATTTAAATCATATAAATACATAGAAATATGAAAGACAAAGGTTATAATGTAAAAAGTATGTCTTACTGCATTAAAAAATATTTTAAAAATCACTACCGTAGAGAAATTCTTGCACGTGTGCACAGGAAGTTTTCCAAAAAGGTCAGTTACAACATTTTTTTACATATAGTAAAAAATTAAAAACAATTTCAATGTTGATTGATACAGAAAGGAATAAATAACCTTGTGATACAACTATATAGTATAATACTACACAGAAGTGAAACTTAAAAACTAGAGCCAAGTAGATGAATCTCAAAAACAAATCTGAGAGAAAAACCACTTAATTCAAATAATGCAATATAGTTGCATAAAAAACATGCAAAAAAATTTCTATATCTTCTTTAGCAATACATATAGCAAAATATCAATGCATTCATGGAAATGACATTCACTAAAGTGAAACTGATGTTTATCTTTGGAGCATAGGAGAAAGGGTTGATGGGCAGGGCATTCAGGAATTTTCCTTCATTTTCATTGTTTGGTTCTAAAATTGAGTGATAAATACATAATTATCCCTTACATTACTCTCCATAATTTTTGTATGTTCAAAATATTTCATAATAAAAAAAAATTCTGCTTGCCATGTGGAGAATATGTGGGTATGAAAGTAGTGAAAGCAATAGCCCACAAACGGTGTTGGGAGTGGTCTAGAAGAGAGACAATGGAGATGCAGGGTTCATAGAGTCAGTATGCAAGATGGGGAGAAGAAATGTTAGATATATTTTGAGGGTGGAATGAAAGGCTTCGGTTGTGAATTGGATGTGAAAGGGAGTAGTGAGAAAAATACAAACATTAAGATTGCTTCCTGGTTTTCACCTTCAGTAACTGTTGGGATGGTGTTATTGGCACAGGGAAGACAGGAAAACAGATTTGGAAGAAAAAATTGCAAAGTTTAGTTTGAATGTGTTGAGTCTAAATTATCTATTCAGCATCCAGCAGAGATGTCAAATAACAATTGAATATAGAAGTTTAGAAGCCAGGAAGTCACAAGGTTCTGCTCTTTAGCACACATCAGTATCCTTGAGGCATTAGGTTCTTCCACTTGCTGCAAGAAGACATTCCATATACTTTGCAAATTGTTATTGCCTTGAGCCTTAGGATTAAAAATTGCTTTTTATCTTTAGTCTTTCATCTCAAAGCTTCCAAACATACTTGAAGAATTTACCCACTGATAAACCTTCTACTTCTAAAAGAGTCCAGCAGTCAAGAGCAACACTAATCTAGACAGCCACTACTGGGCCCTCCTTCATTGTCACAAACATTTATGGAGCATGAGCAAATTCTTTACACAAATGTTGCAGTATTCCTTCAGGAATGAAATTTTCACCCAGATCATCACTGCCCTGAGGACGTGAAATATAATGGAAACCAGAAAATAAACATAACAATGATCCCACAACATCCAACTTTCCTTAAGTATTTTGGAGTGCCTAGTATATATCAGGCAATCCCCTAGATCTGGGGATTTTAACAGTGAGCTTGACACTTATGCTGGTTCCGGCCAAAAAGCAAATGAAAATAAAGTTACATCTCTAATAGCAAATGGAAAGTAAATAAAAATAAGGAATCTAATAATCAAATAGTAGAATAACCTCTAGATTAAGGGTCAGCACCCTTTTTCTGTAAATGTTCAGATAGTTAATATTTTAGGCTTCATAGGGCATCCAGTTTCTTTTGCAACTATTCAGTTATGCCATAGTACCACAAAAGTAGCCACAGACAACATCAAAACAAACAAACAAATAAGGCTGTGTGCCAAAAATATATTTTTATGGACACTGAAATTCAAATTTCACGTCACTTTCACACACACAAAACACTAGTCTTTTGATTTTTTTCAACTATTTAAAATGTAAAAACTATTCATCAGTCACAGACCATACAAAAAGAGGAGGTGGGCTAGATTTAACCATGGGCCATTGGTTGCATACCCTTGCTCTAGATCAACTTCACAATTCCATCTCAGCCATAAGGGTAAGTTACATAATTTGCAGGGCCCATTGCGAAATTAAAGTGTGTGGAGATCAACCATTATACAGAATTTCAAGACAGCTATGGCATAGCATTAAACCAAGTGTGGGGCCCTTTTGGGCACAGGCCCATGAAGCTGGGCTGTCCTGTATTTAGATCTTAATTACATTTCTATTTTACTGGATGTAAATTGATGGTCATAGACAGTATCTTAATTATGTGCCCCCAGCAACAAGTATGTATTTTAATTCTGTACTGTTGGAACCTAACATAGTACCTGGCACAGAGCAGGGGTTCAAATCAAACTCAGTAGGATGAAGGCAGAACGCAGGAATGACTATAGTTGGAAGTCTTGCATATTTTGTTTCTTGAACTATATAGAAAAAATGATATGCTACTGTCACGGAATGTTATAGTTCCCCTTGAAAACCTTCCCAGAGGTCTAGAGATATGCATTTCTGGAATTTGAGTTATAAAATCAGCTTAATTTTTTTCTTGCAACATTGAGCTCTCTTTCCCTAGTCTTATCTCATCTCTTCTCCCACCTGGTACCTCACTCTCCAGGAGGAAGTATCCACTTCAGTTTCAAATGTGCCAAGTCCTCTCAGCTCCTGGAGTTTTTGCGTGTTGCTTCTTCTTCCTGGAAGAAGCACCACTTCCCCCTGGATAAACCTCAGTTTCCTTCACAGCTTTATTTGTCATCTTGTTCCAGAAGCCTGTCTTCTCACACTGTTCCCTCCAAGCTACACTGGGTGCCACTCCTGCCATCTCCCAGACTTCCTGTCCTTGTGTCAGAGCACTAATGGGGAAGCTTCGAGACTTCTTTCCTGCTCCTCCAGTAGAGCTGGGCCAGCTTGTCAGAGGCAGGGATCATAGGGCACTCATCTTTGTCTCTTAAGCACTTGGCACACAATAGGTGTTCAATAAATGCCTGATAAGTCAATGAATGAATGAGTGTATTGAAAAGCAGCCCAGTAAATGTAGTCTGCCTAGGTCTTTTATTCATTTACTTATTTTTAAGATTTTATTTATTCATTGGACAGAGAGAGAGAGAGGATGAGGCCGAGCAGGAGGAACAGCAAGAAGAGGGAGAGGGAGAAGCAGACTCCCTGTGGAGCAGGGAGCCCGATTTGCAGCTGGATTCCAGGACCCTGAGATCATGACCTGGATGGAAGGCAGAAAGTTAGCCGACTGAGCCACCCAGGCACCCCTGCCTAGGTCTTTTAAAGGCTTATTTTCCTTGGGAAATCAGAACTAAAACAACAGCGTGAAACCAGCACCCCCCACACCAACAACAGCTTACAAAGCTCACAAAACTCTGGCACAGTATGCCCTTGGAGGAGTGTGGCCCACTGTGGATGGTGAAGGCAGCTGTGGCCACCCGGTGGTCACTATTACAGTTCTCAGCAAAGCCTCAGCAAGTCTGAAGGGAAAGTCCTGCATTTGTCTTCCTCTTTTTTCATCACCGATCCATTCATGTAGCAAATATTTAGACCAGTGCCAGGTCTCAGGCACTGTTCTAGCATGGGGATGTGTCCGTGAACCGAAAAAGCCCCCTTTCTCGTTAAGCTGACTCTCTAGTGGTGAAAATAGACAATAAACAAATAAACACACAATAAATGTCTGATGATAATAAGAGTTATGAAACACAAGAAAAGCACAGTGAGAGACTTGAGGGTGTGTGGGACAGTCCAACTGAGGGTGGTCAGGGAAGGCTGAACTGATTAGGTGACAATTGAGCAGGGACCTGAAGTGTGCGAGTGTGTTAGCAGCCATCCCTGAGGGGTGGAGGGAAGGATGCCAGAGCCCTGGGGCAGGAAGGAACAGCAAGTGGTCAGTGTGTCTGGAGTGTGGGAGGAAGGGAACCAGGGACGGTGAGAGAAAACTGGTCAAAATCTAGTCAAAGTAAGATCAGGAGGCTTTCAAAAGCCATGGTGAGGACTTTGGAATTATTCTTCATTTATTCAATTCTGTTATTTTACTTTTTAAAATAATGATAATAGTAATAATACCAGAGTAGATTTGTAGAAACTCCTGAATCCAGATATATTCTTCAGATTTTCATAATTCTTATTTTATTTATTTATTTTTTTAAAGATTTTATTCATTCATTTGAGAGAGAAAGAGACTGAGAGAGAGAGAGAGCAGGAGCAGGGCAGAGGGAGAGGGACAAGCAGATTCCCGATGAGCAGGGAACCTCATGCAGGGCTTAGTCCCAGAACCCTGGGATCATGACCTGAGCCAAAGGCAGCTGCCCAGTCAACTGATCCACCAGATGCCCCAAGACTTTCATAATTTTTAAAGAGCCAATATGAAGCAAGTAGAAGAAAACATTTGGTTTCACCCAAGAATCTCCTGGAGAACCTCAGCTAAGAACTCACAGGTAAGTTCTTGGCATATCTACAGGTAGCAACCATAATAGAGCTCATTATCATATAGATATTCATGCACATGGTCAAATCATAGCCTTCAAAATTTACTTCCATGGAGTATATTTCAGATATCAGTTAGTCTTTTGTTGTTGTTTTTTGTTTTTTATTTAAGATTTTATTTATTTATTTGAGAGAGAGCAAAAGTCAGAAAGAATGGATGGTGCGGAGGGGCAGAGGGAGAGGGAAAAGCAGACTTCCCGCTGAGAAGTGAGCCAGATGCAAAACAGGATGCCAGGACCCTGAGATCAGACCTGAGCTGGAGACAGGTGCTTAACCAACTGAGCCACCCCAGGCACCCCTCAGTTAGTCTTTTTTGTGACCAGCATTAAGGAAACCTCCTAGAAAAAATCTTGCTGCCCATTGTTGTTGTCAAAAATGTATGTTTATATTTAAGCAATTTTGTATTCAAATGTTCATCCTGCTAAGGATCCAACCTCTGTCTCATTGTGTTGTCACGAGAGAACTGAAACAGAAATCACAAAGGGCATCTCTCACTTTGCAAGCAGAAGATCTGGGTTCAAATCTCAGCTCTACAGCTTCCCTGCTTTGTATTCTCAGGCAAGTGTCCTAATCTTTCTTCTTCAGTTGTGTCATCTGTAGAGTGACGATGCTAATAACAGCACCCACTTGCCTGGGTGACTGGGAGGGTTTAATGTGCCCAGACTGCAGCAGGCATTACATATGTGTTTGGTATCATTAATGTTTATAATAACATATGATGTATACTGGATTCTGAAAACACTATTTTTTATAAAAATTAAAAAGAATTTGGTCATTTATTTTAAAGTTTAAGCTAATTCCACTTTAAAAACTTCCCAATTTCCAAACAACAAAGCCAATACAATCATCAACTTCTCTAGGAGACTGTTTCTCACCCATAAATGAATAGTTTTAGAATGAATGAGAACTAAGTACTCTTAAATCAACAATTTTATAATTTCAGTGATTAATCAAGGCATTTGTGTCCTCTTTAGTCCCTATGATTTGGTGGGATGGTGGTTGGGTAGAGAGTTTCAACTGTTCCTGTGTATCCTTAGGCCCTGTATTCCTCTGAGGAGGAAGGGGAGGATAAGGGAAGGGCTGAACTGTGTGTTCGTAGGAGATCCATCACAGTTTGAAAATGTGACAGTTACAAAATCTGAGATCCCATGGTTACCTTTTTTTCCTATAGCTTTTCAAACTCATAGAGGGCTCAAAAACAGATTCTGAAAAATATAGTTAGAAAATTAATTTTAATCCATTTGATATTTCTTCCTTACATAGTGACCTAAGTAGAGGTTGGAACCAGAGACTTTTTAAACCAGTGCAAGAGACATTACAAAAGCTGAGTAGAGTAGTTGCAATGAAAGCCATATAGTCCACAAAGTCTAAAATAGTATCTGGTCCTATATAGAAAGAGTTTTCCAATCTCAGTTTTAAAACAGTGCTTGGCATATAGTATGTCCTTAAGACATTTGCTGGATGGATGGATGGATGGATGGATGGATGGATGGATGGATGGATGGATGGAAGGATGGATGGAAGGAAGGATGGATGGATGGATGGATGGATGGATGGATGGATGGATGGAGGAAGGAATGAATTTAACCTTCACAAAAACTTAATTTCATAAAAGTTTTAAATGGTAGAGCTGAGATTTGAACTGAGTTCAGTGACTCCAAAGTCATGTCTATTCCACTGTATCATATTTCCTTCCTAACATAACTCCCATATGTTTAGCACTTTATCATTTAAAAGACATTATTATTCTATTCTTGTTTGGCATTAGTGACAATCTCCTCAGAACTTTTGCCATTATCATCCCATTTTTTCAGATGGGAAATCAGGCTCAGAAAGGCAAAGTAATTTGTCCAGGAACACTCAGCTAGTAGAAGGAGTCTGGACGGTACCAGGACTCCCCCTTTGCCTTTACCATGTTTAAAAGTCTGTTTATCTTCATATATCATCTGTGCTTCTGAAGAGTGTGAACTTATCTTATTTATCTTTATATCCTCAATGCCTAGCATAGTTTGAGACTCATGGTGAATGTCGCATAAATAGCTGGTCAATGAATGGCGATAACTCAATCATGCAACGTTAACCTGTGCAAGTGACAAGGAAAATCAGTGTGAGTTTCACTGGCCAAGCTCAAAACCTGGCTGTGTTCTAGTTCACAGATTCTAACCTTCATAGGCTTTTCTCCCTAATTCCATGCTTATTATTTATAAAAGACAAAATGCCTAAGTAAGGAGATTACTTTCCAATCCAAAAATACTCAAATCTAACATAACTCTCCTTACTAATGTCAATTATTTCCCTTTGGGGCACACATGTATCATCTACCTCCTTTTTAAAATCTACACAGCAATAGATGTACACTGTTCTTAAATCATGCTGTACCTTCCTTGAAGAAGCATGAGACATTTTTTAAACATTAAGATGATGGTAAGGAATGAAATGTTTGTATAATTTTCCTTTCTGACAACTATCATAGAGTTTACAGGAAATATGATTAATAGTATAAAAATTGTTTCTATCCTTGGCTAACCAGTATCCGGTAATGAATCAACTCATCACAACTGAAGATAATGTGTACTCTGTTCAGATTTCTTAAATATGACATGATTGCAAGTGGAAATATTCCAAATCATGAAATATTTACACAGCAATGAAAACAGTTAAGACACAAGAGGCATGTAGGAACATTGTTCTGGATAGGACAGACAAAAGAAATGTGTGCTGACAGATGAACAGATATATGGACCTTTCCTAAGGGCCTAGGACATCTCTCAGGATAGGCATGTCTTCTTTAGGAGTTAGTGATTCAAAGCTCTTTCTATTTCTGAGATGCAGCAGTCACAGGACATTTGCTTTCAGTTTTGGGTTATAGGATAAAAGCTCAAGTGAGAAATAGCTGCTCTAGACATTGGCCAAAAATCATTTAATGCATTTCTCTCAATCTCTCAATCCCTCTCTCCCTCTCCCACCCCTCCCTCATCATTCTGTTCCTCCTCCTTTTCTTTCTCCTCCCTCCACTTCTTCTTTTTTCTTCTCTCTCTTTCATTATCTCTACCTCTCTGTCTCTCCTTTTCCTCCTCCTACTCTTCCTCCTCCCCCTTCCCCTCTTGCTCCCCCTCTCCTCTCCCTCTCTTTCTGTCTCATTTTCCCTGAACTTGTAGCTTTAATGACTCAGGGCGAAAAATTGATTATTAGCACATAATACTCAGGGATTCTTTTTAAAATATTGTCAAACATAGAAGAAATTAATGGTCAAATACATGCCAAATTTCTATATATCCATTATTAATATGTGAACAAGGTTTTGTTACAGTATCTAATCAGTTTAGACTCTGGGAACCGACTTCAAGATTCCACATTGAATGAATTTACAAATTTGCACTGACCCAAGTTTCCCTTCAGTGAATCCTCTCTTCCTTCTAGATTCCATTATTACTGGGATAAAATAATCAAATATTCTACAATAATAATCCTAATCTCTCACAACACAGTTAATATTAAGTAAACAGAAAGAGTATTTGTAAACAAATATCAGAAAGCTGTTACTTGTATAAAATTTAGCTCCCAAAATACTGGATTATCTTTGGCATAAGGTGAGCTGTGAAATTTACTCTTTTTAAGAACCTTTTCATTTTGAAAGAGCATAGCCTACATATGTAGGATGCTGGGTATGGTTTGCCTTAAATTCAAGAATGATTTACTTAATATTTGTCCCACTGTTCTAGGATTCAAGAAATTCTTAATAAGACAGAAAATACACTACTGTATTTAATTATCCAAATAAAAGATGAAAAAAATAAGACAGCATTTCTTTTAATGGTATTTACCATTCTATTGTTTAAAAAAAAAAAAAAAAAAAGACAGGCCCAAGATGGAGTCACTTATGCTAGGGCAAGTCACCAAACAAGGATTTAGTACCTAACCTCACTTCAGTTTTGACCTCCTCCAGAAATGTAGTCTTAACTGGTCATTCAGGAATTTTCTGGTCAGGACCAATTAAGTAGTCCATCCTGTGGCCAGTTGCCAAGCCCCAAAGGTTGGTGAGGTAATCTACATAATAAAATCCCCTGCCCTACCCCTAAGGGAAGGTGACAACTGCTTTAAACAATCCCCTTCCTTTGCTAAGAACTCTTGCCCCACCCTCCTTATAAAAACCTTCCATTTTGTAAACCTCTTCTGTCTCTCTAAAAAAATTAAAAATAAATAAATAAACTCTTCTTTCAGTTCCCCTCTACTTTCTGGATGCGAACAGCCAGATTCATAAGAGGTGTAAAACCAGTTAGATTTACTCAGTTGAATTTTTGATGTTTTAACACTACAAAGCCAGCTTATTCAGCCATGGTCTTTCTTAACTGGTATACAACAGCATTCTCTTACCCTTGATATCATTAGGAGCCCTTAAGTAGGAGAATTGACAAACAGGAGCTATCTTTAGCTTCAGGTTTATCCAAACATTTAAAGTTACTGTTACTGACATTAATCTCTTCAGTGAAGCCTCCATAGCCTAAAGCCTAACTGCACAATGTATTTACTCCTATTTCCTTATCCAAAGGCAACAGAAATGTAAGTGGCTTTCCCGGTGACAATAAGCACCTCTTCTTTGTTTATACTCAGTAAAAGCCCATTCTCTGGACAGGTTGACAGCTAAACACCATCTGAGAGCCCCAGGTGCTCCCTGAAACAGTCAAGGGTGTGAGAAGGCTATAGGCGAGGAACATCTTGGCTAAGTCAAAATACAATGTGTTTATTTGGTGCTGGCTTTTACTGACTTTCACAAAGAAATCAGGTATTGTTTTTTAAGATTTATTTATTTATTTGTTTGTTTGTTTGTTTATTTGAGAAAGAGCCTGAGAGAGTGGGGGCAGGGACTGATGGAGATAATATCTAAGCAGACTCCTCACTGAGGGTGGAGCCCAACAGGGTTCAGTCCCAGGATCCTGAGATCATAACCTGAGCCAAAACCAAGAGTCAGATGCTTAACCAACTGAGCCACCCAGGTGCCCCAAGAAATCAGGCATTTTGGGGTCCACTGAGATAAATTCACCCATGGATGGAGCAGTTGTGGTAGTTTCCATTGACTTTATGTTAATACTGTTACCACTAAGTTATCATTTATGATGTAACGACTATCTGTCAGTCACTCCACTAAGTATCTTACATATATTATCTCATTTAATCCTCCCAACCACTAAACTGTTATGGTTATTATCCCCATTTTACTGATAAAGACATTAAGACTTTCAGAGTTTAGATTCCATGGCACATAATTAATAAACAGCAGATGGAGGTCTTAAATCCAGGTCTGTTGGAGTCTATAGTTTAAGTACTCCCCCCAACACACACATACACAATTCTTTATTGCCAATCATATTTAGTATATAAACAATTATTAACACAAATTGCATATAAAATGTCTCTTTTTTATTTTTTTTTAAATTTTTTAAAAGATTTAATTTATTTATTTGAGATAGAGACAGTGAGAGAGAGCATGAGAGGGGAGAAGGTCAGAGGGAGAAGCACACTCCCCGTGGAGCTGGGAGCCCGATGCGGGACTCGATCCCAGGACTCCAGGATCATGACCTGAGCCGAAGGCAGTTGCTCAACCAACTGAGCCACCCAGGCACCCCAAAATGTCTTTTTTATAATGTAGTTAAAATACTCTTCCCTCTAACGCCAACCCTCCTCTTGAATTTGTTAGAACTCTGAAGTGAAAAAACTGGGCCTTGTATTGGGAGAAATAAGTTCTGGCCTTGAATTTACCACCAATTTTCTGTGTGATTTTGGGAAATTCATTTCCCTCTTTGGGCTTTCATGTTGAGATCTGCAAAATAATGGAACTATATTATCTCTAGAGTCACTAACCATTTTGAGGTTCTGTGAACTATCCATTGGTTGAGAAAGCCTTGTCTTCATGAAAAGATATATTTTATCACAACTGCAATGACCATGATTTTTCAAATAAATGGAATTTTAAGAAATGAGCTTCATCTTAAAAAATTAAATTATGGCTAAGAAAAGTAAGTTTCTTTACTTTTCTTCTTTACTAAGTTTCTTCTTTACTAAGTTCATCTGAACAGTCTAGCTATAGAGATGGGAAATGCCAGACATTTTGCTAAGTGTTTTCACTAACGCCACGTCAATTCTGAGATAGGTCCCTTTGCTCTCATTTTACAGAAAAGAAGATTAAGGCTCTAAGAAGTAAAGTTTCTTGTCTAAGGTTATATAGTTAGTAAGTAGTACAGTAGTGACTCAGACCCAGACCCCCTTCTGGAATCACTGGGAGTCAGGGATGGAAAAGGTTTTGTAAGTCACATGGCCTAATGTTCTGTCTAAAATTAAGTTAATACTGGGTTGCTTGATCCTGTAAATAACGTTTGATCCTTTTTACTGGATATAGGTTTGAAATATATACTACATCTCCTGTGGTTTAGATGAAGAGAGAGGAGACAGGAATAAAACTCATTAAAAGAAAAAAAAAAAGTGAGATCCAATGAAATAAAGGAAAACCTAAGTTTAACACAGTGATTCGGAACTGAAGGCTTCAAACAGACTGACCTGGGTTCAGTCTTGACTCTGACACTGCATGGATATGTGAAAAGGCAAAGCATTTACTTTAAACTCAGTAATCCTCAGTGGTGTCCTCATCTATGAAACAGGAATACAGTATCTACTTCACAGCCTCTGGATGGAGATTAAATGTGATATTTCCATGTTAAACTGCTTAGCAGAGTACCAGGTACATAGAGGAAAGTGGCCTACTGGTCTTAGCTCTTTCTCAATGAGCTAAAGGGATGGCATGAAACTACACTCTTTACTTAGCTCTGACCTCTAGGGCTCCAGCCTTTCTCCCTCATCCCCCAATGCCATCAGGAAGAAATTACATTTCACTAAAGACAAACTGTGTTCATGGTTCAATAACTGGCCTCAATGATTTAACCAGTCATTCCAGGTCAGTGGAGCAGTTGCATTAACAATGAACTCTTTAAGAGAAGACGAACAAATATACAAGTACCAACAACCCCATCATAGAGCTTCAGTACTCAATATAAACCTCTGCCTGCTTGACAACATCGTCACAGACCAGATAGAAACCTATACAACCTTTCACCAAAACCTATTTGGCAAGAACTAGGAATGTCAAAAAATGAGGAGGGAAGGCAAAGCATGAGGTAAGCACGTACTTCAGACTGAGATACGAAGGAGATGGATGTTTAGTGATAGGGCTATGCCAGATACTGGTAGCATAGGTGATTTATCTTGCAGGAACTTGTCTAAAACAATCAATTCTTATTTACATGCAATTTTTGCAGTACTTTCCTTGGAAAACTTGAAGGTTCTCAGTCCAGTACCTCAAGTTCTTCCAAGGAACAATTAAAATAAATAGTTCTCAGCTACAAGAAGGTGGGTAAGAATTGAAATAACCAGAGAACAGTAAGCACAGTGGACAGCAAATGGGAAAACGGCACAGAGACAATAATCTCTAATGAGTGAAAGCTTAACAAGGGAGGGTAATCGCACTGGTGGTGCTGACTTTTCCTCTCAATCTAGAAAGGGCCTGGTTATTTCCAGATTGTCTCCTCCAACTTTCTCTCTGTCACCTTTCCTTTTATACGTCAAATTATGAGGGTCTGGAGGAAAGGATCACATCTTTCATCCTTGTGTGTTTGACCATAAGGGTTCAGTAAAGGCTTTTTGAATGAATGGTTGAAATCAGAGTAAACTTTAAGGTGTATAAGCACCTAGGCTTACAACACTACATTTCTGGCTCCTTAAACTCCATAATTACCATGTTCTACAGTTTGGCATGGCTATGTCTTATCTTTTTTTTTTTTTCTCCTAGTAGTATAAACAACTAAACAATGTCTTGAATCTTGTCTACCTGTGAAGGGTGGGAGGCTGTAGAAATAAGTTTTATGCTACTAAAGGTCTCAGTGTCCTTTGGCTCAATATTTAGTACTTCTTAACATCACTACAAATTAATTCGATTAAAGTTTGAGAGGAAATACATGATCTTATGCCCTTTTCTACTGAAAGATTCTGCTAAGACTTTGGGGATATTTGGTTGACTATTTTAAAATCATGAAATATACATAAAACTATATAGGGTTTTTTTGTTGTTGCTGTTGTTTTAAAGATTTTATTTATTTATTTGTAAGAGAGAGAGAGAGCACAAGCAGGAAGTGCGAGAAAGCAGAAGAGATAGCCTCAATGTGGGGCTCAATCCCAGGACCCTGGGATCATGACCTGAGCCAAATGCAGATGCCTAACTGACCGAGCCACCCCAGTGCCCCACATATGTTTTTGGATATAAGAAATCCTTCTAGTCTAGAACTTAAAATGAAAACAAATGCTATGGGCAAGGTTGCACGGTATATCAAAAAAGTTTTTGAATGGGAATTAAAGCATCAGAGTTTTGGTTATGTTTCAGCTTTAACTTGTCACATGACATTGGACACATTGTTCACCTTTTCTGGACACCTTCTTCCCATTTTGTAAGTTGAGATGGGTTCGTAACCTCAAAGGGTTCTTCATGGCCCTAAAACTGAAAGAGACTGGTAATAAAGTAATATGGAGTTGAATTTATACCATATATGTATACAGTGCACCTAAATATGAAAGCATACAATGTGTGCTATTTAAAATCTGCCACAACACAGGGCGCCTGGGTGGCTCAGTTGGTTGTGTCTGACCCTTGATTTTGGCTCAGGTCATGATCTCAGTGTGTGAGATTGAGCCCCGTATCAAGCTCCATGCTCAGGTGAAATCCACTTGAGATACTCTCCCTCCCTCTCCCTCCACCTCTCTCCCTGCTCACTTGCTCTCTCTCTCTCTCTCTCTCTCTCTCTCTCTCTGTCAAATAAATAAAATGTTAAAAAAAAAAAAAAAGAGGGGTATCTGGGTGCCTCAGTGGGTTGTCTGACTTTAGCTCAGGTCATGATCCCGGGGTCCTAGGATTGAGTTCCATGTGTGTTCCCTGATCAGTGGGGAGTGGAATCTGCTTCTCTTTCTCCCCCTCCTCCCGCTCATGATCTCTCTCATTCTCTCTCTCAAATAAATAAAACCTTTTTTTAAAAAAAAAAGAAAGAAAAATCTTAAAAATAAATAAGTAAATAAGTAAAATAAAATAAGCCACCATCACAAAAAAAGATTTAACTTATATAGGTGGGCAAAGAAACGTCTCCTGAAGTAACTTTATCAAAGAAGAAAATGAAAATAAATTTGAATCCGAAGGAAATAAATGAGGAAGGAAAAGATTTTGATGACTTTCCAAAACTAACTTAAGTCAATTGTTCAATAAAATTTAGCAATATTTATTCAAGATAAAAACTACAGGTTTGGAACAAGTTGTTCTAATTTTAATATCAAATGAAGGATTAAAGTGGAAATTAATGCACTTACTCCCATAAGATGATGAAATTAAAAAAAAATAATAATAATTTCAAGCAAAACAGTGGTAACTTACAGAAATATTTTAGTTATTTCTAAGAAACTAGTAACCATAATACATATGTCAGAACTATTTCCTAAAAAGTAATCTGAAAAGATAAAATATGCTTGATTCCCAAAAGAAAAGCCATATAAACATTTATTTCTATAACATTTTTATAAAATACACATTAAACAGTGCTCTTGAATTGTCTCAAAAATCGAATCAACTTTAACATAACATTGAATCCATGGGAAAATGTTATAGTTTCAAAATAAAACAGAATTTAAAGTGAATTATCTGATTGTGGCCCATTATCTGATTGTGTGTACTGTAAATATCAGAGAACATCATCCTGTAAATCCACTTAGGGCATACAAACCCCCCATCTGTATAATTCCTTAAGTCCCCAGTCCCACACTTTCCCCTTTTCCTACAGACACACCAGGTACAATATAAAACAAGAAAGGCTACACATTCTTTTTGTTCACTGTTTTATTTCAAAACCATTCCCTCAGATCCATTTCTTGCTGCTGATTCCACACTGCCTTCCAGGTTCTCTCTATTAGACTTGTTGTCCATTTTCATCCTTACGTTACCTGTTGAATTTGTCACTTGCTGCCACTTTCCTAAGTTCTACCTTGGTTTCTCTCAACAACACTGGTCTTTTTATAATACGATTTTCTCTGGCACCTTAAATGAGCATCCTTAGACAGTCCACATGGCCTCAAGACCACCTGCTCCAGTGTATTCCACAGACCAGGCCATCATTAGCTCTGTCCAGCCCATTGGAGAAAACAAGACCAAATTTTTTTACAATCTAATAGGCAGGGTTTATTAACTGGTTAAAATCACATAATACTGAAAATGCCTCATCACTGTCTGATTATTTTAAATATTCACTGGCATACAGAAATAAGAGTATATTCATTTGGTAGGATCACTTGGTTAACAAGTAATTATTAAGCACCTACTACGTATCAAGGACTGTATCAGGTATTGGGATACAGAAGTAAACAAAATATAGTCCATGACCGTAGATACTTTAAAATCTAGCAGGGATGAACTTTTGATCAGTAATTGTGAGATAAAGGTTATTAAGTAGAGGTGTAAATGCTATAGAAATGCATAAAAAAGGAGGCCTGCTTATTTGGGGATGTCAAAGAAATCTAGGTGAGGACATGAGTAAGGGAAAGAACTTTATAAATTATTCTACCAAAACCCTCAATTACAAATAAATCTGGAAATTATGATTTCAAGCTGGAAAGAGGAAAAGACCAGTTTGCCCCATGAATTAAAGGCTGAATGGGTAGTGGCTGACTCTATATATCTTTCTCTCTCTATCTTGCTACCTATTCTCTAAATAGGACCTTTCAAAACAAGTATTGAATTAAAAAGACTACAATAGAGAGACAAGGGTGCTGTAGGCAAGCAATCAAAATTGTTATGGTAAATAAATATTTAGGAACATTTAATTCAATTAAATGGAAATATTATAAGTAAAAGTGGACAGCATGAAGTAAAATAACTATTAGTATACACTGACATCACAAGTATTCCCTTTGACAGTTTAAATTCAGCTCATCTCTAAAGGTCCAGCCACTTTTTATATTCTCCAAGAAGCCTTAGTCTGGCCACAGGCAGTTCCTCACAACTCCTGGCACACTTGACTCTCTGCATCACTCCTATGGCATTAATATTTATTACATTGCCATCTTTTCATTTTCACACTGGTTTAAGCTTGAATACAGCAGAAACTCCATATCAAAGCCTTATGCATATAGCCTTTAGTACTGAGTAGTAATCAAGGGCCTGATGTTTACTTGGATGTTGAAGATACAGGAGCAACCCAAGCTGAAGCAATGTTTTCTGTCTTGGAGAGATCCACTAAAAAGGATGTAACTAACATAAAGGAAATCATTATTCCTTTGAGGACTGTTGTCCTTTTGTTTTGGTTTAGGAGGGAATAATCAGGAAAAGAGGGGCAGAAGCAGGGCAAGGACATTTGTTGAAATTAAAGAATCTACAAGTTATACAAAGAGTTTTATCGACTAGACAAGAAATACAGTCTAAAAAAAGTAAATATAAATTTCACATTTTAGCCCAAAAAATGATTGATGTATAAATAGTTACAGAAAATCTTTTTTTCCCCAAATATGTTTATTTTATTTTTTCAGTGTTACAAGATTTATTGTTCATGCACCACACCCAGTGCTCCATGCAATACGTGCCCTCCTCAATACCCACCACCAGGCTCGCCCAACGCCCCACCCCCTCCCCTCCAAAACCCTCAGTTTGTTGCTCAGAGTCCACAGTCTCTCTTGGTTCATCGCCCCCTCTGATTCCCCTCATTCCCCCTTTCCTTCCTTCTCACAATGCCCTCCATGTATTTCTTTATGCTCCACATGTAAGTGAGACCATAAGCTAATTGGCTCTCTCCACCTGACTTATTTCACTCCGCATAATCTCCTCCAGTCCCGTCCATGTTGATACAAAAGTTGGATATTCGTCCTTTCTAATGGAGGCATAATATTCCATTGTATATATGTACCTTATCTTCTTTATCCATTCATCTGTTGAAGGGCATTTTAGTTCTTTCCACAGTTTGGTGATTGTGGCCATTGCTGCTATGAACACTGGGGTACATGTGGTCCTTCTTTGTAATGCATCTGCTTCTTTGGGGTAAATACCCAGTAGTGCAACGGCAGGGTCATAGGGTAGCTCTGTTTTTAATTTCTTGAGGAATCTCCACACTGTTTTCCAAAGTGGCTGCAACAGCTTGCAATCCCACCAACCGTGTAATAGGGTGCCCCTTTCTCCACACCCTCTCAAACATTTGCTGTTTACTGTCTTGTTGATTTTGGCCATTTTAACTGGTGTAAGGTGGTATCTCAGTGTGGTTTTGATTTGAATCTCCCTGATGGCTAAAGATGATGAACATTTTTTCATGTGTCTATTAGCCATTTGTATGTCTTCTTTGGAGAAGTGGTTGTTCATGTCTTCTGCTCATTTTTTGATGTGATTATTGGTTTTGTGAGTGTTGAATTTGAGGAGCTCTTTACGGTTACAGAAAATCTTAACTGAAATTAATGAAGAACTTCTGGATTTTCCTATTTTTTTAAAATATAGTTCTATTTGTTTCATTTCCCAATAAAGAATCAACCTATCTTAGGGACACTTGGTGGCTCAGTTGGTTAAATGTCTGCCTTCAGCTCAGGTCATGATCCTAGGGTCCTGGAATTGAGCCCCATGTTGGGCTCCCTGCATGGTGGGGAGTCTGCTTCTCCCTTTCACTCTGTACTTCCTCATCTTGTGCTCTCATTCTCTCTCAAATAAATAAATAAAATATTTTAAAAAAAAAGAATCAACCTATTTTATAATGTTCAATCCAGTTATATGTGAAAAAGTGATCAATTATAGGTTTTCTGAACTGGAAATATTTCATATATTTCTAAAGCATGTTTCATAAAACATAAATCTCAAAGGGCAATCTATTACAGAGTTTTGTGGTAATAAAAAAGGTACATCTAGGGGTGCCTGGATGGTGCAGCTGGTTAAGCATCTGACTCTTGGTTTTAGCTCAAGTCATGATCTCAGGGCCCTGATCTCAGGGTCTTGAAATCAAGCTCTGCATCAGGCTCATAATCTGGGCAGAGTCTGCTAAAGTTTCTCTCTCCCTCTCTTTCTGATCTCCCCCTCTGCTCTCTCTCTCTCTCTCTCTCTTTCTCCCTCTTTAAAATAAAACAAATAAATAATTTTGAAAATGTACATCTAAGTCACTACCTGAGAGCAGTAATGCCCATTATCTTATGAAAGATTCTGAAATCAATGAGGATTGTCTAGAACAGTGGTTTCCAAATTTGGTTGCATATTAGCATCACTGAGGGAGATTCATAAAAACACAGATAAACAGGGTTCAGCCGAGGTTAACTGAGTCCGAATGTGGTGCTGGGCCTAGATGCTTCTAAATTTAAATTGTCTTAAGATAAATCTGATGCATGACTACAGTGTTGGTCTGGAGCAGGCTAGACATTTATGCTAATCTTGTGCTTTGTCCTCGTCATCATGAACAATTAAGTAATTCCTATTAGATGTTGCTATTAGCCTAAGACAAGGGAGGAAAATAAGATTTTTAAAAATTAAGAAGGCCCTTCTTATTTACTGTACAAATGGTGTAACCCAATCCAGGACCGTCCAATTCCAAAGCATGTTCTTTCCACTACCCTAAGCTTCCTTCCAGGGTTTGAGAAACCTGATGTTTCATTCAGAAATCTCTAACTGCATTTGGTTAAAATTTTATTAGTATCTACACATTCACAACATAAACAGATGTGAAAGCACAGTCTCTGCCTCTAAGAAGCTTAGAAGTTGGTTCGGGGAAGGAGATAGTAGTGAATGAAAGACAGAAAGAGAGGTGGGGTAAGAGGACAAGCACCGATATGACTATGATAAAAGCAGTAAATGGTTTAGGACAGTTTCTAATAAAATGCCTGGGCAGAAGAGTGGGAACAAGTATTAGGAGTAGAGCAGGGACAAGGTCTTAGGATATCTGAATGAGGGAGATGATAGAGAATGGCTTCATGGAGAAAGGGAAAGGGTATTCAACCTGGTTCTTATAGGCAAATCCCCTCCTCCCACTTACAGAATGGGGAGCAGTACAGTTAGAGTACCTTCTCTTCATCTTCCAGGAATGTGCCCTCCAGCTGCATGGTCTACCCTCTGAAGAACTGACCTGAGAAGGCTCCCCAGAGAGTTCTTGGAAAATGCTTGGAACATTTTAGGTGGAGAATTCCAGAGTCCTAGTTACGTGGAGCATGGGGTAGAATTTAGAAAAAGTTAATGTGTAGTCTCAGGAAGGACATAGACCTTTTGGGCTTAATGAATTTGTATCTTATAGTGAGAAACAGGGCTAAGGAAGGCCAAAGTGGGCTCCCTAAAGCCCAGGCTGTCCAGAAAGTAGTACCTCTTCTAGTCACACATCAGATAGGATTCAGGAGACAGTGTTGGAGGAGGGAGGAAGAGAAAGGGAGAAAGGAGAGTTATTGGCAGAGGGAATTAACCAAAATGCTAAGAGAGGGGTAGCAAAGTGAATGGTCATGGAGTGAATATTCAAACTATACTAGAAGCAGAAGATATCCATTGTTGTTGCTTCCAAGAGGGTCTTCCCTCTTATTCTCCTCCTATAACCTTTACCCCCTGAAAACCTTAACTAGTAAGAGTTTTATTGTGTCCCCACAAAATCTGTATATTGAAGTTCTAACCCCTAGCACCTCAGATTGTGGTATATTTGGAAACAGGATCATTTCAGATGTAATTAGTTAAAATGAGGTCATATTGGAGTAAAGTTAGCCCCTAACCCAATATGGCTGGCATCCCTTGGACACAGAGATATGTGCACAGAGAAAACACAACACAAGGATGAAGGCAGAGATTGAAGAGATGCTTCTGCAAGGCAAGGGAGGCCAAAGATTGTTGGCAAACCCCAGAAGCTAGGCAAGGGAAGTAGAAGAGACTCTCTCCCTCATGGCCCTGAGAAGGCACCAACCCTGCCAACACCTTGATCTCAGGCTTTTAGTCTCCAGAACTGTGGACAATAAATAATTTCTGTTGTTTAAGCCACTCAGTTTGTGGTGTTTTGTTACAGCAGCCATAGCAAACTAATACACTACTCAAACACTTGTATGGATGTCACCTTTTCCTGGAAGCTTTTCTCTTGCAGTTCCTCTGAAATCTTAATCCCATCTTCTCCCCTTTGGCCCCTGAGAGCATGGTCCTCTTAGAACAGGCTCTGCACTCACTCGTGCTTGTCATGTGTAGCACTGTCTTCTCTCTCTGATGAACTGGAAGCTCTGGTCCAATTCATTATTGTATTCCTGAAACTTAACACAGTGCTTGGTGTAGGATAGGCACCCAACCCATGTTTGTTGGATAGAAATAATTAAAAAGGAAAAACGTGTAAAAAACAAAGCCTATAGGAAAATGCTCATGGTCAGTGCTACTGAAAAATGATTTTTCTTTCAGATGAAGAGCTACTTTGAGTCTCAGTTATTTGGCACCTACTTTCTGGAAGGCATTATGATAGCCTCTAGTAATGTAAAGATGAATCAGATATAGCCCATGGTTAAAAGAACTTACAGGCTGTTCAAGGACATATTCAAAATAAACAGTCACATTGTAATGTGGTAAGTAGGTTAGAATGCAGGGCAGGGTTAATTCTATGGGAATTCCAATGACCCATCTGAGGATTAGGATGAGGGGGAATGGGAAAGCACTGGAAGGTGAGGGATAGTAACGGCTGAGCTGGGACCAGGACTGGGCCTCCCCACTCTTTTGGAGGTGACTGTGAACACACAGGACTAGATGATGGATCTCAGTTCTCCCAGCAATGTTTATTTGAACAATTCAGTATTTCACTGAATAGCAGGTGACTGAGCATGAAGTTACAGAGAAAAGATTCGTAGGTGGCACCTTTAAAAAACAGCTACCTCCTGCAGTCAGTGGTTACCTCTAGCAGGATTGAGATCTGAAAAGACAGCAGGAGGAATGGTTACAATGAGTTTGCAAGAGACTGGAATGCAAGTCAAGAAAGTGCAAGACAGAAGACGAGGAGCTGCCACTGAGAAAAGTTGCCAGTTCTTCAGAAAGGGCTCCTTAGGACACATTGCTCTGCAGGTTCCTGACATTCAAAAATGACCATTCCTCCCTTGTGCTTGCAGTCTTGGAAGCTACGCCATTTAGCAGATAATCACACTGTAATTCTAGCAAAACTAATCAATGATCAAATAAATTACTCTTTGTGAGCAAAAGCAATATTAACATTTTTTAAAGACTATTTGATTGTATTTTATTTTGTTTTATTTTAATTTATTTAGAGAAAGGGTGAATAGGACAGGCAGGACAGGCAGAGGGAGAGGAAGAGAGAGAATCTCCATCAGACTCTGGACTAAGTGCAGCTCGAAGCAGGGCTCAATCCCACAACCCCAAGATCATGACCTGAGCTGAAATCAAGAGTCAGATGCTTAACTAACTGAGCCACCCAGGCGCCCCTCAATATTTATTTATTTGTTTGTTTGTTTATTTATTTATTTAAATTCAATTAATTAACATATAGTATATTATTCGTTTCAGAAGTAGAGTTCATCCGTCTTATATAAAACCCAGTGCTCATTACATCACATGCCTTCCTCAATGTCCATCACCCGGTTACCCCATCCCCCTACCTCTCTCCCCTCTAGGAACCCTCAGCTCGTTTCTTATGATTAAGAGTCTCTTATGGTTTGTCTCCCTCTCTGATTTCATCTTGTTTTATTTTTCCCTCAACATTTAATTATACATGATTAGGGTTGCCAGATAAAATAAAGTCTGTTCAATCAAATTTTAATTTCAAATAAATAACTTTTTTATTATAAGTACGTCCTTTGCAATATTTGAGAGTCCGTGGAATATTTGGAACATACTTACACCAAGAAATTATTCATTATTTATCTAGAATAACAATTTAATTGGCCACCCTGAATTTTTATTTGCTCAATCTGGCAATGCTGTTCATGAAGTCATTTCAGAAAGCCACGTTCTCTGCCCTAAATATACATTACTCTAGTTCCAGCAGGGGCTAGAACAATTCAATTAACCAGAAAGCACTCACCAAATGAAAACTAGAGCTTTCTAATTCAGAGGGAAACACCCTTAGGAAGGATACCTGAACAGACTCCATGCTTGTAAAACTTGCTGTGTATCCTGCCCTATAACTGCTTTTGCAAACTCCTCCCCATCCCCCTTCCTGTTGCAAGTCCCAGATAAAACAGGAGCATCAGGGAATCCAAGTGCCCTCATTTCCCAACTAAATTCTAAATGGAATATGTAGGAGCCGGCAATCCTTCCCCCATCCGAGAGCCACCCCGCTGCACTGCTGCTCCATGCAACAGCTCAGGAGGGCGGCCTGTACCAGCAGTGGTTCCTCTGCAACAGACATCAGAGAAGCCAGGGATGGCCAGGGCAATATCTGTCATCACTGGAAGAAACAAGGAAGACGTTGTCTGGCTTCCTTCTTACTCCAGAGATGGTTATCATACATTGAGATCAAAGTAAAATGGAGGCTGAACAAGGACAGGAAGGGCACTTGGACGACCCATGTATTATTATCCAGTGGCTCTTATTCCATTGCATGAACAGTATATGCAGATATGGAGCAAAAGATGCAGTTATTCACACCCTCTCTATCTCACATATAGATAAAAACTCAATCTCCAAGAAGACTTTGGTAGCCAGGTGGCTCTCTGGATCCTTTATTAAGTGCTGACCCCAAACCCCAAAAGATTTCTGCCCATTGTTTGGTGCATTAGTTCCAGGAAAGTTGTTTTAGAGGAAGATCAGCAACAATACTGAACTCTGAGAACCATATCAGTAGGAGTAGGAAGGAATCCAGCAGATGGCCTCCAAAGAGAACAAGTTTCACTGTCTGAGCTTTTAACCAGATGACCCCCCCATGCCAACAGGGACTCACAAAGGCATCTGCAGGCTCCTCCCTGGGTCATCTGCCCTCTCCTCAATGCTCTGAGACCTGCCCCATCCCAGCAAGCAGGTTTTATAGCCTAGTATGGAAAGTGACAAGTAGACAAGTAGACAGCAGCATGTTTAACTCCCGCTGTTCAATCACAAAAATGGCCCTAAGACTCAAGCTAATAAAGTATACATTTATCACCTGCAATTAAACATTTATTCACTCTGCAACTGTCCTGTTCACCTACGATGGTCCAGCACACACAAAGTGAGGATAAGTACCAATGCCCAGCAGTTTGAAATCTATACTATTAGCCCATTGCTGATTGGATGGAAATACAGAAATAAAAAAACATGTTTTTTGTATTCTAATTCTTGTAACTTAAATATCATTTGCTTTCAAAACTATTTGTGCATATGTGTGTGAATTTCGCATTTTGCTGCAAAGCGAACGTTATCCTCATGTGTGCATAGCATATATTCTTTTAGCTCTTTCCTCTGCAATATTATATACTTTAGTTACATGTCATTTGCCTTAAGACCCTGTGAAAACTCTGTTTCCAATCCTCTTCACCCAATCTGGCTTCTCAGTTGAAATTTTCTTACCTATCTAGACTGATTGTCTCCTCATGTCTTGCGGCTGGAAGCTTCCATTCAGCCAGCCCTATAGCATACCCAAAGAAGTAGAATGCTGAAGGAAATAATTCCTTGCCATTAAGAATAAGTTCTATTCTCATCTTTTCAATCTTTTTTCACTGATACTGGCAAAAAAAAGATGCATTATTCCATAAAGGACAATAACCAACTGGCTTTGAAAATCCTTAAGACATTGAAAGGACATTGGCATTGAAGACACTGAAATAAGACACTAAAGTGTTCTCAACAGCACACTTCTAATAACCATTTGCAAATCAGTCCTGCTCTTAGAGAACTTAAATGACCAGACTCTCCATTGACACAGGCACCCACCAGTTTGCTTCTTCCTCCCTGAATCCATGTGAGTGTGAGGTGGCAAAGAATCTTTAATTCATCTTGGTTATCACGCTGTAATGTGAATAGACAGCGTCTAAAGTAAGATGACTCTATCAGGCTGCTTTCCCTTCATAGAAATGAGAGGGGGGTTAATCTATTCTGTATCTGTTATCGGGAAAATAAAACTCGATGGATGTGCATTGTGAAAGGACTACCTCCCTTCTTCAGTACAGTGTTGGGGTGGGGAGCGGTCAAGAGAGAGAAATCCTGGTTGAGTCCCTGGCTTCTACTTGCCAGAAGGACTGAAAGGGACTTTGCCTAGTGTGCATGTCAGCTTTCTCATGTGTAACACAGGAATGAAACCCTGCCTACCTCTCAGGCCCATTGTAGGGAATGAGTGAGATCATGTGAGCAAAAATATTCTATAAACTATAATGACCCCAATAACTGCAGGTTCACAACATTTGAGCCCTAGCTACAGTGGAGAGTTGGTCTCTAAGGATTCACCTCAAAGCAAAGGCAGAAATGGTGACTTGGGAATAATGCTTTTATTTTAATCTAAGTGTTTTAAATAATGTATATCTGCACTAAGCAGATATGCTACTCTGGGAAAAAAAATAGCATGCTGGCATTTTCAATTTGTTTATTTTATGCCACTCGTACAGAATAACACAGCCCTCCTCTCCATAAAAGTCTTTCCTAATCAATAATGTGTTTAACCTCAACGTTAAAGAGGTGTTTAAATTAACACATGATTCTCAAGTTCCTTCTCCCAGAGAAGTTTCACATAGTAACCTTCTAAATATTGCTTTTGTCTGGGCCAAATCAACTTGAGATGCCAGAAATACATTACCACAAAGCTGCATTATAAGACAGTGCCATCATAACAAAATGGTGAAAACCAGAGCAGTTTTTATTAATAACAGCAGAACCTAATTTCATGGGTTTTAATTTACCACTTTTATATTTTACTATGACATTATCCAGATATAAATTGTTATGATGAGAAGCTATTCACTAGGGACAAAAAAAAATTACAACTCTGCTTTTAAAAAAAAGACTTTGCACATATCAGTGAAGGACACACTAATAAAGATTGGTCTGGAACATTTCTCTTTATGACGATTGACTTATCAGCAATAGTTACTGCCACAGAGTTGGAAATTACATAATTGCGAGAAACTGTAGATATTTGACTTGGCAAGAACCTTAGGCTTATCTGATTTATTTTTGTAAGAATTGGGCCCCGTGGATATTTAGAAATGTTTAATGAAAGAACAGTAGAATATAAATGAAACAAGCAAAAATCCTCTTTTCAAAGGCTTCATTTAACTCCATCGTCACTGTTGTGATAACACAAATAAACCAAAGACAAACCTTTGGTGATGGCATTGGGGAAAAGCACTGCTCTAAATTAAAACATTATGAGCTACTAACATCTGGACAGTTTCTCCCTCTTCATAATCATTCTCGTCCATTCTCTCCCTACTATTTATCTGTGGGCACTGCATAACATGACACTGAGCTTTGGAAGACATACACAATAATGAGCACAAAACACGACGGGGCCATAGTCATGTGCAGGCATGTTCTGACCTCTGCACTTGGGAAAGAGGCCATCCCTTAAAGAGAGAGACAGAGACATAGAGACAGAGAGAGAGACATGGGGAGACAAAGACAAGTGTTTTGTTAACCCCAGGCTGTTCTCCTCCTTTGGATCGCCAGTGCCTCCACAGCGACAGTGAATGGTCAATGCTTGTTACAAAGCTAATTCTCACTGAGTGCTTTGTTGTAGAATTGAAGCAAAATGAATTCACATTGTGAGATCAGGCCCAGCAGTGAGTGGGTTAAGCAGACCCTAAATGAAGGGAAAGCTACCCATTTCAGAAGTTAGTCATCTATCCTACATTCCTTCGGAAACATTGATTGAGGACCATGATGAAGCAGGACAGTATTGTGCATCAGAATACAAAATATAATCAAAGGGTTATAGGAGAGACAACATAAAAATGACAATTAAAGTGTCATGTAATATGTTTGATAACAGAGAGATGTACATGATGATATAGGTGCACCAAGGAGCATCTGGTTAGAGTTGCCACTGGCTTGGTAGTTTCAAAATTCTCTTGTTTCCATTAGTAAAAGAGGAATATAGTGCTGGGTTAAATACTCTCTCCTGTGAGGCTATTTTTTAAAGCAGGGTAAAAAATTGTAAAGAATTGACCCCTTTATAGGAATATAAGTAATAGGATTTTAGCAGCACACTTATTTCATGGATACCTATGCATATAGAAGGATTATTACAAGATTTATTTTTACATTAAAACATATCAAGCTTGTGGTTTTCTCATCACTATAAAAATGTTCATGCACACAAATACTTCAAATGTTATAATATCCTTATATACTCAAAGTCATAAGAGTAGCAAAGTTTCTCACATTAGAATATTATTCAGATTTAATAATGAATAACTATCATATAGAACAAGTCTCTTCAATGATCCACTTGCTAACTAACTGGCAAAATGAACAGAATTCTAATCTAATAACACTTATATAAACACAGTAAGTTTTGATTATTTTCAAATATTTTTTTCAATAAAAATGACTCAAGTTCTTTTTAGATCCTTTGTATTTTATCTTTCATTATCTGTTGAGTAGTAAAATAATGGTTGTAGCATGTCAAATGTTTAAAATTTGGTCTGGAAGCTATGTGGAGATAAGAAATTGGGGCAAGAAACACTAGAGGCAGGGACATAAGGAAGAAGGCTCTTAATCTATTTAACAAAACTATATTTGCACAGTGTTATGAGTTAGTAATTCTAAAACTATTTTATGTCTACTCCAAAACTGAGGAATAAATAAGCTGGGTGGAGCCAAAAGAAGGAAGTTACAAATATGAAGGGAAGGTTAGAATGAACCCTGCAGAGCTGGACTGTGATTGGAGATATCACTATCAATTGGTTTTTAATATGCTAGACCAGTAGGTAGACAAAGAGATTGCAAATAAACTTAGGTGTGTGCATGTGCCTGTGCCTGTGTGTGTGTGTGTGTGTGTGTGTGTGTGTATTACATAGCCCATCCATTGGAAGGGCCTAGCATACCAGAAGCAACAAGCCACTTAATGCCTACATACTGGTTTCTATATACTATTGCCCACTAAAAGGAAATAGAACTCTAGAGAAATAGCTGATTCCAGGGATGGAAGAGAAAAAGTACAAGGTACGTATAGAAAATTCTGTTATTCTCGAAAGTAAGTAAGTGCTGAAGAATCATGGGGACATTTCAAAGGTATATAGGAAGTCACTTAGAAGGGTTCCAACTAGCTAAATTTGGGACAATATGAGCACCTTAAAAATATGGTAACAATGAATTACACCCATTCATTATCGATTTTACTGACTAAAATAAAAATCTGAGTCTGTACATACAGAAATGAGTAAATTCATGACAATAATTTGACAATAAATCCATTCTACTCTAATAAAGTAATAGAGTAAAATGCCATCTAATAAGTAAAGAAGGAATGGAGCTAGAAAATGATCAGTGAAACTAAAACTAGAGGTGAAAGTTGGTGAGGATGGGAAATTTGCACAGTCTCTCAATGTATCTCCTCACAATTACACATTGCACAAAAAGGAGCAATTAGCAACTTCACTACGGAGAAACCTGAAAGACACAAATTCAACCAAATATTCAAAAATCACCAATATTAGGACGAACTGACATTGTCATCCTCCTAATGAGATGCACTGAGAAAGACACAATTGCTACAGTGACATTATCCCAAAAATAAAAGAAAAATAATTACAAATTTGTATGCTTAGGGTAGAGGCTATGTAGGATGATGTGGAAGGAACCAGAATATGACAGTGAATGTGCAATTGGGGGCATGGTTGGTTTGGATATTAAGGAAAGTCAAGCTAAAAGATGCTAAGAGGTGACCTGGCCAAAGGTGACAGCAAGGAAGAGGCAGGGATCTAAGTTCAGGATGTATTTTACGTGACCTACCAGAAGGATGGTGGTGCCATCCACCAGAATAAGAACACAGCAGTAGAAGCAAGGTTTTTTGTTTGTTTGTTTTAATGGGGAGGAGGAAGTGGCCAATAGAGGGGACCAACTGGAAAAGAAAGAAGAGGCTATTAATCTCAAAGCCAAACTCCAAAAACCTTGAAAAAGGTCACAAACACCAATTTTGTCCATAGGCATTACCAAAAAAACCAAATGCAACCTGGCCTGGACTTGGGACTCTACTCTGACCTGTGCAGCATGGAGGGCCATTCATCTCTGACCCATAATATTTTGCAGTAATATCTGCGTGGGGAGTACCACTAGAAACAAGCTGCTTGCTCCTTAAATAGCAAACACACATATTTTCTCACCAGGAAATTGCGCAGACCCCAAATCTAAAACAAGCCAAAGGAAAACAAAGAGACAAGTCTCCCTGTCTCCTGCTCATGAGGCCCTGAAGTTCAGGGCAAGGCCCTCTCTAGGTGGTCATGGGGTCCAGATAAAATCCTCCCAGAGACCCTGAAATTTGTTTATGCAGGTGAATCAGGGGGCAGGGGCCCTGGGAAGAGGATGGTTACTGAGTGCCTGCTCGGTGCCAGGCACTGTGTTTCACCCTTCACAGTCCCTTGTTGCCTGTCTCTCTAGGAGGCCAGTATTATTATCATTCCCGTTTCACAAATGAGGAAACAGGCTGTGAGGTTAAGCAACTTGCAGAGGCCGCTGGGCAGCAGCAACACTAATGTTCAAAGCCAAGCCTGCAGATGACAAAGCTGTTTCTTTTCTCAGCAATGTGTTGCCTGTCTCAAGGAAGTAAGCGTGCTTGCTGGGAGCTCCTGGTGGCTGGAAAGGAAGCACCTAGGACTGCCACCTCTGCTGTGGGAAGCAAAGGCAGAAGGAAATGGAGATAACATTGAATGTCCTTATAACTTATAGCCCATTGATAAATACTTGAGGCCGGCAGAGTATAAGAAAGTATGAGTATAAGAGTATAAGAGGCCGGCAGAGAAAGCTCCCAACTGTCTTAATTTTAACACCTAGCTAGAGGCTAAAATAATCTTGGTTTGAGAATAGCAAGGTCTCCAGTATCCTGTGAGTCTTCTTTAGCCTGTGCAAATCCTTTTGGAACTTTCCTTACTTTCACTTCCCTCAACCGCAAAGAATATAATCAGTTGCTCCTCACAATCCCAGGGCAGCGGCTCTTTCTGCCCATGGGTCCTGTACCTATGCTTTAATAAAACCACCTTTTTGCACCAAAGAAATCTCAAGAATTCTTTCTTGGCGGTTGGCTCCCAACCCCAACAACACTACTCCAAAAACTACATCAAATCCACACAGGAAATAACTTGAGGAAATAACATGATGAACATGTCTATGGATAAAGTCCTGAAGGCCTCAGTCCAGGAGGCATTTCCCTGTTTTGTTCTACTCAAAACTTGACTCTGGAAAACAGAAGCATCAGAACATTGCACAGAACCAGACGGTGGCTGTGAAATCCGGGACATGTCCTCCTTCCCACACGGCAGTTCCAGGTGCAGCACTTATGTGCCATAAACATGAGGAGGGCACATACTGAAGTCCTATTTAGCACTTGGTTCATCTGACCGGCATGCAGCAGGAAACTGGATAATTCTTTTTTCCCCCTTGGATGAGGCATAGCAAGCTGATTAATGATGTGAGGGAGAGTGGGCTAAGGAGGGGAGTTCTACAAATGTTTCCTTTCTGAGGGCCATAGCAGGCATGGGGAAAGAAAGGTGTGCATTGTAAGGGGGTGGCAGGCAGTATTTGGCTAATTAGGGTTTGGTTAATGCTGGTGAGTGTCGAACATTCCTGCTAATGGCTGTTACTAATGGGAGAAATGGGATCATTTGTTAACTTTACTTAGGAAAGTGAGTGTTGAAGGCAGGATGGAGAAAAAAAGGTGAGCATATCCCATTCTGGCTAAGCCAAACGAAAAGTGGAAAAAACTCCTCATGATTTTCTTTAGAAAAGCAAGACCCCGATTTCACATGGGTATCAAGCTCCCTCACTTTTATAAGAAAGTGGTCACCAATTTCTACTTCACCTGCCTGCTTTTCGGTCCCTTTGGCCATCTTCCAATTGACCTTTTCTCCCTGTTCAACATGCAGATTTTTAAATGGCAGTTCTCTTGGAAGTATGTGTTATTAAGAACTTACTGTGAACTGTGTTCCTTGCTTTGACTTGCATGATTTCATTCAAGTTTTACAACACAATTGTGAGATGTATATATGCATCTAATTCCTATTTTACAGATAAAGATTGAAGCCTAAAGCCCTAATCTACACAACTAAGTGGCACTTATATTCTTCAGGGCCTTGTGTTTTATAGAGCATCTTTACCTTTAAGACTCCCCCAGGATAATCTTTAAAACTTATTTTCAAAAGTACAAGTGTTTTTCTTTTCTTTTAATTCTTTCCCAATCCATCTGACACATTCCATTCCAGTGTCCCACAGAAAGAGTTCTCTGGCCCTTTGAATTCATAGTAACCCCTGAGTCATGTGGGTAATCAAGATGGACTGGCTCAAGAAATATGAACTTGAAAAGCAGCTTATTCTTCACTAGTGATTTCTGACTGGCATACTCTTCTCTGGATAGCCTTCCCAGAACTTGTACATTGCAGCCATGACCTACGTAGGTGGAAGGCTGACATAAAAGTCATCTGAGCAGAGCTTAGTATATACACACATTGGCCTCCAGTCAATATTTTGAACAAGGAACTTCCAGTTATCAGCTTTCAGCAAGAGTACTCTTCATGTGCACTATGAATAGGGTTGATATGAAGAGAGGCTGCCCTTATTCATGCTCTCAGACCTGTAAAGACATGGTCTTATCCAATAGAGTTTATATTTAGAAATATGAAGACTCACTCTTTAGAGTATCAAATTAACTGTAGAGGATTTTAGATTGGCCTGCTCTTAACCTGGGTATTGGAGAAGTTCCCTCAAGAGAAAGTACAATCAAGCAGTCACTGAGGCTTTAGAGGCAGGGAAGACTGAGAATCTTGATTCTACCAATTGTCAGTTTGGTGACTTTGGATGTTACTTCACTCTGCTTGGTAGGTGAAAAGTACTAAATAGTATAAAATATGTAAAGTGTCTTTTAATTCCTAAAGATTTCAAACCATCCCATGGCAGCAGCATCCCAAAAGAGGAAAGAAAGAAAAAAGTAGTCTCTGGAAACTTTGAAGACCTGAATACTTACACAGTTTCACTTCCCCAAAATCATATGAGATAAAGCAAATCCTGGGCAGGCCTAAATTCAAGGGGTAGGAAACAGACTCTACTTCCTGTTGGGAATGGCTGCAAAATAATGTGCATGACTCAGTCAGCCACAGCACCAGGTACTCTGAGCCAAAATGACTATAGGTATTGCCCTTGTATTTCTCCCTAAGAAACCTTCAAACTAGGTATTATGCACCCATTGTATAGACATGAAAAACAAGGCTTAGAGATATTAAGAACTTATCTGAGATTAACCAAGTAGTTACTAGCAGATATGGATTTTAAACAGAGGTTTTACTCCAAAACCAACACTGATAACTTAGATATATACCTTAAAGGCCAATCATGAGCAATGCCCTTATTTATATAGGAAGGAGCTAAGAAAAATACATTACTTTATCTTTACATTTATTTTCTAAGACTGCTCTAAAGAAAACATCTTGAGAAACATCTTGAGTACATAAACTCTCTAATTAGGTGTCAAAGTGCTTCCAAGTCTGTTTAATGCCAGCCTCAACAATCTATAGAGAAGTGTCCACTACCCCTCCAAAAATATCCAAAGATATGAATCCAAGGAACATAGAAACAGGTTCCAACAACTCTTCCTATATTACTTTTCCCAGCCTACACTCTCGAAAAATAGGAAATATCTTTAAATCAAGCGCCAGGAGCAGCCCTAGTTAGCCCATGTTCACAGAGATAGATGATGTCAGTTAAATGAGTATTATAGGCAATATTCTAAGATGACTCCTCCACCAAAAAACCCTCACCCTTGAATAATTCCCTCCCCTGTGAATACAATAGGATATTACTCCCATGATTATGTTATTGTACATAGCACAAGGGATTTTGTAGCTATAATTAAAGTTATGCATCAGTTGACTCTAAGTTAATTGAAAAGGAGATTATCCAAGTAGGCATGACCTAATCATGTGAGTTCTTTAAAAACAGTTTTCTCTGTCTGGTAATAGAAGAGAAAGGCAGAGAGATTCAAAACATGAGAGGAATTCAACAAAGGCAGGTTCTCCATTAATGAGATGGAGAATGTGGGATAAGAATCTGAGAATAACCTCTAGAAGCTGAGAGTAACCCTTGACCAACATTCAACAACTTGGACTTCGGTCCCACAATCACAAGATATTAGATTCTGCCAACAACATGAATGGCTTGGAAGCAGATTTTTCCCCAGAGCTTCTAGATAAGAGCCTAGCCTGGCTGACACCTTGATTTCAGCCTTCGGAGACCTTGAACAGAGAACCCAGATGAGCTGATTTTGATTTCTGTTTTGCAGAATAGTGAGATAATAAATTGACATTTTTTAAAGTTGCTAAATGAGTGAGGATTTGTCATACAACAGTGGAAAATGAAAACAGCAAGCTGATCCAAGTGGCAGATAGAAGCAATAGGAAAACCTAAGTCTTTCCCTTTCTCCACAACCCCTCTCTGTGATCTCAGGCAGGGCATATCTGGGTTGACTTACCTTAGGCCTGATATTCCCTGAACAATTCACTCTGTGATATGGACAGTTTCCATGGCTCACTATATTAAATTTTCTATTATAGTACTGATTTGAAATATATCATTAGAATACATATTCCACATATTTTCATTTTCAATACTTCATCTTATTTAGGTAGTAGAGCATTGGTCATAGGATTACAGCAATGCTCTATGCAATATTCTGTTCATAATTCACCAAAACAAAAATGATAATTAACACCCATTATTTCTAGGCATCTTATTATACTATCAGTAATCTTCACAACCTCTCCAACAGGTAGATATATTCCAATTTGGAGGTCAACAGAACTAAAGTTTGGATGAAGTTAAGTGGTCCAAAGATACTGACTAGTGGAAGTAGGATTTTAACCCAGCTCAGTCTTACTCCTATTCAGAATTCTATTGGAGAGCGGTGCATAGATCTGTAAAATGGGCTGTGAAGAAAGCAGATTAGTGATTACTTCATGCTGGAAATGGGCAGATGGGGGATGATATCTCAAGGGTGCTAGTTTATTTTTGAAATGATGACAATATTCTACAATTGATTGCAATAATGGTTGTGTAATTCTGTGAATACACTAAAAGCCAATGAATTATACACTTTAAATGGATGAATTGTATGCTATGTTAATTATATTTCAATAAGGCAGTTTTCTAAAAAGAAATTGAGAAGAATCTTGTAGGAGAAGTTGAAGGATATAAGGCAAGGGAAGCAGGTGAGGAATGGGTGTGAGCTAAGTTATGGAAAGCCTTGCATATCAGGCTAATCCAACTGAAATCTATTACTTCAAAAATAATGGTTCCACACAAAGCCTTTTTTAAGGGGCGCCTGGGTGGCTCAGTGGGTTAAAGCCTCTGCCTTCAGCTCAGGTCATGGTCTCAGGGTCCTGGGATCGAGCCCCACATCGGGCTCTCTGCTCAGCGGGAAGCCTGCTTCCCCCATCTCTCTCTCTGCCTGCCTCTCTCCCTACTTGTGATTTCTCTGTCTCTGTCAAATAAATAAATAAAATCTTTAAAAAAAATATTTTATGGGGGCGCCTGGGTGGCTCAGTGGGTTAAAGCCTCTGTCTTTGGCTCAGGTCATGACCTCAGGGTCCTGGGACCGAGCCCCACATCGGGCTCCCTGCTCAGCAGGGAGCCTGCTTCCCCCTCTCTCTCTGCCTGCCTGTCTGCCTACTTGTGATCTCTCTCTGTCAAATAAATAAATAAAATCTTTAAAAAAAAATATTTTATGTATTTATTTGACAGAGTGAAAGATCACAAGCAGCGAGAGTGGAAGAGGGAGGAGCAGGCTCCCCAATAAGCAGGACCCTGGGATCATGACCTGAGCCAAAGGCAGTTGCTTAACCAACTGAGCCACCCACGTATCCCCCCACAAAGGGTTTGAAATAAGGGAGTGAAAAATTCTATTCGTGTTTTAGAAAGATACCTCCAGTGGCTATGTAAATGAATTAGGGAAGAGGGATGCCATACTGTAGACTAGGAGGTTGATAAAGGGACTCTTGCTTAACTCACTGAAAAGATGGGACTTGACCTAAAGGTAATGGAACAGAAGAAGGCCTAATGCCTAAGAAACAATGCAGAGAGAAAAGAGATGTAACCTTTTAAGAGTAACTTTTTCTTTTATTTTTTGAGATAAGGAAAGAGAAGTTAAAGACACCTGGGCTTTCTAGTTTGAGAGGCCAGCTTTGCAAGGACAATGCCGCCTGGCTGTTTGTAGAGCCTGGGGAAACTGGACAGTGGAATTTTTAAGAGCTCCTAAGTCATTCTAACATGCAGCCAAGCATATGAACCTCTGGCTGGATAGTTCCTCTCCAGTTGAGGCTGGCAGAGGAGGATACAACTATTGCGTGCCAAATGCTTGTAGCCTAGCCAACAAAACATGGCTCTGCTGAACAGAGGTGAAGCCCCATCACGAGTAACTTGGGGTCTGATGGGCCCACCCAAGTGGCAGTTTCACTGACAGTGGCTTTTATTAAAACAGATAAAATTTCAGGTAAGGAAAAGACTATTTGAACTGGTTAACATGGACCCCGTGGGTTAGCTAGAGCTGTACTCTGAGTAGTAAGAATTCCTAACTACTCTAGTGCAGTGATTATCAAAGTGTGGTTCTCAGACCAGCAACATTACCTTCATCTAGGTACTCGTTAGAAATTCGTGCACTCTAATCCCAATCTAATGATCACGAGCTCTAGAAATGAGGCCCAACAATCTGTGCCTATTTTTTATTAAGTAAACTACTTAAAATTTTTAAAATAATTACAGATTAATAGCCAATTCTAAGAAATGATACAGTACAATCCCATCACCTTTGTCCAATATATCCCAATGGCAACATCTTGCAAAACTGTGGTACAGTGTCACAGCCAGGATATCAACACTAATACAATCAAGTTAAAAATTACAGAGTTCTTTCACCATCATAAGGATCTCTCCTGTTGCCCTTTTATAACCATATCTAATTCCCTCTTGACCTCACCTACTTCTTAAGCCCTGGCCATTATTGTCCCCATTTCTGTAATTTTATCATTCAACAATGTTATACAAATGGGATCAAACAGAATATAATTTGGGGGGGATTGGCTTTTTTCTCTCAGTATAATTCTCTGGAGAATCATCCAGGTTGTGTGAATCAACCAATCAAACATTTGTTTCTTTGCATTGCTTAGTTGGGATGTTTGTGTAACCATTCACCTGCTGTAATCTTGTTTCAACAAGCCATCCAGGCAATTCTGATGCATATTTGTTTTGAGAACCACTGATCTCTAGACGAATAACTTAAAAAGATAGGGAAGAAAAAAAGCATTTTTCTACTTCCACTTCCTACTCATTGACCTTATGGGTCTTCTCAGAGGTATGGGAAACCACTTCTTTCCATCTTCACCACTACTGTTAACACAGTACTCTGTATCCTGCTTATGGTTGCTATGCATTTCCTAAGGGATTGATGTACTTATTTAAGAAATATTTATTGCAGTGCCTCCTAGTAACTGTTCTAGACACCAAGAAGACAGCAATGGAAAAGGTATACTGGTCCCTGTTCATGAATAACTTTCAAGACAAGGAGGCCAGAGGAGATAATAAACAAGTAAAGTCAGGTCAAAATAAATGCCATCTGCTTTCAGCCCAACCACCCCAATGTGGCCCTCTTAAACATAGCTAACATAGCTCCAACATGAGCACTTGGATTCTAATGGGCCCATCCAACTACATGTTTTAATCTACTGGTTACTCAGGAAAGATTTTTGTACTAAGGAACTTGACTTTAGCTGAGAAAGAAGATACTCAGGAAAATATTATCCATAGGAGCAAAATCCTGGAGACACTCCAAATATTTAATAGTAGGGAAATACTTATGTAAATTGTAGCAGACCCACTCTAGAGCATATGGAGTCACTAAATTGATGATTACTCAGACCACGTAATAGCATGAAAATAACTTTGTCTAATATTATATAGAAAAAATCAAGATACTGAGTTATATATACTATATAATTCTAATATTTTACAAAGGAAAAAAGATTAAACTTTAAACAAATGGATGAGAAAACTTTGGAAGAATATAATTATAATTATGACTATCAGGATACTGAGTTCACAGATTCCTTCTTTTTTTTTTTTTGATTCCTTCTTTTTTTGAACTCTCTAATTTTCACTAAATTTCATTATCTTTGAACCTATCTATCTACATACATATAAGCATTTTAAAATATTAATAAATACTGACATTCTGACATGTTAGTGACTTTTGGGTTTTTTCACTCAGAGAAGAAAAGCTATGAAGGCAATAAAGCCACTTTCCACAGTATTAATTTCAACAGATCAGGGTGGACATGGTGAAGAAAAAGATTCTTTAGAGTCTTCCCAGTAAACTAGTGTCTAGTTGTATTACTCAATATACATCTTACATTATGAAAATCTCCTGGGTGAAGGAGAGTTTACTAGTGCCCCCCAAAATTTTGTATAATATCACAATCTCACAAGAAAATAAGAAATAGCAGAAGGATGGCCAAGTAGGAATCATGTCCCACAAATGACTGCAATGTCCTCTTAGCTCTGTCAAGGGAATGGGTATATTCCTCTCAGTAACAATTTGCAATAATCAAAACACATTTGTCAGAAATAGATGGAGAATGCCTATTTATACATATTTGTGGTATTTTACAATGTGCTTTGAGTCTTTTATGGAGCTCTCTTTTTTAAAACAAAAATTTTATCCACAACTAGAAGTGACAATGAAAATTTCATTATAAAAACCAATTTTGGGTGATCTGGGAAGGGTGCATGACAATGTCAGAACTTTGCAGTGTCTTGGCTTCATTACCAAGGTTGAATTCATACAGAAACAAATCTAAGACAAACAGAAAATATGCTGCTGTGATGCTTAATTTTATGTAACAACTGGACTGGGCTAAGGGATGCTCAGATAGCCAGTTAAACATTATTTGGGGTGTATACATAAGGATGTTTCTGGAAGAGATTAGCATCTGAATCAGTAGACTAGAAGATCCATCCTCACCAAGGTGGACAGACATCATCCAATCCACTGAGGGTTCAAACAGAGAAAAAAGGTGGAGAAAAGGTGAATTCTCTCTCTTCTTAAGATAAAACATTCATCTTCTCCTCCTGCCCTCAGACGTCAGAGCTCCTGATACTCAGACCTTCAGACCCTGAAGCTTAAACCAGTGGTCTCTCAGGTTTTTAGGCCCTTGACCTTGGATTAGGAGTCCACCATTGGCTCTCCTAGTTTTCAGGCCTTCAGATTCAGATTGACTCATATCACTGGCTTTCCTGGTTCTCCAGCTGGCTAATGGCATATTGTGCGACTTCCCAGCCTTCACAATCACATGAACCAGTTCCCATAATAAATGATTTATTATATATCTATATATATATCTCCTATTAGTTCTGTTTCTTTAGAAAACCCTGACTAACACAGCTGCCTACACGTTATGTGTAGTTTTCAGTGCTCAACAGCAAAGTTAATAATTAGAAGATAAAGAAAAACAAATCAGGAAATCTGAAAAAAATATAAATCATTATTTAACATCAACCTCAGCACTCAGAACAAAATGATATATTTAAATTTCAGCGCATAAAATAATTCAAAACACTCATGAGGCTCATATTCTATCCTAGGCTGTGTGTTATGGGAAAAAGACCAATAATCAAGGAACTTATTGAATACATGGACACTGATATACATGGAAGAGTCATGGAAAGGACTGGAAGCAAAGGCCAATCTTGGCTACAGGCTAGAAGGACCAGTGAGAAACCAAAGACTCATTCCCTCATCTTTGCAAAATCTTCTTCCTATGTTTTATAGAACACAAATCTCAGAGCTCTCCAGCTTTTGTTCCTAACTGCTATTTTAACTATCCCCTCCCAGCCTGCTCTCCTTGCTCTGTGTCTACCAGTAGGGCTAGAGAGTTTAGGATACAGGAAGAATCGCCAAACTGACATTTGAATGATTATACATGTATACGAACAATAAGTGTTTTTAAACTTCTGTTCCTACAACCAGATTGCATTGGTGATTAGAGATTTCTATTTGAACTCTCTAGTATAGCTGCAGCAGAATTATGAATAAAACAGTAATAGCAAATATTTATTAATCACTTGTAAATTCCAGGCACTGTCTTAAGTACTTCATACTAGTTCAACCATCACAACCACCATTTGATGTTGATACCATCATTTTCTCCATGTTGAAAATATGGAAATTAAGATTTAGGAAGATTAAACACACTTGTTCAGGATCACAGCGAGATACTGGCAGGGGCTGGGATGCAGGGGGACAGCGGAGAAAGAATTCAAACCCAGGTCCTCTAAACTTGTTTCACTTTCTGGAAGATCCTTTGGAGAACTTTGCTTAAAGCTGTCAAAAACTTTTGATTTTTCAAGCAAAGTTATGAACTCCAATTAGGTAGAAATCTGCCTTATAGTTCATGATGGGTTAGCCAACTCAGGCTTGTATGTGAGTCTCTTATCTAAAGCTTGGGTCAAGATAAAATCAGAGCCATAAAATGCATTACATTAGTAGATCCTGTAAACCAAAGTTGGGGGCTGGATTTTATGTATTTTCTGTGTGCACACAAGAGGGACAAATGTGTGTTTAAAAGTTCAAGGATGGGGCAAATGGCAAGAAAAGACAGTGCAAGCATCATTCTACTACACCATGTTTAGACACGGGGAGTATGCTTTGAACTGTGACATAGAAATGGCCTTGGCATTATGAAAGAAACACCCAACACTAAAGCTAAAAACAAGTCTAAACTCCATTCTAGAATGAAATCTCAGCTGTCAAAAATAGTCTGCAGATTGCAGAAAGCTCTCCAAAATCTGTTGGGATGAACAATAATAAATGATTGGGTCCACAAATGAGTTTACCATTCATTTTGGCACCGCCAGAAAATGTACAGCCACAGTGGGGTTTATATGATGAGTAATATAGTAATGTTTAAAAAGAAAGAAGCAGTAACATGCATATTGCTTCACATTAAACATTTTAACATTGTTTAGACATCACCTCCTAAAAACTCAAAGAATAGTTATGAGTGGATGTACTCAAATATAAAGAAATAGTATTGCTTTTTTTTATAGTCACATATTCAGAGTCAGTTTGTTACTATGGAATCACATATATGATGTCATAAATTCTACATTCTAAATGCAAACCTAGGCAGAGCAACAGAAACATCAGGAAATGGAGCTGGGGAGAGGAAAACCTGCATAACAACAAAAGAAATTCAGGACTTAAAAGAAATGAGTCAAACATCTCTGAAACAGAAAAAGAAGGTGAGTGAATTGAATGTCCTAGAATCTTGCCAAAGAGCTAAGGAAAGGTAGACATCAACAAATGTAGACATCATTACCTCTGGGAATGTTCTTCAACAATTAAATCACTTCAGATAATGACTACATGGGGAGTAAAGGGAAGGAAAATAAAGAATATGAAGAATGGAGAAGAATGAGATTAAAGCATTCAGAATCAGTCAATCTAATAATTCAGCATTTATTAAGCATTTGCTCATATGTTAGTGGCAAGAGGTGAAAACACTTGCTATCTTTGAAGAATGAACAGCCTAGTAGGAAAGAGAATACATAAACAAAGTATAATTCAGTGCTCAGTAACAGTATGTACAAAAGACACAGGCAACATAAAGGAATGTTTAACTCTGGGAACTTCTCCCAGGTCATGCTGAGCAGAGTTTTGAAGAACATTAAAAAGAAGAGGAGGATACAAGGAAATAGGGTGATATGTAGGCAAATACAAGTCATTTAGCACAAGCAAACATAGAGATAAATGTGTACCATGGAGGGCAAGTTAGAGGTGGTTGGGATACACCATGAGACTTTTGGTCTATAAAGCCAGTGAATGAAGAATGTACCTACAAATGAAGCATAATTATATTTATGTTTTATAAATAGCACTTTAAATAGATGGGGGTCAATGGATCCAGAAGTTGGGAGGATTTGAGATTATGAAATCTAATCAGAAGTTTCTAATTCTAAGAATGCAGGCCCATAATGATCTGAGATCTGGAACAAGACAATGATAATAGAGATGGAGAAAAGAAATCAAGTTTTAAATATCTTTTGCAGTTATAAGTGACAGGATTTTATGGCGACGATGTGGGGAGTGGTTGTAAGGATTTTAGGATCTAGTTCTAGGACCACACAGCTCTGCCATTCTCTGCAGTCATAGACTCAATCATCCAACTAATGCTGACGCAAAAAGAGTATTATGCACAGACTGGTCCTGAGCGCACTGGTCTAAGCTAGAAGATGAGCTCTTAAAACAGTGAAATAACACTAATCTTGATCACAATACAGCTACCAAATTAGCGTGAAACAATACAAATAATGCTCCAAATCAATGGTATTTCCCACAATTAAAAAGGAACATATTTGAATAGTGTCCATGACACGAATCCCCTCCCTGGGCTCTCCTACATAGTCTTCCCTATTAGTTTGTTCACGAGAAACCTCCTTTCACTCTAGCTGGTATGAATAATTAGAGAATACGTAGAGAAGGCAGAATTGTCAAGAGATCTGCATAGGATTAAGAACCTTGATTTTAAAATTCAAGCTAATATTGGTGAGGCTTAGATTCACAGAAGATTGGAGTTAGGGTTTATTAAGAAAACAAACAAAAAAAGTTTCAATTCTACACAGTCAAAGGAAAAGTTCCCTAAGTAGCAACCTTCAGAGTATTAGAAAAAATAAAAGTTATTCTATGGGAGCAATTTCACATTTAAATCAAAGTCCCGCTGAGCTCTGGAAATTCTTCTATAGCATTTTGTCTGATATTTTTTAAGTGATAAATGCCTCATGCCTCAAATTTACAAACCAAAATATTTCTATATTAAAAATTGTTTATATAGTTCTCTGATATGTGTTTTTATTAGCATCTGTTAGAACAGAAGGAAAAATGTATAAAATTTATATATATATATATTTATTGACAAAGAGACAAATTCTAATTTTTATTCATCCTTTTATTCCCAAACTCAAGGTTTCTAATGCTCCTGAGGTTAATTAATAAACATTCTTTGTTTCCATATTAAGAATGAGACTGGATCGAGGAACTCAAAAGACAGCCTAGACACAGAGAAAAGAAAGGATTCTGAGAAATCAGGAGTTCGTCTGAGCACTCAGGTGAGCTGACCTCTTTAGAGTTGGTGAGAGAATTAAAGAGCAGAAAAGCACAACAGAAAAGTTAAGGGGGCAGGAATGTTCTGGGAGAGAAGACTGAGCTGCCAAGATTTCTATTAAGGGATACCTAATGTCCTCATGGAGAGGTTAAGGACAAACTAGGAGAAGCTGGTCCCGGCCTTCCCCACCAGTAGACATCCCCATAGCCATCTTCTCTGCTCAGCCTATGGGAGGAGATTGGTCTTTGTTCAGATCAGGGAGGGAAGGGGAGTCTGGCCATCGCATTGACCATTTTCTGCACAATCTTTCAGATGAGGCGTGCAGTCAATCCGAATCACTTGCTGAGATGTTGCCCCATGCGAGGTCACTCGTCGTGTAGACGCTGCCTTTGTGCAGCTGAGGGAACAATACCTCTTGGCCCCTGCCGCACAATACGTATTTATATTCACATGTGCCTGTTGTGGGAGCAGGGCCGGCAGATCACCATGATCAGGGTGAGCAGAGATCAAACTACTGATTTTGGAGGGGAGCCACAGGCAATCTGGGTGAGGGGAAGGATATGGGGAATAGAAACTTCCACTTGCCTCTCCATAGTGTCTTCCAGTCTGATTCCTCCCAAAGGAAATGCTAGCGTGCTCTACTCCCCCTTAGGCAGCTGCTTGGGAGCCCTGATGCAGCCTCACTTAGATGCTAGCTGCTCTCATCTTTGTAGTGTGCTCAAAAATGGTAAATATGTCTTCTTAGCTTCAGTTAACAGGCTTAGCCTTAGGGGAAGAAGTGGGGAAAAGGTCAGAAAAATGGTCAACTCTACCATGTTCCATATAAGAAGAGTCACAGATGAAAAAATATGAGACATCAGATTTGTTTCTTAGTTTTGGATTCTCCTCCAGGTGGATCACCATTTTTTTCCTCATCATAAAATTTAGGATTGGGCCAGAGCTAGAATAGTACAAAAGGGTCAACACTGAGTTAAGATCATATAGGACAGGGACCTTCTCATTGGGTTCTGCTATGTTTAGCTTGAAATGGTTGTTCTGTAGGCACAGGCATGGCAGGAGTGGGTGGTGGGGTATTACACCCCTGGGTCTCTTCTTTCCTCCAAAGGGATCACAGGAATTATCATTGCCAAAGACTGATTCTCGAGGGTACCTTGTGCGAGGTCAGTGGTCCCGTACTTCACGAAGCCCATCCACCAGAGGTCCATCAATAGACGAACCCAGAAGCAAGAGCACCAGTCTTAAGGTAGAGATGGGAGATGAAATGAAGGAGAATGTGATATAATAATGATGATGATAATGATAATAATAATAGTTAACATTTATTGATGCTTTCTATGTGTCAGGCCCTGTTCTATGTACTTCAGATGTTTTAGCTAATTCAGTGATCATTAAAACAAACAAACAAACCCATAAGCCCCATTCTACAATTGAGAAAATTGAAATACAGAGTAACTTTCCTAAGATCCACATTAATAACACTAATTGAGGTAGATTAAAACCCAGGGTCACTACATCTATAAGCTGTACACTAACTTAATGATTAAGCCCTGTGACTTCTCCGTCTTTCCTTCATTCATTCAACAACTATTTGCTGAGTAATCTAGTCTTAGAAGGTGACATGGAACAACGGAATACTAATCAGCCATCAAAAAAAAAAATCTTGCCATTTGCAACGACATGGATTGAACTAGAGGGTATTACACTAAGCAAAATAAATCAGAAAGAGACAATTTTCATATGATCTCATTCATCTGTAGAATTTAAGAAACAAAACAGAAGATCATAGGAGAAGGGAGAAAAAATAAAACAAGACAAAATCTGAGAAGGAGGAAAAACCATAAGAGACTCTTAATCATAGGAAACAAACTGAGGGTTGCTGGAGGCGGGGAGGAGGTTGGGAAGATGGGGGTAACTGGATGATGGACTTTAAGGAGGGCACACGATGTAATGAGCACTCGGTGTTATATAAGACTGATGAATCACTGAACTCTACCTGTGAAACTAGTAATATACTATATATTAATTGGATTTAAACTAAAAAAAAAAAAAGATGAAGACGGGGTAGAAAAAAATCAACAAAGTAGATAAATTGTTGAAAAGTATTGGATTGTGTGGTACTCTGATCTCTTAACTAGGCCTGGCCCCATGAGAAGAAAATGTTAGTTTTGAGAGTAAGTTTTTGGATGCAAGAGAGAGTGAAGATCTCACCACTCGGAGAACATGTATCTTTGTGAAAAGTGGCTCAGTAGTCTAACCAAGAATATGCCTTTCGGGGGCGCCTGGGTGGCTCAGTGGGTTAAAGCCTCTGCTTTCAGCTCAGGTCATGATCTCAGGGTCCTGGGATCAAGCCCCACATCGGGCTCTCTGCTCAGCAGGGAGCTTGCTTCCCCCTCTCTCTCTGCTTGCCTCTCTGCCTACTTGTGATTTCTCTCTCTCTCTCTCTCTCTGTGAAAGAAAGAAAGAAAGAAAGAAAGAAAGAAAGAAAGAAAGAAAGAAAGAAAGAATAAAAAAAAAGAATATACCTTTTGATATACGTGAAACAATCAATCATAAAAACAAATAATATATAGATGCCTAATAATTTATTGTACACCTTGGTAAAGGTATTTTTTTCCTAGAATCCTTCCTTTTTATTTAGAAAGATGATTCCCCAAGAGAGCTCCACTGGCACACAGAGTCCTGAAGGCAATGGGAAGATACTTGGTTCTCCAGTCTACCACCCTTCTCAGAAATCACTGCATTAATCACAGGGCAAATGTATAAAGAGATATCTCCAGGTGTTTTGTAGAGTCTGCTGGTGGGACATCTGGTCTAGTTGCTCATAGAGTTAACTGGAGGTCACAGATGAAGGCAGTGGTGAGCAAGGACATTTACGCAAGCCCTCCATCCTACTTGGAGGTCTCTAACTGAACAAGTTTAACGGAAGCAAGCAACAGAACTTTGCAAACTGCAGACCAGCTGCCTAAGGGCAAGGAAGAAGACCTGTACCCTATCATCTCCAGTAAAAAGAAAACAAAGAAAGTGTTAGGTGCTGATGGGGGAAGGTAGGGGAAAACCAAAGCAGTCTATCTCTGTGTCCATGTAACATACACATCCAATAACTGGGACCCTGAAACATCTGAGCTCCTTCAAGCCCTACTGAAAGGAGCTAGGATGAACCAGGATCCAAATAAGGGCTAAGAATGGAACAGAGGGAGGGTAGGGTTCTTGACTCCTGCTAGGCAGAGATGGGGACAGGTGAGCATCTAACTCTAGACTCTTACTTTATTACTCCAGCTCCCCAGCAGCTCCACCACCTCCCGGACTTCATCCACCTCCCCCAGCCAGCAAGAGTCCCTGAAGCAGCTGTCAGAGGATCCCTCGCCGCCCACGCCACCTTTGCCTTCCACTCCACCCATGCCTCTCGACTCGCGTCCCCCCACCCCGCCGGAGGCCCATAGCTTCTCCCGACGCAGCACCAAAATGCATGAGAATCCCGAAGCCTGGGCACATGGCATCGTGCGGGACCTCAGGGACTCCCGGGAGTCCCGTGACTCCACGCCGCTGCGGGATTACCCTCGCACGCCCCCCACGGAATGGAAGTCCTATGCCCAGCGCAGATCCACCTACTCCTCCCTAGATAGGGACTGTATGTCAGAACTGCCCCGCCAGCATCACCAACGCGATGAAGAGGAGGATGAGGATGAAGCCTACTGGGCTTCGGTGAAAACTCTGTATGAGAAGATCCCGAGCTGCTCTCGCCCTAGACCGGTAAGCGAGTCCCATTGACCCGGTACTAGAAATTCCCCTCCCTGCAACCCTGCAAACCTGAGTCTCCCCCAGCCTCCCTTCTCTCTAATGTGTAGGGAAGTCGTGGCCAGACCCCTTCTTCTCCCCTACTCCTGCAGCCTCAGTTGGGAGGGAATCCCAGCCCTTGGCTATCTCTAGCATCCCAGTGCTCCAAGAGGGGTCTAGCTGTTTTCTGCCCACCTTGCCCTGGCATGAGCTCCTTTTCTGATGCCTTGGGTCTGTGTGACCGACTGTCCTCCCACTGGCACCCCTCTCTGCAGCCCAAACCCAAGAATGCCATCACCATCGCTGTGTCATCCCGGGCGCTTTTCAACATGGTGGACGGCAGGAAAATCTACGAGGAAGAGGGTCTGGAAAAGTACATGGAATATCAACTCAACAACGAAAATGTCATCCTGACCCCAGGGCCCGCGTTCCGCTTTGTTAAGGTACCCCACAAAACTGTTTGGAATGTCAGGACCCTGAATGGAGAGGGAAGGACGTAGGCAGACCCTTGGGATCTCATCTAGTGTCCCTTATAATTTCTGGTCCCCCATTGTAATTCTTGCCCTTTTCAAGTTGACCCCAGGTCAGCTTATGCTTCCAAAGAGGCCCCCAGACTGGTGAGGAAGGGCCTCCGGTTCTGTGGAAGGCCTTCCACTGAAGGCCTTCAGTGGATTTCTAATCATGACACCTGTAAGAAACACCCTCCCGTTCCCTTCCTAGGAGTAGTAACCAGAAGCAATAATGAGTTTACAATCCCAGTAGAAACAAAATGCCTCATTAAAATGAAATGAAATTCACTTTAGCTGCTTTTACCCCAAACAACATTAAGAAAAAGCAAGATCTTGTTTGGCACTGGGCTGGGGAAGGGGGAAGGGGGGAACGCCATGATTTTAATAGAAAAAGTAAGGTTCTCTGAACTTACACTGAAATATATAGCACTTGTAACACTGATACAAATGTTACACAATAACATCACAACCATGTAGAAAAAAATGACACCTACAACTGTGAATAGAAAGTACTTATGGGGCATGGTAGAAGCATGGAGGAAACCACTAACCTAAAGACTCATGTTTGAAAAATAGACAAGGTGCATTGGTAGCATATATCCTAAAATTGGAACAATACAGAGTCGATTAGCATGGCTCCTGTGCAAGGATGACATGCTAATTCATGAAGCAATCTATATTCTATATTTTCACAATAAATAATAATCACCATATGATCAAGAAAAGCAGATTTTAGGAATTAAAAAAAATAGACAAATCTTGGAATGGTTAGTCTGATCCTTCTCTCTACCTACCCCACAGAGAGATTTCTAGAAAACCAAATGTCTTAACAATTTTCAACAAACATTACCTATCTATTCAGCAAACATGAATGAGTTCCTGCATATAAGAGGCTGAAAATAGAGAAATGAATGGCATAACCCTGCCTTAAAGGAGCCACAATCTCTCAGGGAAGAATCTCCAGAGTTTGAACTTGACACCAGTGATATCCTTTCTCTCCAGACTCCAGACTCCAATGGCCACCTTGCCTGGCCCTCTTTTCATGCCCTCACGTTTGTAACCTGCAGGCACTGCAGCATGTCAATGCTAGACTCCGTGAGCTGTATCCTAATGAACAGGACTTATTTGATATTGTACTGATGACTAATAACCATGCCCAAGTGGGAGTGCGGCTTATAAACAGCGTCAATCACTATGGTAAGTAAAATAAATACCATGTGGAAGAACAGCTTGCTGCTCTGGGAGAGAGAAGCCATGTTATTTTGCTAACTGTGGCCTCACTAAGGCAGTGTCTTTGATACTGACACCCCCTTCTGCGTGAGGAATGTTTATTTGCCTATGTCAGAGAAAGAGAGGCCATGTTCATTTTTAACTTCAGCACAGAATTGCGCCCAAAGCTCTGGACTTAACTTGTCAAGTGTGAATTTCAAAGTCTTAATCCCAGCTTCTGCAATATATTTCTCTGCTTTATGGTTTTCACTTCTGAACTTGACTTCAAGGAGCCATCAACCCAGAGGCTTTCTCCATGTGATCAAACTTCTTGCTCACCACAGAGCGGTGTTTAAGGTTTATGGGTTTTCACCTTTCCTTTCCACTCTTACAATCTGATTCTCCCTGCCCTCCCCACACATCAAATCCATACCCATGTCAGCAAAATTGTCTTTGTTCCTTTACATGGATATTTTGACTGACTCTAGTCTCCTCATAGCATTTCCATCAGTGTGTTGGATTCTTTAAGAGAAAATCCCCAATTTCCTGTTGTGGAATTATATGACTTCTTATTTGGGGACTTCTAGACTATTTTCTAAGTGATCTATCCGGGCTTACGGGTACATCCAGTCAAAGAGTAAGGTTGAGCTTTGGCATATCTAAATTCAAGGTTTAAAGTAGGCATGCTTATAAATAATCAAGATGTATTAGAACTTATGAGTTTTTCATTATCCTAATTATAAGGCTGATGTCTGAGGGGCACCTGGGTGCTCAGTCAGGTATCTATCTGCCTTTAGCTCAGGTCATGATCCCAGCGTCCTGGGGTCCCTGCTGAGCAGGGAGCCTGCTTCTTCCTCTCCCTCTGCTGCTTCCCCAGCTTGTGCTCTCTCATTCTCTCTCTCTCTGTCAAATAAATAATTAAAATCTTTTAAAATAAAAAAAAGGCTGATGTCTGAGACATCCTTTAAAAAATGCTTGCCTTTCAAAAAAGCAGCTTTCATAGTGTTATGACATGGAAAGAGAACACAGATAAAAGGTCTAGCATAGATGAGTAGCATAATCACTCAGTAAACAACAACTATTATTTTTTACAACACACAATCTCGCACAATTTAGTAGGTGACTTAGGTCTATCTATCCCTCACCAAACTCAGCCCAACAAGGCTAGTAGCATAAGGAAGCATAGTTATCTACCCATCAATTCTGCTGATGAGTTGACTGAGCTCCATCTTCCTATGAAGCTTTATTCATGGAAGAACAACAGCCTTTCACCTGAGTTAGTTAGTTGCTTCCTTTCTCTGGGTGTTTAAGGCAATTTGTAGCTCCCTCTGCTATGGCCTGTTGCAATATCATTCTCTGTTTTACATGCCCAGCTGTTCAGTGAACTGTGATCTTAAGAAGGAGGAAGATGTTTTAGTTGTTTCTGAAGTCCCCAATGCCACCAAATAATTTCTGATCATATATCAATATTAATTTATAATATTACTTAAGGGTTTGTAGAATACACTTTTGTGCCACTTATGCCCAATGTCAGCTTAAGTGAAAAACTGAGAGTATTTTGTTAACACTATAGCAAATACTTCTACCTCAATTGTTGATGGACCCTATCTACTCTGTGGGTCCATACAGATGAAAAACAACTGACTAGACTCAAAATCTGCTTTATATCATGTGCAGCTACCCAGTTTATTATGAATCTAAAAAAACTTTGATTGGGTATATACTATCTTATAGGCATAATGTTATACTTCATTTAATTGTTCTCAAATCATTAAACAGTGTTCTACTTTTATAAATTATCCTGAACTGAGATATTATTCCACATAAATCTTTATCAGAGTTTCAGATTATTCCCTTAAAATAAAACTAACAAACAGGTCAAATGGTAAAACCATTACATTTCTTGATAATATTGTCAAATTACTTTCTAGGTAGTTTATACCAATTTATACTTTCATCTAAATTGAAAATAGGTGCCTATTTTACAAAACTTTCACCAATATCTAGCATTTGTTTTTTAATTGTTGTCGATTTGAAAGACATTTAATGGTATTTTAATATTTAGTCTCCTAAATAATTACATTTAAAATGTCAAGTCAAGAGACACCTGGGTGGCTCAGTCAGTTAAGCAGCCGGCTCTTGGTTTTGGCTCAGGTCATGATCTCAGGGTCCTGGGATCAAGCCCTGACTCAAGCTAGGAGTGTGCCTGAGGATTCTCTCTCTCCCTTTCTTTCTGCCCATGGCCCCTGTTTGTGGTACCTTTCTCTCTCTTTTGAATACATAAATCTTTAAAAATAAATAGATAAATACAATTTCAAGTCAAGAAAGAAACAAATCCAGACCTGTTGTTGTTTTTAGAAAACAGTTTAAATCCTAGCACTGCTTGTCATTACTATTATATTGTTCCTGAAGAAATACAGAAATGGTACTTAAAATAGAGGCACACATGAACACTCTGTCAACAAGTAAATAGCTTTTTTACAACAAGTAAATAGCTATGGTTGAAGTAAAAAAACTCTGTCTAGTTTAGACAAGAGTCAATGTGAGTCAGTGGGCTTAACAAGTCATTATGTCTCAATTTCCTTTTTTGTAATGATAATAATGTCTATCATACAATTGTGAGAGCAAATTGGCATGGTCTACATGTAGATACTTAATAAAAATAGCTTTTTATATATAATATGGCAATTTTTCAATATTACTATTACAAAGGTAATTCTAAACCCTCAATAAGCACTCAATTATTTCTAAGACAACTCTGATTCACACTTACAGTATGTATATTGTCTTTAGTCTCTGACATAACAAAGTCTTTCTTGTCCAATAATAGGCTTATTAATTGACCGCTTCTGTCTGACTGGTGGAAAAAGCCCCATTGGCTATTTGAAGGCATATCTTACCAACTTGTATCTTTCTGCAGATTCTGAAAAAGTTCAAGAAGCAATACAAGAAGGTATTCATTTGGTTTTATCCCTCAAATTAATAAAGAGGTTTGCACTAGCATTGACTTTCATTGGGCTTCATATATGATTATGTGGCTTATGCCCTTGTTAAATTTTCTGCTAAGGTGTTTCCACAAGTAGCAGATCCTAAATCTATCTTTCAGAGATTTTGACTTTCTTGGAGGTGGACATTCTCAGTGATTGTCCTACATTCCATTTTACACTTTCCCATCCTAGAAATGGAGGCAATGTGTAAACAACTGTTTTGAGATGTGTGGTTATAAAGAGCAATTGAGTCATCAGGTTAGCTACAAAAAAATATATGTTTCAAGGTCTAGGAGGACCTTTTTTTCCCCTTTTTTAATCATTAAAATAGTAGAAGAAACTGATGCCCCTGAGAAGAGTATTAATAAATCTCCATGGTCTGCTAGGGATCGCCTCTGCAACAATGTTTGATGGAGCCAAAGACATGGCTTACTGTGACACACAGCTCCGTGTGGCCTTTGATGGGGACGCCGTCCTCTTCTCTGACGAATCTGAACATATTGCCAAGGAGCACGGGCTGGACAAATTCTTTCAACATGAATCACTATTTGAGAATAAGCCTCTTGCTCAGGTAGGTTCAGTGAGTTCGAATTAATTTTTATCTATCTATTTTCCAACATATAGATATACATATTTTAAATTATTTTAGGCAGGCCAACCTTCATTTCTTATCCTTTATACTTTGCTCCCTTTCTTAGCCTTCATACTTTTCTCCCTTTCATGAACTCCTCATTTTGAAACATCTCCTGCCCACTTGGGATTTTGTTTGTTTTGTTTTGTTTTGTTTCAGCATTCTTTTATCTATCCTTTTTGGAAGTATTTCTATGATCTCATGATAATGAGTTCACCTCCAAATTACAAGTAATAGAGGCAATATGGCTTACCAGTAAACTATTTCTACATAAGTTCTCAGAATAGCAAAGTGATTTCCAATAGGTCAGTAAACATTTGTGGACCTCTCTGCCCATAAACCTCAAACTCACTAACGGGATTACTTAATTGAGAAAATCTGCACGAATGAGAGTTCAAATTGAATCAAAATAATGAGTCTCAAACAAGTGCAAGCTATGAACACCTAATCAAAATGAAACTGAATATTTAGGTTTTTTGGATTTAATCCATGAACTGAAGTGTTAAAGTCACAGTGTAAAATGAACAAAACTTACAACTTCTGAACCAAAGGAAATCTGAAACATCAAAATATTCTCCAGACTGAATCTGAAATGATAAATTAGTTTTAATCTAAGGATTTTACCAAAGAATTGGCCTTTTTTTCTCAGCTCTTCTTGAACATAAGATAAACTTAAATGTTATTTTTATTACACTTGTAAAAGTATAAATAGACTAACTGAAAGTCAAAAAGTTTCACTAACTCACCTCATGTTATAGCAAGTGATATTTAAACTGTGTGTGCATGTATGTGTGTGCACACACCTGAGAACACACACACATGTAACTTCATAGTCCCTCCCTAATAGCTTCTTTAGAAGCCTTGATCTTAGATTATGAAGTTGTTCAATGTTAACAAATTGAGAGGAAAATCCTTTGTTGTATTTTACTTAAGTCTGCTTTGTTGAAGTTCAGAGCCCATTAGTATAGTAGCCTTCACCTACTACTGAAATTTGGAAGATTTCCAGAAAACGAACACTTAAAAAAAAAACAACTTTCAGAAGCATAATTACTTAAAGATAATCTTAAAATATTATTTTCTCATTACACATAAATAATTCAAATTTCTTTTAGACTTGGCATTAATCATTTCCCTTTTCCAAGTTAAAGAACTTGTTCTTCCCATTAAAATATTGAAATTATGAAGCCCAACACTAGTTATTGCTAGAATACCTAACAAATTTGTATTAAACACACTTGTTTTCATTATGCATTCCTTCTGGCAGTGGATAAAGATGCTGTTTTTTACATTTTGAAAGGGTAGCTTTTCTATAAAGACCAGGCTTTGCCAATGTGTTCCATTGATGAGAAAGAAGTTATGGGGTATGATTACTACCCAAGACTTTCAAGTATATTGGTCATAGGACTTGTGGCTTAGTCATGACATTATCTCAAATGGAGGAGAGAGCTGAAGAGGATTAACTGTCTTCATTAGTGCAGTTTTATAGTAAGTCCTGAGATCAGGTAGTGTGAGTTCTTAAAATTTGTTATATTTCAACATTCTTTTGGATATTCTGATTATTTTGCATTTTTATACAGATTTAACAACTAGCTTGTGTATTCTTGGAAAAAAAATCTGCTGGAATTTTGATTTTGATTATGGTGAATTTTTAGCTTAATCTTAGGGAGGGAGACATCTTAATGTCAAGTCTTTCAGTCCATGGACATGGTATATCTCTCCATTTATTTAGGTCATCTTTGATTTTTTTCATCAGTGTTTTGAATGCTTTTGTGTACAGTTATCACATGTACTTTGTTAGATTTCTACCTAAGTATTTCATAATTTTTGGTGCTATTGTGAGTGATATCTTAAATTTTTGATTTCCAATCTCTTTGTTGCAATATACAGAACTACAACTGGTTTTTGCATATCAACTTTGTATCTTACAACTCTGATAAATTCAATAGCGAGTATAGTAAAATTTTTGTAGATTATTTGAGACTTCCTCCGTAGACAATACTATGAATGAAAACACTTATTTCTATGTTTCCATTCTGTGTGTCTTTTAGTTATCTTTCTTGCCTTACTACCCTTGCTAGTGCATTCAGTACATTATTCAACAAGAGTGATAAGAGGGCATATCCTTGCCTTGTCCTTCATCTTCAAGGCGGATCATTCACTCTTTGACTCTTAAGTATATAGAAAGAATATATTTCGTAAGATTTCAGTTCTTTAAATTTGTTGATGAGTGTTTTATGCTCAGAATATGGCCTATCATGATGAACGCTTTATGTGTACTTGAGAAGAACATTGATTCTGTGTTGTTGAGTAGTCAAAAATGTCAATTAGCTTAAGTTGACATTGTATTAGATAGGTAATATTGCCCAAGTTTTCCATATTGTCAATGATTTTCTATTTCTAGCCACTATTGAGGAGGCAGTGTTGAAGTCTTCAAGTATATTTTGACAATGAATCTATTTTTCCTTTAATTATACGCATTTTGATTCATGTATTTTTTTAATCTCTTCCACTTACTGCACAAATATTTAGGATTGTTTTATCTTCTTGGTGAAATAATCCCTTTTCATTATGTAAACTCTCTCTGTCTGATAGTCATATAACCATTCCAGCTTTTTGCTTTTTGTTTGGTTTTTTTGGACTGGTGTTTTTATTGTATATCTTTCCTATAATTTTTACTTTTAACCTATTAAGCTTTTACATTTAGATTGCTTCTATATTTAAATTGGCTTTCTTGTAGATTATATATATATAGTTTGTGCTGCTTTTTTGGTACCATCTGACAATTACTGTGTTTTAATTGCTATTTTTAGGCCATTTACATTTAACATGATCATTACTGTGGTTGGATTGAAATCTACAATCTCCCTCCTTTTTTCTATGTTCCATCTGTTGTTTGTTTTTACTTTTCTTATTTTTTCCTTTTGGATTTATTGTAGGTATTATATTTCCAGGATTCCATTTTATCTCCGTTATTGACTCATTTTAAATTTTTCAGAAATTACCCTAGGATTGATAACATACAACCTTAAGTAATTATAGTCTATTTTCAAACAACATAATGCCACATCATGTGTAATGTAAGAATCTTACAACAGTATACTCTCAACCCTTTCCGCCCCTATTTTGTGCTATTGTCACACATTTTATTTTCATCTGTGCTATCAACTCACAATACCTTGCTATTATTTTTTATTTGACTAACCAATTACATTTAGAATGAATACGGAGAGGACAAAAAATATGTCTTTTGTATTCACCTTTATTTGAACCATTTCCAGAGATCATCTTTTCTTTGTGTAAATCCAGCTTTCTCCCTGGTATCATAATCAGTTTGCCAGAAAACCATTTTTTGACACTGCATGTAGAACTGATATGCTATTACCAAAAGCTCTACTTTTCTTTGAAAAACTCCTTATTCTTTTTCATTTTTGAAAAATATTTTGACTGGATATCGTTTTTTCATTTACCATAGTTTTCTTTCAGCACTTTGAAAATACCATCCAGGGGCACCTGGGTGCCTCAGTGGGTTAAAGCCTCTGCCTTCGGCTCAGGTCATGGTCTCAGGGTCCTGGGATCAAGCCCCACATCAGGCTCTCTGCTCAGCGGGGAGCCTGCTTCCCTCTCACTCTGCCTGCCTCTCTAATGGCCTACTTGTGATCTCTCTCCCTGTCAAATAAATAAATAAAATCTTTAAAAAAAAAAAGAAAGAAAGAAAGAAAGAAAGAAAGAGAGAGAGAGAGAGAGAGAGAGAAAGAAAGAAAGAAAGAAAGAAAGAAAGAAAGAAAGAAAGAAAGAAAGAAAGAAAGAAAGAAAGAAGAAAATACCCATCCATTATTTTCTGGCTTCCATAACAGTCTCCAATATCACTTCCAGTGGTGGAGGGTTTTTTCTTTCCCTTTCCCCTGTAGCAGTGGATCTTTACCTATGCCCTAGGGTTGACAGTGTTTGAAGCCCCTCTTCTGGCAGTGTAAGTCTTTTGGTACTTAGGAAACATGGGGCAAGATGGATTTTTAGTCTTTTCTCATAGTGGTAGCTTCGCCTGTACTCCAGCCTGCACTATCAAGGACTGCATTCTCTCATTTCCCATCCTGCCTACAGTCTCTCTCATAAGCAACTAGTAAAGTCCATGAAAAAAAAAGCCTGTAAGAAAGTGTTTTGGGTCTGTGACTTTCAGGGCTTCTTTGCTCTCTTATTAGTCCACATTTGGCCTTTATTAATATTTTTTTTTCCATTATCTCTATTTATCATACTTGCTTATATGGTGTCTGGTACGTTGTCCTCCATTGCTTTGCCAAAGATGTGCCAGTTCTTGAGCTCTGTATGTCCTTGAAGAGAACTTTAGGTTTTTCTTATTTTTCCTTTACATTTCATATTAGTCTGTTATCCTTTTACCTCAGCTTTCTAATGGGCTCCATAAACGTTAGGATGCTTTTTTTTAGATTTTCTGGGTTTTTCTTGTTAAGATAGAGATATCATCAGTCTTTCCCACTTTCTATATCCTATGTTTTAAGTCATACAGTTTTTTTAAAAAGTATTTTTTTAGTAACTTTACCTACTTCTATATTTTTATTGACAAATTATATACCTATACTGCTGCATAAATACTTAAATTCTAAAACATACTCAAATGTAGAAATAGGAAAGGATGATATGGATACCTGGTTTGACTATGATGACATAAATGGACTGGTTCCTATTTATTCCCTTTGGAAACTACTCAAAGCAGCAAAGAGAACTGTATTCCTCTGTGTTTCAAAGTAGAATTGAAAAATAACATTTCAGAAGGAAATATGAAGGAAACAGATCACAGTTAAAGAAAAGCCAACATATGCATAACTGGAATCCCTGAAGAAAAACATTGAGATTATGTTCTGAGGGGAGAAAATGGTTGTGTGTGGTAAATACAAAGATGCAAATGCATATAAAAATATAAACCAAGAAAACATCTTAAATTGTCAGAAGATTTTAAGGCATACATTAAACTATTAAAAGAAATTGAACAAAATGATCATCATCAAGACATGTCCTAGTAAAAATTTTTGACATCAAAGATGAAGAAGTAATTCTTTGGGCAGCCTTCACATATGAGTAGAGAAGAAAATCAAGCTGTCCTCAGTCTTTTCCAAAGCAGCACTCAATAGCAAAAGATTGGAGCACTACTTATAAAAAAATCTAAGAAAATGGAAGGAAAACTTAAATCACAGATTCTGTATCCAGCTAAAAGTTCATTTAGGTAAAAAGAAAGCAGAACAACAGTTGAAAATATCAGGGATAGTTATTTCCATAAGATTTTCATGAGAAAACCAGAAGACAACATTTTGGCCAGTATATATAACTAGAAACAAAAAGGGACAAATGAGCACAGAATATATTTAATCACAGAACTAAAAGTAAAACAATTGTAGGGAATAGGGTGGCAGAAAAGAAAGTACACATTATTTGTCCTAACACTGGAGAAATTATATAACTAATGAAAACTGGAAAAATGTAGAGGAAAAAGACCGAAGGAAGAGTAAGTATGTTGATATCTTCAGTTATAAGAAGTGATCAAAGGATAAGATGTAAAATTGATAAACAGAAATATAAAAATCTTTAATAATGAAAATACAAACACTGAGAAAGAGGAAACAAGTAAAACTGGATGATTGCAGAAGAAATTGAGGATAAGAGAGAGGTAAAGAAGTACTATAATTTATTTCTCACCGTAAAAAATAATAGATACTGGATTAAAAAAAAAGAACTAACGGTACTATAAAAACTTATAGTCACAAAGGTAACCTAAAGAAAGAAATAATATAAACCTTCCTAAATCTTAGACGAAGCACAAATATCCACATGCACAAAGGAAAAAAACAAAACAAAATAAAACAAAAAACAAAAACCACCCAATGAACAATCCTTTAAAATTTTTAAACAAGGAAAATGCAATAAAAATCATAAGAACCATTATCACATATATCTGTAATACCAATAAATATAAATGGCCTAAAACTGAACTCTTAAAAATCAAGACTTCCAGATTGGAAAACATCGCAGAATCCAAATCTTGCTGTATTCCAGAGAAAGAGCTAAAACTAAACGTTCAGAAAGGCTGAAGATAAAAGTGTGAAGATACACACAGGTAATTGTAAATATAAGACAAGGCTAGATTCAAGCCAAGAAGGCATTGAACTAGATAAAGGAGTATACTTCATAATATTAAAATGTGCCATTCACAAAAAGAAAACTAAAATAGTTCTTTTGGGGATTAACCAAACTTTATTTAAATAGAGTATCCCATTTTGCTATGGAAAATTTATGTCTGTTGCCCTTTTACTTTTTATAGAAACTTTCACTCTTAAAACATCAATGTTTAGATAATAAATTATATGGTCATTCTACATTTATTCCAGGAATGCAAGGATAGTTCCATACAAGGAAATATACTCACATAAAATGCAAGGAGTTTCAGGATTGTTCCATTGGCCTGAATACTGCATGTCTAATGCAGTACTATAACTTTTTATAAGCTCTTTTAAGCCTTTGCTTTTTCAGCATTCACTTCCTTTAGCTCACTGGATCACAGCTATGACATATGTTCCTTTTACAGGGTCCCTTAAAAGGCTTTCTGGAAGATTTAGGCAGACTGCAAAAGAAGTTTTATGCCAAAGACGAACGGTTACTTTGCCCTATCAGGACCTACCTGGTTACAGCCAGGAGTGCAGCCAGTTCAGGCGCCCGAGTGCTGAAAACCCTTCGCCGCTGGGGTCTAGAGATAGACGAAGCTCTTTTCCTTGCTGGAGCCCCCAAAGGTCCCATTCTGGTGAAGATAAGGCCACACATTTTCTTTGATGACCACATGTTCCACATTGAAGGGGCACAGAAGCTTGGCACCATCACAGCTCATGTACCTTATGGCATTAATCAAAAAATGAATTAGGGATGGGGAGGAGAAATAAAGCAGTAAGTCCGGTATTACAGAAGCCACTTCTTGTGGATCTCTAGGGTAATTAGATAGGTACTTCAGAAGCCTGGACCAGAACTTAGTTCATTTGGTAAGGTTTCCTCTTGTTTTTTTGTTTTTTTTAAACATTTTGAACCTTTCAGGCTTCTTTGAGCTATCAGTGCAGTTGAACACCACTGCACCTACCCTTGTGTGTAAGTCATACTGATGATTCTTTAGGATAAGCTTAGAATTAGAATGTTTGAATGCTGAAAGGGCTAAAGCCTAGTTAGTTTTACAAAGCATGCTCATTTTTGGATGTTAGTAGATAGGATGGATTGTTATCCATCATTGTTGTAGAATATTGGTCTTCAGAGAAGGAATAGAGTAGGGTTAAACACACTCTTGAAAATTAGAGTTTTTTTATTCTGTTGCCTCTGTGACCAGCTTTTTAATCAATGCAAAATTAAAAGGTCACCCACTTGCATAAGTATACCAATTCTGACACTGCTCATTCAGAAATAAATCAGCAGGTTGTTCATATAGGGCACTTTCCATCTAAGTTGAGCTCCAGACAGAAGATCCTGGGAAAGCTTTGAAGAAGCTTATCTAGTGGGTGTGTTGTTGCCTCTGGACCACAAGGCTTCATATTTGAAGTCTTTGGCTTCTGGGCCTGGCAGGTAGGTCCAATGTTCACATGGAAAAAAAGCCTTGGCTACCACTTTGAAATGTAACATGAAGTGTAGTATCCTAGTCTTTCACTGCTATCATTCTTTTGTTGTTTTTGTTTTGTTTTCAAGAAACACTGACTGGTTTTAACCACACTCTATTGCATAATAGGCACAGTGAGCTGGTTATTTTCATGCCACCTCATTTTCTTACAAACCAAAGGTTTGTAACAGAATAGTATTATTACCCTCATTTTTTTTTTATCAATGAAGAACTTTACATTCACAAAGAAAAGAAAAAGTAGCTTGTCCAATAATGTGCAGCTAATAAATGATAGAACTAAGATTCAAAATCAGATCTTACTTCAAAAGCTATGTTATATTTCCTCTGTGTTATATAGTCTTCCACATCAAGTTGTTCTTTTTAATTCCATGGCCACAGGACCCATCCTGAACAGATTAGTCATTCCATTAAGTTCTATGCTTAAAATACACAGCAGTTACATAGCAGATCTGGGGATTTCCCTCCTCTTCCCCTCCTCATGCCCTCCCTTGTTCCTTCTACCCACCTTTCTCTCCAGTGCACCCATATATACATATTCCACCCAGCTCTACTTAAAGAAGACTGCTGCTGATATATAGTTTTGCTCTGCTTAATTTGATGTAAGCTAGTCTGAAATATATCAGTCATGACATTCACTGAGTATGTCCTGTTTTCTGTGCATTCTCCAGTGTGAAGACCACAAAGAAACTCAGACATAATCCCATTCTTCAGGAAATTTAAAACCTCGAACAATCCGGTAGAATAAGTCAAGCACATAAACTGATATAGTAGACACTAGAGGGCTGTTTGTCCTCGGTGCCCAGCGAGGGTCACATAGGAAGGTGAGGCAGAGATCTGCACGGGCTGGAAATGGTCAGACAACAGAACTGAGGTGAACTTTGAAGGATGGAAAAAATACAGATAGATCGAAAAAGAAAGAGGAAACAGATGTGCTCTGGGATCAGTGAGTTTGAGAGGCAGCTTCCAATTACAGAAAGGGTGGAATAAAGGCCCATCCCTGGTGATTTCTGATCTGGTGCCTTGTGGAATCCCCAGGGACAGTGTTCCTTCTCACCTGTGAGCTCCATTTCCAGCACTTCTTCTGGCATCCTAACCCTCTTCTATTTGTAGTGTGACTGTTCACTGCAGGTTGCATTCCTCCCAAGTGTACAGGAGTGGCGGAGAGTTTGTCAAAATAATCTAGGGAGTTTATTTCAAACTATACAGGTTTTGTGTCTCTTCTCTTGTCCTGGGATTCTAGAATGGGGACTGTGGCAGGGGAGGTCTCTTTCCCTGTACCAGACAGTAAGCACCTTGAGGGCAGAAATGGTGTCCTATGTCTCTGTGACTCTCACAGGGCATGGGGCCTCGCACATATCGGATAGTTGAGTAGATGAATGAATGAGGACTTGAGAAGAGCTTGGCCTAAAGCTATAAAGTTTACAGCTTGAAGATAGGTCCCTGTGGCAATAAGCCCTGACATTTTTTAATTACTTTATAGTGTAGAAAGCACTTTCCTTTCCATTCTTACATTTGATCGTCTCCTGAAGGAGGTGTGGAAGCACTTGTGAATGGGCCACTCAGAAGACTGTGTCTAGAGTAAGTCCGGGCTTTCCCACAGTTTCTCTACCCGTATCAAATAAGACCACTGGAGGATGACTTCTGCTATAGAGATCAATGCCTTCATGGTTTTCAGTTCTCAGACTGTGGTCCACAAACCAGCAGCGTCGGAATCACCTGGGAATGTCCTAGAAATGCAAAGTTTCAGGTCCCATCTGGAACCTGCTGAATCCTAAACTCTGGTACTGGGCCCTTCAATTTTGGTGGAAGGGGGTTGGGTTGGGTTGTTTTTATGAGCTCTGCAGGGGATTCTGATACTACACTAAGGTCTGAGAACCACTAGTCCATTCTGTTTCCGACTGGTTTACGTTGCTAAGTTCTTCGCCTCATCATAATAAAAAAGAGCTCTTCCTCAGACTCCAGAGGGTAGGAACCACTCATTGTCCTGAGGGTGAGAAAACTGCATTGAGGGGTAACAAGTGCCAGAGAGTCTTAACGGAAAACACACTAAGCAAGCACTGATATGTGGGATTTGTACATTCAAAATATTCGTAAGGCATTCCCACCGGGTCGACCGCCACCACTCCGGGGCCAGTGCTCACCCTCCATGCTCAGGGTCGGAGCCAACTCCACGGAGTCACGGCGACTCAGGGCGCTGTACAGCCTACCCAATCCGGTGCCCTCGGAAGGAAAACTACAAATCCCAGCATGCCCCACGCCGCTCCGTCAGGCGGCCGCAGGCCCCGCCCCAGAGTTCTTTGCGTGCAGGTGTCAGCCTCAGCCCCGGGCGTGCGGCGATTCCGGAAGTCCCGCGCGGGGGCTGGTGGGCCCTCGGCCCCGGCGGCCATGGCCGTGGCTACTGTAGCGGCACTCCTGGCCGCACTGGGTGGGGCCTTGTGGCTGGCGGCCCGACGGTTCGTGGGGCCCAGTGTCCAGCGGCTGCACGGAGGCGGGAACTCGAGCCTCATGCACGGGAAGACCGTGCTAATCACGGGGGCGAACAGCGGCCTGGGCCGAGCTACGGCCGCCGAGCTGCTGCGCCTGGGGGCGAGGGTGATCATGGGCTGCCGCGACCGCGCGCGTGCCGAGGAGGCGGCGGGTCAGCTCCGCCGCGAGCTCCGCCAGGCCGGAGGCCCGGAGTTGGGCTCTGACGCCGGCAAGGCCGGCGAGCTCGTCGTCAAGGAGTTGGACCTCGCCTCGCTGCGCTCGGTGCGCGCCTTCTGTCAGGAGATGCTCCAGGTGTGGGGCTCCGGGAGCCAGCTGCAGATCGGAGACGGGCACGGGCCTCGGGGCGGGGGGGCGGGGGAGGCGCGAGGCGGGGCTGGGGGCTGAGCGCGGTAGGTTGGAGGTGGTTCCGCCCAGTGTCCCAGGGGTGTGACCTTGGGAAAGACCGAGTCAAAACTTCAAAACAGTCAAATGGTAGGAGAGGGCTTGGCTTGGGAGTGCAGACTGGGGAAATTGGTAGGAAAGGCCTCTGTTTTCCAAAGATGCTGAGAAAACTATGGCCCCAAAGGGAAAATAAGCCAGTTTCTGAATATTTCCTTTTGTTATGTGAGGACGGCCCAGGGGGGATCTGCCAGGTCTTTGGATTATTGTTTTCTGTGTCTGAAGTCAGTGCACCAAGCCATCTTTCAGAGAACCTGAGAGCCAGGGACCTTGAAGCATTTTTTTTCCCCTCCCTGCAGGCGTAGGAAGTTTAGTTCTCTGCCACCAGTGGACTCATTAGTACCAGCTCCTTAAACAGTCTCTGGCCTGATTTCTAAATAGATTGGAGCTCGGAATCCCAGTAGTCATGTGCTCTAAACGAGGAAGGAAATAAATATAATACTTAGTATTTATTGAAGGTTTCCTATGTGTCAAGAGCTGTTCTAGAATTTTAGATACTTAAAAAGATTTTCTTTTCATGAAATTAAAGTGTCTTTGGCTATTATTGTCATCGAATCCCCAGTAACCCTGGTAGGCATTATTATCTTCATTTTACAATGTTAGGCAACAAAGGCATAGGTAGGCCAAATAATTTGCCCAGGATCTGTATCCAGAGCCCTTGCTTTTAACTTTTATACTTCTGCTACCTGCCTGTGAGGTGTAGGAATCTTGTTTAGACGGTAAATATTCCACTGAAGTGGTTGTCCTCTGTTGAAATTGAGGTAGAAGAGTTTCCTTCAGAGGTGACTTGCAAAAGGGCATATAGAAGAATTAAATGTAAAATTAGACAGTGTAGGAAAGGTGCCAATATGAAATGGAGCCTCTTGGGTTTACAGCAGAGGTTCCCAAACTTTGTAATTTTTTCATAATATGTAGTAGGCCAAAGGAACTATCTGTTTATTACGTAATTAGGTCCAAACAACCTAATAAGTATTTATGACCTAACAATTTAGTAGATGTTTGAGAAAATAATACACATAATTGAAAGAAAAAAGATATTTCATTCTTCAGTAACCATAATTACTAATGGAAAATGTGCACCTGTTGTTCACTGCATCAGCTTCTCAGTCTTTGGAATCAAGTTGAAAATGTCCACCCCCATTTCTTGTTTTAATGTTAATAAACATAAACAAGTTATGTTTAAACATAACTTGTTTAAAACAAGTTAAGAAATAATACTAGTGTATAAAAGATGTTGAAGCATTAAAAGTGGGTCTTCTTATTGTTCATTAAAAATGTAGATAGGTCTGGGTATGCTTCTCATTTCTGATACTTAAGGCATTTTATTACTTTGGCCACTTGAGACAGAACCAATTAAAAGGACATAGACTTTACTAAATTTCTTTCTGGCTCTAAAGTTCAGTGACTGTAACCAGATTTTTTTTTTTTTTAATGGAAGTATAAATTTCCCACAGGTTGGTATTCACGGTATTTATGTCATTTATCTCCTAGAATTTAAAAAAAAAATAGTGAATGATAAAGTCTTAAAATAACACAAGCCCAGCAAAGAATGATGTCTCAGAAATGATTAATACAGGAAACTCTTCCAAAGGATTAGTGAAAAAAGAACACTCCTTTCTTTCCCCCACGGGTGAACTTTTGCCTTCTTTTTGAAGTTGACTGTTGGAAAAGCCAAAGGTGCTTAGACAGACAGAATGATAAATAGTTAATCCTCTGACAGGTAGGCTGTGATAACAGTTGTGAAATTTAACACATTTTTCTTTCTACTTACACTTGGCAAAAGGGTCAGTGAAATTTGAAATTTGACCTCAAATTAATTTAATCGTAGGTCATCGTTGTGGCTTTACACCTGGAACATGTTGTACATTTCTTTTTCTCTGCCCATCAAAAGAGACAGAGAGGAGCCAAGAAAGGGCTAGGGAAAACCAATGTATATGAATTAAGGAATGAAAAGACTTCCTTTTGAGGACAGTCTAAATTTTAGCATTTTACTCTGGAGAGATGTAGGAGGGTGCAGACAAAGTGTAAGATTCTGACTGTATAGATCCCCTAAGCTGGGGCCCTTCAGAGTTTGAAAGAGGTAGATTTTATATAGGGAAAAGAACTGAATCTTTTTTTTTTTTTTTTAAAGACCTGAATCTTAAATTTATAGCAGAGGCTTTTCTGATACTGTGAGACTTAGTACTTATGCATGATTCATGCTTGTTTCTGATATTCTTATCTTACCTATTTAATATTTTTCCTAACATTTCTTTGATTTGGTCATGATGTTCTCTCCAGTTTTAATTTACATCCCTGACCCTTTCTATTGTGTATCCTAGCTTTAAGGAAACCACTTGGAGGTGCTCCATCCCCATGGTATCATTTGCCCTTAGAAAAGTACAGAATGAAACAGTCCTAGTTTGTCCCTGGTCTTGATAATAGCAGCTCTGGGAATAAACAATGCTGACCTGCCTTCTGCTATATTTCCACTTCCAGCTCACATCGACTCTCTAGCTATGACGCGAAACTCCCAATTAGGAAAGCAAGCTCCCAATTAAAAACGGGGGCATTGATGTCAAAAGATTTCATCTTCTAGTTTTTGTTTGCCACTCAAGAGCCCTGTGATACTGCACAGATCACCTAACGTGGGTGCTTAGTTTGCTCATAGAATTAGTGAGAGTAGATGAGAGAGCATGTGAAAAGCACACCAGGTCCACATTAAACATACCAGTCTTTCCACCCGCCCCCCATTGTTGAAAACCCACAGAAGCACTTCATAGAATTTTACTAGTTGCAAGAACGTTTAAAAATTTCATTTTAGGCCTGTGTTCATCATCGCCCATTTTCTTTTTGACATTTAAAGGAAGAACCTAGACTGGACGTCTTAATCAACAACGCAGGAATCTTCCAGTGCCCTTATATGAAAACCGAAGATGGATTTGAGATGCAGTTTGGAGTGAACCATCTGGGGCACTTCCTACTCACCAGTCTTCTCCTTGGACTCCTCAAAAGTTCAGCTCCCAGCAGGATTGTGGTAGTTTCTTCCAAACTTTATAAATACGGAGACATCAACTTTGAAGACTTGAACAGTGAACAGAGCTATAATAAAAGCTTTTGTTATAGTCGGAGCAAACTCGCTAACATTCTTTTTACCAGAGAACTAGCCCGCCGCTTGGAAGGCACAAACGTGACTGTCAACGTGTTACACCCTGGTATTGTGCGGACTAATCTTGGCAGGCACATACACATTCCACTGTTGGTCAAACCACTTTTCAATTTGGTGTCATGGGCTTTCTTCAAAACCCCAGAGGAAGGTGCCCAGACTTCGGTTTACTTAGCCTCTTCACCTGAGGTAGAAGGCGTGTCAGGAAAGTACTTTGGAGATTGTAAAGAGGAAGAACTATTACCCAAAGCTATGGATGAGTCTGTGGCAAGAAAACTCTGGGATATCAGTGAAGTAATGGTTGGCCTATTAAAATAGGAACAAAGAGTGAAAGAGGGCTATTTATAAAACTGGCTGCCAGTTATATCTGTACGCAGAAATGGTACTTGAGTACTTGCTACTTGAAAACAGTTTTGGTTTTATGCTAGTACTGCTGAGAGGTACATATGGATATTTTGAAGTTACTAAGAAGTTATTTTTTGGAGAATATAAAATTTCAGAAAAGATGTCTTAAATATATAATAAGCATAATGAATAGTAAAATGAGTGATGTAATAGACTTTAGAAATTATAATTGAGCAAGCATGGATTACAAATATTAAAGAATCCAGTGACTTAAACATCTTGTGAAGTTTTACAAATATTTTGAGTTTCATGACCAAAGTGTTAAAATTTTTTTTTGCAGTGCCAGTTTTTGTATGAAAATAACATGCCTGTTGTGTGCACAGTTCTTCCTTGGAATAAATTTAATGATGCAAATTCTTAATTGTGTATTTTTTTTTTTTACAAGCTTCACTGAAATGAATCCTTTATCAACTTATTAACTTCCACTGATCTTGGTATGTCCAGTGTCTTTCTTCCCACATATCTTGCACACTGCCTTAAGAAGTAACATTTCTAAAACCCAAATCTGTCACAGTATCATATGCCTGCTTTAAAATATGTAGTGGTTTCCCATTGCCCCTATCAGGGGGTTTCCAGCCTTTTTTTTTGTTAAGCTACAGAATTTGTTCTTCAAAAGTCAAATGTAGAATCTAGGTGGGTGAAGCAGGTCATAACAATATTGCAGAGGTAGAGTCTCCCTACAAATAAGTTCCTTTTGCCAGTTCCTGAAAGAACTTTGTAGAATATGATAATTTACAAACCATTTTCATTTAAAGTTTAAACTCCTTAACATGAGACTGCCCATGAGCTGGCCATAGGCTTACCTTGTCCTCTTAGTGCTATCCAATAGAATTTTCTGCAATGATAGAAATAATTGTGTCTTATACGGTACACTTGAGACACTTGTGGTTACTGAGTGCTTGAGATAGGACAACTGAATTTCTAATCTTAATTTTGACTTAGGTAGGCACATGTGCCTAGGGACTACTGTCTTAGGCAACACATCTCTGTTCATTCCACTGTATAAGCACATCTTCAGTGTAGACCACACTCACTTGTCTCTTGGTCTTTCCTTATATTGTTTTTTCAATCCCTGTAAGCACATCCAGTCCTTTTTCTACTTTGTTTTAATTGATCGTAGCAGCTCTACTAATTATTTGTTCAAAAATCCAATTGGATAATTAGAATTCTCCAAGGAAAGATTTTATTCTTTTATTACATTCTTATTAGTTTTCCTTCCTCAAGTATCAAATATTATACCTGACACACAGGAAACATTGAATAATGATGTTTGAATGAATAATTAATGAGTTGGTGGTGTGCACATAAGAATAACAGGCCAAATAGGGATATTTTAGGTATCTGCTAGAGCATCAAAAATAATTAATAATTCTTTGTCTTAACCATCTGTCATTGGAAAAAGGAATTATGACAGTAAAGGATAGACTGTACTACACTGAATTCAATGACCCTTTTGCTTAGGAGTAATCCTCCATTGGTTATTGTTTTTGAGACTATATTATCTGGTTACCAGTATTAGTTGTTTTTGAGAATTTGAGAATTGCAGGATCCTGGCAGGTCACACAGATCTGTTTTCCGTTAGAGCATTGGGTTGTGTATATGAGAAACACTTAATGTTTGTACTGTCACAGGTGTGTCTTTGCAGGTGTAGTGGGTATATCTGCATCATGTTCTTTGAAATGTATTCCTAAAAAATAATCCTACAAAGAGACTTGCTGAACTTAGAAATATGGGCAGGAAATACACCAGAATGCAACTTGGAAAAATGGAAGCTAATAAATCTGTCCTACACCTCGACTTCATTAAAAAGAACGCGCTTTTTTTCTTTTTATTTTTTATTCAGTTAATACCATCTTTTCTGGCTGCATTTTGATACCTGATGCTCTTCAGGGGAGTTGGGCCTTTTGTAAGAGTTGAGCCTTTCAAAGTTCTTGTTTGTGGCACCATCATAAAATAGGATATATTAATTTATCATGATGGAAAACTAGAAACTCATCTGGAAACACCAAGTATTTAGGTAAAATGAGCCGCCATTTGGAAGATGTCCTTCCCACCCTGTATTAGATGGAATCGAGGACTAATAGCTCTGGTATGACTAGTTGGACTTGGAAGATTATTAAACCCTTCTGTTCTGCTGACTTTTGTTACATTGATACTTATTCTCACCCTTAGCAAAATATTCTTAGAAGGATGCAGTGTGCCAGATAATGGACTATTGAGCTGGAAACCCATTTTCATCTTGGTTTCTGGCTTCATCTCTTGAAATGTTGACTTCTACTTCAAGCGAATTGTTCTGAAAAGAAGTGCGATTATAACTTTTCTGTCTCAACTCAGAGTAGCTATTTTTTATAGGAGGTTCCCAGTAGCATTTATCTGGGATAGGGATCTCTGGGCGTAAACACACCACCACTTCGGGTTTGATTAACTGCTCACCACTCAGTTCTCGCGGCCACATTGGCAAGACGCTTCAGCACCCCCGCCCCAATCCCCACCCACTCCTCAGCTTCTGTTTTCTTGACTTTGTCATTGAGATAATCCTTTAAAGGATTGCTCAGTGAATAGATGAGCAGAGTATATAAAGCATTTAGCAAGGTGGCTGGCATATAATGGCCAGTCTTCTGTTTCCCCTTCCACAATGCACTTGATCCTTACTATTAATAGTAATGAGTAATAGTGATGTTTACAGGAGTTCATATGATGGAAACAAAACTGAACCAAGGGTTAGCAAACTTTTTATAAAAGGCCAGACTGTAAATATTTAACATTACTAGGCCACATACAATCTGTTACATGTTCTTTTTTTTTTTCTTTTACAGTCCTTTAAAAATTAAAAGCCATTCTTAGCTCATGCAGGCCATATCATTATACTGATGCAACAGTCTAATGGACTGACTTTATTTATTTATTTATTTTTTGGTCTTTCAGACACTGTGCATGGTAGTTCTTTTGTGTACTATAATTCTAGTTTTTTAATATGGCTCCCATCGTTTCTCTATACCATTTCTAATCTTGTATGACTATTCGTTTGCAGACTCAGGAAGTCTAGAGAATGTGTTTCTTAAATCTCTCTCCAGCTATCGATTCTGGTGTGAGGAAATTGTACTTATCTGCCTTCAACTCTCTCCCCTCACAAACCTGCTGGGCCTGGCCCGAGATCTGAGAGAATCTCTATTTGAATATTTAATTGATTCCAAATGTCCCGAGGAACACTGAAGAGAGAACATGTTACTAAGCCCCCTTCAGGAGCTTGGCCCCCGCAGACAGCTTCAGATGTTTCACGAAGCTTATCTGGACAATAGGGAGTTAAATTAGTTACAGGTTAACATGGAGGAAGGTAGTTTATTCCTAAAGGAAAGTTACGTGGAATGCTCCTTCTTACACAGACAGTATGGAAGAGTTCTTGTGAAATTAGATATTTAACCAAAGTATAGAGACACACCTTTAACCAACCATTGTCTAACAGATACACTATAATAATTCCATTCTTTTTCGAAAACACACTGACTGACACCCACACGCTGTAAATGCTCCAAGCCAGCACGCTCTCCTCCAGCATACCCATTGTTCCCACCTGCTGCATCGCATATTTAGGAAGAGAGTCCTGTAGCTTTCAGTTATTCACTTAACAAATATGTACTGAATGCCTATTATGTGCCAGGCATTATTCTAGGCTTTGGGAATGCAGGAGACAACAAGGAAAACCCAACCAAACCTGTGTGTGTGTGTTAGTTGTGCTTGTTATTAATCATAAGAGAAGTTATTCATCATAATACAAACCAATGAAATACGAGTACAAAGAGAAAGAATTTCTATGAAAAGTAAGCTGAGTGCTTTCTAAAAACTCAATGAAGGCAAATCACTAGAAACACTATTGAATAAAGTTTCATAAAACTGTCAAATACTAAAAATAGATACTATAAAAATCTAAAAGCACTCTAGTGTTTTGCAAGTGACTTTAAACTTTGACTCCAGTTTAAAGACACAAAAGCTGGAAATCATGGACTATATTGTTTAAATGAGTATAATGCAAGAAGATGGAATTCCAAGTGAACTCATACTCAGAAAAACAACAAAGGAAAGCCCTTGCCTGTATCAGAAGATAGGCAAATGAATGAATGTGCCGTATGTTTCAAGTTCAGATAATAAATCCCGGGTGCATATGATTCATCTTTATGATTTCCTTCTTTAATCAACTTGTTCACGTAATTCCAATTCAGCCAATCCAAATAAGAGGCTAGGACCGTATAAAATAGAGCTATCATTGACAGCAGAAAAGTTTCAGTTTGGAGGAATTGGCAATAAATGTGTTCTGCATAATGAGTCGTATTTTCCCAAACTCCTCATCTAAATTTGAGATATACATATTATTTGTGTCCCAACATACTTAATTGATTATTGGACTTATTTCATCCTGATGGGTTTTTCCAGCCTAGGGTTTATTTTCATCATCAACCCTGTGTCTGTTTCTCTTCTTCATTTAAAGCTCCTACGAATTGTGTTAAATAGGTAAGTTCTTGAATATTTAAGTGATTTTTTTTAGTATGTCATTTTACCTTTAGAAGTTGCCATGTTACCTGTGATATAGGACAGCCTGGTCTATCCTAAGCTGCAAGTTTTAAGTCTGTTCAAAAAATAACAACAAAAAAGAAGATGCTAACTTCTTCTATAAATTCTGACTTAAAAAAAATAAATACTTGCACCATTTTTTTTCCTTTGGAGGGAATATACCCCATAGTCTAGATAGTTATCCAGTTATTAGCAGAATGGTTTTAAATCCTAATGGCATCTTTTCTACTATGAGAGCAGTGAGATGTATGAGTAAATAGGAGTTTAAGTTGTAAATATATTCAGATCTTTCCCTGTACAGACCTATATACAGCGTTGGCATTTTCGGAATATCTTGATGTTGTGCACATGGTTTGAGGAAATGCTGAGCATGGAGAAATACACAATCATTATTAGTTTGTGAGAAAAAAGCAAAGCAAGTCTCTGCCACCAACCCATGAAAGCACAGGAAATGGCTTCATGTAGTAGGTGTTGGAGTCTGAGCATTCTGTTGACAGAAGCGGGTTCTACCCAGGGGTTTTGTGTTAATGTAATCAAACACTTCAGAGCTGCAGTCTAGCAAGCTCAAGTCCACCCACCTCAGAGTTTATCTTTAGCTCATCTGGAAGAGTTTATTTTAAACATTGAACATTGTTTGCTGCTGTTGAAATGAAAGTGAGAGAGTTACAAGCTTTCTTCCACTGCCATCTGGCAGATTTACTGATGGATCGGGGTCTTTAATCCATGTAGCCCCGTGTGTGGGAGCTATTGTCTTTTGTTGATCATGCAGCTGGCTTGGCTGAACTTTAAAAAGATCACACAAAGCTATCAAGAGCCATCCTATAGATAAATGAAGTTGGGGTGTTGCAAAAGTCAATGGAGCCTTTTGCAGGAGGGTGGAGAAGGCTCGGATGTATACTTTTCATTCTTCTCTGAACACACATTTTAAAATCTATAGTTCTCTTTGTGACCCGTAAAAGAGGAAGATAACCATGTTGGAATATTTTGAAAGAAATAATTAAAGCTACAAAGAAGTGACTATAGCTAAATTAGAAAAGTATGCAGCAGAGTAGAATGGGAAGGAACAGTAGATTTCGTGGGGTCTATATCTCATTAGATTGTGGGATTGCAAGAAGTCTAAGGAGTGTACTTTTCTTTTCAGTGGGGATTTGTCCTGTTTTTGTTTTGTTTTGTTTTGTTTTGTTTTGCACCGTGTGTCATATGGGGACATCCAAAGATACACACATCATGTACCTAATCCTTAGTTGTAGCCTTTTGGGCTACAGTGATATAGCCCGAATGATGTAGGATCTCACTCAGTACATTAAACTGAGAATAATTCATGACTCATTCCAGTGCTTAATTCTTATCATAACCACAAAGCATACACATGCATTAAGAGATTACATGTGAATGTGCAAAACAGGATACCTTCAATACACCTTATATTAAGTTCATAGGAACACAAGAAGACAAATCGAACCAGAAATATCTTGGGTATGTTAGACTAACATTCAGTTTTCTTTCCTAAAAATGAAAACAAAGAACTACATGACTCACATTCTGGATGAATACCAGTCTCCAACATATAGGTGCCCTAGTGTGAGATTTTGAAGGGAGGATTTAAAGGCGGCCTTCTTCCTACTGTTTTTGGCTATTTTCTGGTAGTCCTGGAAATAGAGTTCCTTCTTTTTATTCAGTTTTCGTCTTCTTGTTTTGTTTTGTGTTTGGAGGACAAGAGGCAAGTGAGGTAGACCCTGTAGTTCTGTGTCCGCTCACTTCTCCCTGGGTGTTGAGAGGGGGCGGCAGTGGTAGCAGCACCCTGATTCTGGTTTCCCGATCCCGGCCTCAGAGCAGTATCCTTACTAAGTATTTCCATCAGCATCCTCCAGGTTTCCACCTTCCCAACCACGGCAGAAGGAGCAGCTTCCTCTTACGGTCAGCTTGGTAGTACTTCAGGATTCATTCCTCTTACAGTAACATAACCCACTCTTTCAGGCCTTCCCATGATTCTGTAGGCACCTACTTACCTACTTTACTATAGTCTATCCCTTTCTCCTTAAAATATCTGAGAGAATTCTGTTTCCTCTTTAAAAACAACAGCAACAATAACAAAGCAGATTAGTAGGATGACTGACCAGAGAGAAGAAACAAAGTTTCAAATAAAAACCAATTTACCAATGGGCAAGCAATGGCACACACAGAAGATACAAAGAAATTGAGTGTTACAGCTTGAAAGGGAGGGGGCTGATGAAGGAGAGGCAGCCATCATGGCATTTGTTTGGTGAAATCACTGACCTGCAATGCTTGGCCCCTAGCTTAGCAGCGTCACAGACTTGAACTTGTCAGAATGTCAGCTGACCATGACAAACAACCAAAGGAACAGGAAACCTACCAAAGGAATTTGGATAACACATAGCATCCCAATGAGGAGATCCATTTGGGGGACCAAATTATAACCAGAAATTCGATTAATTATTATAGGATCAGAAGAGAGGAAGTTAATCCTGTCGGAGGTTGAACATTTGGTGACCTGAACGTTGATACCCGTATTAGGGGAATTCATAAGCAGGCGCTTTCTGCTCTGGATGGCATGACTTTTGTAGCAGGCCTTGTAAGGATGCGTGCTGTTATTGCTGACCACACCATCTTCTGAGTGACAGTTTCTTTTTTTAAATATGTGTTTATCACCTAAATATTGCTAGTCTGCCTCAGGAATCATTTCACCTCTGTTATACCCCACAGAGAAGTAAAAGGGGCCAAGTGAATTAGCCACACTCAAAGACACAGGTAGGGGTAGAGGAATATATTATTCATAGTTGGAAAGGCTGACATGTGAGAGAGTATCTGCGAATCTTTCCTAATATGAGATTTCTGGTGAACAGATTAATTTATCACAGCTGTTTTCCATTTAGGAAAAATGTAATAAATACTAGGCTTCCTTCAGCAGGCAATTTGATTAAGATTGTAGAATGACGTGTGATGGATAATCCTGCATAAGTGTTTTGGGCAGTGTGAACGGATTAGAAAGACATTCATAACTGAAACCCTGGCTACCCCAGGAATATTTATTTCTATTTATCTGCTGCAAATCAAATCAGAGAAGTAAAGGTAAGAGGGAACTCAAAGGCTAGATGTAAGTTTTTAAGAACCTAACTGTAGTGCATTGAAGGCAAGGACATGCTAAAACATTTTCTGCTTTCTGCTAACATCTGGCACGGGGCTATAATACATCAGTTACTCACAGGACATAAGGGTGATTATTTAATTAGTTATTTAATGACCAAAAACTAAGGTGTCTATCATCCTATTGATAGCCAGGGAGATGGAGCCGATTTAACTGGCCTGACAGATGGTCTCTTCCTACACCCTAGAAAATAAACTCCACCTTCACAGGGAGTAGAGGGCTCTTTAACTTGTGACAGAAATGCTGGGTTATCCTGTACACTCTTACTCAAAACATGGAATGATACATATGAAAGAGCCTTGAGTAAGTGTGCCATCATTTTTGACAGCTCTAGTTAATAGTAATTGGGACTTTATAGGAGGGAAACTAGAATGTCAACAAAGAAAGCTCACAGGCTGAAAAAAACTTAATCTTGCCACAAATTCCCCTGGAAACATCTATATACTTCATTCAAATTATTGACTACTGCCTTCCAGTTCTTTCTGCAGATTCCTGTGGATTCCAGTAAGTAGGCTGCCTTGGGTTGATGAGAGAGGATTTGCCAAAACTAACACAATTAATTCTTGAGTTAATTAATTCAACCAATATGTATTTACTCTGGCTCATAATTAATTTTCGAATAAGTATATATGTAAGAAAAAAATAAAGAGGGCTTATTTTCTTTTTAAAATAATGCCACCATTCTTGCAAATCTCAAAGATCATCAATTCACAGGACAAATTAGAAAATGGGATTAAACTCACTAGAGAAAGTTATTTCTAGAATAATTATTATTTATGTGCAATATTTCATATATATTATCTCTAATCCTGTAACAACACCGTGTGGTAGCCTTAGTCCTAATTTGCAGATAAGGGAAGAAAGCGTCAGAAGTCTAAGTGACTTGCCTGGAAACTGATAGGCCCAGAATTTGAACCAAAATTTTTCAGATTTTTAGAAGCTTTGGCTCTTTCATACCAGTATATACTTCTTTTAGTGAACTAAAATAAGGTCCTTAGAAAAAGTTAAAATTTTCTCTAAAACCAAAACAATAGTAGATATTTCATTTTCATATTTATAATCATTGTTTTTCTCAGTCTAACCCATTAATATATTCATTTTCCAGAGTAGATAATATTTTAAATAAGGTTACTTCTGCTGGCTAGGTCAAGAATGTGTTAAATTTTTTTTCATTGACTACTATATTTAGTTTCTCTGTCAACACAAGTTAATTGAAAAGGTTTCTGCATAATATCCCTAAGTGTAAATTATTTATCAGGGTGGTTAAAAAAACCAGCACCCCATCCAGAGTGTTGGTTTCCTGCCAAAGGGGTATATATCATCTTTCATGGGTTTGCAGAAATTGCACAAACAATGAAATGTCTGAGTTAAATCATAATACAATGATCAAAAGAGCTGTATTACTATACTTTATAGTAAATGCATCCATTTCTTTTGAAATAAAGCAGTTTTAACTCTCCAACATCTGCTGAAAATTCCAAGATTATACACATCCTATTAGTGAAAACCCTCTAAAGAGTTCAAATACTTAGAATAATTTTCCCACTTTGCAATTGATAACATATTTGACATATCAGTATTATTCCACGTGAAATTTTTCTGAATAAAGTAAGAGGTGACAAGGAAAATGCTTTTTGTGTTTCGTTTTCAAAAAAACAAAAATTATTTGAGGGAACTTTGGCTTCTGGAAATGACAGGCTAGGTTACTTAGACCAATACTTACTTAAGGACAACTGACAATTCTGGATAAAAATGGAAAGAATATGTGAACAAGGTGGTGAGAAATTTTTAGATCAAAATCAGGCAAACATAAAGTAAGAATCCTAGAAGTTAAGAGAGAAGGCAAAATTACCTTTGCCCAGAGGATATTTATCTCCTTAGCAGAAACAATGATGAATGTGAAGTTTTGTTTTGACTGTCCAGAATCTGAAGGAGGATAGAAATGAAAGCCTATACAAAATCTGGGATTTGCTACACACCCAAACTCACATTAAGCTGGGATTCTGAAGGACTCCACTGGACTCATGGTAAGTAGGAGCAAGAATTATCATTGAATTATATTTCCGTGGAACAGGGGAGTTGTCTTCACACTGAGCAGAAGACGGAGCATATAAAAGAAGAGAAAATCCATCCCCATCCCTGGAAGCAAGGCTAAGCCCTAGTCCCCTGTCAGAAGTGCACATGGGTTTCACCAGAGCAGTGCAAAATAAGCTCAAACTATCAATTTGGTCTTAAGTCATTTAGGACTGGCAGTACCCTAGATGACCAGCAGAGAGAAACCCAAATCCTCTTCTGAGCAAGGGACCTCCATCAAAGGGATTGTACAACCTCCATAATTATTTTTTTTCCAAGTCAGTGAGCAGCTAAGGTAAACGCACAGGTACCATGAGTAAGAATTGGCAGCACTGTTCCAAGAATTTCAGATACAGGAATTATCAGACACAGATGATGTAATAACTATGTTTACTATGCTCAGAAAAATAAAAAGGAACTTGAAATTTCTTCAGAGAGAAACTATGAGAGTGATAACTTTTGAAACTATGGAATACTTCCAGGAATGAATTTATTTACATATTTTGTAGCAAGTTGTAACAAACATAATTTATAACAAACTCTTAACAAATAAAAAATTCAGAAGGTGGATTTGGCTGCTGATTGAACACAGCAGAAGAGAGAAGTAATATAATGTATATATATATTATATATAATATACATATATACATATATATATACATATGTATATATATATAGGGGGCACCTGGGTGGCTCAGTTATTAAGTGTCTGCCTTCAGCTCAGGTCATGATCCCAGGGTCCTGGGATGGAGCCCTACCTCGGGCTCCCTGCTCAGTGGGAGCCTGCTTCTCCTTCTCCCGCTCCCCCTGCTTGTATTCCCTCTCTTGCTGTCTGTCTGTGTCAAATAAATAAATAAAATCTTTAAAAAAAATAATATATTTTTATTGGAGTTACAGAAAGAACACAAAGAGAGAATAGGGACAGAGGAAGTATTTGAAGAGATAGTGACAGAGAATTTTCCAGAACTGATGAAAAATAATAATCCACAACTTCAACAAGCTTAATTCTAAAAGGAAAACCTAGGTCCACACAACAAACTTCACAACAGATATTTAAAGTAGGGCTTATTCCTGAGCACCAAAACATGGAAGCAACCAAGATGTACTTCAGTGGGTAAATGCTTAAGTCAACTGTGGTACACCCAAACAATGTAATGTTACTCAGCACTAAAAAGAACTGAGATCTCAAGCCATGAGAAGATACAGAGGGACCTTCAGTGTATATTGTTAAGTGAAAGAAGTCAATCTGAAAAAGCCACATCTGAAATATATACATATGTGGAAGGTAGTAATGGACTGAATGAAACTAACTGCCAATCTAGAATTCCATACTCAAAATATAGATCCAGAATGGGTGTAAGATAAAAATGTGAACAAACATAAACATACCAAAATGGAGAGGGTGGTCACAGCTGACCGCCACCAGAGGACATTCTAAATAATTCACTTCAGGCATAAGGAAAGTAATTCCAGATGGAAGTCCTGAGGAGAGAAGACCAAAGAAAATATTAAGTATAAAATGGATAATTATATTAGAAAATAAGAGTTCTATGAACATTTATTGTATAAAGATAATAATGTGGAAGATAGACTTAATATACCTAATAAGATTTAGGTAGAAATTGGGAAGGAGTGAGCTGAGTTAAAATGTTCTAAAAGTTTTCCATTATCCAGGAGTAAGAATAAAAAGTCAGGAGTGGTATTAATGGATACATGGTGTACTAGAGGATAATCACTGAAATAACTTTTAAAAGGTATATTCTCCAAACTAATACAGCAGGAAAAAAAAAAACACACACACACACACAACAGAATAAAAATAATCTTTCATCTTTCTAGGTTGAAAGCCACCTGGCTGGCTCAGTTAGAAGAGCGTGCAACTCTTGATCTTGGGGTTGTGAGTTCGAGCTCCACATTGTGTGTAGAGACTATTTAAATGAATAAAAAGTTAAAAAACAATCTTTTTAAAAGAAGATTAGAAATAAAAGAGTAGAAATGTGAGACAAACATAAGACACAAAATAATATGGTAGATTTCACCCAAAATGTACAGTTATAATAATTGTAAGTGATTAAATACTCTTGTAACAAAAACAAAGATTTTTTTAGACTGGTTTTTTTTTTTTTAATGCAGTTATGCACAGTTTCAAGAGATACATCCTAAATGTAAGTGTGAGGGGTGCCTGGGTGGCTTGGTGGATTAAGCCTCTGCCTTCGGCTCAGTTAATGATCCCAGGGTCCTGGGCTTGCGGCTCAGCAGAGAGCCTGCCTTCCCTTCTCTCTCTGCCTGTCTCTCTGCCTACTTGTAATCTCTCTCTCTCTCTCTCTCTCTGTGTCAAATAAATGAATAAAATCTTAAAAAAAAATAAATGTAAGTATGAAAATATTGAAAGCAAAAGAAAGGAAAAAGATGCATCAAAAAAAAAAAGGGTCACCAAATGAAAACTGACATAACGCTATTGTAAAACTTGAGCCAAAAAACATTATTATAGGTAAAGAAGCTCACTTCATAATGATAAGTTTTAATTCACCAGGAAGATATGACAGTTTTTTTTTTCAAACATTGCATGAACCTACTTGTATGAAAATTTAAAGTTATAGAGCCTCAAACTACATAAAGCAAAAAACAAGCATATTTACGGTCACAATGTTTTTTTAAACACATATCGCTCAGTAGTTGATACAGAAAGCTGACCAAATGTCAGTGAGCCTGCAGGAGATTTGAACAATAATTTGATTAACAAAGTTAATTTAATAGACAGTTACAGAACACGGCACTAAACAGCTGAAGAATACATGAACTTTCAAGCATATTCAGAAGAATTTCAAAGGGCTTTTACATTGGGGTATAAAGCAAGTTTCAATATATCTCATGATTTTGAGATCATATAGAATATATTCTCCAATCACAATGCAGTTAAGATAAACATGAGGAGCTAAATTAAAAATCAGAAATTCTCTTACATTTCAAGATTAAGAAACACACTTCTAAATTATCAATGGATCAAATGAGAAATCAATACAGAAATTTTTAAATATTTTGAAAAAAATGATAATGGAATAATAACCTTGAATGAATATATTAAAAATAGAGAATACTTGGAAATCAATCAGTATAAATCAGAATAAAAATGAAATGCATTCATTTTTAGAGGCTAAAGAAAATACAGCAAATATTAGCTCAAGAAAAGTGATAAAAATTAAAGATAAGAGCAGATATTAATGAAAGAGAAAATAAATTTATAATAGAGAAAATCAACAATGTTGGATCTTTGAAAAGATTTATAAAATTGACCTACCTTTTGTAGAGAAGGCACAAATAAAAAAAAAAGTCACTGAACAGCCCTTTAAGTCCTCACTGGCAGAATCTTCTTTAAGATCTTTCCTGCTTTCACTAATGATGTCTGTGAGGCTCTTCCAAGTTCTGCCTGTTATCTAGTCCCAAAACCACATAACCTTTATATTTATTTACCTATTTTATGCCATTCCACTTTTAGATACCAAAATTTCTTCTACTTCTCCATTGCTGTGAAACAAAGTATTCTAGAACTTAGTTACTTAAAATAATAGCAACTGTGCATTTTGCTCATGAGTTGGCAATTTGAAACTTGGCTCTGTGTGAGGGGCTCATCTCTTTTCCTCTTGGCCTCAGCTGTGACCTGAGCTGGTTTTGGGGTATTCAGTACATGTAGGTGTAGAGGGCCTCGTGCTTCTAAGAGGGCCTACGGGTGGGTTTTAATGCTCTGTAGTCTCTTTCTTCAACTTCTTAATGGTTTTATACTTGAATTTGTGTTTTGTACGTGAAATCTGATGAGACAATGAAATATTTGCATGTAGGTTAACCTCTGCCACCTCCCAGCATCCCGAGGAGAGATGGACCCCTCCAGGAGGCGCCCACCTGAACCATCCCTGTTTTTACAGGGTTCCCAGATACCTTTGGGGGTCTTCCCTCACTTGACATCCATCCCTGTGCCAAAGGATGCACGATATTAAGTAGCAAACAACAATAACAATAAAAATCCATAACAGGTTAACCAAGAGGCCATAAGAAAAAGAAAAAATCTTTTCTCCTACTTTAAGAGCATGGGTCTCTGAACTTTCAGTTGCATTGGGCCCTACAAATTATGTAACAAATCCCAACTGGGCGACTTGTCTGAAATGGAAGATGCAGATTCAAGAGAACTCTTTCCCATGGCTCGATGGTTGGTGCTGGCTGCTCAGCCAAGATGGGGGCTTGGTTCCTCTCCCCTTGGACTTCTCCGTGCCATGGCTTGACTGCTTGTGACATGGAATCTGGATTTCAAGTGCTGTTAGTCCTGAGGACTGGGCCTGGGAATCTGAATAACACAGCATCACTTTTGTCAGATCTAATTAGTGACACTAATGGTGGATTCCATCAGTCCTGAGGAGAAAGAGCACAAAACCCACCTTTCAGAGGGAGGAGTTTAAAAATCATTTGTAATCATCTGTGATCTGTGATCCACATATGCGAGTGGTAGAACAATACAGTAAACTAAGGAAACGAGCATCTCAGAAGGCAGGATAGTGAGTAACTATACGAAGGAGAGAGAAAATTGTGATCTGGGTGTCTGGGGTGCTGGGAAAGTTCTATCTCTTGAGCAGTTGGGTAGACACACTTTGAACTATTTGCACATGTGTTATGCTTTTTGTTTGTATGTATGTTATTTTTAAAATTAAAAGTAAAAAGCAAGAGTAATTGAATTTAGAGCTAAGGTTAGTTTTCAGATGCTTACAGGATAACTTTAATAGCATTTAAACTATTGCTAAGTCACATTTGAATCCTAGAAATGCATCCTTTTCCTAAAGTAATTGCAAATGAAATAAAACCTCATTATTTAGACCTAATTAACTGAGATTTGGAAATAGCAGGTTTGAAGATGAAATGAGTTGCCTTTATATTCTCTGAGGATAAAGCTTATCAAGCAAACGCGCATGCAATGCAGTGTCTCGCCCAGGCAGGAGAAATTGTTTTCAGACATATAAATAATTGACCTATCTAAAGATCATCATATTTCATTTAAAGTTTGTCTTCTATAGACATGTATGTATTGGAAAATGAATTTCTAGTTTATGAATAATGATCCATATTAGCCCTTCTGACAAATCTGAATCATTTTTTTCTATGATAATCTACTACCCTGCCTAGAGTAGCCTCAATTATAGTATTCTGAAAATTAAAACTCAGATTATTTTTTATGTATAGATGCATCAGAATGATCACAAGTGTTACAGACTCTGTCTGTAAAATTTATAATCCATCTATAGTAACATTCCCTTTTTTCTGACTACCCCAAAATACCATTTAATATGTCTTTTGCACATTACAAGAAAGTTTCCCTGGGATGCAGATTCTGAAGAAGAGATATGTATGTAAGTGGTTTATTATAGAGCACTTATTTCCTAATAAGTGCTTTTTACTTTTAATTTTTAAAATAGCATACATGCAAACAAAAAGAGATAAGGAAAACAAGGTAGAATATTGGAAGAAGTTTGAGAACTTACTTGAATAGGGACATTTCATCAATATTCTTTTTTCCCCCCAAATATGTTTATTTTTTCAGTGTTACAAGATTAATTGTTCATGCACCACACCCAGAGCTCCATGCAATATATGCCCTCCTCAAAACCCACCACCAGGCTCACCCAACCCCCTACCCCCTTCCCTCCAAAACCCTCAGTTTGTTGCTCAGAGTCCACAGTCTGTCATGGTTCATCGCCCCCTCTGATTCCCCCCATTCACCCTTCCCTTCCTTCTCACAATGCCCTCCATGTTTTTCCTTGTGCTCCACACGTAAGTGAGACCATAAGATAATTGGATCTCTCCACTTGACTTATTTCACTCCGCATAATCTCTTACAGTCCTGTCCATGTTGATACAAAAGTTGGGTATTCATCCTTTCTAATGGAGGCATAATATTCCATTGTATATATGGACCATATCTTCTTTATCAATATTCTTTAAAAAATTCTCAATATCTTTTTTGAAAGGGAAGTAATAAATCAACATAAAATCTCAGAATACTAACCCATTTGAGATTAAATTGTCAAGTAGTGGATATTCATTTCTTTGTTGGTGTTTATTGAATGAATGAACAAAATGAGTGTTGAAAGCAAACAACTTATAACCTCAATCATATGTTCATTGGGCTTAAGCTCATTATCTCTCTATTTAGTTATAAATTAAAATCTATATATATAGGATATATACTTATATATAGGGATATAGGATATATATATATATGGATTTAAACAAAATGCTAAAAATATTACTTTTAAGATTGCCCCAAAACAGGTCCAGTTGGGGATTTTGTCATTTATAGTGATCTGGGATCAACTATTATAATACATCTATATCGGTTGTTTAGCCTAAATATAGCTGACTTTCATACACTGCCAAGAAACATATCATGTACAGAAATAGCTGCGTGACTTTACCTTTGTCTTTTGATCTTCACAAGACATTGTGAGGCCAGTGTCATCAGCCACTTCTAGAGATGAAGAAACCGAGTATCGGAGGTCACAGCGGCCCCTACTGAGCAGCATGGTGAGCAGCCTCAGGCTTCCCTTACCTGCCCTGGCCCTTCTACCTCACCGGCAGTGAGGCCTTTCCCTTTCCCTCAGCAGATCCACGAATCTCTGTCAACGTCAGCCAATAAATCTGAAGGTGAGACTCACATCTTTCTGGGTTAGTTTTACTTTTTTTTTAAAAAGCTCTGCCTGAAAGACCGCGTGGAATGATTTTGACGTCCTGGTAGATGTTCAGAAACTGTAAATTAAACTAGGAAAGGCGCACGGCTACTCCCGAATCCCATCCTTCGATGCATGAATCCCAGTTACCAGGGGGAAAAAATCTTGTCTGGGAGGAAAGGGCTCTGGCCTCCTCTGCGTAGTGGGAAACCTTTTGCAACTGATCACCATCGTCTTAAAGGCCTTCCAGAACTGCATAATACCCCCGGAATTAAATAAATTACACGTGTGGTTATGAGCAAGTTAAGTACTTATTTATCCACATCATTAGTCATCGAAATTCTTGTAGGGAGTAACAGCCAGCCCCGAAGGTCAGCCACTTCATGTTTCCTTAACACTTCCACTGGTTTTTAAACACCCGCTCCTTGATTTATGGCCGTACTGTGGCCTCGGCCTGGGCCTAATAACACAGCACGTACCACCCCTGATCAGAGTGACACACACATTCCCTCGCACCCATGTAAGTCATCCCATATGTGGGCCCTCGCCTTTTCTTCTGCTCTCTGGAAGTTTGTGCAAACAGGTGACCGGCGTTGCAAGCCAAGGACCTTCACTTCAGCATGAAGACTTTCAGCAAACGATGCTTACTCCTTGGCTAACGTCAGCCACTCTGTATTCTTGAAGCTTTTTTGGCTGCTGCTTCTTTTCCTCCAAAAAGAGGCCACTCACTTCTGCTGGGAATGCTTCCCCTTGTTTTCACCCTCCACGGACAAGGGATTGTTTTTCACTTCCTTCATAAAATTACTAGCCGTGTGATGGACCCCAGATCACATGCCACCTCGTCAGGAAGTCTTCCCCACCCCCACGTCCTTTTGGGCCCCAAACTCACTACTGTAAGTCACGTCTGTCTCTAGGTCAGACCCACGTGCATCTCCATGCCTGGCACATAGTAGGCATCCAGAAAATTTCTACTGTTTCTGAGTATCTATCATATGCCAGCTAGTGTGCTGGGTGCTGGCAATACATTGATGAATCACACCAATTTTTGCCCGTGAAGATACTCCTAGTCTAGCAGGTAGAGATAAATACATGCTTCCAAGGACCTAAATGCTAAGTGATTGGATCTGTGAGAAAGAGCTCACAGAACAACAGCAGTGAGGGGAATGCTCTGTTTAAGCATGTGGTTTTGCATCAGCCTGGGAAGCATGGGTTCCTCGGGGAAGACAGGACAGAAGAGGACCACAGCAGCAGGAGAAGCACAGGCTGAGGCTCAGAGACCTGCCCGTGGTGTGGCAGGAGGGTGGACGGACTAAGGAAGATGTGGGAGAGATCGATGAGGCAAAGGTCACAAATGTATGAAGGGCGAGTGAGGGACGAAATGGTAACCTAGGCTTTTACCGTGAGGCATCGTTGGAATCTTTTTAGCAGACCAATGGCACAGCTAGCTCCGTGTTTCAGAGAGACTGTGATCACAGGGCAAGGTAATCGAAGTGGGGAAATGGGGCAGACAGACCAGTTACGGGGTTGAAGCTCTTTGTCCAAGCCAGAGGCGGTCAAAAGTGAGAGCTCCTTTGGAAGGAGAATTGACAGCTTGGGGAGATTTATGGGGTGTTGGAAGAGAGCAAGAGTGGAAGCAAGGAAGACTTTAAATGGATTAAAATAATTAATCTGATTCTTGAGCATTGGAATACAAGCATCCCGATGGCACTGCCCTCCCCCAAGATGGGCGAAGGAACTCTGATTACCTCAGGTAGAATCTTCTCTCTGGTAGACTTCAGTGAAGTCATGAGGATCTTCTCAGACCCACCAGAGGAAGAGGGACCAGGAGGGTGGACATTCATTGCCCATGAATGAAGGGTCTGTTTGCCCTGGGAAAGTACATTTTCCACTCACTCACTCTTTCTTTCATTCCATCGTTCCTCAAACGTTTGCACAGCAGCTTCTTTGTGACTTCAGTGAACTTGGAGGAAATGGCAGATAAATGGATGTTTGGGCTGAACTGTGTCTCCCCCACCCCAAACTCGTATGTTAAAGTCCTAACCCCTAGTACCCTAGAATGTGACTGTATTTGGAGACAGGGCCCTCAACGAGGTCATTAAAGTAAAATGAGACTAAATGGGTGTCTCCTAATCCAATATGATTGGTGTCTCCACAAAAAGAGGAGGTCAGGACACAGACACCACAGACAGAGGGATAGCCACAAGGATGCATTCAGATGGCACCCATCTGCAAGCCAAGGAGAGAAGCCTCTGAAGAAACCAAGCCCTGTGACATGTTGATCTTGGACGTCCAGCCTCCAGAACTGTGACAAAATAAGTTTCTGGGTGCCTGCGTGGCTCAGTCATTAAGCGTGGGCCTCCAGCTCAGGTCCTGATCCCAGGGTCGTGGGATCGAGCCCCTCATCGGGCTTCCTGCTCATCAGGAAGCCTGCTTCTCCCTCTCATATTCCCCCTGCCTGTGTTCCTTCTCTCACTGTCTCTCTCTTTGTTAAATAAATAAATAAAAATCTTTACAAAAAAAAAAAAAAAAGAAAAGAAAAGAAAAAA